>OX421360.1:51411087-52613654 GCA_949126925.1 Cheilosia vernalis
TCGCGTCGTATGCATGCTGAGAAAATCAATTTCGTGTCCTTTTTTTCGTTGTACATATTTCTATACTAGTCGCCATCGCCATGTGCGGGTATATGTCGAATTCTTTTTGTCAGCTAGATGTCCTACGAGTGCATATGCCACCGCAAATAATCTTTCGATTAGCGAACCGAGACAGTGGAGGCCCAGGAGGCGATGGAGATGATGTATTGAGGACTCGCCTACGAGTGCATATATGCATAGCATGTTCGCATGAGATGTCTTTGACTCGCAAAATGCCAATGGCTCCTATTTTGCGGGCGCTGTTTTTTTTTTCTGTGCATTTTGCGTCCTTTTTTCGGGTTCTCCATGTCAAGTCAATCTGATTATCCTCTAGCGCGATAAATATACGCGCTGGTAAGACTGTGTTGGTGGGTGTTCACTGTGTATAGAGCAGCATGGTCGTTATCCACCGTCATTGACTTGACTGACTCCTGGGTTAATTTGAGTTTAAGGACCTTTCGTATGGATGATGGCAGGATAGTCGCCGGAAGCTTCTTATCCCACGCACAGCCGTCGAATACACAATGTTCTGTCAGCGGAATGAGATAGAGCATGAAACTGACATAAGGCCATGTCCTTAGATGGGTTCGTACTTCGTAAATTTATTCGAACGTTGAACTTGACATTCTCTCTTCTTAGATTCGTTTTCATAAAATTTGCTGTCGTAATTTTCTGGATTGGTTTTTTTTTTTTTTGTGGGCATTTATGTGGGAGGTAGGTAATATTGCTGTGTGCGTGTATTAGCCTTTGTTTTGCTGAGGGAGACATTTGCTGTGCACTTTTCGGGGTTCCTATATTAGTGGTAGTGGCAGTCCTGTCTGCCGACAGGTTGAATGACCGATTTTCGACAAAAAGCACGTGGCTGCGAATAAAACAGTTATATTGTCAAAACGAGACGACCGAAACGGAACAGAGCGCGACATACAATTGTGGCTAATGGGGAATGTGTACACACATAGGTATCTGTCGGCTTAAATCGATTTAAGTCGTAAGTGTGTGTGCTGGGAGCATTGACCAAGGGTTGATTGCCTTTTTTTTAAGTTTCTTTCATGTCTTTACGACTACCTGTTGGCTGGCACGGTTTAGGGCTCTTTTGAATGACGCATGACTTTGTGTAGAAGTTGTATTCAAAATGACAGGATTCAGCTCAATCTGCTTAACGTGGAATTTTTGTGTGCGACCAAATAGGAATATTTTACAAATTTTGTTCGTAATTAAGTGAACGGGAAATGATGTCTACAACTACCTATTTAAGTATAAGGACATTTTTGGACTAAAAAAACAAGGTAAATTAAATATAAATACAAAATTAAAATAAATTCACAGCACTAGTTACTTGCCAATATAAATTCTTATAACAAATTATTAAATATACAAATAAAATAAATATATCGGGCATTAAGTCTATAGGTTTTTGCAAAAACCTAATCCATTGGTGCAGGACAGGACACAGGAGATTTCGAGATTTTTCCCAAAATTTGAAAAAAAAAGTTTCCATTTTCCCCACATAAGTATAATTTGTATTGGTTTGCATATAAAATAAATGAAGTCCTAAATTTTATAAGCACGAGTGAATTCGTTCGGAAACACAAAAATTCGTACGTAGGCTGTTTCCTTTTATGTTGAGTACCTACCTATGAACAAATTTTCAAGTTTTAAGTTTTTTTCATTATTAACTCTTTGGTTCATAAATTGTAATCGACAAAGCAAAGTGCTTATCTGCAGGCGGTTGTTTAGAGATTTGATTTGACCACCAACAATCGATTGAAGTCTTCGTAGACAACAGAAGCAAAACAGCTCTTAATCAACTGACAGAAATTTTCTCAGGATCGCAGATGATTGAAAGCTGAGGTACCTAGGCATCTCACCAGCTAAAGACTCTTTAAGGTTCGAGAGTAGGTACCTCAGTTAAGTATAGTACGTTCCGCGTTTCTTTTCTGCTTCAACTTCTGCATTCGATTTTGTGGACTTTCATGGACTTTATTGTTAACCTTAGTCGTGCAAACTTGTATATGCAGATGGTGAATATTCGAAGCCGGCTCACATTTTACTTGATGACTAAATATGAGTGGGTTTACTAGGAGGTATAAAAGGACACGGTCCTTCCAACTTTGAAGTCAAGACACAGCTCTACGATCCGTCGTGGTCTACTTGTTCTTAAACAATCTTCACCCCATTGATCGCGTTCTAATTTTAATCTACATCTCGTTACTTGTTTTATATATCTACAGTCAGTCACTGCTTCAATCCATCTACCGTCACTTTGATAGACAAGAGATCGTTAAAGTTGTGCGTATATACAGTTCCAAGAACACCCGATTAAACATCAACTACAGATCAGTGGAACTAGCTTGTCCCACTCTACCTGTTCGTCTACAAAACTCTTCTTCGGTGCGTGCTGGCATTTCGCACAAAAAAAAAAAAAAAAACACACACACACACACATCTACTTAAGCGAAAATAACGTTTAACGCAAAAACGAGTTCGTTGACCCCCTAGCTACATAGAATACACAGAATACATCTGTTTTAGTTATTTTCGGCGCTATTCCGCTTTCTGTAACTTTAGACCTTGAATGCTAATTTCTGTTGACCGATCTTTTCGCAACGTGTGTGCGACTGTGCGTGCAAATGTATTCCATTTCACTAGGTGATCTGTGCCATGATTAAAGGAATTTCATCGCTCTGCTGTATGGTATCCGTATCGGCCTATCTAAGGCTGTTGACTCTGCTATACCTAAACGTCGTCTTTCCCTTTCTCTTAGATATAAAATTTGAATTGGATTCGCATTTGGGACAAGTTCGGGATGTCAATAAAGTTAGATTAAGTCGATTCGTCTGAGAGTGGGGGGCTATAAATTTATGAACTGATATTCGGAGAAAATATTCCCAAACAACAACTGCAACTGTGTGGTGCTAATACATGAGGAAGAAGTCAAGCCCCTGCTTGACAGAGAATTTATGATCTTCACGAGTAGTTAATTCCTATGCCCGTAGCTCGTATATAGTGTAACTCGAATGCGAGAAAGGGTTTTCTGCTTCGTTTACGCAGCGATAAGCACATGGATTTAGATCTTTCGCTGTTTGGGATCGGATCTGGGCCTGGTTTTTCGGATTTCATGGATCATTTCCCACCGTACATAAGAATCTGGTGTGGGCATACTGATGATGGTGGTGGTGTGGTATAGTAACAACTAGTCGTGTTGGCGAGGTCTAATTGTTATTGCACTTAGAGTGCAATTAATCAGTCGCCATAGCTGGGGTAAGAAAAGTACAAATTGAATTCAGTCAAGTGATATAATAGAAGACTGCGTGCTTGGGTAGAATCTTGGTAGGTATGGTGCATTGCAATGGAAGGAAGGTAGTGTAGGTGCTGGTAGGTATACTTATTTTTGGTAATCATGAAACATGAAACTACCAGTGGAAATGTTCGTAAACTCGCGGTACAATGAGTACGCAATTAATATGCTTTGGGGAGCAGTCAACTTTCCAAACCAATATCACACAGGCTAAAGTCATTGGGCCTTACCAACAATCAATTTTAATCTTCACCCTAAATATTTCCTAGGTCACAATATGAAATTTTGTATGGAAAATTTCGCCATTGTGAGTTAGAAAAACTTAACCTTGACACCAAAAATGATTATTAGTATCGCGGATTCTGAATAAAAGTTTAATATATATATTTATACTTGGCACGGGGACATAATCTTTTCATTTTTTTATTATACCTACCGAAGTAAGGCATAACTAAGTCTATGAAAAACATTTATGTCCCTTCTGTCATTTTTTGTTTTTAAGGAAATGCTGTATCTGCTGTTTAAGCTAGTTGAAATTGGTGCTCATTTAAGTTTTGCCTATATGGTTCAATTAAGCTTGGACTATTATGTGAATCTTAAATTTAAGCTGTTTTTCGTATTGGAAAATAGTTTAAAATATAAAATTACCTAACCAAAATATTATTTTGGGCGATTGCGATTTTTTTTTTTTTTACAAAAAGACGATTTTTATTTATTCAATAAGCTTCAGAAATTATTTTACTTTTATTTTCTGAAATTTCCGAATCTTTGTAACTTAAATAAGATTATTGTTTCACTCTTGTTCTTTTTTTTCAAATAAACGTCAAATTTATGTAAGTACACGCAGAAAAATCACTTATTTAAAATCACCCAACTTTCGGTTAAAAACTACCAAGTGATACTGTTAATATAGCTCTTACAGAGTTAGTGGATTAAAAACAACCGAGTCAACTTGTTTAACGAAACTCGGTTAAAAATAACCGATTTATCAATTTCCTCTCCAAATTTTCTCGGCCGTAAATAACAAACTAACTAATAACAACAGAGTAACATGGTTGATACCAACTAATAAAGTGTGTTATTTTTAACTGTATGATTTAACCTTTTTACAACAAATACTTGTTTATTTTCTACAGAGACTTAGTTAATTTTAACCCATTTTTTTTAACTGAGCAAGCGGAATTCCACTCGGTTAAGGTCAAAATTTCTATACGTAATTATGTGTTATGAATTTTATTTTCATTGTTATTTTGTAAAATTAAATGTATGAAATGTGATGTTTGGAATGCGATAAAAAATTCTTCAACTTACAAAATGTTTGAACTAGGCCCCTTGTGGACTTATTTTGTATTTTATTTTTATGGCACAATTTTGAACATAAGTCCATTATGAACTTATGTCTCGTGGTGAATTTACTTTCGTGATTTCAAGCAAAACAATTTTCAAAAAACAATCCAATCAGTGACAAGAGAAATGCAAGTGGGGGCCTCAGTATATCTTGATTTGACGATTAAATATTTGTTTAATTTCTGACTTTAGTCAAGATCCACATAAAAATATTGCTACCTAAACCTCGAGGGCAAAGCCAACAAAACATCGTATGGCTTGGCAGCGATGTTTATGGGTAATCAATGAAGATGGTCATATTTTTCCAAATTCTAAGTGCACTCCTAAAGAAAGGCTGGATATTGTTGGTACCATGTCCATTGTCCATGTCCATATATCTGGGGATGCGTTTCGAAGTTTTCCCAAGCAAAATGTGTGTTTGCAAATAAATAAATGTTTTAGTAGGTGCCGTTTTTTCTATGCCTAGTTTTTGCTCGAGCAAACAAAGTGTTTGTTTACAACTATTAATTAATTATTATAGAAAAATTAAAAATGTCAAATCTCACAAATCAAGAGAGAAATCTCTGAATTTCAAGAGAAGTAAGTACCTGACCGGATTTCTTACAAAAAGTTTGAGAAATGTCATTTTGACAAGGTCCTCTTTAAATGCAGCTAAATACGTATTAAACTTACCAGTTTGAATGTGCTGATATGTTCTAGTAGAACATTCGATTACAACTTCTTCCTCCGACATTGTTGCAGACGAAAATAAATAGAGTTTTACTTGTCAAACTTCTTAAGCTGTCACTTAGTTGACAGTTTTCATTTTTCATTTTTCCGTATACCGAGCGTATAGTGTATACAAAAAATGCAATGAACAAAACGAAAAGATTAATTACCCCAGGTGGCAGTCCAGCTTTACTGGAAAATCCACCCTCTTCGGAGGTCGGCTCTACGGATTCTGGGGAGAGCCGCTTATTGCAGTCCATTAACCCTTTTATTAAAAGTTCAAGGGTATCTCGATCGCCTCCATCAAGATCGAACAACCCCGGGAAAAGAAGTCCGCCGGGAGCGCCAGCGCGTGAAAAACGGGACTCAGTGAAAGATATAAGCTCTGAGGAAGAAATTAAAACACTCCGAATCAAGCTTAAGGAAATGGATCTACTCTTTCAAACTCTGAAGAAAGAGATAGAACTGTTAAAAGAAGAAAATAATGTTCTAAGGAACACTAATTCTCAGAAAGGACGAGAATGTACTCCACCACGCTTGCCTAGTCAGGAATACCACACTGACGAAGAAGAGCTAGCACGCGAAACGAATCGGGTCCCTAAGAAAAGACCTAGTAAGAAAAGGAGAGCCGGTTCTTCGCCTGAAGTCGAGCCTCTAAGAGAACAAACGCGTAAAGTACCGCAAGAAAAACAACTCCGAGGGCAAATTCGTCCACCGCCTCCAATAAACGTCGTTGGGATAACGGAGTATAATAAGTTTCACAGCCTCCTTAAAGGAACGATAACATCGGAATTTAAGGTAACATCTTTGAGGAATAATGCGTGGAAAATTAACGTCGTTAACCACGAAGACTACCGGGCAGTGTCCCAAAAGCTAAATACCGAGAAGATCCAGTGGTATACTTTTGAAATAAAGTCAGAAAGGCCACATCGTGTTGTAGCGAGGGGACTCCACCCCTCATGCACCAAAGAAGAGGTTATAAACGACCTCCGTTCCAAAGGGTTTAAAATTCTTGATGCCGTAAATATCATCAAGAAAGAGAAGCAAAAAACGGAAGAGGATAAGGACATCCTGATAAGGCGTGGACTTCCGCTCTTTATGCTTACCTTCAATAGGTCTGATAATATCGAAGATATCTACCGAATTAAAACCATACTTAATATTGTGGTAAAAATCGAGCCCATGCGCAGAAATTTGAAAACGATTCCACAGTGCAAACGTTGCCAAGAATTCAATCATACGCAAATGTATTGCAAAAAAGAGCCGCGATGTGTAAAATGCGCCGGAAGTCATTTCTCCCAAGACTGTGGAGCAAACAAACAATCCTCCGCTACCTGTGCTAACTGTAAGGGAAAGCACCCGGCAAATTATAGAGGCTGTGAAGTAGCTAAGGAGTTGCAAAAACGGAGAGATGCGCTACTCAAAAGCCAAAATAAAAAAACAAAGCCGCTTACCAAGGTAAAGCGTAGGACCGCCCAGGAGGTTGTAGGCAATATAAAACCTCCGGTTCAAAAGCGTAGCATTGTCAGAGAAAGAGAGACAATTGAAAGGCCCTCGACCTCTGTTGTCAAAAAAAACGCTACTGAAAAGTTACCACCAGGAAAGCCATCGAATAGTGGCCCTCGGACAGCCAGAGTACAGACCTACGCTCAGGCCGCGGCATTCGAAGGAGCGAAAAACGTTGAAACTTCGCCGGACCCTGTTTCTCATGTTTTCTCAGTTATTCTCGAGAAACTTGAAGAACAAAGCAAAATAAATAAAATTATTCTCGATCGCTTGGTTAAGCTCGAAAATAATTCACGGAAAACGCGTGCTTCAAAAATAACATGAATGAAAAACCAATGTTAAAAATATGCACTTGGAATGCAAACGGGCTTTTACAAAAACTCGGCGAATTGGAAATATTCATACGCGAGAAAGATATTGACATTTGCTTGATTTCTGAAACTCACGTGAAAAAGGGATCGAATTTAAAAATAAAAGGATATAATGATTTCCACGCTTGTCACCCATCGGGGAACGCCAGAGGTGGATCATCATTGCTTATTAAAGACTGCATTGAACAATACGAAGACCTGAAGATAGAGCTTGAAACTATGCAACTGTGCACGATTCGAGTTAAAAATAGTCAGCGTACTCTTAGAATTTCATCTATCTACTGTCCACCGCGTTCCGCGCTTGAAAAAAGTGATTTCACTAACCTGCTTAAATCGCTCAAACCAAACTTCATTATTGGCGGCGATTTTAATGCGAAGCACACGTTCTGGGGCTCCAGATACATCTCGCGAAAAGGTAGAATGCTCTATGGGGCAGGTATGGAATACAGTTGCGATTTCCTCTCGACGGGCAAACCGACCTACTGGCCAACTGATACTTCAAAACTACCTGATCTGATAGATTTCTTCGTCGTGAAAGGAATACCTACCCACCACATTAAAGTTGAAGAGAGCTTTGATCTATCATCTGACCACTCACCGGTTATATTAACATTGAGTGTAAAACTAGTCAATAACCTAGAGCCAGCGAGATTAACTGGTAGAAACACTAACTGGGAAGGCTTTAGGAACGAAATAGAAGAGAATGTTCAACTGAGTGTTCCACTTACGACACCCTATGAACTTGAAGTTGAAGTTGATCGCTTCGTCGAGATCGTACAGCTCGCCTCCTGGAATAATACGCCTAATCCAAGGAAAACGCCGGTCAAATACGGGCTACGATATCCTCCCGAAATAAAAGAATTGGTCAACGAAAAAAGGAAGGCGCGCAAGAAATGGCAACAGAGTCGCGCTCCGCAACATAAAGCACATTTGAATTATTTGTGCAATTTGTTGAAGACAGTCATTAAGGATTTTAAAAATCGTGCGATAGGTTCTTACCTTGAAAGTTTAACAGCGAAAAAAGATTCCAATTATTCACTTTGGAAAGCTGTAAAAGGCACCAAAAGGCCCAAAATCCCCGCGCCGCCAATTAGAATAAATCAAAATGAATGGGCAAGGGAAGATAAGCAAAAAGCGGACGTTTTTGCAGCTCATCTAGAAGAAACCTTTAAACCGTACGATGGCCAAGCGATCTACGACAATACTAATAGGACGGAATTACAACCTGACGATTCAACACTCTCAAGAGCAACGCCAAGGGAACTAAAACGTGAAATCGAATCCCTAAAACCTAAGAAAGCTCCTGGTTATGATTTGATCACCGGAGAAGTTCTCAAAGCTCTTCCAAGGAAAGCATTAATTAAGCTCCTTCATATCATAAATGCTGCGCTCAGACTAAAACACGTGCCGAGTCAATGGAAAGTCGCGGAGGTCATAATGGTTTTAAAACCAGGAAAACCGCCAAATGAAGTAAAATCGTATAGACCGATTTCCCTTCTTCCGGTCATTTCCAAAGTCTTCGAAAGAATATTGCTTAGGCGCCTACAGCCGGTTATTGAAGACAATAATCTTATCCCTGACCACCAGTTTGGGTTCAGAACCAAGCATTCGACGATTGACCAAGTACATAGAACTACTGACGTAATCGAGAAAGCATTTGAAGAAAAAAAGATTTGCTCAAGTGTATTCCTTGACGTCTCACAAGCCTTTGATAAGGTGTGGCACGACGGCTTGAAATTTAAATTACGACAAGTTCTCCCCGCAAGCCTATATGATATTCTAGAATCATATCTCGGGAATAGACTCTTCCGGGTTAGAAATGGAAATGAATACTCGGAGCTAAAAGAAATTTCGGCCGGGGTACCGCAAGGAAGCGTCCTTGGTCCGCTTCTCTATTTGTTATATACTCGCGATATACCAAGGGAAGATGGCACTACCCTTGCTACGTTCGCCGACGACACAGCTATCCTAGCTGTAGGTAATACAATCGAAGAAGCGACTACAAAACTGCAAGCCGCAGTGAATAAGGTAAATGAATGGACAAGGAACTGGCGGATCGCCCTCAACGAAACTAAATCTGTTCACGTGAATTTCACTTATAAGAAAACTAATGACTTGCCAATTTTTCTAAACTTGGCCCGAATACCCTTTGCAAACGAGGCCAAATACCTGGGAATGACACTCGACGCAAAGCTGAAATGGAGTTCGCACGTGAAAATGAAACGTAAAGAACTCGATATCAAATATAGAGAAATGTACTGGTTACTCGGAAAACATTCCCAGCTCAGTACTGAGAACAAATTGCTTTTATACAAGCAAGTGCTAAAGCCGGTATGGACCTACGGTATACAACTTTGGGGTTGTACCAAGAAAACAAATGTCAATATTCTACAAACTTTTCAAAATAAAGTCCTTAGAGAAATTGTACAAGCACCATGGTATATTAGAAACGACGATATCCATAGGGATCTCGGAATTCCAACAATCGAAGCTGAATCTAGAAGCTTCGCGAGAAAGCATAGAAACCGACTAATCGGACATATCAACAATACAGTCCGACAAATCTTGGACGAGAGCAATTTATTGCGCCGACTACAAAGAACGAAACCGTTCGACTTGGCAAGATAAGATTAACCGCGTCTAATTTGCGGAACACGCAGGATCTTTCATTGGAAAGTAACCTGTCAAAAGTTTTTATTTAATGATAGAAAAATTGCTTGATAAGTTATATCTTAGTTGCAGTATCTAACAATCTTTAGAAGGGTGGTGTTTTTAGTCAGTAAAAATCTGACACTACTATGAGAACGCGCTTGCTATTCTCATAGTGTCTTTGGAAGATTTTCACCTACCCTCGGATAAAAAAAAAAAAAAAAAAAAAAAAAAAATTTTTCAGAAGAGTAGAAGATTACGAAAAGATGAAAGGGATGGAAATGGATTTCTCTCTCATTTTTTGCAATTTTGGCAGTACCTACCTATACGCACAAAATTTCAATAATTTTACGTTTTCAAAAAAGTACCCGAACGATCCTATTGTTTCATAAGTTTTCCTACAGAAAGATGAGAGTTGTTTTTTTTTTCTAAAATTAAATTAAAAAGGACCAGAAAATCTGAAAAATGGAAACTAGCAGGCTGCATGAATTTAAATTATGTATTTTCAAAACTAATTATTATTGGGAAACACATTTATTTCTTATCACAAAATATTACAGTGAAATATAATTGCGACGGCTTTCGCCGAGTTTTTTTTCAATAAAATAGCTTAAAATTTATGTGAAGTGACGACTTAATTTTGACAATCAAACGTATATTTTCTGTGCATGCAGGAAGCTATGGTGTGGTCACAACGGGATTCACCGTGGCTAAGAAACCGAATGCACTGCTACTAATAATCGTAGGGGGAAAGCGGGAGACTTGAACATATGGGAGACTTGAGCCACTCTCAATAATTTGCTCAAATTCCATTGAAATCTAACAAGTGTAAGTGTATGCGATGCAGACAGTGACGAGCTAATTGCACACAAAAATAATTCTAAATCATCAGCTGTCTCTGGTTGGTGGAAGAGAAAAGGTGTTTTGCAGTGTCAATTAGGGTTGCCAGATTTTTTCCGAAGCTTAGCGGGACAATTGACAAAAATATTGAAAAACCCCGGGATTTCAAAATTTTATCCGGGACAAATTAAAAACTCAATAAATCAAAAAACTGTATAATTATTTCATTAACAAGTAAATAGTTAGTTGTTATTTTAATCAGTCCATATAATGACATTGTCATAACAAGCTTTTTTTAATGTTTATAAAAAAACTGTATACATGTGTAGGTATAAATACTATTTTTATTTTAAAAGAAAACAGACAGTCTATTCGTGACAAAATTAATGTAACTATTAAATAAATAATAATATCTATAATTTTAAATATAAAAATGAGAAAACAAAAACAGTCTTTCTGTGACTAAGTTTATGAACAATGAAATAAGAAAATAAGAAAATGAACAGTCTTTTCGTAACTTCGTGTATCAAAAATCTTGTTTTGATATTAAAATTATTTTGTATATTTAGTGGAACTCTTATTATATCCTTCGGCTTTAATTAAATCCGGTTGGCATTTATTTCGCACATCCGTCCATTTTAACGCCATTTGCAAAAAAACTCTCTCTGAAAAACAATTAGAACTTGGGATACTAAAGATAAATGAAATTAATTTGAAAATATTGGGTATTTCCTCAATTGAGATACTTTCCAATATCTCACTCATTTTGGCTACAATTACCTACATATTAAAAAAATTTCTAGGTGTAAGCACGCAGAGTTAAAAGAGACCCTTACATACCTATCTACTTCCAAAGTCCAATGTCACGGCTCCAAGAAAACAAATTTGTAATTGATAAGTTGTTATTTTGATAATATTAAGCGAATTTAATGACAGCTGTCAGGTTGACAACATGACGTTCAACAAAATAAGGTGCGTTTGATTAAAATTTCAATGAAAACTCGTTAAGGTTAAACCACAATGCAGTAGTTGTTTTGCGAATATTAAAGAAATTTTTTCACTGAATATTTTTCTCTGAGTTTCGTTGAAAAACCGGGAAATAAGCTGTCCCGGCGGGACAGTTGAATTTATGTTTGGAATCCGGGACGTCCCGGGTAAACCGGGACATCTGGCAACGCTAGTGCCAATAGTAAACAAATTTTTTTTTTTTTTTCACTATAAAATTGATCTGTAAAGCGTTAAATAAATCAATTTGATTTTACCTAACAATATTGATATTCTACATTGTAAATATTAGTATGATACCACTCTAGTTTGTATATAACAAAAATTATGAATATAAATTTGTTAAAAAATGTGAACGGGATACTTGAGACCGTTTCTGAAGGGAGAGTTGATCAGTGGCTCAAATCTCCATTTGCTCTGATTAAATGTTATGTAAGTGTTTTAAAGCCTTGTATTTAATTTTAATAATAAAAAAAAAAATAATTTAATTAAAAAACTCAAAGAAATAAACCTTGTAATAGGTTATTTAAGTTATTGATTTATTTTCGTTATGTTTCTGAAGTTTAGTTTTTGTTTACCTTTTTTTACTTTGTATATGCTAAGAAACTGAAGTACCTAAACCACTAAAACAATAAAAATAAATTATGATCACATTGGAAGTGGATAAATTATTCGTTTTATTGTTTTTCTCGTAGGATTTGAGTATGTTCAACTCTCCCCGAAGGGGAGACTTGACACTTGAGCCGAAAATCTGTTTTCAAACATTTGGCATTTGCTAAAAATTTCTTGCGTTTATTATAAGTTTAAGAGACCGTTCTTAAAACAGATAAATGTAGCTATAAAAAAATCCATTTAACAAGTGGCTGTGATTGATAAACAAATTTTTATTAACGATCTAACAAAAAGTGGCTCAAGTCTCCCGCTTTCCCCCTACCTACGCAAAAGCAAAAATTAATAAATGTAGCAGATTATGACAACGAACAGAAATTGTGAGAACGCCATCTATGAGAATTATTATTAAAAGTAGAATGTTTAGTTTTAACTAAATTCAATTAGTTTTTCTGGAATTTCGCGCTTAAACCACTGTCATTTACTTTTCCTAAGAATTCCAATCTAAGCTGACCAGATGTGCAAACTACGTCAAGATTTTCATTACATTTCGAACTATTTGTAGGTAAACAGATTTATGTGGTATTCGTTTGGGCTTCTACAGATTTGCCCTCAGATTTCAGATTTCGTGTGCCTAATCGAACATAAAAACGTCACTTGCTCTTTATTGTGTTGATATTATGTGCGATTTGAATATGTGTAGTCTTGGACAATTTTCTAAGCGATTTCCATTCACTACTTAAATTTTGTATTAAAACATTAGAAATATCCATCCCGATTGATTTCTATACATAAATAGGTAATTCACAAAAATAGATTCACCCGATGCAACGCCTTTCTTTGCTGGAGAAAAATTTCCTTAAAAATGTAAACAAACTCCATCAGTTGTCAAACTCAAACGCACTTGTATTGGTAAATCTGAGAAAATATCTAGATTCGCAAAAGTGCTCTGAAATCAGAAAAATGTTGCTTTTTCCTGTACCAAACGAACATAAAAATTGCTCTGAGAGCAAAAAAGTACTCTGAGAGCGCCCAATCGAATACCACATTAATTTTCGAAATAAAACGCACTATTTTACGGAAGTGGTGCTGTTGTTTTCGATCCTCTAGCCATGAATTTCCGACAATAAAAAAACATTTCTTAAGTATTTAATATACTACACAATGTTTCACAAATAATTACAAATCTTTCGATGGTCCGGATACACCTTAACATGCCAGGAAAAACCGAAAGCAACTGTTGCCACAACTCAAATAAGGACATTTTTCTATGATCCAAATTTGTTTATGTTCGTGATCTGATTCGAAAGAAATCCACGCTGATAACAAAATACTGCTAATAGAAAAAATGGTTTTGACGGTGCTGGTTCAGCTTCCGCCCAAGTGTCCACGCAGTTACATCCTAGTAATTATACATTTCCATCGCATCTTTGCGACATGAGGTCTGCAGTTTTGTGCTTCCAGTAAACAACCACTAACTACAGCAATTCATAATCCATGGACTCGAATCTATAGCAGTGATTGGAAATTGTCAAGACTACAAGGATTATCCCGAGTCGCACTAGAATCACAATATTCCTCTCTCGTACAGGCTTAGCAAATCGCAAACCCCTGTGGAAACAGTTAAATTTCATGAGATGGCAAAATAATTCCGCAGAACTTTTATTGCGTCCTGGTTTATCCCCTTCGTTCCAAATGGCACGACGTGCACTAAAAGAACATCAATTTCTTCTTCTTCTATTATTTTCACACCGAAATCATAGCAGCAGAAGCAGCAGCACCCATCCCCCTGGTCCTGGGCGCATCTGTTTCACATTTTCAATGAAAACCAAACCACCCACCATCATCCATTCACGCCATTCATCTTGCAAGATTAATATTTCTCACGATATTCTGTTTAGTGTTCAGTGTTCAGCGCTGCCATCCTGATTGTGTATGACAATTTTTAATTAATAGCGGACAATAGGACGATCCAACAATATCCTCAATACAGAGAGAAGAAAATGCTAAAAACTAAAATAAAAAGCAACATCCTTACAGATAATGCAAAAAAGTGCACTCATCATCTTGTAATCCCCAAGGATATTCACTCATTTCCTTGCCCCCACCCAAAAAAAAAAACGGCAAAAAAAAATCAGCAAAACAAAAAGCGACACTCTCCCCAAAGTCCTAAAAAATAAATAAACAAAATGTTCGAGCTGGAAATTTCTTTACATATATTCCTTATCTAGTCCGTTAGAATTTTTTATTTTTTTGTCACTGTCATCGTTTTTTGCAATCATCTTGTTTCCTTCACTGCGGCCCGTTTTGTCCGCCAAAATCAACTGTCATTACATTCCATCAGCCGCACCATGCACGGAGAATGGCTGCATTTCCTTCCCGAATTTGCGCGCCGGGAATGGGGGCTTTGGTTTGGGTTAAAGTGAACAAAATAAAACAAGGATGCTGGGTATAATGAAAAGGATAACGACAAGAAAAGAAACACCCGCAAGAAAATTGCTTGCTGTCGATGGCTGTTGTGTGTGGGGGTATACGGTATAGTGTGTTGCACTGCACCGATGCTACTCATCATCATCGTCAGCGTGGTGCTGTCCTGATGATTTTCGGTGGGTGGTTGTCCCATAAAACGGAGGGCTTAACGACCGAGAGGGACCGGTTATTTGCTTTTTTTTTTCCTTCGTCAGAGCTTTTATTCGGCCCATCGTTAGAAAATGTGCTCAAGACAGCGCGAGGGCTCTAACTTGATCTTTGGGGCCATCAAGGATGTCTGAATGACATAGGCACACACACACACACAGGCAGCCCCCAAGTAAATACGCGATGGAACAAAAACAAACTGGAGAAGGAAAAGTGAAGAAGAAAAAATACAAAACCCCTCGTCTTCTTCTTTATGCTTAGGTTCTCCCAGCTGCATCATCCTTGTGTATCGTATCGCTGTATGCCATTGCACCGTAAAACGATTCCCTTGAGAAATCGCTTTCGTTTTGTTTTCTTTACGACTCGAGTTGAGTCCCTTTAGTTTTTTGGGTCGCTCTCGTTCGCTATTCATCCATCTACGTCGCAGGATCCCCATGTTTCGTTTGGTTTCGTGTCTCATTTTCAATTCTATTATCCTTCTCTATTTGTGGAGGAGAAATGAAAGCAAACGTCTACAGCGACAACTCTCCCCGAAGGCATATGGCAGCGATAGCAGCAAAAGATGCCAAAAAAAGCATAAGATGCGATGACGATGAGAATGCAAAGGCAGCAGAATTTCCCAAATGTCCATGGCGCACAAAGAATGTCGGGTAGGTACTATATGTGTGTACATGTCGAAGGACGAATAGGGCACAAAAATGCTTTCGAAAAAAATAAAAACGAAACTAAAACTTCCATCAACGCTTCGCATGCATTTGCCACGAAGATGCAGCAGCAAAACTTTATCTCGCATAACCGTGTGATGTGGATGTCCTTGATGTTCTTTTTTCTTCTTCTTTTTATTTGTTTGCGCCGGCACGGCAGGTAAGGTGGTTTCCTATAAAATTTTTCTCTCTCATAGAAGAAGAAGAAAATACAAAAAAAAAAAAAAAAAAATATTATCAAGATGCCTCACATGTTTGTGTCTTAGACGTTGATGATGATGATGATGCTGCGCTAGCTAGCAGCGTTGCAGCTGATGATAATTCAACGGGCGTAGGACACGAGTCGGATGGGGGAGAAGAGGAAGAACATATGCCACCCTGCATCAAGGCTAAATAATAAATGTAACAGCACTCGTAGGACACAAGCGGACGAGCAGCAGCACAAGGAGCGCATTCGAAACGTTTGGGAAATGTTGAGAACGGGATCTTATCTCATTTGGGGATAAGGATTGCGGAACATTTTGTAGTGTGGATACTGGAGATGATGATGACAGCATGAAGAATGGAATTTGTTTCAAAAAAGAAAAGGGGATATATTTTTTTTTTTTTAAGAAAATAAGTGCGAACATTTTTCACAGCCTCAGCACAAGGGGTGACTCAGTGGGAAAGGACAACGGCCGTAAAGGGCTTAAATTTAAAGTCGGCAGCATTTTATGTTTTCTTCCTTGGTATCGCAGGTAATTAGATTGGAGAGCAGCTACTTAGCTGGTGCTCGTGTGGGTGAGGAACTTGTAGTTCTGTTTGTTTTGTTTCAATTTTAGTCAATGAATAATGTATGTATTTGGAATGTTGAAGAAATGCCATCGTTTTCGAGTGTATTTTTTAAATTCTCTTTTAATATACTTAGCATGATTTTTTGTCGTTGATTTTATTTGAAAAAAGCCTCGAAGCATTGCCATAACCAACTTCTTTGACCTCAGTGCTAAAATTTTTAAATAACCAGTTTTCTTGAATCATTTTCTAATCATTTGATATTTCCCTGCATGCTTTCCACCTCACTTTTAATTGTTTGCTCTCTTTTGAGTAACTTTCAATCATTGGCAGTCATTTGCAGTCAGTTTCAATCAGTCAAAATTACTTGCAATTATTTGTATACTTTTCTAGTCATCTGCTATCACATTCCCTCCAATCATTGTAAATTATCCGCAGTCATTTGTCTCTTATACGAAGTTTTGTGATCGCTTGTATTCTTTTCCAAATTATTCGTTATAATTTGTATTCATTCTCAATCATCTTCGATCATTTTCATTCTTTTTCATTTGCAATCATTTGCATTCATTTATAAAGATTTTGCAATTTTTTTAATGCTGTTTCAATCACTTTCAATCATTTGTTATCAATTACACTCTCTTTCGATCAGTTCGCATCGGTCAAAGTCGTGTCGATTTTCTTTTTCTAACATTAGGTATTTATTACAAATATTTCGAAAATTGCAGTCATTCTCAGTCTTTTCCAACCTTTTTCAATAAAGGACATTGAACAGTTTACACTGCTTGCAATATTTCACATTCTTTCGAACCATTTCAAAAGAAAATATTTACTTTCTGTCTCCTCGAGTCTGACGAACTTCTTTCATTGTACACCTTTTCGACTATCACCCAATTTTGCCCATTTACGAAAACAGTCTAGAAAAGCTTGAAGATAAAAGTTATTAAGAGATTTGGCGAATAGTTGAAAATTGAGGGAAACAAAGCCCAAATGATTGCCGGTAACTAAAAATCATTGGAAACGAGTGCAAACGACTGCAAAAGTTTACGAATAATTGAAAGTGATTCAAAAAAAAAGCAAATAGTTCCTCATGATGAAAAATGAATTTGAGACGATTGCAAAAGTTTTTAGTCTGTTGAAATTAAGGCAAATGGTCTCTCCACAGTGTTTAAAATGACTCATGATTGCATTCCATAAAAAAACTGATCTCGATGAATTAAAATACTTAGTTTGAGGTAGGTATCCAATTGGATGTTTCTTAAAATGATTAATTTTTGAATTTATTTACAATTATGGCTTGGTCGGGAGAAACATTCATACGCACATACGTTCACCAACATAAAGCAGCGATTCGAATTTCCTTCACTTCGAGTTCGTCGGAAGATTAATTTTCCCGTGTATTTATCTGCGAACCCTAGGCGACACATGAAACGACTAAAGTTCTTGAGGCCACGAATGTTATTGGAAACATTATCGCGAAAGAACAAAAGGCGAACATATAGAGGAAGGTTGTGCGCGAAACGTTATAATGACTGGTTCTGGACTTCTGGTCATAGTTAAGCGCGAAACATGTGTCAAGATGTTATTGGTTCGTCGAACTTTATAAAAAAATAAAAAAATATTTTTGTCTTTCAAATTAATATAATATGTTTCCAAAGTTCTAGTGATATGTCGTATACACATATTTTTTTTTATTGCAGAGCCGTCTGAAAAAGAACGCAAAAATCACTTTGTCACTTTCAATTTTCAAATAAAGTACAACGATGTTCGCGATATATTCATCACACTGGATTTATGGGTTTTCGAAGGCTCAGAGTAAAGTCGGGTAATGTGGACAACTTGATTAATATGGACCACCAGCTTTAATCACACTTCACCAATGCAATTGAAGTGATAATTGCTTACGGTTGTGCGCGACCTCCTAAAACTTACCTAAAGTGTAGTTCCAGCAGTCTGAAGGAATGCGTCTCTGAGTTGTGATAAATAAAAGAAAATCGAAGTCAGTGATACTTTTTTTTTCCTAAATGATTTTTCTTTTTTCATTAGTTAAATATATCTCTTTTCCTCCATTCCTTTTATAAGTATAGTTTAAGTTTAAGTTTATTTATAAAAAAACAATGGTATACATTAAGACTTTCTCTTTTATAGTACAGCTATGGTGGAAAGAATTAGGTATGTAAGCAAAGTAAGAGTAATTATTCATGGTTTACAAAAATGGTCATATAATAACTAACATTTTATGAAAAAGAAGTGAATATGTTTCTTAAAGTTCGCATTAAAATAATTATTTGCAAAGCAGCTTTCTTTTAAAACCACATGTTTCGGACAATATGGACCACGATAGGGGAGTCCATGGGCTGGTGGTCAATATTACCCGCCATTTTATTAAAAGGAGTCTGAGTCTGCGGAAAAGCAGTGTTTATTTGTGAATTCTGTTCCTCATAAACACATCTTATGTTCCTTTGATTGTTGCGGCTAATATGACGAGGTGGTTCTTCTTATTATTTGCCAGGTTTTCCACATACCCCCCACTTTTCTTTTCTTACCGTTCTTGAGTTACTTTAGTTTTTAGTTTTTGTGAATTTTGTATGAAGTGAATTCAGGTTTTTGTTGCTACTTTTTAAATATGTATGTATGATCTCTTTTTTTTTTTAAATAAACAGCTTTAATGAAACCTACACCGTTTGTGTTTTATTAGCAAAAATGTAAATGGTGGTCCATATTACCCTACTTTACTCTACCAGTGCTCAAATTATAAGTTTTTTAAACCATTGTCGCCCAATTTATCGCCTTCCCTCTTTTCAGTGAAGAAATGAAGAACGAAATTTAGTTCAGCCTCCGCAAATATAATGAAGCTTGTTAATAAATTGAACAAAATTCAAAAAACAATCGAAGGATGATGCCGTTAATCGTAATACGTGATTTGAACCCGTACGTTGTAATAACTGAAATGTTCGTGTTGAGTTTAAAGCATGGTATTGGTCACGTCATTCCAGTTGACATGTGTTTGACATTGCTACTGCTGTTTTTTTCGATCCCGCTCATACTATTTATTATTTCACTTTTAATAAAGCGCTACAGTGTTGCCACTTGCCGAGAGCGTTCAATGCGTTTGGTTATCGCCCGTGTATTGAAGACAGAGACATTTTTTTTTTAAATCAAATAGAAAATTTGCTAATAATCCAGTTATATCCAGTTCAACCTGCTCACGTCTTACAATTATTACCATTAAGACGCAGTTGATCAACTTATTTTTGGTCACAGTCCCACATCTTAGTTGACCAATTAAATGTGCGAGACTATATTCGCAAAAATTGAATGCTTGATCATCAGAATGGGAAACGCAACGCACTCAACACGAGTTGTATTTAAATTGGAGCAGAGATGCAATCGTCTGTCTTTGTGCGTAAAGTTGTTCGGTCCAAGGAGTTCAATCAACAATTGGGCGGAATTTGTTGAATCAGTTGCGAAAGTAGTGTACAACCGCATAAAGTTTGTATACCGTCTCCTAAAACTTTTATCCGGTGCAACAGCAATTGCGTCCCGACATCCAAACAGCGATCAAGAAAGTCTCATTGAAATGGCCCAGCCACGATTTTATAAAACTTCGGCGAATATAAGACATTGGCGCCCTCTTTGTATAGCCCACACTGTCAGGGGGCTACGGACTATTGTAAAAATGTCTCCTTAAACCGACTTAAACCGATCGTCAGTTTGTCTACTTCCTAGGCGATTTCTTGGTCATTCCTGCAGAAGTGGAGACAGCCCCTTTGCTAATTAAAAATACTTTATAAAACCACAATCTTCTGCCTCCATTAAGCCTTCATAAAACCTCACTACGAGTTTATAATCCCGACTGGCAAAAGCCTTCAGGTGCCAGCTGTGTGTATACACACACCTGACCACACTATACGGTTGCTCTCTGTCAATGCACGATGGGAATGGGATTCCCTCGGACTCCATAGCTCGTAGGCATTATTATTATCTTTCCAACTTAATGTCTTGCTTCCCCATTAAGTTTGTTGTTTTTAATTAAATGAATAGCGCCTCAACAAATAACACAGCCCCATTCCCAATATCAGCGGTTTAATTGCTTTCGCTTTGGGCTCCCGAACCAAATCCGAAATGCGAGTCTTTCTCCAGATCGACTTACGGCCAAATTTGCATTCGGCCATAAAACATCTAGCGCCTCTTATAACGGAATAACCATCGCAGCTAGCTGCTCCTACCGGAATTTTGCCCCCAAAGTCTCTGACACTTCTGCGAGTCTAATTACGTCGACACAAACGAAGCATGCTAATTTTAGTTTTTATGCAGCTACCGTGTGTAGTATGGAGGTCCCGTAAAAATGAAGCCATGGCAATGGCTGCATAAAACCTGCGTAACTTGTTAGCTCATAGGCGTGCAGCTTTAGGTGGTAACAAAACACTTTGGGAGAAACTCAATGAATCACACTGTGTTCATGACCTATACCATTAGATTCCATCCGCCTTCGGCCCTTACTGAAAAATTTTACTTTCTATATACGTATAGGCCTACTCTTCTACGCACCAAAGTTCAGGGTCAGGGACTGCCACTGAAAGCTTGATTTTATTTTGTCGGCATTCGGAGGTTATTGACCCCCGAATAGCTTACCCACGCACAATGAAGCATGGTCTCGTGCGTGAATTACATAACAGCCGGCAAATGGACGAGAGAAGAGAGACCGAAGTTTGTCGTTTTGCCGGCTCGGCTTGATTTAGAGAGGAATGTTGCCACAACAACGTGTTTGTTTTTGTTGCTCTGGAAGGCGAACAGTGTTTAGATCTAGTATACCTAGCTATAGCTGTAGACTTGGGTATCTCTTTTGAAAGAGGTTCTCTATCTCTTGCTTTGTCGAATCGATTTTTATTTTTGTTTTCGTTTTCTTCTTTTGTGCGTGCTAACAAGGCTGCGTGTAAGAGATTGCCCTCAATTAAACATAAATAGGTTTGGCATTATGTGGTGTGGATTTCTGAAGTCACATGCCATAAAATGTTAAAAGATGTTGGGTGGTATCTTTGTTTTATTTTCCGATCGATTTGTCACATCGTTTTGGGATCGAATTATGGAGCGGATTTTGAGAGGATTAAGATTTATTTTGCAAATAGTTACCTAGGTACCTCTGAGAGTGATTTTAACTACTGAATAAGACTCACTTTTGCAAAAGTTCCTTTCACTTAAAATGTAAAAAACGATGGGATAAAACTCAGATTAGGAGGAGGTCAAGTAAAGAGTAATGCAGTCAAGAATGTCATCTAAAGCTAGTATTAGCCTTTCTAAACTTTTTTCAGTTGGAAATCACTTTATGTCCAACAGATCTTTAAGTCCAACTCAGTTCCTACGCACACCAAGTTGGCTGAAGTCGCTATCCAAATGTTGTGGGGCCACTGAGGGTGGAGTCTTTCTTGGGTGGTCCCTAGTTGATGATGTATTGTTATTTATATGACATATCATTACCACAGATGATAGGTACGTAAATTTTAAGCTTTTTGTTCAAGTCGCATACCAATCTTTTTGTCAAAACGCCCCTATGAGTTTTAATTCACTTTGAATAACGTCTATCATTCTACACCATAGGGAAGAGCCGAGAAGATGCGGGACTTGTTCAGTCTCTCCTTGGTTGTGTGAGAGAGATGAGTGGTATAATTTCAAAACTCTTCAGTTCCAGCTTTTTTTTTTTTTCAAAAATGAGTTAAGTAGGTATGATAAAGTGTTCTTTAGAGGGGCCCTCATCTAAGTATTTAGTTAAAATTTTATCAAAACTTGTTATTTCTTAAACTTTGGAGAACTTCAAAAGTGAAGTTTTGAAAACTGTTGAGGTTTCATGCTTTTAGTTAGGTTTCAAAATTTTAAAATTTCTTTTAAATAAACCAAAATGACTTATATCGGTAAAAATATAAGTTTTCTGGCTTTTAAAAACACCTCTATTCCTGCAGTAATTTTCCGCTTGGTCTCTGACTCCGCACCGACGGCATTTTGAGGATGAGGGTAAAGTCACCTTATCTCAAACATCTTCTGACATCGAAAGGTAAGGAATGGTATTCTTGCAGTTTGCAGACTTTGAAAGAGTGAATGCCATCATCGTCATCCTTTACAGACAACTGAGTGGAGGGAACGCCGAAACTTGATATGACTATAAGATCGATAGTGACTTTGTGTTAAACTGAATTTCGGCGCTTTCTGTAAGATTTCTTGACGAAACTGCATTGATTTCAGTCGATCTGGGTATATTGACGACAGGTTTTATGGAAGTTACAGAAGCCTGGATGTGAAAATCCAGTCTCGAAAAGTATTTTTTTAACATCATCCTCTAGGATGAGAGCTCCAGAGCTCCAACTTATAGCTTAAGAAAACAGTTTGTGTAAGCAAACATTATCAAAGAATTTGAATACCAATCTTCTGCTTTTAAATCGCCTTCGAGACCTTGTGCTTGGATTTTTGGCCTTAAATGAAACCGATTTAGATTTTTGAACTTAAGTTTATGGTCCCCCTCTGGCTGCTTCCAAATTTTCAGCAGTCTTGATAGACTTGCATAAGTTTGATTATTGCTATTCCCACTTTGGGTTCGTTCCTCTGCGCGACAGTGGATGGTTACCCGTTTATGCGACTGCTGAAAAGGTAATTCCTCAACAGCTTGTATTTTTCATTGAAATAAAGAATTAAATTAAATTAATTGGTATTCACATGTTCATTTCGCTTATATCCTGGGGTTTCTTTTCGGTTGTCCACATTGGCCCGAGATACATTTTTCGCCAAGATTTTGTTTCGTTTGGATTTGCATTTTGCTATAAACTACATCCCATCCGGATTTTGGTTATTCATACTATAAAAAAAATCATAAGCCCGTGTTAGAAACGAAAATTTCGAATTTCTTGTATAGCTTGGCGAAAAATGAAAATTTTCCATGTCCACATAAGAGATTGGAAATTTTTCGGGTCAAAATAAAACTTTTATATATCCGTGATCAAATTTTATTTGTTGTTTATAGCTACCCCGGTCAAAAATAGTAAGCTTGTTGTTCGCCTTTGTAAACATCCAGCCCTATTGCGGACGATTCCTTGTCCCAACCTTCGACAGTTTTATTGATTTATCTAACCCATTCAATCTGATTTATAGCCATATCATATACCTTTGTAAATATTCAAACATTAGTAGATAAGGAAGAACCTACCTAATTAGTTTAAATGTTTTTGAAGTTATTACTTCTTTAGGCGCGTTGGGCACTTTTAGATGGAAAGAAATTAGTGAATTCGCGTCACCTTAAAAACGACACCGCGTCATCGTCACCAAAAAAACGACACCGCGTCATCGTCACCGAAAAAACGACACCGCGTCATCGTCACCGAAAAAACGACACCGCGTCATCGTCACCGAGAAACCGACACCCGATAGATGGCGCTGTTGTCCATTTTTTTGAGAAACTCAACCGATCCAAGTGAAACTTTGTTTGTGTGCATGGTTGTATGCAGCTAGAAAGATAGGATAGTTTTGGACCCGATAGGTGGCGCTGTTGTCGATTTTTTTGAGAAACTCAACCGATCTCAATGAAACTTTGTTTGTGTGCATGGTTGTATGCAGCTAGAAAGATAGGTTAGTTTTGGACCCGATAGGTGGCGCTGTTGTCGATTTTTTTGAGAAACTCAACCGATCTCAATGAAACTTTGTTTGTGTGCATGGTTGTATGCAGCTAGAAAGATAGGATAGTTTTGGACCCGATAGGTGGCGCTGTTGTCGATTTTTTTGAGAAACTCAACCGATCTCAATGAAACTTTGTTTGTGTGCATGGTTGTATGCAGCTAGAAAGATAGGATAGTTTTGGACCCGATAGGTGGCGCTGTTGTCGATTTTTTTGAGAAACTCAACCGATCTCAATGAAACTTTGTTTGTGTGCATTGTTGTATGCAACTAGAAAGATAGGATAGTTTTGGACCCGATAGGTGGCGCTGTTGTCGATTTTTTTGAGAAACTCAACCGATCTCAATGAAACTTTGTTTGTGTGCATTGTTGTATGCAACTAGAAAGATAGGATAGTTTTGGACCCGATAGGTGGCGCTTTTGTCGATTTTTTTGAGAAACTCAACCGATCTCAATGAAACTTTGTTTGTGTGCATGGTTGTATGCAGCTAGAAAGATAGGATAGTTTTGGACCCAATAGGTGGCGCTGTTGTCGATTTTTTTGAGAAACTCAACCGATCTCAATGAAACTTTGTTTGTGTGCATGGTTGTATGCAGCTAGAAAGATAGGATAGTTTTGGACCCGATAGGTGGCGCTGTTGTCGATTTTTTGAGAAACTCAACCGATCTCAATGAAACTTTGTTTGTGTGCATGGTTGTATGCAGCTAGATAGATAGGATAGTTTTGGACCCGATAGGTGGCGCTGTTGTCGATTTTTTTTAAAAACTCAACCGATCTCAATGAAACTTTGTTTGTGTGCATGGTTGTATGCAGCTAGAAAGATAGGATAGTTTTGGACCCGATAGGTGGCGCTGTTGTCGATTTTTTTGCGAAACTCAACCGATCTCAATGAAACTTTGTTTGTGTGCATGGTTGTATGCAGCTAGAAAGATAGGATAGTTTTGGACCCGATAGGTGGCGCTGTTGTCGATTTTTTTTGAGAAACTCAACCGATCTCAATGAAACTTTGTTTGTGTGCATGGTTGTATGCAGCTAGATAGATAGGATAGTTTTGGACCCGATAGGTGGCGCTGTTGTCGATTTTTTTGAGAAACTCAACCGATCTCAATGAAACTTTGTTTGTGTGCATGGTTGTATGCAGCTAGAAAGATAGGATAGTTTTGGACCCGATAGGTGGCGCTGTTGTCGATTTTTTTGAGAAACTCAACCGATCTCAATGAAACTTTGTTTGTGTGCATGGTTGTATGCAGCTAGAAAGATAGGATAGTTTTGGACCCGATAGGTGGCGCTGTTGTCGATTTTTTTGAGAGACTCAACCGATCTCAATGAAACTTTGTTTGTGTGCATCGTTTTATGCAGCTAGAAAGATAGGATAATTTTGGACCCGATAGGTGGCGCTGTTGTAAAATATTATGCATTATTTTTCATGTACCTACAATAGCGCTTTAAATGAAAGTGAAAATTATAATATAATATTTGTAGTAGTAGTTTATAATAATCAATAAAGAAACACTTCATTTAAAAGTATTTCCTGACGATTCGATAGATGCACATGTAATTGTTCAAGTAATAACTTCTGTCGGCACTCCCGGAGTGCTTGTCTTTTTTTTTTTTACTTTTTTCCCATTAGGCTAGATTAAACTTCTCACAGACTTTCACCATCGACGTGGTGATCGCCATACCTGCAAAGAAGTTGCCAAAAAGCATAGAAAAAACCCTCCTCTCAAACGAAATACTAGATTCCACAGATATCAACACAGTGCGACTCTCTTCAACACGCACAATAATGAAGTCAGCAATGGGGCGTGAAATCGTAGCAAACATTCATGCCCAAGCTGATGTGCGAACTTGAAGAGGGACACCGATTCCGAGTCGAGTCAAAGTACACAAATATACGCGCATCATCATCTATGTTGGCTGACGCCGATCTGATCACGCCGATCATAAAACGTATTGGAACGTAGTTCTGCGAATTAAGTGCGTTTGGCCAGGCGAAACGAACACAAACGCACTTCAAAGAGAACAAAACATCTTTAGACCAGAACACATGCTTTTTGTGTTTAACTTTGGACATTGTGTGTGCGAATTTTTAAATTCGCATGGTCGCGAAGCGGCTTGAGGTTGGGGTCACTGACCGCGTTTAGTTGCGAATTTTTTTTTTGTTCTTCATCGGGTTTTCTTATTTTTATGGGTCTTTTGTAAAACTTTTCTAGGCTGGCCTGGCCTGGCATATGTTCGAGGAGAGAGTGCTGCGCGAATGTGTTGTCGAAATTAGAATCTATTATTCAAAGAGGTCGGTTGTTGGTTTTTGTTTTATAGTTGTGTATATAGCGGCCGTGTTTTTTTTTTTTTTTTTTTTTGAGATTATGTATATGACAGCCGGATTTGGCGGTTGGAAATTTGAGAATTAGGATGCGAGCTGATCGCTGATGTGTGTATGCGTGAATGTGGACATTTCTCTTGCTGAGAGTTTAATTAAAATTCTATTGCGGTGAAGAGATGTTTTTATTGGAAAGTCAATGAGAAGAGATGAAATCGATGGGGGCTGGAGAAGATGGCGGAAGACATCAGAGGTAGACTTGTGGGCGGTCAGGCTCTGAGGTTTCTGGTTATGGTAATTTTTTGAATAGCATAGATACCTACCTAAATCGGTGATCTATGAATGTTTAAATTGAGCTTTTTTATTTATATTTTGGTTATACAAGAAACTTTCTCAAAGACGTAGATATATCTTTTGTCTTACCATTACCATACCTTTTACGGTCCTTCTTTGACCTCCTCTCAATAAATGGGGCAAAATGGTTTTCTTCATACTTAGGCACTGAAATACTTGGAGAAAAAAAATTCTAAATGCTTTTGACTTATGGGGATTTTATGAGAAACAGAGATGCGGAGCTACAGATTTTACTTATGAGCATCGACAAAATGGGTAAATATCTAGATCTCGAATGCTACCTCTTCATATATGGGTTCTTTTCCTGTTTTCATCTATGAAACGAAAAGGCAAGCGCAGCTTCACGATATATCTGTTAAGTCATAGGATTGACAACTGCACAAGCTGCTGAGGTCCTATTAATGACCCATTGACATATGAATCCGCATTCAAGTTAACTAAGCAATTTAATTTGTTCGTGTCTGTCTGTCATTCTTTACATTATACTTAAGTTTTGTGTTCACTCTTAAACCATTTATTAGTTCTGTTTGGCTTTTACAAATTACTATGTAAAAGGTGTCCACTAAGATTCACCAAGCAAAGATAACTCTTCATTCAACTCAAGACCTGCTTAGCCAGTTGTAATAATTTTGTTGTAGAATTTCTTACTATTCGTGACATTTGACAAATTGAATTTCCATGATATCTCTAAAGATCACCTTATCACAGAGTTGCCATTTGGCCCTGGTTTTGGGCACCAAGACCCCATACATTCTTAAAATGATCAAATGGTCTTTTTTTCAGTTCAAGTAAGGTTTTAATATTTATTGAACACAAAAGAAAGAAAAAAATTATCAGAAGACGAATTTCGAAGCCGCAATAATTCATGGTATGGTAACCAGCAATTTCACTTGAGAAACAAAAAAAAAACGTCCCATATGTGGAACAGAAGCCAACAGACAGAGGTGACCCTTAGCTTGACATGATTTTCAGTGACAACATGGAAGAATTCTTATACTGTGTTATGATATAAAAAATCTCTTCCCAAAAGAGGCCAATACAAAGCAGAGCAACGAGCAAGAAGGCCTTGAGACGTTCGTCTTGAATGGGTAATAGTTCACCACATTAGCAAAGCAACTTACTTGATTTCTTAACTCAATATAAAGTAAAAGGATAGTTGGAAAGCTTGTGTATAGCTTCTTTACCCAGACATTGTTACTTTATTTCCGAAACAAACCATGCGGCCGCAGTACTAGTCGGTGACCCTCACCTTCGAAGAAAAAAATTGGTCGATAATACAGCAAACTGTCGAGTGTAGCGAAGTTATTTGTTCTCACTTACAACTACACTCAGGGGTTTGCCAAGTGCCAAACCTGAAACCATTTCCTACAGCGGATATTATGTAGGTACCTTTTCCGTTTCGGGTATCAAGTGTTTAGATCTGTTGAAATAACATGTTATTTAATTAGAAGCCACCAGGTGGTCAACACTCATCATCAATGACACTTTCAATGACCCACTTATTCATTACAAAAGTCTCTCTATTAGAGTAGGTACTGAGGGAGGGAAATCAGGTTCGAGTCAATAAAACAAACAAACAAAAAAACACTTATAGTCTATAATTCCTACGAAGTGTCTTGAAGTTGTCCCATAGTTATTCTGAACTTAAATGAAACAAAGAAACGACTAGAAATAATAGGGAGTAGTAATAGTGAGAGCGGAATAAGACAGTGAGTAAGTGATAAAAACTGCGGGACTGACTCAAGCCAGGGAATAAAAGAGACAACTCGGATGGACAGCCTGTGTTGCCGTGTATTTGCGGTTTTGTAGTGCAGCTACCGATTTTACATGCGTCGAAGTTATTGAAGTTAAAAAGAAGTGAGAACATGTTTTAAATATATACATAATATAGCTCCCAGAGACATAGTTCATTAAAAATAAACCAATCAACTTGTTTAAGGAAACTCGGTTAAAAAATTTAGTTTAAGAAACCAAAAACCCGACTGACTGTAAAAAAGATTTAAAAAGATTAAGACAAGACAAGACACTTTCAAGTATAACTAATTCAGAGTTGGAGGATTTTTTTGTCAGATTGCGTAGGTAGTCTCCGCTTGTCAATTAATTATACTTAAAAGTGTCTTGCCTTAATCTTTTTAAATCTTTTTCACAATCAGTCGAGTTTTTCGGTTTCTTAAACTAACCGTTTTTATTTCTAGCTTTTTTGTTTAATGTGTAGTCGGCGAGTATTGTAGTATTGTTGTGAGTTCGGTAGTAGCGCTTAGATTAATTAGCGTTAATTTTCATTTTTAGGCTTTTATTTAGTTTTTTGAAAGGAAAAGTGCGAGTAAACTTAATTTATACATTTATACAATTTATACACTGACATTAGTGTGACAATTGTTTTATTGTTTTGTTGCTTGTTTAAATTTGTGACACTCCGGGAGAGAATACCAATTTAATGACACTGTGTCCAGTCGGGTAAAAATAATAGATTTATCAATTTCCTCTAATTTTTCTCTGTCGAAGTTAACCGAATGTTTGATACAACTGATAAAGTATGTGTGTTTTTTTGCTTTTAACAAGAGGCTATAAAGAACGAATACCTAATCGTTTTTTTTTTTCACCATAGACTTAGGTAATTTTATGGCCAATTTGCTTTTAGCCGATGAAAAATTCGGGAGCCGGTCGAAATTCTGCTTTCAAAATTCTGCCTTTTAACACAAAAATTCTGCTTTTCAAAGTTCTGTTTTTTCTGTTCTGTCTAACAAAATTCAGCTTTTTAAAATTCTGAAAGGCAATATTGTAAACAAATAAATCCGCTAATTCCTTTTTTTTCCAAATTACGAATTTAAAGAAAACAAATATTTTGCAACTTTGTCAACAAATTACAATAATTATATTTCATGTAAGGACGGTACACAGTTGGGTACCAGGAACACACAAAAAAAAAAAAGCATCCAAAAAATTACCTTATATTTTCCTTAATTAGATTTAATGACAGATATATATCTATTTTCACTCACTAACTAACAGAATATTTGTCTAAACCGAGAGAGCAAACTTAAAACCAATAACAAAACTCCTTTTACTTCTTCTTCTAAAATAAGTGAGTTGGTAGCTAAAATGTTTTAAATAAAAAAAAAGAATTTTGTAAAGCATAATTTTGTAAAACGGAATTTTGAAAGCCGATTTTTGACCTCGCCAGAATTTCGACCCCAACCAGAAAAATTCCTATCACTTGTTGTCAAGATTTCTAAAAAGTACAAATCATGCCTAAGTCCGATGCCCGGTCAAGTAACAAATACAGAGTTCGACCACTTTTTTAAAAATAATTGCGCTCTAGAGTGATCAAGCACATTTTGACTCTTTATTGAGCTTCCTACGGTTTCGCCCAGCTTTCTATAGGCTGACTATATTTTCCACTGTATTATTGGCGTCGTTGATGGAGGAAAATGTCAACTGGTAAAAAATTTTATAAAATCATTTCTAATAAACAATTGTCTATCTCTATATGGTAAGAGCTAGTCAACATTTAATCCATTTGGAATTTCAATGACAACTCCTTCTTTATTCATACTTCACTTGATTTATGAGAAAACCGCTTGACAAACGAGTTCCCCTAGAAGAATGTTTCACGAAGGTACTTACATTTAATTAGAACTATAAATACAAAATAAAAATACTTATAGTAAGCAAGTGGTGTTTGTCCGCTTTTTAACTTGTTAAACATATTTTGCTAAAGAAGAACACCATAAAATGGGAAAAGATAATGTTTTGAATCAGACGTTATTTCGACTGGTATTCATTTGGTTGACGTAGAATCAGTTTTAACATTGCAAATCCTCACAGAAAAATATTAATTTGTTAACCCTGTTTCGACTCATCAGTTCATATAATGCTCTCAGGAAGTTTGCACATTTACAAATCATTACACGAGATACTGCAATTGGTTTTGATGACTAGCTAGGTATTTGCAGCGGTGTCTTTTACTTTATATGTCACAAGATTCGCATGGGATTCTTATATGAACTTGCGGATGAACACAAAAGCAATAACAAGAATTATAGAGTGGGTTGAGGCGAGGGTAACAGAATTGAGCCTATTGCAGAAGTACGTTAATAATAATTCAGCGCCGGCTTCCAACTAAAAAAAAATCATAAAACTACAACAGACTTCATTAAGGCGAATAGAGAGATTCGGTGAGCATGTAATGCAATTACTGAAAATCGTTCCTAAGGTTTCGTTGCTCTTCAATAAAATTTTGAGTTGTATTCGAATCGGACCATCATGTTTAGTCCCTTTTTGTCTTAACATTCATCTAGGTTGAAGATCGCCATTGCGGTAGCCACAAGCTTTCAAAGTGTGATCCGAGAGGTTAAGGTCCCCTGTTTTCAGGCAACTTTACGCCTCTGCTGACCATAAAGAAATACGAACATGATCACATTTTCTCCAATCTCCATATCAAATGTGGACTACCGAACTCCACGTTACATTCTGTGATTATAGCGTCGACGCAAAAATCGAGACGCAACAACGTCAGTACACGCTGCGATGTTATGTCCTTACTATTGACTAAGGAAGTCATGACATTTTCTCAGTAAAGCATCAAACTACTGATTGCAACATGGATATAATCGTAGTCCACCTTTGTCCCGCAGTCCATCGTCATCCTCCTCCATTTCGACGGCAAATATTGATGCACTTTACGTACAAAAAGTGTATCCAAACAAAGACCGTCAGCAAAAAACTATCCTCCTTCATTAGAAAGCTGAAATCATCATCCTGTATCTCATTCCTCCGAGAGTATATGTATACCTACCTAGCCACAGTTGATTGTGAAGCGACAACGACTACCGGACACAGAATCCGTATACGCATCCGAATTAGGTACCATTTCACCATACAAGGCCAAACTGAGAGAACAACAAACAAACTAAAGGAAAAGTACACAAAACTCCTGAAATACCTATACCTTACCTATTCTGATGGGGGGGGTTAAAAAAGGACCCTCTGTAAATTTAATTTCAACGATGAGTTTCATGTTCGTCGCTTTGAAGATGCATTAATCGACTGTTTGTCCTTTTGCCCCATCCTTCTTGTTCTCATTCAAATCTGAGCGAAAGGACGAAATTGGAAAGTCGACTATTTAGATCCACTAAACCAAGAGTAATGTTCGCTTGATTTGAAGGATCGTCGTCGTCCAATGCCACTTTCATTTGTTGATAATGATGAAGCATCCGTACGACTGAAAATCCAATTCGAGAACTTTCACAGTGTTTTTGTTTTAGGTATCTATGCCCGGTTCTATGTTTGTTCTCATTTTAATTCGTATATCTTAGGAAGGCGTCCACCTCACCCGTCCCAGTGGATAATGTTTGTACACACTCATCGTCGCCGTTGTTTTCTGAGAAATGTCCTTCGAGTGCAGCCGTGCATGTGCGACCCCGGAAGGATTTTACGGATCGAATTCACCAACGTAAAGATTCGATTTCCCATTCCTTGTGTGTCGCACTCTTTGTTTTGCAACTCAACTATACCCAAAACCAGCAAGGATGCGCAATGAAAAGCTAAATTTTATCTGATTCAGTTTGCGGTTGAATGATTTTCGTTTTGAAATTAGTCCTTTATGATTAAGCTTAGCAATAACCGTAAATCTGTATGGTATGTGTGTGGATTTTCATTGAAAAAAAAACGAATTTCTTTTGCACACAATTGACAACCCTAACCTATGGCAAATGATTCTGCGTTAATGTCCTTCCTTGAGTGTGTTTATCCTTCGAAGAATAGAGAAAAAAGAACCAATAAAGACTCCATTATGTAGGTAAGTGGGTACGCGACAAGCACTGCATTATGTCTTCGTCCTTTTTCTTTGGTTGCCACTGTTGGTGTAGTTAAGTTCCGATGTGTGTACACCAAAATGGCAAGGCGGCAAGGATAAATTACTTAAAGTTGTGTCACAGTTGTTGGTGTGGTGGGGTTGACTCTGGCCAACCGTAAGTCGCATAAACCATGATACCTTCAAGAAAATCGCCGCAGGGAGCATTAGAAGTTTGGAAGGATAATAATAAAATGTGCGTTGAGGGGGTGCTTGCGATAGGAGAGAATATTTTTGTGTGGATTGCTGTGTGAACTTAAACTTTGGACAATTGTTTGTCAGCAGAAAAGAGAGCTACAGTCGAAAATAATGATTTTCCTGGATTTTTTTCGCATTTGATCAAATAAAATCTGTATTGAGTTTATTGTAACTCAGCTTCTGGAGGGAAAAGAAAGATGATTGACTGCTCAACGTAATCAGAGAGGTATTACCTAAAAACTGTTTCAAGCTGTTTTTTATTGTCCTGGGAATTGATAATGTAATTGGAAGTTGAATGGAGTAAACTCAGAATAGGAATCCATTATGTAACTTTATTCAATAAAATTATATCTTACTATAACTGAAGGACTAAAGCGTAATAATATATATCCTATTTCATGGAGAAGAACTGGGCAAATATTTTCGTGCGGGTTTCACCTAAATTCATTTAATAGATTCCGATTCTACTCTGGACAAACACATGCGAGCAGTTAGGTTCATTTTTGTATAACAGACATGAATCTGTCATCAACTAGAAAGAAATAATCCCTAGTAACGTTTACTGTTTTCTTTTTTTTATATTTAACTAATAAACTACAAGTCCCGGGTTCAACCCCGAAAAAGTTCATATTGCACCCTTCGAACGCCTGACAATTATCCGAGAGAATAATAGTTCTTTTCATAAAGCTTCTCATCACCATGCAGTATTTGGATACGTCATGTGATTTTAGGTCCTGTCATTGTTGACAGAAAAAGCCACACAGTCGAAAGGCCCTGCTTGTGAGTTTGAACACTTTATGAACACGATACGTCAGAATTGTGCACTTTATAACATCTTTACTCTATCAATTCTTAGCCAAGAACCATTCGACATAATTGACAGAAGTACCACGGCATTCTCGACAGCTATACCTACACTGACCGAATAGTAAATCAGTTCAGTGTCATTGTGTCATCCTTAAGGTCATAACTGAAGCCTCAATTTATTATCGTTCAAATGGCGAAGCATCCAGGGAAGCAATTTCCCACCCAAAACCCATCGTCCATTTAATTCCAACCTCGGCTGGATGTGTTGCTTTTATTTTTTTTCTGTTACCAACGTAATAAATGTCAGAATTAATTGGATTTTAATTGTCCATACGATTGGGACGAAGGCGAGTACTAAACCAGGACGAGAGACACAGGAGACATGCCAAAACGAACAAGAAATCGTGGCGCACTCGCATGTCGATCGAGTTGCGCTGCGCGCCCGAGACCCGGTCAATAGTGTGTGCGGAATGCAATGCGCGCCGACGCCGCGCTTTGAGTGGTTCCAATCCCATGGCGGTGATCGAAATGAAATTTATTGTCCGACATGGTGTCCATAAATATCTATATGCGGTTTGGTGTTCGCTTGTCAGGCAGCAGCAGTTGTTGCTGCACACGAAGCGGAATGGGAATCCCTCGTGACTTCTTCGGGGGATATTCTAATGGGAAATTAAACTGCATGTGTGCGCAATGGTGCTTAAATGGCGAATTGATGTGAGGACTGCATTAAGATTGGTCATGGACTTGTGCGGTGACCATTGGTTATGATAGTATTTTTGGATTGCTTTTTGGAAGAAGATTAACAGTTTGACCATCCTTTGAAGTGATGGTGTAATTGAATAATTGTGCCAATTTTACGATCTGTTGATGCGATTGGAAGTGTCGTTATTATTTAGATACGTAGTTGTATCCGCACGGGTATTAGCAGAAGAGACAATGGCTTGAGAATGCGGCGCACACTGTCAAGCATCTATATAACATGTACCTTTGCAATAGGACAACAGAGAGAATGCGCAATACTTGCTTCGTCTTTTTGTGTCATTTTGAGTTTGGTCTCTTTTTAATTTTGTCTTTTTGTCTCTTTGTCTCTGTTTTTTTGTTCTTTTGTTTTTTTTTTTGGGTTTTTGGTTTTTTGTTTCTTAGCCTTTTTGACTTTGTGTCTTTTTGTCTTTTTTTCTGCCTTTGTGTCTTTTTGTCTCTGGCTTTTTGTTCTTTGTTTTTTTTATTGTGCTTTGGTCTTTTTGTTCTTGTGGCTTTTTGAATCTTTTTGTCTTTTTTTGGTCTTTGTGTCTTTTTGTCTCTGTCTCGTTCTTTTGTTTTTTTCGTGTTTTTGTTCTTGTGTCTTTTTGTCCTTTGTATTATTATGTCTCTATTGTATTTTGTCGTTTTTCCTCTTAGACTTTTTGTCTTTGTGTGTTAGTCTTTTTGTTTTCGAGTTTGCGTCTTTTTGATTCTTTGTCTTTGTGTCTTTTTTTTCTTTTTGTATATTTTTTGGTTTCTTTTTGCCTCTGTCTCTTTGTCTTGTTCTTTTATTATTTTCGTGTTTTTGTCTTTTTGTTCTGTCGCTTTTCGACTCTTTGTCTTTTTGAGTTTTTGTCTTTTCGTCCTTTTTTTGGTATTTTTGTCTTGTTTTTTGGTACCTTTTTGTCTTTGTGTGTTTTTCTCTGTCTCGTTGCTCTTTTGTTTTTTATTTGTCTTTTTGTCCCTATGCCTTTTTGTCTCTTTGTCTTTTTATCTCTTTGTCTTTTTGTCCTTTCGCCCTTTTTGACTTTCTCCTCCTTCATGTCTTGTCCATCCGCTGATCCTAACTTTCTAAGCCAAGGATGTCAATCACTTAATAGGAGACCAGATTAAGCTATTTGCATGTAAATTGCCGCTTGTCCAACTAAGCATGACTACCAACTCCAAACCTAATTTACCTTTTCCTTCGACATTTCAATTTCCCGGTGCCTGTGTCTCTACTCCTTCAAGTACGTATGCATAATATCCTTAAAAATTTAAAACCGCTAATTACTTCAATACACCCAAAGAAGCCATTTTAGTATTCCACCCGCGGATAGTGGAAAAAAAATACACTAAACAAGGTGAGAACAAATTCTCTCTCTCACCGGCATATTTACTCACTCATCAGCATAAATAGGAAACCGCAAGCTGGCGAGTGTAAAGGCTCGAGAACGAACCGAAAGTTCATATGAAACCACATCAGGTCGCGTAATATCACGCCAACTTCGTCACCATTACCGCTAATGAAAGCCGAGCGCTGCCTCGCGCTGCTCCTATTGCTGTCTCAGAGTATGAAGAGCGAAAGTGACTCAAACTTATTGCAAGAAATTAGCCGGCCACTAATCTCTTCCTTCCCCTTCGAGCTTAAAACGTCCCTATACGCGGAGTTCCTCAGTTTCTACAGTCAAACGTCATAAGGGTATGACACAGGAAGCCTTTAGCAAGCCCCTTCCTCTCGGTTTTTGATTTAATTTGACGCCAGTCGTTTGTGACTTTTTCGCGTGCTGCGATCCAATAATCGTTCTACAATCTCGTAAACTGTGCATATTGTTTTCCCTTAGCCTGCCTGGGGGCTAGGCTGACCGAGAACAAACAGTAATCCAGGCAACGACGTCTTCAGCTAACCGGTGTGTTTTTCATTTCCAACCCGTAAGCACTGCTGGCATATAAATGAAATAAAAGCTCACTCCAGCCCCGGCTGGGAAGAGTGGCCGGGATAGACGCCCTCCAGACAGGGGCCAGACATTATATTCGACTGTGAGAAGACGGACAAAAAAAAAAAGAAACGGAGGCGAAAAAAATTAAAAACGGATTATGAAGGGGTTCGCGACTAATGGCTAAAAACTTGCTAGGGTGGGTGGTGGAATTAACGGTCTCATTTAGTGGGTGGCAGGCGAGGTATATGCCCGGCAAAAATATTCATTTCATGCATTAGCCGTGAATGTTTGTCCCGCGGGTGGTGGTCAAATGGCCCGAAATTTGTGTTAATTTATCGTCGGTCGTCCCGTATACAGAGTTCAGCGTGCAATGCCATCTGGGGGTTGGTGTCTGGGGTTTGGTGTCGGTGGTGGCACTTGAATGTGGCCGACTTTCATTCGGTTTTAATGGAAGAACGCAATTTCGGGTTATCGGAGCTGTGTTATGTTGGTGGTCGTTAACGCCTAATGAAAGAAATCCTCAATGTGTAGGATGGAGTCAGTCGAAAGGACGTTTTACAAAAATGAGAGAAAGTGCGGTGCGTATTTTATATGACAAAGGAAACAAAGACTGTGCGAAGACTAATTTGTTGTGAATGTACTGGCATGTCACCGAAAAAGTACGACGAAGACGTTTCCTTATTCCACAATCGACTGCGACAACTTTTGCCAAACTTCGCACCCCAAAATGAGCACAAATCGGTGACCCGCTGTCAGATTGATTGTCGTAGGAAAAAGTGCTGCCAATTTTGAATACAAAACCCTTAAAAATATCCCTTATAAATGTTCTAATTGACGACTAACTCGGTTTAAAATTCTTGTCGTGACATCATAATACAGACATGTGTGTCCCTTTTAGACAACTGCCATTAAATGACATCGGAACAAGGCTCAACAAGCGATAGGCCATCCCCATCATGTCGAACTATCATCGATTCGCAATCGGGCGCTCAAAACAACAAACAGCGCATATCAGCCTTCGACGGATAAAGCCGCAGCAGACCTCCTAGACGAGCGCATCATCTTCATCTCGACCCCCTGTAATATCTTGGCTTCAATCTCTGGCTAGCGCACACAAAAATTCCAATTAATACTCGCGTACAAATTAATTTCCGATCGGGACGCTCTCTGCCTCTGTGGCGCTGTGCCGCCGCCGCCACTAATTAGTGTCATTTGAATGTTTTACAACAATTGTTAATTGTCCGCTATATATACCAGCAAGTAGCGCCTGTCAGCGCGATATGCAAAAACACACATGCGCTTGCGCACATATACACCCCGACCGATGATGGGACATTCGCATGTTGTTAACCTGTCGTCCATGTTGTTGTCGGCTGTTATGGAGGCATCTTCAAAAAGCCGCTTTGCTACTACTCATTGTTACGTCCCGAAATGGGTGCCGATTGCGCGGAACCTTTGTACCATCGACTTCTGGCGACGCTCTACTCTGGCTGCACCCAGGCCGAAGGAAAGAAAACAGCATCAGCAACCACCTCGGCACAGATACCGAACATGACAGCCGCGTCGTTGTTGTCTTTGTCGTCTTCGCAGTAAAGCGTCTGCGTTAACTACTTTGAATGTGGAGACGGAATTCGCCTGGTTGCTACCGGGTATTGCGTTGCGGTTTCAAGGACGTTTCGCCATGTTGTTGGCCAAGTGTGTGCCCACAGCTTGGGATAGTTGATTCCTGCATGTGGACCTGATGGGCTGTAAATTGGGTTTCTACATTTTCCAGTTTTGGCATTAGTTGACGAAGGGGGCACAGTGATTGTGATTGGGTTGGATTTTGGTCTTCTTATATGGGAATAGGTTTTACTAAACAGTTGGTGGTTTGGGTCTACTCCCTAACCTCTTAAATGAGCGGACTCCCAGCTCTTAGGAGGAAAATGAAACGTTGGTTTCCAAAAAAGTGATCTTATTCTCAGAAGGCTATACACATTTAACGAAAGGTAGTGAAAGTTTCACTGCTGAATAAAAAAAATTGAAAATAAACACAGGGTTCGCTGAAAAAGCCAAAAGATGAACGTTGGGTTGACTGTGATTATAGGTCCGACTTGATCAAATGGCTTTGATCAGATAAAAAGCCTTAGAACTTTGAAAAATTGATTTCACGAAGTGAAAGACTTAAATGAGCTCGATGTAGAAGACGATGAAAGGCAGCATAGTTGCTAAGAAATTCGTGCAGTGCTTTCAAGTCGTCCTCAACCAACTTCGAGAGCGTATAATCGGAAGCAGTTGGCTAAGGATCGATCTTGCTAGCTGAAACTCTGGTTCCCGCTCAGATGCAGTGATCAAACAGAAATCAAAGAAAGGAATAAGTTAGCAAACTCACCCGACCGACCTATTGTAAATATATTCACCTTAAACCGAAAACAGGTCTTCTAATGCCCAAAAAGGGGACTAAATTGGTTGTATTTTAGGCCACCTATACTGAATGGTCTATAATGCTCGAGATCATTGAATCCAAGCCAGACGAGTCTGACTAAGTTTAGGTCCCGCTAATGTCCAACAAAAGGAAGCAGATGAAGCTGACAAAGCTGCTTCTTAGAAGTTGTAGTTGTAGCGGATAAATTCGGTCAGGGTATTATTATCAGAAGTGGCATTCGACAAAAGGAAGACAGAGGTATAAGAAGACAAAGGTCATACCTTAATTACTTACCTAACGGGCTCCCGACCCATGGAGAGTCTCTGTCTGATACACTGCAGCCTTCCATCCTCTACGATCCCGGGCCCGCTGCTTCCAGTTGTCCAGACCAAGCGCTCTGGCCTCCGCGATGGCTTGGTCTTTGAAACGGAGGTTCGGTGTTCGTTGTCTTCTCGAACCTGGGGTCTGGGATTCGAAGATCCTCTTAGCTGGAGCATTATTGTCCATTCGCTCGATGTGGCCGAGCCAATGTAGTCGACGTATTTTGGCTTTTTGGATTACATCCACATCTTGATACAGCTCATATAGTTCGCGGTTGTATCTTCTCCCCCATTCGCCCTCCTCGCACACAAGACTAAAAATCTGTAGCTAAATAAATATTGACGAGCTACTGGTTCCATAGAATATGTCTCGGAGGCTTCAATAGGTATTATTATCAAAAACAAGCCTGCATTCCGTGTCCGGACTTTTATTTAATTTACTAAGATTGTAACACTGGCTTAACTCACAACTTGCTAATGCAGTCCTCTCCTTGTTGACATTAGCCTTTTAGATTAAGCTTTGAAATATTTGTCCATCAAACAGGTCCAGACGAAGATGGTCTACCAATTCTAAGCACAAATGTATTCGTCACTACGGTTCTCGTCTCGAAAAGGTGGATTCAAAAACATTTTTGGCTGCAATACCTTCGAGAACTAGCCAAAGGCTATAGACTTCAATTGTACGTAGCAGTACTACTACCATATGGAGTTGGTTGACAGTGTTGGAAACGGTATTTGTATTTTGGCACCTCTTTTGAGCCTAACTTGGCTCAGAGCGGATAAATTAGACCCGACTTCTACACAAACGGACTGTGTAAGAAAGCTTACATAGTTGGACTTGAGTGCTCCGAAATGTTGCCATTTATTCGATACCTACGGTATGGGGATAGCACCTGATGATTTAGAGTTTTTGGATGATACAGATGAAGAGATATAAAGAGGCTACACTTAAGCATCCTAAACATAGTGACCCTTAAACTGGCCTTTCGAAAATGATTCGCTTAACTGGCGACTACATACCACATTGGGCCAGCAAATAACTGATTTTTTTTGATTTTATTTAATTTTTAAAAATGAGTCGAGTATTTTAATAATTTTAAGCCCGGCTTTAAATTTTTGGGTAAGCAGTAATTTAGTGACACATCCAGCTTCCACATCCAGCTTCCAAATGAAGATCTGTTAGGGTGTAACTTGGGAATATCTTCTAACGTGCTGCCTTTGGTCAGGAAAGTCCTCTTCGCATGTAATAAAAAGACAGACATTTCTCTGTAGCTTCTGTTGCCCTTGTCTATCCAAAAACTTTCGGCCAACAGACGATGGCTACGACTATAGGCCTAACCAGCTTTTATATGCTACCTATATTACACAAAAAGTGTATATATGTATATAGCATTTTCAGACATAGACTGCATGACTTTCGTTGCAGGCTCGTTGAATTGTCATTAAGTTTGTTAATCAAGGACGACACCGATATATTTACAGCCTCACCTAAGTACACTGAAACGTAGGCCCTGATAGGTTGTAATAGAACCAATCTTAAATATTAACCAGTCTTCTTCCCTTATAAGTACTTGAAAACATTTTGGCCGACTTGATAAATAAAACGAAGCGTTGTCTGAATTGGTATTTGGATTCGGATTGGACAGTTCGACACTCACATTTGACTATGCATTTTGCTAGTCTTCTCGATGGGCAAGGTTAAAGCTGTTAACTTTGTGTATAAGCTAAGGGTAGACCCTTAGGCACATGAGGCTCTGGCTCACATCTTCCAAATTCATTAAAAATTGCCGCGTCGCCAAAATTTTTTGATGTAATACCTATTGATTCAAAAAGTTTTGTGAGATTGCGAGGTCTATAGTTCACCTCGGATTGCTTATTCAGGTGGTGCTATACGCTCGGATGTGGTCCTGGGCCTACAATCCCCTAGAATCAGCGAAATTCTACATAAGCGAGCTACCTATACCGTCTATACTCTATAGTTTCATCCCTCACTGCAGTCCACTTGGCAAAAACCTACCTTTTTTGGTTTGTTGCTCATTTCTCTACCATGCCATTTAGAACCCCCAATGTCACCATCAATCAAGCGATTGTTCGCCCGGTCTCCGACCGACCAGCATCGACCAAAAAATCGCCTTTTAGATTTGCGAAAAAAAAAAAAAAAAAAACACACACAGTCCCGCATCTCAATGACTGTCACTACAATCTGCAGCTGCAGCCCTCCTCAACACAGCCGCCATTTTTTGACACACACAAAAAAAAAAGAATCGAGATCCAGAACAACACTTCCAAAGTAAGAAAAAGAAATTGCCAGCACAAAGAGGCAGAAAAAAGGCCAAAGAAACAACCGACAAAAAACACAAAACGAATGACCATTCGAATTCGAACCCCCAATATTGCCTCTTCGCGCCAGCCGCCCTCTTTGTTCGTGTGCAAAAGCCCGAGCCTTTTGCGCCCCCAGTCCATTTTATGCCCTCTCTGATATGTACATGCTGCATTCGCACCCCCATTCTCCCGCACAAAGGATGTAGAAAGAAAAACCACCCTCACTGGTGGAATAACGTTCGAATGCACTTTTTTCGCCTCTCAATTTTCGCCCTCTTCAATTGGGGGTGTATGTGGCGGCTGGCATGTGTGTGCGGCACAAGGGTAGGCGACGAAAGAATGAAAGTGCAAAAACAAAAAAAAAAACAAAAAATGCAGAGAAAAACGCATTTCGCAAAAAAGCACACGGGACACACAGTGAGTGCAGGGGGGAAATGCATTTAAGCCACTCCCACTCGTACAACTGTGATTGGCCAGGTTGTGGGCGGTGGGGGGTAGCGGCCCAATGTCATAGTTTTCCCTCTGTCTTTTGCAACACACAGCCATCATACAACGGCAGGACAGCGATGAGCACGACAACGACGATGATGATGAGAGTGGAAAGCTTTTTCCCAAGCCCGGTGCAGTATATCGATGCGTGGGTGTGGGGCTTGGCAAACTACTTTTGCCACCCCTGCCAGCCGATTGACGTCCGATATCGAAGGATTCTTTCTTTTTGTTGGTACAGATATTTTCCGGGAGCCATTCGAGGGTGACTTGGCAGTAAATGGGCATTTTCGGGCGATAGTGGGTGGCTGTAGTTGTGCCACACGCACCTATGAGGAGGGTGGTCGTGTTTCAGTTTCTTTTGCCTTTTCCAGCGCCCAAAGGACATTTAGTTTTTCAACGAATTTTTTGCCGTTGTTTCGTTAGAGATGCCAGTTGGCCGATTGGTAATTAGAAAATGCCACCGAGGGGGTGAACGGTGCCCAATCGATGATGGTTGGAACTATGCGCTAGCGTGTGCCTGTGTGTGTGTAAGGGCAATTTGGACGAGTTGTCATCCGGAACGAGCAACGACGACGGTGGCATCTAACGAGGATGTGTTTCGTCGTTTGGCTGCAGTAGCACGGCTTATACTCGTACATATGTCTGAGGTCACATCGACTGTAATAGAGATAAAGTTCAGTTAAGGGATGAGAGAGCTCGCTCGCAAATGGTTTCGTATATTTTTGGCAGCGCCAGATGGCCTGCCAATCATTGCATTTGACGTATGCAAAGCGAAGAGTAATGCTGGAATCGATTAATTAAGTTCATAACGTCGGAGGGGGTTTTTTCTTTTGCATATAGTTGGACGTTGTCAATTGCAAACATAGACCATGTATCCGCTGCGGTCCTTACAGACATGACATTTTTTGATTAAGTTTTACCCCGAGGATAGTTGCATGATGCGGTAACAGATATATTCTTATTTATGGAAGCGAAGGGAGTTTTTTTATTATTATTATATTTTTTTTTTTCTGTGGGCCACAGAAGTCGTATCTGGGTATAAGTTGGCAAAGTTTGTGTCATTAGTTGTGTCGGAACTGCAATGACTGTATATTTACTCGATGGCAGTTTCGGTTAAAGACGTTCACTCTGTGTAGGAACAGATGCAAATCTGGCTCATGGTTGATTGATTTGGATCAATATTCGGGATGTTGGGGTAGGTTGGGATAAACGAGACGTTTGATCTGAGATTATAAGGGAGGGAGACCCACTCTGCTTACAAAAGCTATAAGAACGGTGATGTAAACAGGGGTCGCATTCTGTAAGGCGAAACGTTCAAACCTTTTTGTGTGCACGAACGATTTACTTCTGCAAATCATTCGTGCGCACGGAAACGTTTTAACGTTTTCGCATTACAGAATCCAGCCTCAGATTTAAAGTCACGTCTTATTTGAGAGCCCAGTCATGGTTCGTGGTGTCGTTCAGATAACCTGCGCTCAAACATTGTTTTGAGAAATAGTTGAGAAGTTCAACTGGCATTCATCTCCAGCCACCTCGGTCAAAAGCTAGCTTCAAGAAGAGAACGCGCCTAGTTGATTGATGTTTTACCACTGAGCCGCACCAATTGGCAATGGTACCTACAGCTCTGCCTGATCAAAGCGGTCTTTTCGTTAGCCCCAGAGATCACGTCCTTCATGATCTCAAAATTATATAGCTCTGTTGTGACTTTCTGGCTAGGGTGACGAACTGCTGATCTTGTCCTTTCTTTTGGACAGGCTTTATTCACATTTGTATCCATCTCAGCTACAAGCCGCTGCCTTAGCTCATTTGCTTCCTAATACAAATCTTGCTTGAGTGAAGCTTTTTTTTTTGAAGACAAAAGGGATTGATTAACATTACGGACTGCTGAAGCCTCGGAATATTTGCTCAGCCGGCTCTAGGCAAAGATAGTGTTTCAATTGTAAGCCCAATTTTGCTCTAAGCATCGATTCTTATCTCGAAAACGGAGGTACCAAGTCACCTCAGGCTTATATGTTTATGGGTTCATTCGTTGCCTGTAAAACCCTTGATACCTAGGTTAAGGTTGATAAGACTGACTAAGATATAAAATGCATTGATTTGATTGCAATTGCATTTGATTGCGTCTTTTATTTTTATGGTGTAATAGGCATCACTTCCGTCTTAAACTTGGGACAGCTATTTTCACAGCTTGACCCGTCTCAGCTACTTCGTCCTCAATACTCATAAATGCACCACTGGTCGCGGTTGGGTTTAGCTTTATTTTTTGATAATGCCAATATATGTCACGGATTTGTGCATAAACTTTTGAAAAATAGTTCATCTGTCGCCCGGCTAGTCCATTTCGGGCAAGTCGTTGAGGTATGCTGTTAAAAAATCACACTGCTTAAGAACTTTGTTGATACCTGTAGGCTAGATTGATTTTTTCCACGACCTTTTTGAAGCACCAGGGTGAAACACCACTCTGTAAAAACTGATCACCGAGAACCAGGAAGGCTCTGTAACAAGTCTGTCTTAAAATCTGTGAAGCTGTGGATAGGGGTTGGTCGAATCATTGTTATGGGGGTCTTTTCTAAGATCTGCGTAGATTGACCAACTTTACGATTCTAATAAATACCATTCAGATTGTTGACGATAAAAAGAAGAAAAAGATTCAAACCTTGAAGCCTTCTGATTTGATGTCGGTCCATTGAACTGGTAGTTGGAGAAACTTCTTTTATGATCGGTGCACCATGGCAGATGTTTCACTACCGCTCATGCCGGTATTACCGTACGGCTCAAAGATGGAAGATGATGCCACCGGTGCGGGGGTCTATGGGCCCAGGTTCCAACGAGCTGTATAGCACTGGGAAAATCACCAGACACCTCTCAGGCGAAGGTACACGCCATAGAGATATATGTCCGAGAATGCTTCAGAAGGCGCACTAAAGGTGCCCGCATCTACATCCTCTCAGATAGCTAGGCAGCTCTTAAAGCCCTGAGATCGTACTCAATCAGATCTAAGCTAGTTTGGGAATGTTTCAACCTCCTCGAGGGTCTGGCCAAGGACAACACAGTCATCGTTGCGTGGATACCAGGCCATGAGGGATTCAAAGGAAACGAACGAGCGGACTGTCAAGCCTAGCGAGAAGAGGCGCATCACGCCTGCTCACTGGTCCTGAGCCCTATTTCGGATTACCTTCGAGTTATGTACACTCAAAATTCAGGAAATGGGAAGATGATCTTGCCGAACAATGGAGAAAATCCAAAGGACAGAGGCAGGCAAAAATAATCATAAGCCCAGCTCGTAGTAAAACAAAAAAGTTACTTGAGCTAAGCAAAGAAGATCTAAGAATCCTAACGGGTTATCTTACTGGTCACTGGCCACTAAGATACCATCTCAAAAAAATGGGACTATCCGACGATGACTCCTGTCGACTCTGCGGAGAAGAGGAGGAGACAACGGAACAACATACTCTGCGAATGCCCTGTTGTAGCAAAGAGCAGAGCGTTCCACATGCAAGGGGCGTTTTTAAGTCCTGCAGATATAGGAAACATGGAACCAAGAAGGGTACTGAGGTTTATAAAGAGCCTCAACAGCTCCCTGGGTTAAACAATAAAGGCCAACACAATTGAGATCTCTTCTGGTCGCAGTGTACAGGACCTATTACTTATAATTACAATTACAATTACCGTACCCAAGTTCTCTGTATAGCGAACCCACTAAAGCTTACTAAATTGTTGCCATATCTCTTTTTGCAGGTTTTAGTTAGGGCGTTTTTGGGTTATAATGGCATTTGGCTAAACATCTTTCACGAGCTGACTTTCAAATCATTCGAGCGCTTCTCGTATTTCGTCGAGAAATATTGTGTCCTTGTCTTCTCCTCCGTCCAAAGGTGTTACAAGCAGGGTTTCTCTGGTAATACAGTCCATTTGTGCAGCATCCCCAGGTATCATCTTTGCTTGGCTACTGAAATTGTCGACATTTGTCACTAAGCCATGGGTTTCTTCTTGTTATTCGCCTTATCATAGAAGGATTTTCTGACAGCTTCTTGGAAGGATGCTGCCTCTATTCTTCCGCAGTTCAGTCTCACAGCAGGGGGCTTTGTTGAGGGTTTCAAAGTGCAACGGAAATGGTTCTCTTGGGCTATAGCGATCGCTTGACGTTGGACTTTCTCCCAGTATATTCTCCCTGTTGGAATTTCTGAAATGGCCCTATGCTACTATAAGGTGGTATTAGATATTGAATGCTTGTCCTCCTTGCTAATTTAACTGAACCAAGGAGGTGAGAGTTTTCACAAATAAGTTTGGCTTAGCCCGTCACGAACTATTCACAGACCTGGCTTGCGTCATTCCACTTACACCGTATAGGACTGTCAATAGTTACTACGTGTTTAGTGAGCCTGATAAATGTCGATATATATAGGTAGGGCCTACGTTTGTACAACTATTTAATTCCTACTTTGGCATTGAAATTGCTATAGGTACTCAGACTTACTCATAAAATATGCAACTCAGAGCACAGCCCATAGCTGCTCTTTATAACTTGAAACAACTATGAAGCTGGCGTCATGCCTCTGCATCTAAGAACGATAGAAAATTGGACTCAGTGTTGCCACGTTGGGAGCTTTGTACTTTTTTTTGTTCTTAAAAAACGAAAGAAATTTCTTCCATGAGCACCCACACGATTTTGGTCTACATATCGTCTTACAAATTTTGTGGCAATTTTGTTTGTTTTATTCCTTAACAAAATTAAATATAAAAGTATCGCACAAGCCCGGACTTTTAAAACTTGGCAGGGCTCTTGCAGTTAAGTCGCATCGATTGCACGCACAGCAATATATTTTTCGAGGCCTTTTTGATTTGACACAGGCCACTAAAGCCAATAATTGCAGAAGATAGAAGTCAAAGTGAGATGTGTAAGTGGAAAAATTCCAACATTTTCAACGATTTTGAGCTACATTTTTTTTTTTAAATCTGGGCTCCTAAAGTTCTGCTCTTTGCATTGCTTACTTGTTTTAAGTTCGAAACCGCTTTCGGATATTTTCTGACTTCAATGACAAATCTTCATCCCCAAAGTATATCAACTTCCATGAGCCATTTACCACTTGAAACGTTAACACAGGCGCTTACTCCCATACCCACCGAAAGCATTTGGCACCTTCCTTTTAGTTCAGCTTTCATCCAAGGTCTTGTTCAAGAACGTATAGCTATCGCTAACTTCAAGAGTCTACTGTGAGCGGCGCGACCAATGATCATGAAAGATCGTCCACTGACCCAATCAAATAAATACGTAACGAAAGTCCATACAACGCTCCACCGAAGGCGCATATGGCATACCCGCGCTCTGCGTTCATGTGCGCATGTCGTCAACTTCATCAATTACAATTTTAGCACGAAACTGAAACCAATTTCGACTAACACATCATTAATTTAATTAGCTACACTCTCTTCCGCAGAAGCACTCTGACCTTTGTGGTGGCCGTCTCCAGCGTAGCGTTCCCATCGCCACAGTGAGCTGTGGAGTTTCCTCTGGGGCTCTTTTAATTTTCCATCTCTGCGGCTGGGACTTTACAACCGCAAATAATCTGCTCGGCACTGTGTGTACTCGTGAACCCATAGATCACATCACGTCTGGCTTATCGATTCATCTCCGACACACGCTGCAACAACAGCAGCAGCGGCAGTTGCATCTTCTGCGTCTATGGACCGAACGCGCATCGTCTCGGCCGCATGCTCCAAAAGCCGATTAAGTAATTGGAATGTGCGCGCTCTCGCACTAAACTGGACCAGGCAGAGGCACACCAGGCTCCGACTGTGCGACTATGTGTGTGTGTGCGCAGCAACAATGCAGGTGAACACGATCGTGATTAGCTACGCGATCAGTGATCCTTTCACTATCGCAGAGCGAGCCGACCGGACCGTTCCACGCACCAAGGCAAATCTCCCAAAGTCGCCGACCACTGCCACTCTGCCTCTGATGCCAGTGATCCTCGATCCTCCCCATCGTCCAAGCCGCACCGAACCACCCGATAATGATGACTGTTTTTCGAATACGCGCCGGGCCGCCTCCACCGCCACTGTACACACACACACACAAACACATTTCGACGATTTGTTGCGCGCTGTCAGATAGCATCGATCAAAAGACGCATGACCAGGAGGCGAGAGCCGCGCTTGTGTGTTGTGCCAGAGTGGACTGGGTCTACCATCTCCCATGTACGGGAAGCGATCAGAGCTGCAAATAAATTGAATGACCACTGTCGGACCATGGGACCGGTTACACGTTACACGCTCCACGCCGATATATGCGCCGGTGAGAGTCCAATTCGCAAAAGAGCCGTTTCTGGGTAATAAAATTACGCAAATGAGAAAATGAGAATTTGATTTTTATTGCCCGCGGAGAGCGCAGCGGATACTCTGGGCTCTGGGGAGCTCTGTTATGGTTCGATCAGTGCGCAAACCAAACGGACCCACAGCATTTTGTGTGTCCAATTATTGTGATTGGCTATGAATGAATGGTGCTTTAGCGGTTTCAATTGGAATTTATGGAAATTTTATTGATTTTTCGTCCGCACTTATGCAGCGCGATGCGATACAGTGCCGCACGGCGCACATATACCGTGGGGCAAATGTCGTCATTTCGAAGATCAGTTTGACTGCGGACTCTTTCGATTGATGCGCGATAGCTCACCCGGGCATCTACTGTACGATGATTAACCCAGTGACCACTGGACCGGCTGAGATGTGGGACATATGCTAATGCTAGCATTTGGACTGAGATTTCAGTTGGAAACAGATGGTAAGCGTCAGGGCTTTCGATGAATTTCACTTGGGGTCGGCTGATTTGGTGTACAACGCTCAACATTTTGACTCGTTCTTCAGTTGTCTTTCTATGTACCCGAACGAAAAGATGCTTTTGTGGGTCCTTGGCCTCAGTAGACACATCTTTTTCAAAAGCTTCCTACAGTTATTGTTTTGCATATAAAAAAGGTCTGAGAGAGAAAAAGTTCAGAGCCTCCAATGTCCGTTTTAACGAAGTTTGGTCTTTTCGCCCGGAACCGCCTTTTTAGCACGTCTCCATATATGAAATGAAAAAGTCAAGCTGAACCCTCTTTCATAGAGCTCACGCAATTCTTCCCTTAACCGAAGGCTTGGCTCTGGTAGCCTGGTAAAATGCAGCCCATCGGTGGCCGGTAATTGTGCCTTTTCGCGGAACTTAATGAAATGGCTTAATTGCGTAGCTTTAACAATAGATTGCATGGCAGCCTTCTGGTAATCGGCTGAGATTCAGCATTCCCACATACCTTCCCGGCGAATCAAACCAGTTTAGTACTTAAGCACTCTTGGCGGACACCAAATAGAACCTGTGATTCAAACTGATCCGCTTGCTTCAGGGATATGGCTGAGATATGGCAGACTTTGGGGACTTCGACCTAACAGATAGTAATTTCTTTTGGTAGACCTTCTCAGCAGAGAAGTCTGCACCATAGGTCACCAGAAGGAAGTGGATACGTTGGAATGGTTTATCAAACTAATTTGGAGGCCATTGAATTTGTCTATGATAATACCAAGCGATGATGAACGACACAATCTGACCGATCGATTTTAAGACCATAGGTTGTGCGTTGAACGTTTAAGTTCCTCCGGCAGATGGCTTAAATAGATAGTTAGGCGCAGTCGGAGTGCTCCACTGGGTGGTATGGGTGGTCACGATAGAGTTTAAGGAATGCACGACTGCAGTTGATTTATATGTAAAGCCAACAGGATGGCGAATTACAACTTTGACTTATTGTCATATTCCACAGCTACAGGTTCCATATTAACATTCAATAGAATCCAAAGCCAGTACCACCATCTAAAGAGTGCGGGTTTTCCGGTAAACTGAAAAAAAAAAATTAAAAAAATTCCTTTTTTCAAAAATCCATTGTACAATAATAAAGCGAAAAACTAAGTTTGCTGGTAAGTTATAAATGACCAAATTACCTTAGAAATTAATTTTTGTTACAATCGTATAGAGCGTTTTCGAGATATGTCGAAATTTCAAAAGTATCTACCGTTGTTCGAATTTTTAGCAAAAACAAACTGGGTAGGCAGTCATGGTAACCTCACCTACTTAAGCTTAAATATAAATTTTGGTTGAAATCGTTAGAGCCGTTTTCGATCAAATTAAACTGGTACGAACATTTTATATAGAAAGTACCTACCATTAATATTGAGGTTACCTTGCAAAAAAAAACCCCTCCCGAACTGTAAGCCCAAAAACGCCAAATCCGAGGTTTGAGCGTAATCCGGGAAGACAGACGGACAGACCGGACAGAATTTTGCGACTTTTTTGAGTTCCTCTCTCATCGTACGAAAACAATATCTTTCTCTTACTACGTAATGGAGAAAGTTAAAAATCGCACTGAGGAACATAGTTTTTGAATTGTTCTCCTCTCAGATATCCTAAAGGTGCTCAAATCTTGACCAATCTTTCCCACTTAATTTGACTATACAACACCACCTGCCGAATATCACCAGCTTACAGCTTTTTCAAAAGACTTCAAATTGAATTTTTATTTAAAAAATGGCACATGGCTGAGCAAAATTGCGTAACAGAAAAGCGACATTTTCAGCGCCGACGGTTTTCAACGCTAGGCTTACATTTTAAGTTATTCCAAGCGAATATAGCTGAACAAATCGAGCGAGTTATTGAAATTGTAAGCCTCACGTTAAAAACCATCATCGGGTATCGAGTAATTTTTACTTTTGGGACCTTATTTCCTGGGGTCTTATTTCGTGGAACCAGCTCAGCCTACTGGTCTCTATAATCCGCATGCAAACTTCAAGTTTGTTGTCCATATTTCGATGGCGTTGGAAGAATTTTGACACGAAAATTTGGCGCTTTATCATGCCTGAAGCCTGATACTTTAATTTTTTTCGAAACCCTTCAAGTATGAGTAAGCTTAAGCAGCTCAAACATTGTTTAAACTAAGCGAGTGGTTTGCTGAAACTGGGACTGAAGATGCCAACGTCCCACCAAGTCTCGGTGTAAAGTGTCCTGGTTAAGAAGCTCTTTCGAAAGGACTGGGAAGGACTTTATTGCAGAAAGAGGTTTCTCAATCGCAATGCAAAAATAGACAAATCTCATCAAAAAGTCGTCATCATGCAGCTGTGGCTGTAATTTCAAGAAGCGTGTCTATTGATTGCTTAGGCTGTCAATGCTGTATAATACTCCTACCATAGACCTGTGTTCAAAAGAAGTCTTCGATCCTATTCGGTATATGGTATTACAGCTCTACCTAATACCATAATGTACTATATCATGAAGTTTTGGCTCACATAATGGACATACTCTCGCATAAGTTTGACTATAATCTCGCATCCTATACAAACCTATACCATAGGGTAGCCGTAGCCGTCACAAATCAAAAACCATCGCAAAAAGCTTCGTCATACATTTATTTCAGCCTCCAGAAGACGTATTTTCCAAAGTCGATTAGTCAGATGATTTTCATGATGGTATACCTACATCTGACGTTTTCCTATATGCTCAATGGCGTCACTGTGAATAGTTGCTATCGATTAATTACCTTGGAATTTCACAGCAAAACCATGTTTATCAACAAAATAGAAAAAAAAGTGTGCGTCGGCCGGGAATCGAACCCGGATCAACTGCTTGGAAGGCAACTATGCTGACCATTACACCACCGACGCCACATGAATTTCGGTGGCAAAACAACCTTTCTAAGCGGGTGTTTTGTATGAGGTTTCTTTTTCTCTTTCAACTGAGACTTGGTTTGAACTTCCCACTGTAAACGAATTGGAGGGCTGTCTAACCTCGCTCCCATGTCACGTCTCCGACAGCGACATCCAATCTCTTACTCTGTCCTATAACTTCGACAAGCAATTCATCAAAGCCTCCTTTTGTGCGGCTATATGTTAATTATCGTCCAAACCTTCTTGTTCCCAACCAAATTGACACCTACTCAAGGCCTTGGTCCAATCGCAGCATATAACTTCACCCCGAAGCACTTTCAGTATCAGCAACAGATAAATAAACATGCTCCACGCAATCTTTTGCAAACTACTATCTCCTGTCTGTCGGCGATTACTCAAAAAACACCACCACACCACAGGAAAGACCAAACATCTTCATTCAAGTTATCCGCCCCTCAACCACTCTGTACCACCAATAGCCGCCAATCTCTGTGGAAGGTCATAAAAGTGTTCGCGATATTCAGCTGCTCATAAACTTTAACTCATAATTAAATCCGTCCCCAAAGAAGGACTTGGGAAAGAAACCGACTTGAACTCTGTGCGCATGCGCGCTTGGCGATGTGCGTGCACCCATGCTAAGTGTGTTTAGCTGTTGCGACGTCCGATTGGAAATTGTTTATGGTGCCATCTTCAATTATAATTCAATTCGGAGGTGAGTTTTAAGCGGATTTGTGTCGCGCGCTCATTAAACGTGCCCGTGCGCCCAAGTTTGGCCAACCAACTACCATCAAGTACCAGCATTTGAGGCGCAATTTCCATGTTCATAAAATTGCGCGGCTCATAACTCCCGTCTAGAGGGCTGTAAAATGCGACAACACAAACGCAAACGGACAGCGCAACTGTGGAGAACGGCCAGACAGACACACGGACACGTTCAAGTGCTGAGAATTGCGTGCGCGGGAAACGTCATAGGCTCTGCAGTCGCATAATTGGGCGAAAGGTAACTCTTCCTCGTGGTCTTACCCTGCGTCCAGTTCTTCAATTTATGTGCGTTTAGACGCGCGCGCGTATTTTCCCAATTAAATATGACTACGGAGCATGCATACGCGCTGCACACCACATGTACACAGTGCACTGTGCTCGCAGTTCTTATAGAGCAAGAGCAACCACTATACGATGGATGGATTGGATGGACAGCGGACGGACAGACGGGTCAGTCTCAGTCATTCTGCTGGTTGGGCTTCCTCCTGCTCGTCGGTGTCTCTTCTTCTTCTGAAATTCTTAAATTGCATATGGTGTGCATGTGTACCGTCAGTCGGTTTACTGTGCTGCGTCTATCTGTCTGCTGCTGGTGGTGCTGCGGAGATGGCTGTCACTTGAAGGAAAACGTACGCAGCTCCGGCTGGTTTGTCCCCGAATGACATCCTTCAATTAGTGGCAGAAGTTTATGCGCACAACACAACGCACACAGGCACAGCACGCAGTGCAACAGTAAAATAAGTTTTATTGCTAGAAACCACATAAAGATAGCTGCTGTCGATTTGGGTGACATCTAGCTGCGGGCTGCGTGAGCTGCATTTTGTCATTTGAGTTATTGCGACAGTTGGGCAATTTTGTGGCCTCGTTTGGTTACCTGGTTCGTCGAAATGGAAACAGTTGCGAGATTTTTGTGTGTGAATGTGACAGTTTGACCTTTCTTCATATTTCGTGGGATTTCGTCGGCCAAACGGGAAGAGCGTGCGCAGTCTCAGTCATGGGGGAAGGATCTACTATGCGATTGGATAGTTCGGTCAAGTAGGAAAGGCGAATTTCTGTGAATGCGGTGTTGAGTGGGAATTACGGAAGGGAGTTTGCAGGCTTGTGGGTACCAGGTGTAATTAAACCAGAGGGCACCAGGGCTGTCATTGGAACTGCAAATCCATATATTCTCACTTTAAGTTGTAATCAGGCGTGGGACTAAGGGGGCGCCTAAGGCGTAGGCGTAACCTGAGGTTCTTCGTTCAGTCCCCAGTTGTAAGTCGCCGTTAGAGATTTTTTTCTGTTAAGATACTTAGCCCGACTCTGGTGAATACAATTTTCAGAATTCATTTGAACAGCCCATGGAAGAGCTGCTATTGGACCGCCCTTTGAAAATCCAGACTTTGGTCCACTGGTCGGTCGCCCTAAATATTTTCCTTGTCAAATCCCCACAAACCCTCTAAACAGCTAGAGTTTCGCCATAATTTGAATATATGAATAGAGCTGTCATCGTCTGTTTTCCTGGAAGACCTACCTACTCCTTTATTCTGTACCAGACTATATAATATGGCTTCTGGTGGTAAGTATCTAAATAAATAAATAAATGAATCCCCAAGGTCAAGGTCCGGACTGCCTTCTCACAACCTTCGATCCATCGCTTGTATTAGGTTTCGCGGGAGAAAATAATATGAAAAAGTTTGGGGCTAGAATTTTTGATTTTTGGGTCATTTTGGATCCTTCGACGCAGAGTGCTTTGGGCCCAAAACCCCTAACAAGAATCACAATCAAGAACAATCGCTGCTGGTATTTTTCTATTTAATAAGTAGGTGGAATTTTTCCATCTTAGATTTTAGTCTGGTGCCTAACTTCTGGATGAAGCAAAAAGCTGCCGGAGAGTGTTAAATAATATTGCAGGGCGTGTCAGTATTATTTCGGTAATGTCGAGTGAAAGTCAAAAATGCTCCCACAAAGTAGCCGTGGAAATGAAGGACTTAAGAGAAAAGTGCTAGCAGTATGCGTAGCCATGCCAGTATATTGGTTATAACGTTTAGTACCCTCTCCACGTGTTATTATTTTTTTGAATTACAATTCCTGTTGCGCGAATTACGTTCTTTTTATTTTAAGCACTGTTAAAAAAATCGTCTTTTATTGATTTAACTTGTTTCTTATATTCCCTACTAAAACTTTGCTATTGAAAATAAGATCTGGTCTAGTTTTACACCGGATTCACTGCAACTTTCCCGAAAAGCTCCACAGCACTCACAATGCGCACACCGCACACTCTAGGCCAAACCGATGCAGCAGGTAGGCAGAAACCCCTTGTCACACTGAAAATAAAATATCACGTAATATTGAATAAATTCTATTGTAAAAATTCAACAAAAATAGTTTTGTTGAACTGAAAAAAAAAAAAAAAAAAATGGTGTAATGATAAATTGAATTTATCCATACAGCTTACGTTTTATCAATTTGAAGGATATTTTGTCAAACAAAACACAATTTTCAGTTCAATAAATCGGTATTGTATGAATTCAACAATTTTGTTGTTAAGCTCACGAAATTTTTTTTATATCCATAAAAACAGAACCAAAAATCACTTTTGTAAATGTTTGTAAAGTTGACAAAATTTGTGCAAAATGTTTGTTAGCCAAACAAAAAACAGATTATTAAAATTACAAAAATTTTGTTGCAGTGAACAAATTAATGGATGAGGACATAGTTACTAAACTAAACCTTGTTTCAATAAAACACGCAGAAAAATCACTTATTTAAAATCACCCGACTTTCGGTTAATAACAACTGGGTAAATATAGCTCTTATAGAGTTAATTAATTGTAAATAAATTTGTCAACTTGTTTGAGGAAAATTGGTTGAAAATAACCGATTTATCAATTTATAATCCGAGATTTGCTCAACCAACTTGCTCTGTTTTTATTAGCCGACTCACTTGGTAGAATTTAATCAACTTATTTTAAAATCAGCCAACCAAATTGGTAGAATTGAACCCACTTACTCCGTTGAAATTATCCAACCTCTTTGGTTGCATTTAATCAACTAAAAGTGTTAAAATTAACCAACATACTAATTTGAATATAACAATCTCACTTGGTTGATATTAGCTTACCTTCTTGGTTGAATTTAACAATCTCAATAGGTTAAAATTAGCCAACTTTCTTGGTCGCATTTTACCAACTAAAATGGTTAAATTTAAGTAGCTCACTCGTTTGGAATTAGCAGGTATGTTTGTTTGAATTTAACCAAACAGAAAAACGACACTGTTTAGTAAATATTAAAATAGCAACTTAATTGATAACAGCAATTTATTGGTTTATTTTAAACATATATTTAACCTTTTTAACACGGTGGATTTTAACAAAAACAACTCATTTGTTTTCAAAAAAGATTTAGTTAATTTTAACCCAGAGCAAAAATTTCACTCGGTTACGGTCAATTTTTCTGCGTAAAGAAAGACGCATATAAAAATATTTCAAACATAAGTGAAAGAAGTTAGTACGATAATAACTATATAGGTATACAGCTATATACATCGACCAAATCAATTTAAATTTTTTTTTTATATTCTCGTATCTATTATTTATTACAACAAACGGATTTTTTCCTTTTCTAAATAGATGGCCAATATGCCCCCGTGTTTTATTTCCTTCATGCAGTTTTTAACCGGCCAGCAAGTCAGTGACCAACAAAGGCGGCAACCTGTGCCGTATAAAATTTTTTTTAAAGATTCCCCGAATGCCTTTATGATTATTGGAAGGACATTAGTCGAGGTGGAAGGAATATTGACAAAAAATGCAAGAAAAAAAAATTGTTTGTAACTACTACTACTACTTTTTTTTTTAATAAATCTAGTTATTAAACTTATTCATTTTGTGTATCTTAAACAAAACTGCAGTACTGAGAAATTATTTCTGTACAATCAACAATATTCAATCAATATAATTATTTGCTGTCGATTTAACAAAGCGCAATAACTAATTTGACAAACTACTTCGAATTTTGTTTCTTAATTTGACAAAAAGATAAAGACCAAACAGTTAATTGTTGATTTGACAAAACAGCAAAGTTAGAATTGGCAAATCGTTTTTTGTAAAGTTAACAACATTTTTATGAGTTTAACAAATTATTTTGATACACCCAAGAAAGATTTTTGCTATCACAACAAAAATTTTAAGACAAGGTAAAACTTATTAATAGATATTTTGTCAATCTTATAGAAACATTTTGTCGGACGTAAATTGACAAAAAAAAATTGGTGATTAACCCGAATTTTCATCAATTATAATATGGTTCTATTTTTAGTACACTTGTAACAAACAACATCCCATCGGATGATAATTGGCTGACCGTTGCTATTTCAAAAATTAGATGATTTCGGTATAGGATGTTTTGGGTGGGTGTCAATCACACACAGCGCAAAACAGTTCCTACTACCTACAGGATAAATGCCAAACTGCCAGCACATTAAAGACACCCCAAACAGTCCCAGCCAAATCTACTAATAATCAACAACTGCAGGAAGAAGAGAAGAACCTATCACCCTACTTTAGAGACCGCAATAAACTCGGTTGTGACAATTAATTTACTAACAATCCTCCACTGTCACTGTCCGTTTTTATGTATAGTATAGAGGTATATCCTTAACGAAAAGACAGATATCCCGCTTAATGTCCAAAAGCTTCGCAAGGAAAATTACAAATATTTCAGAATATCCCAAATCCCCAAACATTTTTCAAATCCTACTCGCAGCTACACTTGTGTATGTGTATATAGGTCCTTTGGCATTATGCACGATGACTATGTCGACGATGGCAAAACGGAACTCATTACAAACGGCCATTTTTCTTCTCATCCATCCTAACGATATCCTTTCTTGACATTTTTGCCAGCGAGAAGCCCGAAAAAACACAGGAAACCTCCTTGCAATTTAATGCATTTCCCTTCCCTCGTATACACAGTCTTCACCAAAAATCCGTCGAAAATAGTTCCACAGATCCGCTTAAGATGACGAACAGAAGAATCTCCCCACCCACATCACCCATAACAAAAAATACTGTTTTTACGAACAGAGAGTATCCGCACACACACACTGCGAGAACGCAAAATGCAATTTATCTCATTCCGTTGGAGGGTTATTTTTTTCGTTCCTCCCCTCACTTACTCACTGAGGATAGTGCGCCTTGCTCAAGGACTTTACAAGAAGGAACGAGCATTTCTTCGTCGATCCGACGTCTTATGTCGAAAATCCTCCGAGTGGTATGCGACGGAAAAGTTTCCCTCGTCAAACGCTAGCGGAGTAGGGTCCTGTCGCACAAAAACAAAAACTGCCGGCCGGGATGTGGAAATGCGAGGGAGAAAATGAGTGCGCACACAGCAGCGCCCGTTGTGAAAAAGGACATTTGACATTTTGAGGTGCCACTGTCGCATATGCAAGTGATGGCTGCCTGGCGGATAAGTGGGTGGTCTCTCTCCTTTGGAGTTCTCTGCTGTCGCTGTCATAGCCCAAGGAAATCAATAAATTTTGGACAAGGTCGCATCGGTGCGGATTGGAATTGGAAACTCCGAGCAAGAAGCCGTCTATCTGGAGATCTAAGCACAAAGAAGGACTCTGGGCGAGGAGCTCACCATCGCCGCATTAATTCTACCAACGCAACGCAGTTCCTGCTGATGCTGGGCCAAATGAAGCAGCAAAATTGAAATGCTTGTGCAGCCGAGGCGAAGATGCAGGCGAAAAGGAGTGGGGATGCGCAAGGCGGCTTGTAATCAACCACCATGCCCGCACCCTACCAAATCAACGTTATTAGTATTCCGAAGGAGAGCAATGGTTTAATATAAATCTCAAACTGCTGTGCACTAGGATTCGTCCTTGGCGTGTCCTCTACGCGAGCAGATATATAGAATGTGAACGATTGCACGTGGGGGTGTGCTGGATACAAAGAGGAAATTTTCGTATGCGTTTCGGGCTCCACAGCGAAGGATTTTCTTATCGCAACAGCAGTCATTACTGGTAATTGGTTTTCCCCCCACCGTCACCACCGAACACCCGGCACAGCGAGGAGCTGCTTTTCTTGGTGCGGCATTTCGTCCTTTTCTTCATTTTTCGGAAACAAACTGCTGCTGGCGGAAGGAAGATGAAGGAGTGCTGGCGCTGCTGATGCTGATGTTGGTGGTTAGTTGCCGTCGCTGCTTCTCTAGCTGCACGGTGTTCGCCCTCCTCGTCGTCGTCGTCGTCGTCGTCGTAAGACTAATGGTGGAGATTACCACTTTAGTCGCATGCAACATTTTTAGGGGATTAGGATGCGATATGGGGCATTCGTGTGGGCGGCGCGCAAACGATGTACACTCGTATTCTTACCGACTATTTCAGGTTCAATAAACGCGTAGGATATTTGATGCAAGAAATTGTACAAGAAATCCTGTATAAGGACTTGCACGGGTGTGCACAATTGTGTATGCTAAAGTCAAATAGAGGGCGCCAGTTCATCGTAGTCTGGAGGTTTTTTCTCTGCGCGTCCTGGGCGCTTTAGACAAATTCAAAAGGATTAGATGTCCCAGGGGAGATTTCCTTGAATTGGATTAATGATGGAGAACTGGATATTTATTTTAAGGAGGGTGTAGGGGTCGAGATTATAAATCGCCCTTCGTTAGGGGTTACTTGGAAATGGAGTTGGCACAGAAATTATACGCGCAGTAAGGATTCCCTCCGTGGCAGGTTTCGGCTTCAGAGGCAGACTTAATTTACGAATTGTGGACATGGACATTTTCTTGTGAAAGATCTAGATGTATAGTTAACTATGACAGTGCTGAGTGAATAGACGTCAATCCATTAACGTCCTCACATACCTTTAAATTTTCTTTGCTATTGTCACAGTTTTTACTTAATTTTGTTCTTAAACATCAGTATAAGTGTATCAGTTGAATTCAAACAACAAACATTACATTTTAAATCTGTCTAGTGGTTACGGAAAGCATTTTTTATTTTTTCTTTAAACATAAAATGCCATCAGAAACTAGAGCTAGTCGAGTGCAACAACAAAATGCTGGTTCACCAAGAGATTTTGGAATTAGCAATGCTAACAGTGTTGCTGACAAACTATGGAGCAGAATTGAGCAGAAACTGGAGAAGTGGGGAGAAGATTTTACCAAGAAGATTGATACGAAACTATCGGCGTTGGAATTGAAACTGAGTACACAGGTTAGTGAAATCAAACGAGAACTCGAACAAAAACTCGAACAAAAACTCGAACAAAAAGTTATGGAAATTCGACGTGAATGTACTCGCTTGGACCTGCTTGTTGATCGTTTCGAGAGAGAAAAAATTAATTCCGACGCAGTCATGTTTGGCATCCCAGAAACCCAAAATGAAGATCTAACCAACTTATATCACAACATATGTTCTAAAGTAAATATTCCCCCTCCATCCCTGACAACAATTTTTCGTACGAGATCACACAGGCAACCGTCGACGCACAACTCTGACGCTTGCATTGTAATGAAATTCTCAAACAAAAGTGAGAAACTAAAGCTTTTGAGAGCAATTACCAACTACCGCAGAAACAACAAATCGTCACTTAAACTTAGTGACGTTGGCATAGACTCCTCGAAAAGCTTTTTTATTAATGAAAGCTTAACGAAGAGAAATCACCAGCTGCTGAGAGAAGCTCTTAAGTTGAAACGCAGATCGCTTGTTTCTGATGTCTTCACTGTTGATGGCCTTGTGTGCGTACCAGCGTTGTGCTGAAGTACTCAATTGGGTAATTTGGCTCAAATATTTTAGCTTTGGCTCAATGCTCCGAGCCAAATAGAAATGGCTCACATTTGGCTTAAAACTCACAATTCTTTCGTACAAAATAAACATTTGCTAAAAATAAAAACAGAGATTTAATTTTAACAATCCAATTTTAACATCATTTCAAGTTTTGGATCCAATCTTTTTAAAAAGTAAAATGAACAATTTTAAACTTATCTCAACTCAATTTACCAGACTTATGACACGAATTCCACATTTTTTTGAATGTCAAAAGGACACTGCTGCAAGAACTTCGCTACCGTTCAAATAGATTTAAATGTAGTAAAATTCTGGACTTGTATGAAGCACAATAAGAATATCATGGGGAGCTATTTGTATAAAAATATATGCTCGTTTGCTCTCAACGCGTTAAGTCTACCCCATAGTAGTGCTTGTGCGGAACGTGTATTTTCTACATTAAATAACATAAAGACAAATAATCGAAATCGCTTAAGTTATCAAGTCATTCACGCACTTATGAGTTTCAAAGAGTTCTTAAAAGGATCAAATAGATCGTATAAATTTCGATCCTCCGGAAGGTCTCATAAGAATATGTTAGAAGTGTTTCTTTTTCAGTTTATTTGGATTTCTTGAATTCAGTTATAATTCTTTCTTAATGTTTCTTTAATGTATATTTTATAATTTTCTATATTGAACGATTTTATAAATATTGTGATACATTACCGATGTACCTGGCTTATTTAATACTAAGTAATAACAATTTTAGTTTTTTGTCCATGTTACTACGTTAGTAAGCTTGTTGTTTCTGCAATAAATTATTTTTAGTCGTTAATAAAAATTCAAATGCATGGATACACAAATTTTTAATACAGATACTTTTATTTTTCAATACATCATTCCAAAGATCCAACCCCAACACCCCAAATTTTTTTTCATGTAACTATTGTGGCTCACTTTTTCGTAAAATGGCTCGGAGAATGGCTCAACTCAAAAAATTCTTTGGAACAACGCTGGTGCGTACGTTTCAATTCAAATCGAACCCCAACCACGATTCGTTGCTTGGAAGACTTGGGAGATGTTGGAGGACGTGATGGTGAGAACATAAGCGATGAGAATCAACAACAACTTTCAACTCAAACTCATGCAGTCTAGTTTTCTTTTCAATGTTTATTTATTTCCTTTTTTGACAAGTTTTTCTATAATTCTTTACTTTTTAAATTGTTTTAAATATATATTAGTAAATTATTTATTTTATTTTTCCTCATGTTATATACTTTCTGTTATTTTTTTATTTTGCGTTTTTTGTAACAACCCTAGAGATTTTTCAGTAACGATCCCCTTTTTTCTGCATATTGTTGCTTACTTTCTTCTTTGTTTGACATTGGATCTGGTAGCTTTGAAGTATTATGGCCAACAGCAATAACATTAGCTCTAGTGGCATGAATGAGAATTTAAAAACGTTGGTGAATATTATGTGCAAGCAACAAAACGGAGTTCGCGTTTGTCATATTAATGCACAAAGCCTGGCGAATAAAATGGATGAGTTCCGATTTGTATTTGAGAATAGCCTCATTGATGTTATTTGCGTTTCCGAGACTTGGATGGCTCATGGAATGAAAAATGATTTATTTAAATTACATGGTTTTAAGCCGCCATACCGTGGTGACCGTCATAATCGTATTGGTGGAGGATCCGCAATTTATATAAGAAGCCACATTAAGTCTCGTTTTCTGTTGAGCTCCCCTCCGTCGCATCCATATGACTATGTTTTTATTGAGGCTTTTAGTGGCGAACAAACAACAATCATCGGATCAATTTATGCTCCTCCCGATGTTTCTAACTATCAAAACATATCAGAAGTTATAGAGCAAATTAATCACCTAGCACCGAAAATTGTAGTATGTGGTGACCTAAACATCAACCTACTCAATAGTTCATGTAGTGCGCGTTTAAAGGAATCCTTGCATGCTTTTAATTTATCTATTGTTAACTCGTCACTTGCTACCCATTTTGTTCCAAATAGAACACCGTCCTTGTTAGATGTAGTCCTTGTCTGTGATCAAAGTCTTGTAAAATACTACCAACAACTGTCTGCTCCAGCTTTCTCATACCACGATCTTGTTTTCTGTATATTAGATTTGAATGTAGATACGTCACCAACCCAATCGTTCGAATATCGTGATTTTAGTAATATTAATTTGCAAAACCTTTTTATTGAGTGCTGCCATCTAAATTGGCAATCTATATATATGACTCCTGATTCAAATGAGCAGGTCTGCATCTTAAATAATAATATTCGATATTTATTTGAAAAATATGTACCAATAAAAACTCGTCGAATAAGAAACAGAGAACAACCCTGGATGTCTAGCTCCATTTATAATGTGATGGCACAAAGAGATTTTCTCTATCGTCGGTGGAGAAGGTATGGTTGTAGAGACATTTTTCGTAGGTTTAAATTACTCAGAAACCAGGTGACACGGATGATAAGACGTGCTAAATACCACTACTACAATAACCAGTTTAATTTAGACAAATCATCCAAGTTTTTGTGGAATAAATTGCGTCAGGTTGGATTAAGTAAGAACTCATTTAACGTTAATGATGATATTAATATCGAAGATCTGAATATGAACTTTGCGAACAATAGTAATGATGCAATAAACATCTCCCCAACTAGTTTCCCATCTATTCCTTCGGAAGATAGCTTCTCCTTGTCGGTGGTTGATCCAATATCAGTTGGCAAAGCTATTTATTCTATAAGATCAAAATGCACTGGTCTCGATAATATCCACCCTGATTTTGTTAAAATACTTCTTCCCTTTATTCTCTCTCACATAACTTATATTTTTAACCATGTCATAACGACATCTAATTACCCAGAACTATGGAAAACAGCCAAAATTATACCAATTTTAAAAAGCGGAAAGGAGAACGAGTACCGTCCCATTGCAATACTTCCTTTTCTGTCAAAGGCCTTTGAATCATTAATAAGTAGTCAAATAAAACATCACATTGAAAGCAAAAATCTCATATGCCCTCTTCAGTCAGGTTTCCGATCAGGACACAGTTGTACCACTGCGCTTTTGAAGGTATCGGATGATGTTCGTCAAGCTATTGATAACAATAAACTAACAATACTCACGTTGCTTGATTTCTCCAAAGCCTTTGACTCAGTTATTCCCTCGATTCTATGTTTGAAACTTGCAACATTGTTCAAATTTTGTAACTCGTCCAACAAATTAATCTTGTCCTACCTCACCAACCGTAAACAAGCCGTCTCCCACAACCACCAGCTTTCGTCTTTCCGTCCTGTGAACATTGGCGTCCCTCAAGGATCAATTCTTGGTCCTCTTCTGTTCTCCATGTTTATTAATGATCTGCCGTCCGTTTTGTCTCACTGTAAATACCATATCTATGCAGACGATGTGCAACTTTATTATAGCTTTCCATTGGATCTTGTGAAGGATGCAATAATGAAAATTAATGTTGACTTATCTGCTATTGCCAATTGGTCAAAGCAAAATAAGCTAACGCTGAACCCCGCCAAAACGAAAGCTTTGCCTATTTTTAAACGTGAGAGCGGCCTTGACGAATTTCCACCTATTCTACTGAATGGAACGCAAGTGCAATTAGTCTCCAAAGTAAAAAACCTTGGCATTACTTTCAACAAAAGATTATCATGGGATGATCATATTAATTGTATTGTAGCTAAAATATATGCTTCCTTGCGTGGTCTTATTCGTGGACTCTATCTCATCCCGAAGGCTGAATGTGGCTTTTAACTCCATTGCTCGGTATGTTTTCAACCTCCGCAGATACGATCACGTTTCCTCCGCATCGCGTCAAATTCTTGGATGTACTCTCGATAGCTTTCTCAAATACAAATGCTGCACTTTCCTTGGTAATATTTTATGCAAAAAACAGCCACATTATCTATACGAAAAAATTACATTAAATAATAGATCCACTCGTTACACATCTTTGAGACCGCTTATGTACACTTGCTTAGCCTCGCGCAGACAATTTTTCATTCATGCCATTAGCTTGTGGAACCTTTTACCCGTTGCTATCAGGTCTAATGTTGAACTAAAAGATTTGCCTTCTGCAATATTTTCATTCTTCTCTAATAACTACTGAAGTTTCTCTACTCGGTTGTATAATTTAATCTAAATAATAATAATCGAATTTTATGTAATCTTTAAAGCAATTAAAAATGTCCTTTCTTTTTCTTAAACATGTTTAAATCATTATTTACTGCTAAATGTTTATATTATGCTTTTTTGTACTTACTCTATCCTAACTAAACCTGTACATGTATTCTATAAGAATTTGAATTCTTAAATGTACAGAGATATCTTATATCAATAAATATCAAATATCAAATAGTTAAATGCGATGCTCTGGGTGAATATGGATTTCGTGATTGGTGCAACGAAAATTCACAGTAGGTTTCAGACAAAAAATCTTTAACAAATATCTGTATAGCAAACACGCACTTCCAAGAGTTTAACTTTCAGAAGCTGAAGTGGCAGTCCTTTGATCAGCATACAAAGACACACTAAACACTATCTTAATCGAACCACTATCTAGAACAGAACCTATCTAACCTAGTCAGGAAGTGAACGACTGGGTCGCACGTAACTTTCTGTCTCGGGTGTATATGCTTTCCGTCTTACAAAGTATATTTATTGCTGAAAATTGAGAAAGCACTGATTCGGAGTGCTTAGTACAAATAAAATAAAAAGAAGTATATAGATTAAAAAGTAGATGCGCAATATCACCTATGGAAATCCATACGCAAAGAAACGTAAAGAAACCTTAAACGATATTAAGATAGTCAGGCCAAGGCAGTTGTGTTTGCAGTTTGTAAGGCTTTTTATCACCCGTGGATTTGTTCGTGATAGGTACTGTTCTAAAATCTGTTTCGAGACAGTTACATACGAAGTTTTCTTGGAGCGTATCTTTCTTCTCTCCTATAATTACGGTGACAATATTTGAGGAATTAAAATAAAACCAAACATTTCCAATTAATTTTCAATTCATTTTCATTTCACAAATAGTCGTATTTTATAAGGAAAACACTAAAAAATGACTTGAATAACACATTTTTACTAAATGATACTATGGTACTTTAGCATTATCATAGGACTACCTGTCGCAGATACCGATACCTAGTCTATGCATGTTTAATGTTTAAGTCTTTTCATAATTCTATAAGAAGGTTTAGAGTTTTTTTTAGGTCCTAGCTTCATATATGGAAGGAATGTTCGAGGTCTTGTATAAAATTACCTTTATAGAGAACTAGGAATAGGAACCGCTTGGAGGAGACATATCTAGGGCTACCATAATGTACCTACCATTTTAGAGGGGACAGTTCCCCGCTTTCGTCTTAAATCGTCTTAATTTTAAATGCAAAGGGGGCTGATATTATACAAGTCCCCAATAATCATGATTCATGACTATACCAACAAAGCTCCCACTTTCCATATATTTTTTTTTCTTTCTCCAAAAGGTACGTGGTAAGAGAAAGATATTGTTTTCGTACAAAATTTCGAACTCGAGATATTAATCAATTCTGATATTACGATGATGGAGGAACTCAAAAAAGTGGTTCGCACAATTCTGTCCGATCTGTCCGCCCTTCCACAGGTGTCTGTACAGCCTAAACGGCTTCCCGGATTACGTTCAAAAATCGGATTTGGAGTGTTTAGGCTTACAGTTCGGGAGGGTTTTTTTTTGCAAGGTAACCTCAATATTAATGGAACTTCCCATATAAAATTTTCGTACCAGTTTGATTTGATCGAAAACGGCTTTAACGATTTCAACCAAAATTGATACTTTAGCTTAAGTAGGTGAGGTTACCATGACTGCGTACCCAGTTTTTGGCTAAAAATTCGAACAACGATGCGACATATATCGAAAACGGTCTATACGATTGTTACAAAAATGTATTTCTAAAGTAATGTGGTCATTTCTAACTTAATAGCAAATTAAGTTTTTCTCTATATTATCGTACAATAGATTTTTGAAAAAAGTCATTTTTAAGGTTCCGTACCCAAAGGGAAAAAACGTAACCTTATTAGTTTCGCTCGGATGTCTCTCCGTCTGTCTGTCTGTCTGTCTGTCTGTCTGTCCGAACCCACTAAGATTATTTTGTTACCAGGTCTATCTCAAGAACCGATTGACATAGGAGGCTAAAATTTACACACAACATCCGGTATAACCTCTAGTTAAACGGCAAATACCAATGGAAGGAATACATAGATTGGTTTTCGATTAATTAGTAATCTGGTGAAAAAAATATTTTCATTCGCCCAAAAAACGGTTTATTTCTTGATTCACAAAAAAATACATAAATTCCTTTTTTGTAGATCATGTTCTTATCTATATATGTGCTGAATACTGTTTTCCCGAAAAGTTAATAGTTTACAAGATATTTTCAAAAAAGATAATTTTACCATGTAAAATACGTTGCTCTCATAAGTTTTAATCTCTACTACGCAGTTGTGCACAATTGACCCCATCAAAGACAGAACCCCACCAGGGCTCCCGCCTGCTAATTTCGTTGCGGAATATAATACATTTTTTTGGGGAGTACAGAACAAAATAAAAGTAATATATTTTTAGTCAATAGTTTTTAATTGGGACAGGTCGCATACAGAATGGAAAATTGGCGTGGGTTGGGTAATAATTAGAAAATGAGATTCATGTGCGAGTAATTTTTGAGAGTAAAAATATCAAGTAATTAAATTAAACTAAATTGTGATGAATTCATGAAGAGGGGAAAGATTGAATGATATAGATTTCAAATAATATCTGATGTGTTGGACTTTAGCCAAATACGGAACCTTCGGTGCGCGAGTGATACTCGCACTTGGCCGGTTTTTTTTTTTAGTTTAGTTTTGTTTTGTGTGCCTGAAAAATGCATTATTGCGTCCTTAATTTACAATTCGAAGCACCGAAAATGCTAATTTTAAAAAATCTTTGATTTCGATAAAACTTTAAAAACGAAGTAATGCTTACATCAGGAACAAAAACTTGTAATCGGCTTTCAGCAGAATAGTTAAGCAATAGCAAATTACAAACATTGCAATATTTGGTATACTGTTTTATCTGCCAAATTTTACAAAAACCGCTATAAAGATTTTGATTAAAGTACATACTGAAGAAAACATAAGTATTCTAAATAAGATCTCGTACTTGGTTTTCCTCAAAAAATCCAAGACGTCAGTTTTTCAACAATATTGAATATGCATCTTGAAATAAAGCCAACCATTTGGGGCTTACATAATTAGCAAATCAAACTTCATTTCCACCCCACACACGAGCATCGGGATATTCAATTTATAACTCCTATTCACAAATGCCTGAGTTCTTACTTATGAGTGGAGTATATCTATGTAGTGATATCGATCTATCCAATCATTGAAAACTTAAATCCTATTCCAGTAAAAATTAAAAAAATATCCTAGTAGCTCAAAAACAGAAACTCCTACTAGGTACCTACGCTTGTCCTGTACTAAAAAATATTGTGAGGAGTAACGTGTAAGTCCTTATAAAATAGTAACAGTAGGCGCTTATAGCTCTTTTTATCTTTTGTCTACCTATAGCATTGAGGAAGTTTCGTTCGACCCAGTCGTACACTTTATTTTTTTCAATTTTTGAACTTGCAAAGCGATTTAATTAATAAAATATTTGAAGGTATTTCGTTACTTTAATTTTTTTTATATCTGAAATTGAAAACTAAAAGCATTTTGAAAAATTTAAATTTTTTGTCCTTCGAATTTAAAAATGGTCCCTCTCTACGATAACAGTTTCTAACTTTGGAAATTTTCTTTCTCTCTTTATACCAAAAGAATTTGTGACCGTCAGTCGTGGAAACCTCCCCAGGTTTAGTTTTTGCTTCAGATGGGTGATACGTCCCTAGCCCCTAATCTATAAATTTATTTTTAGTTCAGCTGGAAATATTCAATATAGTCCTTCTGAATTGTATGGCTCGGAGTTGTGTAAGGTAATAGTTCGCCTCGGACCTTCGGGGTGTTTTTTTCGGAGCTCTAAGCGAAACATAAAATAAGATGCACATCAAGTTCCTCAGCTGCTCTGACATCGGTCTTCTCTAAAACCGGTCCCTACTTCTTCTGGTTGACACCAACAATCATTTTGCATCAAAACACCTATCGCCATTAAAACAAAACCATTTCTTTGGCAAGGCCATCAGGGTGCATACGGTCATTCATCGAGTTCTTTGTTGCTCAAGCTGCAAAACTCCCCAAATCCATTTATTCCAAACAAAATGGCGTTACAAAGGCCAAAGATCCACGATTGGGAAAAATAGAACCTTCCCATCGCAGAGCACTAACTCGCAGCCTTTCAATGGAGAAAAACCTCGCAACACCAGCACAACGTAAGAAAATTCCTCAAACAAGAAACCCTAACCCTAACCCTAAGCAAATCCAAAGAACCAAAATGAAACTAACCTACCATAACGCACTTCGCATTCGCCGAGGGTAGTTATACAGGCCATAGCTCCGCAGTAGACCAAGACGCCAGCAAAGTCACCCTCGCTGATGTTTGTGCCAGTGCGAGTGGGGGTGGAACAATCCAGACACCACCAATGCCCTCGTTTTTTTTTTTTTTGTTTTTTTTTGTATCATTATATACTTTTCGTGCACAGCAACGACCCCTCTGATTTCCCCACCATGACCAACCCCACTATGGCAAAGGCAATCGGTCGACTTTCAAATGACTTTTCTAGTTGGTGGGGTGCATCTGAGCGGGGGTGTGCGACGACGACGTCGCGAGGACGACGAACGTGTAAGGTTGAAGAGGTGAAATGCCTTTTGCATTTGAGAGAAAATCGCTCGTCGGTCGTCTTTCCAGTGAAAACTTCCAAACTTGGATGTTTTTCGGTGTTGGAGCGAGGGTGAATTTGCGCTTCGTCGTCGTCATCGTCGTGCTGGCTTTGGATCGGTGCTTCTTGGCGTCACTGGGGGTGGTCGGTGTATGGTTACGCTGTGTGTCTTCCAGTGCACGTTTCTTGGGCGATTTTTTACGCCATTATGTATTTTTACGTTTTTTTCTTCCTCTCCGCTTTTCACTAGACATTCTGTCACGTGCGATTATACCGCTACTAGGGCTTGTAGAGGGACTCCCTCACGCGGGTGATGGGTGGCAAATGGCGACGTTCTTTCCTTCGGTTCTGTATTTTTTTGTTTCTCGTTTTCTTTGAGGCTCTGTCATAACAAGGAATGGCGACATTTCAGTTTATTGATGAGCGTATTTGTTAGACGAGAGCATGTGTATACGAGTGTGTGTTTGTGTATGTGTTTGTGCAGGCTCTTTGGTGGGTTGTTTTCGACTAAAACGTGTCTAGCGACTTGTTTTCTTCTTTGCTCGTATTTTGTTTATTGTTTTCCTTAGCAAGGACACCATCGCAGTTCAGGAGATTGTCGGTTGGAGGAATTTTCCAAAACGGAAGGTTGTGAAAGTCCTTGGGGAAGAATTTTTTATCTTCAGTTTATCGGACGTTCTGTTCTCTTTAGCTTTTTTCTTTGTTAGGATCAAATGCGTCATGTACGTAGGTACCTATTGATTGGTCGCTTTAAGTGGAGTAGAGTATGGATTTTTGCAAATTTAATCCTCTGAGAGACGTGGCAGCTGCATATTTGCTACAAACTTAATGGAGAGTTGTGCCCGAAAGGAACTGTAATAATGATATAAACAGACTGCTTAGTACTCTCTTTTTTCGTATTAATTAACAATTATTTCAGTACTGTCAAGTGAGAGACGTCAGAAGAACATATGTTTTGGTAAAAAGCATCACTAGAAATTAGGCGTTGCAATGGGCGATATAACCTACACCATTCTCGGGGTCTTGAAAAGTCTTTAAACGATCATCAATGGAAATCTGTTTCTGAGTTGTCACTTCAATCGGTAAACGACGTAATCCCATACATTGTTAATACAAGTCACAATTAATAACATAGGTAATGTGAAAGCTGTCAACAAACACCACTCCTTTTCACGAAGGTACCTTACATATTCCATTAATTCATAATATCTACAGAAGTGCATACTTATGCAGATCTGAATCCATATCAATAATGCTAGGTAAAAATAAACCCAACGCTGTACTTTGTAATGACACAAGACTTCAAGAGAGACTTTTTATTTACTTCTACTGTTTACTGCCTTAGTTCAATCCCTGTTCGTCTGTTCGAATATGCTGACGTGAATTGGAATCCTGCCTTTTCAACTTATTCTGATCGCCTTGAAAGGATCATTGGGATTTTTCAGCTAGTTCTAAGTCAAAACGTTTATTTTTTGGTATTTAATCTTTGAAATCGCGCCATCAAATACATGATAATATAATGTTTGTTAGAGATTTGATTTAATTTAATACAATATGCAGCTATGCGATCCTTACGGATACGTAAACTTCTCTTTCGAAAGATCATAGAACAAACTACGGCCAGGAACTAGTTTTCCACAGTTTTGAACTTAAGATTGAATTATCTTTACCAAGAGTAAAATTTTAAAATAAACTATTCTACATATTTATCTCTTACTTACAAAATTTATATCATTTTGTATTTTGCCTATATATTTCACACATAAGGTCTATGTAATTGAAGAAATAAGTTTTCAATGTTTCGAATTTATTAAGCTTTTTCTGTAATACTTTTCTGCTCATTTTAATATATTTAGCTATTAGGTTCATATACGAAAGAAAGTAAGTACCCAACTGACTTAATAATTAATAAGATAAGTGACCACGGGAATTTTTATATACATAGATTGAAATATTTAAAACCACTAAAAATTTACATTGAAACAAAATACTTTTGGTGTGGAAATATATCCCAGAATTATTTTAATTGATTCTAAAAAAAGTTTTAATATAATAAGATTGTAAATATTATGAAGGGTGTTTCTTTTAGAGGTATAGAACTTTGAAATGGAATAAAACAAAGACGAATTTTTTAAATTGACATGACATTCATTCATTATAATTTAAATATGATTTCTGACATATGGCCGCCACGGCTGGCTCGGACGTAGTCTAATCTGGCGGTCCAATTTTCGATGACTTTCTGCAAAATTTGCGCCCGTATATCGGCAATAACGCAACGAATGTTGTCCTCCAAGTGGCCAATCGTTTTGAGCTTATCGGCGAAGACTAACCACAGAAAATAGTCAAGCGGCGATAAATCGTACGATCTTGGAGGCCATTTCACGGGTCCGCAACGTGAAACTATGCGGTTACCAAACTTTTCCTTTAATTAATCAATTGAGACACGAGCTGTGTGACATGTTGCGCCGTCTTGTTGATACCACAGCTCCTGCACATCATAGTTGTTCAATTGATGAACGAAAAAGTCAGTAATCATGGCCTTATAGTGGTCACCATTGACTGTAACGTTCTGGTCAGCATCGTTTTTAAAGAAGTACGGACCAATTATTCCACCAACCCATAAAGCACATCAAACGGTCCGTTTTTGAGGATGTAACGGTGACTCAACATACACTCGAGGATTATCATCACTCCAAATACGGCAGTTTTGTTTATTGACGTATCCATTTTTATTCATTTTGAAATGCTAAACCAGAACTAAAAAAAGTTAAAATAGTGTTGCCAACTTAGAGTTCTATACCCCTAAAAAAAACACCATTTACATATTCTTTTTTGTTAACTTCGAGCATCTTCCTTTACTTTAAAACCCATCCTACCTTCAAATTTATTATGTCAGACATATTTTGTCATAGCAGACTTTGTTAAAATTTAACAAATCTTTTATTTTAGTTCTTTAATTTGAATATAAAAAATGCTGAATATTAAATTTTAATATTTTCTCCCTGTTATTATATATACAGCCATAAAAATATTAAATTTATGTAGGTACCACCAGGATTTTTAACTGTGTAGTTATAGGAATACTTTTAGATGAAGCATAACAAATAAATAAACAATTAGGTTAACAAAGAGCATTTAAATTATAACAGCTTATCTTTTTATAATATCCGAAGCTGGAAAGACTGACAAAGTCCTAAAAACGCCACAAAATAGAAAAAGAATGTGCGTCGGCCGGGAATCGAACCCGGATCAACTGCTTGGAAGGCAACTATGCTGACCATTACACCACCGACGCCACATGGCCGATGGGTGACAAATGCTCTTTACAAGCTGGAGGAGAAAATTTACAACTGGCTAAGGGGTGAATTATGTTTTCAATCTTTTATTTCGACATACTTTAGGCTGATAAGTGATAACCTTGTTATCTTATCAGGCTCAATGGGTTGTGCTAAGTAAATGATAATGAGCCACTCATTTATTAACAAAGATTAGAAGACCCACAACGGATCATTGGAATTAGGCTTCTTCAACAGAAGTTCGCTCTTATCGCATTCCACCTAAAAGTCCAACAATTGGCATTGGGCAGACTCTTCTTTATCAACTTACTAGAGAGTGGTGCTGTTTCTTGGTAAAGACACATTTTGAATCAATCTTTCCAAGGGAGTAAAGGTGCACTCCATAAGGGGAATAATATCTTCCCAACTCTATACACAGTGTTATCCGCGTCATAATCCAACGGGAACAGCTTTAGCAAATCGTCCCCCCATTTAGTTGTCTTGATTATTCAAATTTTATTCGCAACCATCGCATCCGTTTGCATATGTAACACTTGTGGCCGATCTCGTGAAGCCTAGCCTAGTCACGAAAGGAAATTAATCAGAAAATTAAAAATAAAAAATTACAATAGTTGTAGCGAAAAGTGTTTCTGACCAAATTGTGGAAGTTTACACGCAATAGGCGGGACAAACACATCTGCCGGTTGCATCGCTAGGAACGGATGCAAAATTAGCCTGTCAGATCGTCAGAATTGGTATTAATAATAATTGCTAACCACTGCCAACTACATGATGTTACAAATTATCGGGTAACATCTAACGACTGCGACTCTTTGCTTCCCATAAAGTGTAGAGTGCATTCGAACGTTACTAATCAATTCTGGTATGCAAATGCTGGTAACAAGAATAGAACGGCAGATCTACGGTGAACTATATATACCTTCAGGGGATTCGCAGAAGAAACAGCCATAGCTGCGGGATAAGAAGTCTGGGATTACCTATTCGCGTTCGCCATGGTAAAAAAAAACTCTCAGTGGGGATGAGTGCGGGTAATTGTCGGCTAACCAGTATAGGGGCTTTCAAATGATCATGGCAGGATTAAAACAGAGTTGGTATCGTATTTTTAGACCCTTTTTGGACGGGTTTTTCGGTGCGTTTTTGAAAGGAGTTTTCGGGCGCGATTTCTTAGCTTTTTTTAAACGCTTTTTGACATGTTTCTAGATGTGTTCAGACGTGATTTTGTTTGGTCTTTTAAAAGAGGCTTGGCCGCATTTTGGGAAGTGTTCTCAGACATTTTTTTTTACATCTTTTCCAAAGCGTTTTTAACGTCTTTTTAGACGTACTTTGGATGCGTTTTTCGACCAGTGTTTTTGAAGGTGGATTTTAGCGCTACTTTAAATTTCAGATAAGTTTCTTATTTGTTTTGGACATGATTTTGACTTAATTTTGGAAGCGATATTGGTCCTGTTTTTAGACAATTTTTGGATGCATTATTGGACTCGTTTGGAACTTATTTTTCTAAGGATCTTATAATCATGCTTTTCTAAGCGTTCTAACAGGATTTTTTAGACTCATTTTTGGACACGTTCTTCGATGCTTTTTAAATGTTTTTGAGCACGTTTTGAGCGATATTGGTCCTGTTTTTCGACAATTTTCGGATGCATTTTTGAACACCTTGTGGATGCATTTTTCGACAGTTCTTTATCATGCTTTTCTAAGCGTCGTAACAAGAGTTTCCAAACTCATTTTTGACATGTTCTTCGATGCTTTTTATATGCTATTTTGAGCATGTTCTTGGTCTTGTTTGTTGACCAGTTTTTGAATGAGTATTTGGACTTAATTTGGTATTTGAAAGTATTTTTTTTTTGGGTTTTTTTAGACTCAATTGTGGACATATTTCAGAAGAGTTTTCTGACATAATATTTTTTGCGTTTTGACGAGCTTTTGGGTTCGATAGACACAGTCTTATGTCGTTTTCCGTTGGCACCACCAGAAATCTTTTTCAGATCGCAGATTTTACGTGGCGAATGGAACATTCAACGAAATTGATCTGCTTTTGTAAATGGATTAGTGTGTTATATGACAGCAATTTCAGCTGCTCAAATTGCATTTGTTTTTGCAAAAATCATAAATGGATATCGCCTTGAAAAATGTTTCCCCTATTGCTCATACAAATGGAGTATTTTTGGTGATTTCTAGTCTTCAGATGACGAGGAAAACTATTAAGATAATATTTCCTCCTGAATTATATCCATGGCTATTAATGTATTTCGTTATTTTGGTTTTCACGAAACTACCCCCATTTGTCTTCAAAGCAAACTTCTTAAAATGACGTCAAACAGCTGTGCAAAGTAGATTGGTATTGTGAGAGTGTGTGTAGATCTGAAAAAATATCGAGATCTGCAAAAAGTGCTCTGAATCGAAAAAAAGATTGATTTTTGGTCCCAATGGAACATGAAAAGTGATTTAGATCAAAAAAAAAGATTGATTTTTGGTCCCAATGGAAAACCACATTAGATTGTTTTTGGATGCTCTTTTGGACACGTTCTTGTGCCTGTTTTGGATGATTTCTTGGACTTAATTGGGTTTTTTTAAGTATTGTTTTACTGCTTTTTTGGACTCTATAGTGGATTCGTTTGGGGACATGTTTTGAACATGTTTCGTGACATGATATTTTATGCGTTTTGACGACCTTTTGGGCTCGTTTACAGACACAGTCTTTGATTGTTTTTGGATGGTCTTTTAGACACGTTCCTGTTCCTGTTTTTTGAATGAGTTGTTGGACTCAACTTGTGTCTTGTAACGCTCTCTCGCTTAGGGACTCTTTTTTGGGCATGTTTTGGACTAGCTTTTTCAACACTATTTTTGATGAGTTTTTGAACCTGTTTCTGCTACGCCTTTCAGCAAGTTTTGGATATCCTTTCGAAGACTTTTTTGGACGTACTATTCATCAAGGATCAGATAAAATTAATTCAGCAAATCCCCCATCATCGCATCGTAGAATTTTATTTTTGACTGTCAGGCTAAACATATAATACACGCATATCCAGCACCCTTCGTACTCCTGTCATTCTCATTAGAAGGGATCCCCTTTAGTATCTCACCTCCTGCTCCTTGTCCCCTTAACCATATTTCACTCTCCTAGTTCTTCCTAAATTATAACGGAGGTGCCGCTGCTGCTGCTTCTGGCAAATGACATCTCTTGATGATGCCGTTCATATGATGACAGTGTCGCCAGCACAAGCATCACCTCATTTTCCACTTGAAGGACGAATTTTTCACACATCCCTGTCTTCAGGTCTTGTCTTTCATACTCACGTGGTGTTTTTCTTATGCTAAATTTTAATTAAATTTCATGCACCCCTCATATGCTCACATCCCATGCAAGTGCCCCTACCTTCACCGAGCTTTGTTCGTTTTTCCTGACACATGCAAACGAAATTAAAGCCAAGAACAAAACAATAAAAAAATAAAAAATACACCATGGAGGTCTGAATTTGGCCATCATCATCATCGCTTCCATGTTCATCATATGACGTGATTGTTAGGTAACGTGCTGGCATCGTGTCTTCATTGAGTAATTACACTCGATTCGCAGGAACTTGCATTTGTATCTGCATTTTCAGCAGCAACGAAAACAGAAAAACCGCCAGAAACCGCATCTTTCATGACTATTATAGGAGGAACCATCATCGGAGCCCAAACTGATTAATTAAAATAAAAATGAAAAATTCTATATGGGAGGGGGGGAATTGCACAGTTGCAACTGCTACAGTAGCTCGCTGGCGCAGCACGACACCATGCACACTCGAAAGTTGTACTATGCTAATCCCATGCCTAGGATTGACTTGTAATTTGTCGGAAATGGATAAATTCGTGAAGCGATGGCACGTTACAATTTTAATGGAGCACGGCCTGATATTTATGCGGCTGTAACGAAGCGTTGTAATTAAGTCGTTTCGTGCTTAGGTGGGTTCGTCTTATACCTATGGAGATGGAGAGTCGTGTAAAAAAAGACTTAAAATGAGACCTTGGGTAGCTCTCGTGTTTTTTTTTAATAACTAGCCATCTTACAGCGGGCGCTTCGAACAGTTTTTGTGCTCCATTGATTGACAGATGTTTCTGCATGGCCTTAAGAAACAGGTGCTCCCTCTGCAGGAAGCTCGCCCGAACTAAACAGGGAGCTCTTTCTGACAGAACTTCTGTAGAGATTGAACTCTTCAACGGATCGGCTAATCTTTGCTATGCCATATTGGCAGTGGATCCTTCACACAACGTATTATATTCCCTAACGGCTGCAGCTACCCCATCAAAATAGAGACATCACTCCCAGCCTTCACAACTAGACATAGATCCACTGCTTCATCCAACGGAACTATACAGACACTCGACTCCTCTTCAATATTTAAACAAATGAAATATGCAACTCCTATTGGAACGTGGTGTACCCATACTTTCTATGTAAAATCTGTCAAACCAACTCCATCAGCAGCAACAACGGCAGGATTTGGAAACTATCTCCATCGCAGTCGTAGAAAAGGAGTTTTATCCCATCTAATGATCTGGAAAACTGTATCAACAACAGAGACAGAGGGAGCAGGAGAACCAAAAAAAATTGAGTAAGGCCAACCTCTGATCCGATTATTTATTTATCCTCTTTCGTGCACACACAGCGACACAGCACCATGGACTATACACACGAAAAGATTCGACGCATTGTCCGTCGGAATGCCAATCACTACGTGTGCACCTATACTCGAGTGTATGAGTGTGGCTGGTATGACCTTTTGTTTCAGCGCACCGGAGGAGCCTGTCAGTCTGTCCCTTCTGTTTGCATGCCTTCGAGTCTGAGCCTGGTAGGATGTTTGGGACGCAGGATGCGAATCGAGTCCCGCATACACAAAAGGGCAGCAGATTTGCCACCCACCTCGTCTCATCGATGTGCAATGCATTTTGGGAAATTTTTTGAGTTCGTGTTTCTTTGACGGTAGGTTTGGTCCGAAAACTCGAGGATGATGCCTTGTTTTGTGCCCTGGGGGGCTGTACACGGTATGTGCAGTGGAAATCTCCCTAAAAAGCACATCACTACGAGTAGTTGGGGCTGCCCGGGCAGCGTGTACACTGTACACACGGTACACAACCAATGGCATTGGTGAATTGGGATTGTGTGTAAGAACTGGGAGTGGCTGAGTGGCCACCACCATCGCTATCACCATCGGCACCATAGGAAAACAACACAAAATCCTTCGGATAGACCGAAAATTCTGTTCATTTTTCGTTGATTTTGCTTGTTTTGTCCATCGGAAGTCAACTTTGGGGTCGACCAGGAGCACAAGTAGCAGTAGGTACCATACCAGATACAACCACCACCAGCAGCAGTAGCAGCAGCATGAGAAAAAGGAAGCCGCAAAAAGGGAATTTTTTGTGTTTGCCAATAGATGGAGTAGGTGCTTGACACCAGACACACTAGGATATAGCATGTCCATGGGTGGATGAGTTACTTTAATTTCGTTCTATCCCAGCCGGACTGTGATGGTTTTTTGTTCTTCCTTTCTTTTTCTTGTTTTTTGTTTTTCTTTTTTTGTTTTGTTGGGACAAAGAAGTGGATAATTGTGAAAAAGGGCCAGTTTTTGGGTGAAGTTTTTCGGATTGTTCTCGTATACAAGTATGTCCTTGTTTGGCGGCGGCGACGATGAGGTTAAATGAGTTTACTCCTTAATGATACTCATTTATTTGGGTTACATATATTGAGGTGGCATGTGTTCCTGTCATTTAATATTTTGCCCCCCCAACCCGGCTGGGGTTGGTTGGTGTTTCCCTGTGTTGAGAACTTCCGACATGGGTTGTGCCGACGAAACGCTGTGCGGTGGACAAGTATATATACGGATGTTTTACAGAGAATGACGAGATTCGGGAAACCAATTTTCTTTGGGATTGGGATATTTAGGTATTTTTTTTTTTCAAAAGAACTCGGCATGATATCTTTCGATACAGACACTAGGAAGGGCTAGGGGATACGACTGGAGCAATATTTCAGTGGAAAGTGGATTCTGTGAATGTTATCAGCACCTTTCCAAAAATGTCGGAAAGAAAAGGTTCTTACGGATAAAGGTAACTAGATTGAGACAGAAATGGAATGAGAGGTGAGTCTCGCAACAGAAATTCGTTTTATTTTATTTGTAAATCTCTACTAAGCTACTTATGCCCAAAGTAGCTATTCATGTTGACTGATAGATGGCGCACGAATGGATCATCACCCAAGTTCTGTATTTTAATGGTTAAAGGCTGGTACGCTGATCGAGTGAAGTCAAACTGTCACATTTCTCCAAAAAGTGTTGTTCAATAGAATGTTAAATATGTGGAGATTTTTCAAGGAGAAACTTATGCTGGGTCAAGGAGCTCAAAAGTTATTTTCTTGTGGAAGTTCAAAAAGATCTTAGGTTACCTACCTATAAAATAAAAAATACTTCAATATTCAACTTTCACACTTTTATTCTACTGAACAAGAAAACAGCTGGAGGAAACAAATTTAAAACTTCCCTTCAACCAAATCCTGAAACCAGTATAGACCTACGAGCATGATCACGCCAATCGAATTTCTCGAAAATGAAGGCGTTTCAAAATAATATTACAAAGGAACATAGTTGATAGCTGTTCTACTTAGAGATCTAAATATTGAAATATTCAATTTGGCAAATAATGTCTGATTTGTTATTAACATAAAAAGGACAGCCGTCAAATTTTATGTTTTCAAAAATCCGTGAATTCATCTGCTGGCGTTTTTGAGCAAAGCTGGGTAGAAAACTATTCTTGAGGCCCCTGCTTATAGAAAAGATCATCCATGCCACCGAATTTCTGTACACCTAGCATTTTCGCACTATATTCAATGAAAGAACTATTTTTTAAGTGCAAACAACTTAGTATTCTCGAAAGATCAGAAATTTCAATATATTTCTTAACCGGCTTCCTACAAATCATTTTTCACGCTGAATTGTCAAAAAATTAATGCGGCGGACAATAAAAACCAAGTGAAATATCTGAGAAGAGATTTTAGTACCCCCACCTGTAACTCAGTTTTGGAAGCGCTATTTTCAAAACTGCGTATTGCCTAGTGAAATTTTCATGTGGAAAGTTAATTTTGACATTTCGCAGTGAAAAATTTGTATGAAAAATTGGATTTCACTTAATTTGGAATTGACAAAGTGGATTAAAGCAGTCTTGTCTTGTGAAAAATCGTCCCCTGGTTTTGTGGCTTTTGTCCTGGATTCCATTGGTATCCAAAGAGTTGGCATGACATTGCGTCACCTAAATCCGTTTTCGACAGTCAAGGTTTCGGTGAGGCGAACTTTCTTCATCGTAATTCTACGCACAGATGGAAGAGTTTGGTAGGATGCAAAGACTGGACATGGCTCTGTGTAGCTCGTTTTTGGTGATTATTGTAGGGACTGTTTGGTTCGCTCAGCGTGGACTAAACCACTAAAACCACTTCGACAGATAATGGTATTGATGAAGGGTTTAAGTCGTTCACACACTATGGTAGTTACTAAGGAGACTGATACCTCTTTAATTGGGGCAGCTGAATGAGGTTCCTGTCGAGCAATCGTCGAGTAAGCATAAATCTATATATCTCTACATATAATGAAACTGTAGGCATTTTCTTTGTTACCTAATGGCGTGAAAACAACTGCACAGATTTCGATGAAACTTTTCTTGAAATTTTCCTTAAGATTCTGAAAAGGACATAGGCTATTCCTTTCATTGTCATGCCTATTTTTTTGGGCGTTTTTGACCAGCTTGATTTATTGTTGGTGTAGATACAAATTTCCGTTAAGGCTTTTGTTTTATTGGTTGTTTTGATATTACCTACGTTGCCACCTACAGTAAGGAAGTGAAACTTTAGTAGTTACGCTGTTGAATTTAATTTTCTTAAAGCGATGTTTCAGGTAAATAGATTTGTTTGATTTGTTTTTACACATTGACAATGTTCACCACTTTGTTTTAGCTAGAATGTTGATTTTAAACAAAATTGCCGTTGAGAAAACGGTCAAATCTTTCTCGAAGCTCAACAAGATCTAAAAAATGAGACGAGTTAGATCACAGAAAACGGAAGAAAAATATAAAAAATATAACTATCTAATGTATTGAAACTTAACTATTATTATCTCTTTTATTGGAAATTACACAGTCTCACGCCGCGTACGAAGTTGCGGGCACAGCTAGTCATCAATACTAGCAACAAACGAGCTTATGAGCATAATCCCACCGCATGCTCGTTAAAATCTCGAATCTTAACTTTAAGCTGCGTCGGTGGTGTAATGGTCAGCATAGTTGCCTTCCAAGCAGTTGATCCGGGTTCGATTCCCGGCCGACGCACACTTTTTTTCCCTTTTGCTTTAACTCTTTTTCCATAAATTTCCTTTGATGACCACTTTCTAGGAATACGAGTAGGAATTGCAAACAGTTGACTTTCCCCATCACCATGATTCTTGAATGATTCTCCTCGCGTTCCACCAACTTTGTTGGACCAAAGTGGAAAAGCCGCAGCCGGCGAATAAAAGCACTTTACAAAATTCTTCACAGAATAAATTCAATTCGTCCTTGAAGACCATGCGACTGGAACGCTAATCCAGAACCAATTGTTACTTCCATTGTTTTTTTTTTTTTTTTTAATTTGTCGGCGCATTAATGGAAATCCATTACTACCGTGGACGCTTGCAAAAGAAATTGATTTATTTTAATTGGAAAATTTAATTCCTACCTCCATGCTAATTGCATCCAGAGCCTGGCTCTTCACAATTGAGTGTCTACCTCTCGTCCTATCCCAGTCGGTGTAAGCTCATTTCATCTTTTAATAAATCTCTCGACAATTGGAAAATAATGGCGATAATTGGCAACAGAGAGCAGCACAGCTATACGAGTGCATACACATTACACATCCCTCGGAGCTCGTACTAGGGCCATTCGCAACGTTGTCATCCTTGTCGATGCGGATAAACAGACAGTGGGGAGATAATCTCCCCGATCGATCGATAGACTTGCTGACTCTTAATATCTTCCCTGCGACTGGGTTGATATCTTGGAATCTCTATGTGCGACAGATAAGCTGCAGAATGGCAGTCAAGCCCTCCCATTGTGATGCCACCACTGGAGGCTGCGGTCTGCGGACCCTCTGCTACTGGAGTATATATGTGCCGCCCTGGCCATTGAGATCGATATCATCACCTAGGCCTACACACTTGCTAGTTGAGAATTATGAGACAGCTCCTCGGACTTATATCTACGAGCGTATACGATGATGCCTCTCTCCCTGCAGCGCGCTCTAGATCTCTATCGGGATAGTGTGCTGGTCTAGAGCTGCTGCTGCTAAAACTTGAGTTCCGAGCTAGCAAATCAACACTCGAACAATGCTCTCACATGTGTCCACTCGTGTACTCCTTGTAGTACACACACTCAAACCCAAACACACATTCAAACAGAATGCGCTCATAAAATTGGTGGCCACTGGACGATGGTAATAAATAATCGACGCGCCATCTCAGATAAGGTAATTGGTCCATTATGTCGCTCCAATGGCATCTCGCTAAAGTGAAATCCAGTGTTGTGTACAGCAGGTGACATGTTGTATTGTGCGACGCTACTTCGCATGGACGCTTACTCTTGCAATGCGAGATCTGTTGTAGAGAGAAATCCTTTTTGCTGATGGGAACAGTAATCGGCACACATCGTGCTTGGGATGTGTGTGCGCGCTGGCGAGATTTGAACTTCGAAGCCCCAAGAGGCGGGCAAGTGCATAAATTTTGACGGAACGCGCAATGGGAATCGAGAATTGCATTCGAGATGATTCATGAGTGGGGTGTCACTGCTGGCTGCGATGACAGTTGATTTGATGGACGGCATCGCTGTGGGTTTTTCGATGGCAGTTGGCACATTGAATAGCCAAAGTCGTTCGAACGGATTTATTTGGTGACGGTTGTTGTGCGCGGTTGGAGTGCTGTGCGGTTTTAGTGCCGATTGAAGTCGGTAATTGTAATTGAAAGGTGAGCTGGACTGGTGACCCATATTGGTTTAGGTTGTGCCTTGCATTTGGTATTAGGGCGGAGCTCAAGATCGGTAACATAAAGCCTAAATGTAGAAACCCAACTTATTGATGTGCACTGCGCGAACTCGTCAAGCGCCCTTGAAAGTCGGATACGATCTTTACTCAATACGTCGGACCCACTTGACGAGCTGCATTGTGCAGTCCTTTACTAAAACTATGATCCTTTGATCAGGACGGATTTCCCTGTTTAATGAAGCTGCACCTACTTTACAGGGTAACAAATGCTTCGGCAGAGACTTCGAAATTATTGTCACTCAAAGCTAAGCTTTCTGGAGAAAATGGACCGCCACAAAAGACTGCAAAGGGTACGCGGGAGTATAAATATTTTCTAAGTTTTAACATGAAGTCATGGGTTGGAAAATTTCCAAAATCCTACCTTGAGTTTTTACTCCAAATAAATTTACGTGACCATACTGGTCCAATTACAACTACTGCAACTGTAAGCTCCTTTAACCGGAACTTCGTCATAAATGTTATTAAAAAATTCACTAAAAATATCCCTATTTAAATACAAAATTTCCAACTCATCGCAAAGCACAAAAATAATATTCCCAAGTAACAACGACTTGTAATCAAATGGGTGACGAGTTCACATATATTATAATTGTGCCACTTAATTTGAATAGCGCACACGTATCCGGATCCGGAACTTAACAATCACATCCTCCAGCTTCGCTTTTATTTAACTCTATTGTGTACGAAGATTTATACATCCATATATCCATAGTCCACGAGGGAAGCATTTCAAGGACACGTCCAAAAACGACAACGAAGACGACTTTCTTCTATCAAAGTTTCGCTTTTTCCTTTTGTCAGACACGAAATAAGTAGATTTGCAGCATCGCACCAACTCGGCAACTTCATCCGAGTTGTATGTAAACTGGTTCGGAAATTTTCCTCTCACTTTGTAAAGTTCCAGAGAGGCTACCACCTCTGTTCTCCTCCCCCCACCAAAACAGTATATATAAGCTGTCTGAACGTCATTATATATTAAAGCGCACTACCGCACATATTTAATAGAAAAGATTTTTCTTTTTGCAATAGCGAAACCAAATGCAGCGTGCAAAAGGGTTACCAAAGGTGTTCCGCGTCAAGTTGCTCTGTCTTCGGTTCAGTTTTTTTTCCCAGAATAGCTCTATATAGGTATATACTATACATACACGGGAAATAACTTTAAATGCAATAGAGAGCGCCAGCACAGAGAAAATATAAAAAAGGACACTAAATCCTGCAGAGTACATTTTCCCAGTGAAATGTGTGAAAGTGAATTTAAATTTTCGATTTTGTTTTAAAGTTTACTCTTTGCACAGACTTTGGTTATATACATATGTATGTATGTGTTTGTGTGTGTGTATGTAGAACGACTGCATCTAGTAGTTTCAAAGTTATCACAAGTGCAGAACTTTGTAGACACTGCGACGCGAATAAACCAAACAAACACTTTTCAAACTGGAATTTAGGGCAAATAGTTTGTGCTGAAAGTTTGTTTGCCGAGTTTGTGATACTTTTGCGCAAAGACAAGCCGGGTACCTACGAAGAGCAACTTTTCAGGGTTAATTGAGTTAACTGAATCCTGTATAGAATCTAGAATGGTTGTGTGGCCTTTTTGCGAACGCTATCTGTTTCGGTAGAGGTTGACGCCGCACGGAAAGAATTGAAAATCACCAATTGCAACATTTTGAGTTGTAATTCACGAATCGTATATTTTTCGCAAATCACAACGATTTTTTCTTGCATTGATATAAAAATTTGTAATTTGTCAGTGAAAACGGCAAAAAATATCAAATGTTGTTTGTTGCATTTTGCGATTAAAAGTATTAATTCGAGCTTCTTTAATTTGTAGTGATTTGCGAGATTGTTTGGAGCAATTTACAACTTCAATAAGCAAATTTCGTAAACACCACTTTGCTATCTCAAATTGCGAAGAATATTTGGTGATTTACCACCACTGAATGATGAATCAATAAAATCTTATAATAATTTACCACATTTAAACCGAAAACGTAAATTGACGTAGAGAAGTCGTAAAATTGCAAAATATTTTTTGTAATTTCCATGGAAACTAACTACATAACGTGTGAAATTTTTTTATGCACAGGTAGTCGACAGTAACGATATAGTCCATGGGTCGAAATCCTTTCTTTATATGGATCAATGTACATACATAATATGTTTGTGGTGTTGCTGCTTGCTGGACAGCTGCAATCATGGGCAGCGACAGCGAAAGACAGTCGGTATTTAATCTTTGCTTAAGGCAGTCGTTTTTTAAGTATAACTAGTTCTCAGTGATAGTGAGTGTACTAACCATTATAAAGCATTCTGGCATTCATGTAAGTACCTATTTAATAATGGAAAAAAAAATAAACTAAAGTAGGTATATAAATCTGTATTTTTATTTTTTTCAGAATGAAGATATGTCTCGCTATTAGAAAAGAAGTAAATTGGTATGGATATTAAAGTGTGCAGTCGAAAAGGTTTTTTAAGGCTCGTATCAATACAAGTTCTTCTAAACAATTTGCGTGTATTTAAAATTTCAGCATAGACAGAAAAATCACCCCAGACAAATCCCGTTGTCTCCGGACGATATGGCGTCATATGAATCTCAAGGATATCAAGAGGAAACAAAAATATAAAATACGACTACGAATTCTGATTGTAAATCACAAGATATAAGTTGTAAATTGAAAATAAAGTTTTCTAATTTCACGATAAAACGTTTTTAATTTAAGACGGTGATGCCTCAAATCACTACTCAAGAATCGTAAATTGCAAAATACGAATTGCAAATTGCAAAATATGAATTGCAAATTGATAAAAAGAAGTTGTAATTTACGATTAAGAATTTGTAAATTGCAACTACAGAAGTAGCAAATCAGCACTAATGAGTTGCAATTCAAGACTAAATGCTTGCAATTCGGTAAGGGATGAAATCAAATTTACTACAGAGAAGTGGTAAATTGCGAAATGTTTTTGCAATTCACAACCATAGTAATATCAAATTTAGAACTACTTGTTTAAAATTGCGATCGGTTATGGCAATATGTATTTCTCGTTTGATCATTATTGACAATGAGAAGTGTTGATTCACGATTTTTGGGGGTCAATATCTTCACTTCTTACAATTTCTAAAATTGCGAATAAGAAGTCGTGAATCAGTAAATCCTGAGCTAAGCTCTAAAACTAGACAAACTTTTCGTGATTCTGCGCTCATTTTTCTTGATTTGATCTTAAAATTTTTTCCGTGCGAATGTTCTGATGGGTGAGTTTTGTAGGACAAAGATATACCAATCTGCGTCGGCCGGGAATCGAACCCGGATCAACTGCTTGGAAGGCAACTATGCTAACCATTACACCGTCGTCGCGAGGCCATAAAAAAATTGGAAAATCGCTGTGCTAAGTGTATCGAGCTAAAAGGAGATTATGTTGAGTCAATAATATCAAAAATATTTATCATCCAAAAAGTCACTGACTTATCGAACAACTCTCGTAGCAACGCATTGGTAGAAATGTTTCTCAAAAACACGGTCACACTGTAACTGAAAAAAGTTTGACAATTATGGATTTGTTCACGTTGGGTGTGTAACTTTTATTGTGGAAATCATTTAAATCATCAAATTGCGGGATCACTGGCTTCTTCCAAAGAGAACCACTTTTTTTATTCACATGTGCACCAGTTTGATGATCTTACAGCTGATACCAGTTAGTAGCTAAAATATATAAATATATGGAAGTAGCAAAGGTCTTCCTTTTTGAAAATAATTTCGTAATATCTCCATGCACTTTGTAATCGTAAAACAATCCATGTCTTATCGTTTGACATATAAATATCTGTCAATATTGGAAACGTTAGGAGTTTCAGGTTCAACTGTAGCAAAAACACCAACACGTCAGTTTTTTGAACAAGTTGCCCAACTAAATTTAACATACCTACAAGAACCTCCCTTATCCTTGTAACACACATTTGTGGTTTCGATACCATGGTATCGAGATGAATAAAAACTATAAAAAAAAAAATAAAAAAATTGAAATCAGATTAATTTACGTATGCACCTTGATATCGGTTACAGCGACCTATCGCTTATAACGACCAAAATCGTCAGTCCCTTGAAGGTCGTTATAACCGATTTTGACTGTATATTAATTCAAATTATTAAAAATCGATACTCTAATCGTCATTGGACTGGTATCTACATATTTTTGTTGTGCAAAACCAAGCATTTTTTTATCTATGCAAAGATCAACGCAACTTTTTGAACAATTTTGCGCATAGGTACATTTCGTCTGCAAAATTCCGCAAAGTGTTTCAGTTTCGGGCTAAATCGCTTAGATTCTATAAACGCGATGATGTTTTTATGTTCGCGAGATATTTCAAAGTTAACTACACTAGTTTCATGCAAAATTAATAAACATGCATGGATTTCTAATTTTCCCCATTTTAAGGGCTCTTTTCCAGATTGAAAATTCCCCAAAATGGGGAAAAATCCCCACATCTGTCATAGCTGGATGTATAATGCTGTTGTGTATAAACCAGGTGACTTAGTGGTAGAATTTCTACCACTGGCTGAACTCTTGTATGACAGATTTTGATTTCTTGTTGAACTTTCTTAAAAGCAAAACAATTTTTTAACTGTTTTCGACCAAAAATATAAATAATATTTCCAGATTATTCGACAATAATACCTACTATCAACTGAATCAAAGTCAACCAAAATGGCGAAAATATTTCCGTGAGTTTCCCTGAGTTTTGATTGCATTAAAAAAAATTTAAACCTTGTTAAAAATTACACATTTCATCGATTAAATTTTGCATGCTTTTGATTATAGTTCTGGGTAAAGCTCAGGAATTCAACCAAAAATTGTGATAAAAATATTTTATGTTTGATCTATAAAAACCTTCCCTAGTCTTACTATTTTTGATGAGCTTTTAGACAACTTTCTTTAACTGTATCATCCAAGCAAAAAAATGTTACACACACATAACAATGTATATAGGCTATCTATAAATACCTTCGTGACATATGTGAGACAACCTGTACCAGGATATTGCTATAATTAACAATTCATCACGTACCGTCAAATACCCTAACATTGACCAGTTTTGAACTTTGACGTTGAATTTTACAGCTCTGTTTATAGATAGCTATCCACATCTTTCGACTCTCAGATTATGGGGACTATCGTTCTGTATCATAAAACCAAGGATTTACCAAATTGTGTCGATTGATTTTTCATTTATATAGGAAAAAGTGTGTGGTCATTCTTAGGGCATCAAGTTCCTAAGATTGAAAAATGTACCAGCAAAAAATATTTTTCAAGTAAATTTTTATATTGTATTAATTTTATCTGAAAAAATTAATTTTAACTAGATTTCCTTTGCTGATTATTTAATATATATATATTTTTTTTTTAATGTAAATTGTTTAACACTTAAAATAATTTAAATTGAATGAAACCAATTAGGATCCAGTCGGTCAATGTTAGGAAATGCCATATATATTCGCTTTTAAAAAACCTTAATACATATTATAATTGACTAGTAGTTTTATAGACTAACAAATATATTTTTTCATCAAAAAATTCGGGGCAACTAACCTTAAAACTTTGTTCAGCCATACAGGCGGTGGTTTAGGCTCACCGGACCAAAGTTTGTATGCCCCATAAGAACACAAGAAGTCAGTGATAAAATTTGTTTGTGATTTGTTACATATTCTCGTGCTGAGATGGATTGACAGTAAAAGTTTGACAGCGCATCTGCAGAGGTGGACCTAAGTATAAGTCAGTAGCTCTTCGCTTATTACAGTAGTGCACTGCGGTAGATTTGTTTAATTCTAAAGCTGGGATGTTAGTAAACGTAAGCAAAACGAAAGCGACGGTAGCCTACTGAACGACTGTTTAACCTTTCCAGCTAAATGGTAAACAAAAGCATCAGGCCAACGAGAACCGTACTATTATCTAAAAAACATATAGCTAGATATACTTTCCATTGCTGTGGTGATAGTGAATGCAATGCCTTCAGCTTAATGACGAAAATATTCCCATTCATGTCATGTCATCGAAATGTCGTCCCAGCATCGATTTAATGGCCTATCTCGGGCTAAACATCGACCAACTTAACAGCACCTTCTGTGAAAGACCTTCCCTACGAGCGCGGCCGCTTAACTTCTTCCCACGCTTTGATGCAATCTGCATTTGCTCAAATTGCGCTTCCAATGTAGGTACCTACCCATACTCACCTCTCACTTAAGCGTGATTTAATAAACGAACACGGAAACTCAATTTTTGCCGGCCTCCAATGCACATTGTCACGTTACGCGATGTTTCAATTAGCATCGCATTCTGTCAACAGCCTTCGCCGACAGTATATCTCGCGCTTTTGACCTCCTAACCATTTGTACTCTACACATCCATGCATCAGCAGCAGCATCAAATCGGCTTTTCCTCTGGTTACCAGTTCCCATACATGCCAGCCCGACATCGAAGCCATAAATATCCATTTCATTCAATTTGTATACCAAAACAGGTCGTCCCCACAGCTTTGGCCAGCAACAATCTGCAGCCACAAAGGCCAACCAGAGTTCAAATAGATTCGGTGTGAGGACTGAGGAGCTTCGCTTCGCCGAACAAAAATGTCTTCCTGTGTAATTTTCTTAATTTGCCTTCCCCCCGCTCCGGCGGTTACCGCGAACTCAAAACGCACTGCCAACTCTTCCAATTCCTGATGAGATTCATTGCACTCGAGTTCGAGTGTATTGAAAAATTAGCGGAATGCGGCGGAAAAACTCGTGAATTGGCCGCTGCTTCCCCGATCCCGAAAAAGCTGAAAAAAACCAAAAAGAAAATAAGAAGTCGTGCGGCTCCAACAAGATTCGGTATAAGGTTGCGCTGTTGTGGTGAACGTAAACACCCAGGCGCATAGAGTGAGCGGGAGCGACATGGTGAAGCATCAACAATGCTGTAGCCACCTGCGCCGCGAAAACGGCTCCAATTTTCACAGTCATATTGTATCGCTTCGGAGCATCTTGCATTGGTATTCCGTTGTGCGACCAAAGTGTGGAGAAGCTGGTTTTCTTTTCTTTTCGATTTATTTCCTATCGCGCCGAAGGAAACCTCCACAGAAATGGTGTGCCAGGTCTGTGCGGTGATGTTGCAGGAACAGCAGTGCGACTGCGGGAGTCTTATCTGGCGATGATAAGTGGGTGCCCATTGTTGGTCTTCCCATGTATATTTACTGTGCCTTGTAACTGAGACTGGATTCGTTTTTCACAAATTCTGCTCTAGTTTTGCTGGGCGGATGGAAGGGGGTATGAGGACGAACGGACAGAGTGATGATATTAATTTCCATTCGCATGCTGTTGGTGCGATATTTGTTTGGGCTCGAAATAAGTTCATGGGCAGTCGTGCGGAGTGGAAGGAAAGTGGAGGAAACCTTGCACTATGAAGGATTGAGGGTCGTTTCAACGTATTGCGAGCAGGCAGCTTTTTCTGGTCGTTGGACACCTTTCTGATGACAATCATTTAGGCCCGTTTGCTGATACTACTCATTTAAGTTCTACTTAAATACCTTATGGGCTACTTTTCCCTTGTCATAAACTGTCACATAAGATTACAAGTGGAACTTAGATCGCTATGAGTATAGTGTCAGAAAACGGGTCTAAGTCTTCTTATTTGTGACTTGGAACTCAAAATGTTGTTGACAAAAGGTAGTTAGCCCTGTCCCCAACATAAGTATTTGCATTTGCAACGTTCAACCACCGCCCTTTAATGGCAGTCTCTAAATTGCACTTTCACCACTTAAAGCTGAACGTCATCACTTAAACATATATATGTGGGTATGCAGCATGTCTAACAAACAACTGCCGGCTCCATGTTGGCAATTATGGCCACTCAATTGCAATTGACGAGCAGCAATTTGAATAATTTCCCCCACCAATACCGATTACCGATGATTTCCAATAACTGCTCGGTTAACAAAAGGACTTGTCCCATCAGAAAGCGATTATAAACCGGATGCCTCCACCCCCTCAAACCAGACCTAAATGCGAACTAATGCAACGGTAAGCCTGACACCGCACAATCAAACGTGAAACTGTCAATATTCCACAGGACTTAACTCGGACTTTTACCCCCATTTTTTCCTTGGTTTGGTTGGTTTTTTTTTTTTTTCTACAACATTTTGTCCACCACATCCGTCCTCCGAATGAGAACGTGACTTGCCATTTATTTCCTGTATTTACCTTGTATCTGCTGCCATGTCCCCCCACTGTCCTTCCGCAGCGAATTCCTGTGATAACAATTCGGAAATGGTTGCAGAGGAAAAAAGCCCCTCTCCGGACAGACTAACAACAACAACTGTCCCTGTTACTTCTTCAGAGCTGATGGCATTCTCAAGGCATAGTGCATGCAAGAGGAGACAACGAATTAAAGTAAAACGGTAATAAAATTGGGCGAGAATAAAAAGTCCAAATTAACCCTCGTCGTAGTGTATGTAGTCACCAAAAATAGTCGGAGAAGAAAAAAAGAAGTAATAGATGGGGGTAAATACCTGCAGACGTTACTCCCGAAGGACTCATATATTTTTCAAACGTTTTGCTAGCTGGCTGACTGCCTGTTGTTTCTTTCTTCTTTTTTTTTGTTGTAATTTTTTGTTCTTTCTTCAGGTTGACGGTTGACTGGCGGCGGCGGTGGCCAAAATACAACGAGAGCCAAACAAAGGAGATTCACTACTCGAATGGGACGATGTCATTGAACTTTGGTCCTGTTACTATTATGTGCTGATGTGCGCTCTTAGCCAAAAATTCGGTGATGTGTATCTGCAGGAGCAGTGTGTGCAGTGCAAGGCGAGGACGCTAATGAAGGTGGTCGTTCTTTGGAGAGACTCGTTCTATGTTTTCGAGTCCATCTAATGGCAATTAGCAATTTGGTGTTGGTGGGGGAACATTTTTGTAATAATGCTGTTGTAACAAGGGCACGATTTTTTAAAACGACAATTATATAGGACTGAGACTGAGACTGAGACCTTCACCCGCTACACTGACATCCCTATGTATAGATTCTTTGTGATGCCCTTTGGATTCTAATGGCCCCCATACTGTGGAAAAGTAATCAATCATGTTATTGTTTAAGGTGAGTCCGCACGACCCACCGATACTATACCAAAAATATGTTCAGAAAAATACTGCACCGAGTCTATAAAGATCTAAAAGTTGAGGTTGACTGCAAGAAACTGGTGCCCCGGGTATCCTCAAAAACAACATCTTTTTAGTAAATGAGAAGGAAATTAGCTTACAAACTTGATTACTGATTTCAAAAGCCATAGACCACAATTACCTAGAACGTCTAATATATGGAACATACTCCAACAACCACTCGCAGTGAAATTTTAGTATAAAAACACAAAACAGCGCCCCCTGTCAATATAACTGAAAACGTTTGATGGCCAAAAGCCTGCAAAGAGGAATGCTAGGTTTTTCCCACCCATGTATAGGGAAAAAAGGCCAGTTTTGGGTACAACCATGAATCAAGTCGAAAAAGTGTAAAAAAAAGGTTGAAAATTCCTTTTCTTTCCACAAACCTTTTCACAGAAAAAGAAAAATTACTTTCAAGTCGAGTTTTCAAGAAGTTTTTTTTAGATTTGTTTGTTATTTTGTTTCGCTCTCTTGGAGTACACCGTGCTACAGACAGGTCATTGCTGACGCCTTGTCCCTTACTCAAAGTAACTTCATCTACAGTGGCTAAAGCCTGTGGCGTAGGTTTATATTTTTTTATTACGAACTTCTACAAAACGTATCTCACACGAATCGCCATCCTCTGTGCGGAGGAGAAACTGCTGCCAAACACTGTTCTATGCATATATGTGATGCCAGCTTATATGAATACAATGCTACACTTAGCTTTTTATGCAACTGCAGCTCATCTTGCATTGACCGTTCTTTTTTCTTCATTTCATTTGATGTGTATGGTCACGTCATGTTAAGGACTTTGTGTTGAATTCAGAAAACCTTGAGCTCTCTTAGTGAGGTGTGATGTGGACTTAATTTGTCCGGACTATAGGTTCAGCAATTCTGTCAAAACTTGGCTATATTTTTGAGCGGAATCAAATCGGAAGAAGACAACCCCAACCCTAGAACTTTCATTGGAATTAGTAAATAAGAACTACAAGCCGAGTGGACCATTTGTGGAATTTCTTTTGCTTACCTATATATAGTATAGCTCTTCACTCAGAGAAATATCGCAAGCTAAATTGTAGTCCGATTAGGCTTATTTTAGTTTTCTTCATTCTTACGTGCTCAATCTCAAATTAAATCGAATGAATCTTAGAGCGAGAACAAAAATCTAAGATCAAGCTTTTTGTTATTTAATCAAGCCTATGCAATATTAAAATCGGTATTTTATCACCTGAATTATTGTTTTTGAACACAAATGCAGGATCGAATAAGAATAATTACTCCCCAATCAAGCCGAAACAATCTTAAAATCTGATTCATATCACCTGCACACAAATACAGGATCGAACAAGAATCATACTCTCCAATCAATCCGGAGCAATCTTAAAATCTGAGTCCTGCATGCTTTTTTTTTGCACATAAATACAGGTTCGAATAAGAATTATAATTACTCCCCAAACCCCAACCAAGCCGAAACAATCTTAAACTTTCATGACGGAAAAGTACATACAAATTAAGATCCAAACGATCATGATATACGAATTTATATTCTCGAACCAAACCCAACCAATGTCAAACTAAGATTCTCCAATCAACCCCCACAATCTAAAACTTGCATGATGGATAAAGAAAGTTCATTCATTGCGTTTTGATCTCTGGTATAGTCCACGTCGTGTTTGGTGTTATAAAAAATAAAACAGTGAGAAATATTAAAGTGCAAGTGGAAAAAAAATGGTTGAATTAAACGATTTAACTTATGAGTACTGGATACTACGGAAGACAATTTAATTCTCGTGTCCAGCAATACTAATTCATTACAACAAGTTGCCCCCGATGCAGATGCCGACGAACAAAAACTGAAGGATCTTCTCGGAAATACTTTTATGAAATATCTAATAATAATTGTGATATTAATTTTCAAAATTGTGAAGTAGCAAATGAAGTTGTGTTTAAAGGTAGACTTTATGTACGTAACCACTATTTAGCTCTTGATCAGAGCATTAATAAAGATAGTTCTAATAGCTGTGAACTGTATAAAATAAAACTATTTGTTATCCAAAATGAAAATATTTATGTAATGTGCCAACCAATTGTTATCCGTGGGTTTGACTGTCATTTTCAATCCATTGAAGTTGGAACATTATTATTAAATACTATTGTAATAAAAAATATTTCTGACTTTAGTAGCCCGCCCTTACATTTGTACCCACTAAATAATGGAAAAACGTATTTTAGATTTAAGTCCATTTAAGCGTTTTAATGAATAAAGATGATTTAAAAAAAAATTATTTGTTTTATTTTCTTAAACAGGAAAGTGACGAAGTTCATAATAAATTTGACAAATAAAACTGTGCAATCTGAAATTGGGATTTCACATTCTTGAAGCATTCCGAAGCGTTATGTTTAAGAATACCTATGCTTAATTCAAGTTTAAAATGATTTAAAATCAAGTTGTTGCATTCTTAGAATGAAATAAATTTCGGCTTAATTTAAGCTTACACATTCTGCATTGCGTTATGTTTAAGAACACATAAGCTAAATTTAAGTTTAAATTGATTTAAAATGAAGTTGTTGAATTCTTAGAATGAAGTAACTTTCGGCTTAATTTAAGCTCACACATTTTTTATTGCGCTATTTTTAAGAATACATAAGCTTAATTTAAGTTTCCAATGATCTAAAATCAAGATGTTACATTCTTCGAATGAAATGACTTTGGTCTTAATTTAAGCTTACACGTTCTTAAAACTCTTATAGAACAATCTTAAAATAAGAATTAAAGTTTAATAAAAAAACATTCCCAAAGTAAGATTTTTCTATCTGGATTAAGAATTTCCGAGCTTAACAGACTTTCGTCAACGGATAGGCTTGATCTGACACTGATTATCTTGATTTTATCTCGTTTTTTCCCTGAGTGTACAACCCACCTTGCTGATTGCTCATCTGAAGCACTGCGCGTCGCCACTCGTATCTACCTCATCGAGAAAATTATAAATTTTTGAAAGAAATTCAAAATCCTCTCCTAATTCCAAATGTTCGCTTGATTCTAATAATCGGACGAACAAATTGCCGCCCCACCTTGATTGGGAACTAAGGAAAAAAATAAAAATCCCCCCCCATTTTCGTACATTTCCAATTAAAAATTCAAGGAGGGCAGGACTATGCGAGTGAATTATTATTTCATATCTCACATGCCTTTGCCGAGAGCTTAGGTTTTTCCCCCCATCTCGATCCTTCCTATATACATAAGTTTACCTCGACCAAATCGACCAGGAATTAGTTGCAATCCTGAAGTTCCTTGATTAATACACACATATACTTCATCCCCTGCTGAGCGCACGGGCTCATCGATTGGATGCCATGCACAGAGACGTTAGCTCCAGCTTTCCTGCAACGCTTCAATGAATTTCGATTTCTCTCTCCCGCACTGGGACCAATCTTGTTCGTTAAGGATCTTGTGCTTTTTTTTAGTGTCGAACAATTTTTGTTCCGTTTTGATAGAGTGCCTTCCATCTCCTTGGCTCGTATATACCTTACACCCTTTCGTTTGCGAGAGGAGACGATTACGGCCAGTTCCTGTATATCTATCGTTGAGAAGGATATTCGAAACTGTTGTAAAATAATAATTCCCTTTTTGCTCAATTTCGTGGATAATTTCTGTGTCCGAGGGGCAGAGCGCCCCCCGTAGATCCTTGATGAGGAAAAAATAATTTACACCAATTTCTGTTTCGCCTATCCCCCTGATGGCAAATCCTTCCTCGTCCACAGGATGGCCGTTGTGAGGAAATGAAAAAGAACACCAAATGGGCATTTATAGTTGAGCCGTATATGGCTGTGTGGGCGGCTCTGTATTGGTGTAGTGGACAAATTTGAATTTATAGCCATCCATTTGACTGACAGACGACACCTCCCTGGCCAAAGTAGTTATGTATAGCTACTGCAGAGGATGTACCATAGTTGCGCCTCGGTTGTGTTTAGATGGAAATTGCTTTACATGCCTCGGATTTTACTAGACGGTAGACGGTAGACGGGTACTAGAGCGGTGGATTTTTCGTCCTTAATTGAGCAATGGACCGTTCATTCATTTCTCTTGATTGGTTTTTCCATGCCAAGTGACGTTTGAATTTTGTGGCGTGCTGGAGATGGAGGGGTATGGCAATTTAGTGCGGTCGCACACTAAAAATATTTATTGTGATTGGATTGTTTTTTTTTTCCCCAACCGTTCTCAACAATTTTATGAGTTTCAATTTGAATTTTTGATTGAGTAGATTCGGGTGGAAAGTTGGTGCAGCAGTTGGTAAAGAAAATGAGTTCGCATCTGTGATGGATGACTTGGAATAGTATTTCTGAGCGGGCTGACAAGGCGACTGCATAACAACTGGATCTCTGCAGAGGTGTGGGTGAAATGTCTCCTAAACGGACGTATATCGCAAGATATCCGCCTAAGGGAGATCTCACTATAATTCACATATACCCCGTCTGGGGCATAAAAGAATTCATTGCTTCCTTGAAGTTGGCACCAGAACGATTAATTTTTTGTGAAGACGATGATTTGTATAGGCGCCGGAAAATCCATAAATGTATTCACTAAATAATATCAATCCCAGGAGAAATTATTACTCCCTACTCCAGTCGTATAATTAACACTATAAAGTGCTTTTTGATGTCGTTCGCGCACATTTTTCACACTCTACTTCAATACTGCACTCGTTTGCCGGCTAGTACGGGGTGGCACATATAATGAAACCCACTTTAAGCATCCTTCGTCCCCAAGCTTTGTTACAAAAATAATATTCTTTGGTAAAAGGTCAAACCAGTTATACTCTCTCCGAACAGTATGTAGACATTCAACAACAGGATCATGTGGTGGGCTAATAGCCAGGGCAACGGGGAGATGGGTGACGTTACGAAAGTGAAACGTTTAAAGGGCATGGGCTTGGGCATACTCCACAAACCATCACATCGTCGCTGTAGCACTCTTCCAGGGATAGTATGGTCTTGATGTATATAATATAATTTATATATCCTGAGAGAAGACTTCATCTAACCCACATATTTTATATACAGACGTGTTATGTCACCCCATTGACTGGAAATAAGCGTGAAGGACAATGGACACTGTTCTAAATATATGCGAACAGAATGTGAGTTCTATTTTCGAGCAAAAGTTTTAATTTATTTTCGGAACTCGGTTTATTTTTGTTAAATTTTTTTTGCAGGCTCCCAATATTTAAGGGAGCTTGCTTAGACCAAAGACGTCACTATTAATTGCGCAAATATGTCCGTTTAAGGGGGATATATCATAAGACAGTTGTTCTTGAGAAATTTGGTGGTAACGACGCCGATAAAAATAAGTTACTAATTTTAAACCGATATTTGTGATCGCCAAGCTCTGATGTGGGCGGGCATGTCCCTTAGAAGGAGGATTTATAGGAACTCTTAGGCCCATTTTATTCACTGGAAGTTAAACACAACTCGGGGAGTTTTCCATATAAAAATCCCTAAGTTGTGTTCAACTTCGAGTGAATAAAATGGGCCTTAGAATATCCTACCGAGACCAAAAGAATAACTGCAGCATAGGATGCGAAAGTTGTGTTTAGGGACTTCAATGCTGGTAAGTTGCAATACCAGCACAGAATCTACGGTCTTTGGTTCAAGTCTTTGTGAGACGAAAGTGGTCCAAGTGATTTTCAATGCTCTTTTTTATGGTCAAACTGGCAACTATATTTACTATATACGCTAATTGATGTTAGCACGGTTATACCTATTTAGAGGGCATACATTGGCTTTAATCACTGCCATGCTGCGGCTGCATGACTAGTAAAGCGAAGGTACGAACCGCCTAAAAAGGGAATAACAGCCAGTGGTCTTGAGTACCACAATTTCACTAAAGAGAAAGCCGATAACACACTAAGCTGCCAGTACCAGAATATAGAGCCCCATGGTATGAAGATGAATATTAAAAATTAGCAAAGCAGTGTCCTCTCCGCACGCTAAATTCTTAATTTTATGTAGATGACACAATGAAAAGCATCCACTCATTTAGCTCGTGAAATAAATGTGCGATACATTTAATCGAAGATACATTTTGACGGGAAAAGCTGGTAGCTTTACTTTCGAATTTTTGAACTCGTGAAATTTGAAAGCATTCGTCATGAAGAGTTCAGCGATGGGTGAATTTGGGATAACCATAAAGACTGATCCATCTGTTTCACTCAACGTTTGTGTAAAAGCAAATTTTTTGTGAACAAATGCAGGGGTCAGATTCTGTAGGGCTAAACGATCAAACGTTTTCGTGTGCACGAATGATTTGCCCACAAGTTTAAACGTTGCGCCTTACAAAATGCCGACAAAGACTTCATGAATGTCGTTCTCTATTAGTTAGAGATCTCTATATAAAGGATATCGGTTATATGTACTTCAAAATTCGTTTCGGACCATTATAAAGGCTTTCACGATTTTTGAGGACCAGGCAAAATTGCTTGATCTTAAAGTGGAAGAAGGCAAGAAAAAGTATATGCCAAACAAGACGTCTCCATTGATAGTAGCACCTCATGATGAGGAGGATAGCTCATGGTATGGTTGTGCGGATCACAACATTTAGGAACCACATTTAACATCCCAGAGAGGGTATTCGAAGGTTGACGCTTGAAATCTGCTATTATTCTTCGGTTTGAGAAGATGATTAGCTTAAGCCTCCCGACCTATTGAGGGTAAATTGTATTACAATGCAGAGCCCTGATTCTGTCCTGTCAGTACATGAACGGTAAGCCGATTCTGGTCTTTGTCGAAAGAACTTCGGATTTCCTTGTCAAATGTTGGACCACTAAGCAAATGAAGTTCAAGCATATTAGACCTAGATTTCAGTCATTTGTATAGACTGCATAAAGTTGTAGGTCCCTAACATTCGTTCCGAGAATAGAAAGTTGAAATCACAAAGGTCCTATACCTGTTGTGGTCAGCTCTAATTTTTTGTTTGTTTTTAATAAAATTTAATAATTTTATTTAACGCAAGGTTCGAACGCATATAGGTATAAGAACGAGCAAGATGTATACGTATGGGCTAAAAAAAACTGCTTCATCCAAGAATTTCTCAGAATACCAGTCCAAAGTTTGGAAAAACTAATTAAGAGGCTGAACCCTTGTTACAAACATGAACTTGGATTGCAATCTGGTTAACTAAAAGATCAAGTCGAGTTAATTGGCCATGGTTTTGTGACCTTCTGATTTTGAGTTCCAGGGAGTCCTTGAAATAGCAATAGAAATTTTCAACTTATATGTCACGTGTATTGTGTGTGTGACTTTTCTATCCGTCTTCTATTTTATTTGACTACTTAATGTACTTAATTTCAGAATGGAGGACAGCGAAGTGGATTGAACGCAAAAACCCTATGATTTTCGATTGTTGACGGATTTTGGAGGAGAGGGCTTAACAGCGAACTCTACGAGCTGTGTAGAACAACATCGATCAGGTAGGAATCAGAAAATCAGACCAAAGAGCCTTCAAATCTAACCTATATAGGAACAACACATCGAAGGTGACCTCATGTTAGGCCCTAGTTATAGCCATACGGAAAATGCAACAGAAGAAGTTGGAACAGTATGAAAATGATTTTTTTTTTTTCGTTTAGGCGGTCATAGCGAAAGTTCTGTCAGAAAAATGTAACCCTATGAAAACAAATACGACAAATCAAACTTAACTGATTGGATTCCATCAGAAAAAAAAATTCGTGACAGGTATGGAACAGTAGAGAAATGAAATATCTCAGTGGAACGATCTGGTTCTTTGTTGTGGAATTGACTAATAAAATAACTTTAAAATTCATAAGCAAAATTTTAAGACCAAGATTTAGTTCAACCTTTAGAGTGGTTTAAAAAAGCAAAAGAAAATGTTTACGGTTTCGTTTTACGTTTTGCTATAGATAACTAGGACCTTAGGTGGCGACGGCGTGCACAAGCGAAAGGGGACCTCAACTAACAATAATAGAGCAAGAGCCGACAGCACGATTTTGGGAGCGAGATAGGTATATAACCGAAAAAAAGGTAGATGACTAAAAGGATGATGTAAGGTTGATGCTATAAACCAAAGTCTTGCTTATTTATGGACTATAACTTGAATAAATCGAAAAAAAGAAAAAAAAATTGTGCTGGACGATACCCAACTTCGTGGAGACTTGGGAGCTTATAAATCACTAGCCAATGCGTTTGCACGAATGGCAATTAACCTTGAGTAAGTAACTAGGTATATCGGGTGGCTTTCGCATGTGAATCGCAATCTCGTGAACTGACGCCATTGAGACGCTGCTGTCGTAAAGTGCAATTTTTAGTGTTCGCTTGGCCATTCCTCCTTTTATTTAAGAAATTCCTTTGAATATTCGAGGCATAGTTTTCAAAATCATTTGCTCGGATTTTACTTGCTCTTTAAAGTGAGTGAAGGACGAGCTCCATCTACAGCATCTCTTACCACCTTTTACCATTTTCGTGTTCAGTGCCATATCGATTTCCCCATCATCCTTGTCGGAAATTGCGTAAAATCATATTCGAACAACTAAGTTAACGCCACTTACCCTTGTTGCGGACACTCGCCGTCGGGTAAAACTCCCAGTCAACGCAGCAACTATACTTACATCCGCTACCAAAGGAATTCCATTTTTCCGTCGGTAGAATTGCAAAGAAAAGCTCCTGCAAAACTATAACTTCATCCCCCAGCCCCCACCCTCCCGCACGACGAGAAAAGCTCATTGAACATTGAATTACTTTTTCGTTGCATTTTTTTTATTCGTAACTCTCTCCCGAAAATGTTCGCAACTTTCGCTTGTAAGTCTGTAGAACATTTTTTGGCAAAAACCTAAAACAACAGAAATAGGTTTGCAAACAAGCAGAAAAGTGGAAAAAAAAATTGAAAACTTTCCATTGCCCCTACCGAGTCTCCGATAAGCAGGGGTAGTGAATGTAGTGCACTACAAAAAAATGTAAGGGGCTATCAGCCAGGCCACACCCTTAAGAAACTCTCCGATTGGCTGGTGGTATACTCGCTGCTCCTGGCTGCATGATTACTTCAGCTTGCACCCGAGCCGATTGCACCCCCATTTAGCGTGCGGCGCGCACTAATACACAACATGCAACCCCCACATTGAAATACACAGGATACACCGACCGAAAGGCAGTATGGGCTACTTTAAAGCGAAACAAGGGTGCGTATCCTTGCCCAGTTCGAGATTTTCGTCTGCCGTGGAAGCAATGGAAGGTGTATCGGAGCTTTTTTTTTTGCGTGTGTGCACACAATGGAAAGTTTTGCGTCGCCTTTGGACTTTGGACATAATCCGTTGTTTTGCTGTAGGGATGACGGGCTGTGGGTGTGAGTGGGTGCTCTGTTAGATTGGTGTATTGTCCATTTTTCATAGAAGTCATGTTTACTTGGCGACGCTGGTCGATGGTGGTGGTCGGTTGGTCATGTATGCACACTCACACAGACCCATCGATAGTAATTAGCACATGCATCGATTGCAAAGGACATGCGGGTGGGTGCAAATGCTGCTTGTATACCGAAAACTCTCTGCAAGGATAAAGGGATGAAACATAAAACCCATCATCTGTATGAAGAAAAAAAACACACAAAACCAACGTCAACGACGACAAGGACGAACAGGACTTTCTGACTTTTGGCCAAACGTGTATTTTCGCATGCATGTAACCATTGTGTGTAGTTGGGGGAGGTGGGCTACACTTCGATTGATTGCGGAGCGGCGGGTATGTGTTGCATTGGGTGCGCTGATGAAAATCCATCGCCGCACACATGCAGAGTGACTGTGCGATGGGCCTGTGTATCGACGACGTTATTGGTTTTGGGCCTGCAGTGACCGAATTGGGGGGTCCCCATCTGCCCGAACTGAAACCCGATTGGCTGTTGCACTGATCTAGGGGAACGTGAAATTTTGGACTTCATCCCTGTGTGCATGGAAGTGTGCGTCAAAGCTGCGTTGAATGCGGGCGCATGTAGGTCCTTGGCCTATAGCAGGCCAAACGTTCCATTAATTGATGGCCAAAAGAGTTTTTTTTTTTAAGAAAAAGGAAAACTGCATCGGCCGGGAATCGAACCCGGGCCGCCCGCGTGGCAGGCGAGCATTCTACCACTGAACCACCGATGCTTGCTGAAAAAGTGGTGATTATTTCCGGACATATGCCAGGGGAAACATTTTAATAATGATTTATGGAGCTGAACAGTTTCGGTATCATTATCTGCGGACATGAACCTAATTGGGCAATGACGTCAATGGCTGCTTTTTGTGCTGTCTATTTTTAGAATTCAATGATAGAGTTAATGAGGCTCTGTTGTAGTTTTGGGGGTTAATTATGTAGGTATTTAGTGCTGGGTAATTTTTTTAGAAAAGCATGGATGTGAGAGTGATAATACAGATATACTGACTGTACCTTTGTTTTGGAGTATATTCGACTGAGCTAATTTGAAAAAGATCCAGCACACTTTCAGTAGAATTTCTATAGCTTTTGCCCATCTAGCACTATACTTCTTGAACCTTCTTACCTTTTATATGTAGAGTGACCATTCGTTAATTCATTCAGGACCTAGAACTGAAAAGCGACCTGCTTGGATGATTTTGTTGAAAGAAATTCGATAGTTGCAGCTATAGTGAGCTCTGGCTTTTCCGACACCTGAGACCTGACTACTTATCGTCAAATGTCTCATATTTCCATACTCGCCATTGAAACCAAAATTAAAGTGTGTACGACTGGATTGCACGGAACCTTCTTTTTCATAGCAATTTTTGGTATGGAAATGTCTGAACTCTAAATTGATCTGAATATTCAATATTCAAACTTGAGTGTGGGGGGCTCAGAAATGTATTTTGACTTTTGAGTATTGAATTTCCTTATGGAAATAGTAGACCCACGCTCCAATTTCAGTGTCCATTTAAGATCCATACCATTACACTACTTGCTTATTGCTTTCTTTGATATTTATTGACGGATTTTTTAAGGCCCGTGTCTCTATAGGCCAGAGATAAGCCTGCTAAGCCACCTGCTGAAGTACAAAGCTCTTGTCAATTGTTTTTTTTACCATGCATATCATGTAAAGTGCAGGAATCTTAACAGGAAGGCTTAAAAAAGTCCATGTACGACTTGTATAATTTGTGTGGTGCAAATTGCTGTGTTGTTCTTATAAAAATTATTGCTGCGTGTGTCCAACGAAGGTATGCCGCAGCGTTGCCGCTGATGAAATGAAAAAAGGAGACTAAAAAGGGGCCCGATCCGAAAAAGGGTTCTCCACATAAAATATCTACTAATAGCAAGAAAATAAACAAAACACAGAGCAACAATGTATTTATTTTTTAACAAAAAACTATTTTATTCATTACGGCTCACTACTTTTTTTATGTTCGCATTCTTTTTCTTTCAATAAAGAATAAAATCTTACTTAAACTGAAAAAGGGCCATTTTGATAATTTTGTAAAGAGTGGGGGCTCAAAATTGGTCCATTTGGCCCCTATAGGGGGAGTGCCGATGTATAAAAGTCATTACCGCCACTTCAGCTTTCTTATTGAGTGAATGCCCTACCTATATATGGATCGACAACTCGCTTTGAAAAACTAAAAATTTTACGCAGTCAACTGCTATGTATGACATTTCCTTTAAACGGGTAGACGGATATGGACTTAAATCTTAATAGTTTTTCGCACATCTAATTTTCTAATTTTGTGTTGAATGCACTACGGCAAAATAATTGAAAATGCTCTCCCCCAAGCCTTAAAAAAGTCGACCTAAGAAACGTATATCAAATTTATTCATATAATGTTCCCAAACTTGGTTCAAAGAGCTCCTGAGTCGTTGCCATATTCATAAATGCAAAGCAGCCAGTGACGTGCCGTGGTGCTTTCAGTTAGGTGTTCACTATATTTTCTACCGTACTAAGATAGTGTGTTTTTGATTATATTCCAAGTTCCAGGATACTAGGAGGACGATCAAATTTCTAAGCTCTTTTTGATAGATACCTATATACATAATAATTTGTTGTTTCTTGCTTTTAACAATTTGGATAAAATGTGCTTATTAAAAACAGCACTAAAATGGTCAGAGATTTAAAAAAAAAACAGGCAAGGCTAACAGGAGGCTTTGCTTACCACACAGCCAAAGCTTGGATGCATAATTTTTTATGAAAATGCCTAATAAAAGATTAAATTAAATTTGGAAAAAGTGGAGTTGGCGTACCATAGCAAATTTCTTCCAATTTATAAGCTGAACACAGCTGTGAAAATGGTTTCGTATGTAACTTCTCAATTAGACAGTTGCAATTTAAAATATCCGCATTCATATTTGTGGCTACCGCTCTACTCAATCGATCTTAACATTCAGACTACCAGAATGGGAATGAATAATTATTCTATAGGAACGTAATTCGTAAGAGAAAAAAATTAAAAATCCAGCTCGTGTTTTTAAGGTTCTCTAAAGAATAGCGCACCTTCCCTAGCCACAGGCAAAGCGAAAGCGCACAGGCCACACAGGAGAACGAAATATTAGGAATAATTTGGAATGATCCCTGATGAGTTTCATTATCACCAAGTTATGTTGGCTATTAATTGGAATGGACGTTAATTACACAAGGCATAATATAAGATTTGGACAGGGTGTGCAGAGAACACCTGCTTTGAATAAACGTCACTGAAAGTAGCCCATAAGGTATTTAAGTAGAACTTAAATCGCTATGAGTAGCATGAACAAAGGGGCCTAAATGACCTTAACCTAATAAAAAAAAATTGGAACCTATCTTGCATTTAATGAACTCACAGAACTCGCAGTTGTGACCTTACTTAGTTAGTTGGCTGAAAACTTCAGGAAGAATCGATACTTTAACTAACACACCTCTCAAATTAACTCAGTCCTTAGCTGACTCCCTCTAGTTTCCAATTCCAAGTGGCTTGAGATGCTCTTATACCTTTACGCGCCAATTTACGCGAGGCCTTCTTCTACTCTGTTGTCGATTCCGGTTAACTATAAAGACCTGTATATTAAAAAAGTTTCTTAAGTAGACCCATAGCCCAATGGGCTATATCTATAACTAAAATATAGTCCTCTACGGGTCTGCAGTGCCAACTATTAATTTATAGACCAGAATTGATTGCTGGAAGCTAGCCCTAAAAAATTAGCTCTCATTTGAGTGCGATAATGCATTTTATGTGAACTTATAGCACAAATATTGCAAAGAGCTTACGAAGGACAAAGAATTTGAGAAGTCAATGCCAACCGTAGGTTGCACCCTTGTGTGCTACCTATAGGTAGTTGCCAACAAAACTGACATCTCTTCCGACCGAGAAGAACTATATTTATAAGCAGAGCACGAAATGATCTATATACAGTCTAAAGATCGCCTCGATGATCGGAATGAGCTGACGAGTTGTACTTTCTTATATCTTTCTTATTCAATATACCTAATAAGAAGTGTAAAATACATACGCCTTATGCGAAGCAATAGCCTACCGCGGATTATAATTTTTTAAAGAAGTTGTATTTTCTGTAAGGTCTATCCAAGCTGTTCAGGAAGTCTTATAGTACAAGTAAATACCTGTTTAAAAGTGGGCCAGATTTGTTTCTATTAGGCGTCATGCAGTTAACATTGCGGGAGTGGAAATAGCATCGATAGCACCTTACCGAAGTCAAATTGTTACTTTGGCACGATGGCTTACACCAGCAAAGAAAAATATGTGGGAAAATCAATCTTACGACATTCACCCTAGTTTAACTATCTTTGAAACTCTTTAATCCGTTTCGGGGGGATAACTTAAAAAACAGAAATCTTCAGCTAAAAAATGTTGGTTCGACTTTCAAGCTCAATATCAGGTCCAAACACGTAATGACTCTTTCATCGGGATTCCTTTTAAAGACGTTGTATACAACCCGCTCTTCAACTAAAGAAAGGATGGAGGTGCTTTAAATTTAATTAGAAAGTTACTTCAAGGTATCAAATGTTTCCCTCCCTAGGTATAGTCCAGCTACCTTTTGGGATTAAGGGGGTTTAGGTATGAACTTCGATTAGCTAGTTGGACAACAAAAGGAGGAGCCGAGTTCAAAGTCAAAAGACAAAACTCCGAATTTGTAAAGCGCAATAGAAAACTCTTCGATAGGAACATTTAAGTCTTAGCAAAAAGAGGACGATCAAAGAAAAAATGCCATCCTACTCAGCAGAGTTGCCGTGTTGGCCCATTTTTGAGCCTCAAGAAAATTTCTCCTTTTTCAGTTTATGTAATATTTTATTCTCCATGCCAGAGCGCTTGGTCTGGACAACTGGAAGCAGCGTGCCCGGGATCGTAGAAGATGGAAGGCTGCAGCGTCTCAGGCAGAGACTCTCCACGGGTCGGGAGCCCATTAAGTAAGTAAGTTATTCTCCACTGAACGAAAAAAGTTTGTGAAGTATAAAAAAAAGTGTTTCGTTATAAATAAATCAGTTTTTTGTTAAAAACAAATGTCCTTGCTGCCCTGTTTTCCTTTTTTCTTTTTTTTGCTATGTTAGTATTTCGGCTCGGACTCCTTTTTAGTTCCCCTTACAGCGGCAGCACTGCTACTCCGTTTCTTAAGAGCTTTCCCCCTCCGCTTTCATTGGAGTCGAGGAATATTTTTCCAAAGTTGGTCAATCTTGGCGACACTTATACCATTAAGTCGCCGTGCCGACAGTTTGGGTCACTGATTGACATATACGAGTAAGTAAAAATTGATTTTGCTTTCAGGATATGAACGTATCCACGTATAGTTACTCGATAGTTCCCCCCTAGAGTTACTTCGCGACTATGTTCCTTTCCACCTGCCCCCGCATACATTATGTTACATGACCTCCATAACAAAACATCAAGCACGGACCGACTGCAAGGACTGAACTCACACAATTTACATCAAGAAAATCCGAAATGTCAATTGATTTCCTTTTAATTAGTTGCAATACACAAGGAGATTCTTATCAGCCCCCACCAACCAACCGGTGGCATAGCTGCCATCTCTCCCACAGCCCACTCACATGCCAATGCCGCATATGTGTCCTGTTCCTGTGGTACCGCAAGTGCTCACCTCCTCAATCGCATCGCTAGCGACGACCCAACAACATATAAATCGAATAATTTGCTGTCTCCTTACAGCGAGGCCGGCGGTGAGCGGCAGCGGTACGGGGAATCCAAAGAGAGTTTATTGTTGAGTGACATCTAGTGTAATGGGTAGCAAAAGGGTCGCGCGCGTGCACCTAACTCCGGTGATGTGGAAATTGGGAGGTCCTCATGCATCTTCCGCGGGGCTAATTGTAATGTTCATCTTTTTGTATACATAAGCGAGCGGTGAGCACCGCGGACCAAGTTATTCCAAACTCTGTTCGGTGATCGAATGGGTTATCCGATGGCTTCTTCGATACCTGTGCAGCAACAAACATACACACACATATACCGCAATCGACGCTCGGCTTGAGGCGCATAATGCAATTGACAGAAAGTTTATTGCACATCTCAAGAGTGGCGCAGAGCTCTTCCCTGTTCGGGAAGAGAGATGGTCTTCCTAGACGAGGGACTCAGACGGAGACTCCTGCTCTAATCGTAGCAGTGGCATCGTATATACGCAGGAAACAAGTATAATCGAGCATATGTCGGCTTTTCCTTTTGAGTTTCATTGCCGCGCCGGTCGTCCGTAGTTCTTGTATAGTCGTCTTCGTCCCAGCCTCTATAGGTAGATTGATTCACCCGATATGCCGAATGGTTCATAATTTCCAGAGGACGACGGCGTCGAACAAGGAAACTTGACATATACGCAGGAAATTATCTGGCGCGGATATAGTATTGGATGGGGGGGGAGAGGTGTACCCTCTGTCCCATGGTTTCGGGTCGACATTGTGCGTTGGGAATTTCTAATTAATTTCTTGTCAGTGCGCCTGTGGGGTGGGTCTTGGGAGACACGGCATGCATATGAGGAGAATGAATTGTTGTATGCACAGGATGACGACTCAAACGTCGTGTTAGTGGTCTTTTTGTGGATAGCATGTTATGTATGTAAATAGCGTTTGCAGTTGAAATGCCAATGCCATGAAATTTATGCACCAGTTCTCTCAAAGACTGCTATACGTAGATTTATATGCGAGAAGTCGTTCCCAGGTACCGGCAAAGCAATGGTATATACATTCCATCGATAAGCTGTAGAAAAAGTACGCATCACCTTCGTATACCTTTTCGAACATCAACTATGTTCCATGTAACTCTTTAGGGGAGACAGAATCATATTTTTTCGACTTAAAAATCGCTTTGTGCCACCAAAATTTTAGATAGAAAAAGGGGACAGATAAGTCCACCGTTTTTATACATCTTTTCAATACACAAAACAGCTTCCACCTTTAACTTGGACGCAAGTGTAATTGGAGAGTTTTTGACTTGGATACTTGGAGAAGCCGAACACACTTACTTATGGGATGTTGATATCCCTGGCTGTGCGTGAGCAGTCAGCTTCCCGTGCCTGTAAAGAGGACCATATTCAAAGAGTAGGATTGACTGAAAGTGGATTCGTAATACATCTTTCATCGGTCTTTTTTGAAAGTCGTAAGCATTTGTATACCTATACAATCTGGAGAAAGACCAACAGAGAGTATGGCTGATCCACCTCTAAAAGTCTGAGAGTATAGACCTCAGTGCTTTCCTATAATTCTAATTCCTATCACGTAAACAAGATGACCGACCTAAATGCGTGTCACGTATTTTTGCGTGTTGGTTAATGCTGTCCCTTTCGGTCACACGGCTATTTAGTATTAAGCATCCCTTTAATCTTCCGTTATAGGAATGTGTGACCGTGTAAATGCAGCATTAGCCTTTTTTTATTATCAGCCATGATCTATACAGATCATCGATTTACATGCAATTACAACAACAGCATATGATCCTGCTTCTTATCAAGATCATGAACCATGATCTGAAAATTATTTCTACTACTTATTGCTCGCAGCGCTGTTTGGCGTTGTTTGTTTCATTCTTGAATTTTGGTGTGCCTGTAAACGATAGCCACACAGTCACGTTGCCAGACTAAAAAAATTCAATACTTTTCATAGCACAAAAAATCAATAAGCATTTTTCACATCCGCACTAAGTTTCCCGTCCTTCGAGATTTTGCTTTTTAATTATGTAAAGGTATGACAAGACCAGCGAAATATTCCATAATTTGTTAAGTAAATGTTTCATAAATATTTATTTAACAAAAAAAAAAATATTTCATGAACATTTATTTAAAAAAAAAAAATGTTTATGAAATATTTCGCAGCTCGTAAATAATTATTGTTTCACAAGTTTCCCGGCAGAAAGGTGAGAGTGTTTTTTTCGTTTAAAGTACAAACGTCCAGAAAATCTTGGAATATCTAATGAAAAATGTAAACTAGCAGGCTGCATAAATTAAAGTTATTTTCAAAACTAATTTTTGGGAAAAATATTTCTTTTGTATCACAAAATATTACAGAAAAATGTAACTGCAACTGTTTTCGCCGAGTTTTTTGGGCAAATAGCTTTAAATTGATGTGAAGTGACGATTTTATTTTAACAATCAAACATGTGTGTGTGCAGAGAGAGAGAGAGCTATAGTGCGATCACAACTCACAAGTCACAACATGAGCAATATTATGAAAAGTATAATGCTTTGTCTAAGAATTCTAATTTTATTTAGAACTTAAAAAACTCTCACCTTCAAAAATACAAATTATTAATTTGATACATATGGCAACACCCTCGACAAGCAACTGAAATGTCACATCATATTGTGGCGTCACATAGTACAGAATGCTTGCAATTGCAATATGGCTGGTGGCATGGTCGTCTTTTGAAAGCAGCTCGAAAATAAAATTTGTCTTGATCCGTATTGTTTTATTTTCGTGATCTGATTCGGATCAGATCACGCTGATAATTAAATACGGCTATTATGTTTATAAGTTTTGGCAATGAAATAAGTATTGCTCTTACTCTAGTACAATATCTGACAACACTTTGACATGTGGCGTCGGTGGTGTAATGGTCAGCATAGTTGCCTTCCAAGCAGTTGATCCGGGTTCGATTCCCGGCCGACGCACACTTTTTTTGTTTCCATTTCTGAGAACAAGGTCCATAATAAAATTCTGCTTCGGAGTCTTACGCGAGTCTAAAAATCGATACTACCTAGGTTAGAAGATTTGCAAGCGTCATTCTTTCTGAGTTAAGTTCCGCTGGGTAAGCAAATATGTAGATATACGCGTTCTAGTTAGCAGCGATTAGGTGCTAGTCAACCAAAAACCAAAACTTAGGTAGGTATATCAAATAAATACATATAATTGATGACTGAAGACGTCATTGGCGTTGCCAATGGAAAACTTATCTTTCCAATGCATGTCCGTCGCTATTAAGCACATACCATTGAAGCCGAATTGTTAACTATGTGCATGCGAGCTGTGAAGACGTTACGATCCTTACGATTTATGGAAATGAATTATCGATTGATATGGTAACACCATATTCTAAAGGTGAGTGATGCGATTATTGGTTGTTAGTTGTAAAGTTACGATGTAGATGGCGCTAGGTGGCAAATTTGGCAGTGGATGAACGTCTGGGTATAAGTTGCAACCGACCCAGAAGTAGCAAGTACCCCCTTTTTGAGGTACCTAGTACATACCTATTTATGTACTTTTTAAGAGCTATAGCTTCCCAACAAATTTCAAAAGTGACATGCAATTTTACAAACTTACATAATTTAGGTATTTGGAATATAAAATAATTAAACATGCGTTTTTAGGAAGTTTTGATTTGAGGCCTTTAACTCGTTTAAATGGCCGGTCTACCTCTAAAATGGTAGTTTTTTTTTATTTTTGTCGGATTTTCTTCAAACTTAGTAAGGACGTTGTTGATAAATATCTCAGCATTTTTCAAAATTCTTTCCCAAATGGTGCAAGATGAGCCTCTTAATTTGTAGGGGGACTTTTAAAGCTATACCTTGGTTTTTAAAGTGGCTAGGGGGTATAAAAATGAGCTGTTTTCTTTTTTAACATAAATGAGAGATAAACCATAGCGGTAAGCAAATTATGAAAGAGAAATCATATTAAGTTCCGTAACCAAACCAATAAAATTGATTCAACAAACTTACTATATAGAATATAGGTACTCTCTATAAGTTGTCGCTGTGACCTGTGAGTCAGTTTCGGACTGAAGCTGTAAGTAAATCTCGTGCAGTTTTTGTGTTATTGTTTATACCGAAAAGAAACATTTCTTCATTCAGGGGGTTAGGAAGAAAAGAGAGATGTCAAGTCAAACAGTCCTTCGTTGGTTTCGAATTGAAATTTAAATCGAACAGTTTCATTTTACATCTGACAATAATATAAACGTCAATGTCAATTTCGTAAGTCACATGGTAATGGTCGGAGCCTGGAACCGCAAATAGCTGCTAAAAATAGTAAGAATCATTACTGAATAATTTCATCTTTACTTGTAAAGAACGTTTTTTTCAACAACGCAGCTACGGCTTCGAACATTTCAACACAGGGACTGGAAAGCCGGAAAGATAGATCAGGGAGCGGGTCGAAATTCTGTCCTTACGCACAAAAATATAGCCTTTCAAAATTCTGCTTTCCAAATTAACTGCAATAAAAATCAGCTTATTCCCCTTTTTAGCAACTAACAAAAAAATGTAAGAACAACTATTTGAATTTCATTTTATTTCTTTAAATTTAGATTTAAGAAAAGGAAACAATAAAAATTAAATTAAGTATTGAAAATAGAAAATCAAAACATATCTATTTGGAAATGGGAAATTTGATTAAAAAGAAATTCAGAATTCAGATAAGAAATGTTAAAAATTTAAAGACGACACAATTAAAAATAGCAATTCGAAAAAATACAATTTTTTTTTATATCTGTCTTGCAAAAATTCCGCAAGCAATAAAAAAAGCTTTTTAAAATGTTCAAAATCGCGTGCTTTTGTCCAAACCTATTTTTATTGTTTTGCGGAATTTTGTAAAGCAGAATTTTGAAAATCTAAATTTATAAAGAAGAATTTTGTAAAAATAATTTTGACCCCAACTCAGTCTAAGATCATCATTTATATCGGTCCTTCACAGGGCGAGTGCTATATATACTTGTGGAATTGTGGACACTTTTAGTATTCCAATAGATTTCTGTATTTTCTATACATATGCCTTACCTTCTCAGTACTCACTGGTCACTGGAGTTGGATTTATTCCCGAAGAGAGAGAGAACTACTTGAAGAGTGTCAAGAGGAATCCGTAGTTCTTACTGCTCGTGTCAAGCCAGTTCTCTCATAAACTGATCTTTTATAAACAAGCATTTGAAGTTCAGAATCAGATATACGCATAATGTTTTATCCAGTATGATCCAGTAGAGTCTCGTAGAGAAACGCCTTGGCATAGGAGACGACCACCAGCAAAAGCGAAGCTCGACGCTAAAGGAGGCCCGATCTAACTAAAAATGCTTATTATTTGAGATCTATTTCATTATCACCCAAGGCAAATCCAACTTCCCACCATTTGTCGGTGTGACTAAAATACCCACCGGAGTCAACGCAATCCCTACCACAACCACAATGTTTCTGCACTTCGACGACCTTGACGCGCCATGAGCTGCGGTGTCCGAGTGGTAAATGAGGTGGACTTTAAAATCCATTGGGTTCTACCCGGACGGACTCGAATCCTGTCCGCAGCGGGTTTGCTATTTTGCTTGCCCCCTTCATCCGGCCAATTTAAGCATTTTAACCAAATTGGATCAATTCCCCAGTGGAGTCCCATAAATCTCCAACTCCATCTCCATCTCTCCCATTTTCTAACACCTGGCTGTGGGCCACAATAATTGGCTATTTATGGCTTCCGCAGCCGCGGCTCTATATATCGCGCACCGCTATAGGTACCGTCGCGTCACAAGCGCCACTGTTGAACGCGACAATTGGGTAGGTCGGCCGCCTGGCGGACTGCCATCGACTTCTGAGAGACCTACCTCAAGCGATTTCGCATTGTCTCGGCCGGGTCGTATTTCTTTGACTTGCCTGCGGTAACTAGTCGCATTGTTTTGTGCCGCTTCAATCTTTTTAATTGGACACCACCAAGAGTGCCGCACCACCACCACTGACTAACTCTCAAGCTCAGGCTCAGTCGCAGTTGCAGATGCAGCCTGAGTAGATCCTTAGAACGCAAAGGAGGTGGTTTCTGTTTTCGTGCACCATACGAATCGAACGACCACCGGCACACGGACACGGACAATAAAACAAAAAAAAAAAAAACAAAAAATGATTACAGTGCGATAGAAAAACAAAAATGAAAATTTATCGATTTCGATTGCACGTAATCGATAAGAGCGGTGTTGTGTGCGACGCGACCGTCCGTCGGTGGTGGTGGTGTTAGACTTCTCAAATGTGCGCTTCCAGAATGGACTGCTGGGAGCTGGGACTATCGAAGCAGCGAGCCGGAGCAGAGATTGCGGTTGCGGTTGATGATTTATTGCCGCGTTTTTCGGAGGCAATCAAATTAGAAGCCGAATCGATGGCTACTGGTTGATGGCTGGTCTCCTCGTGGTATCTGGTTTCTGGTATATGGTAACGCAGCGGGTGCACCGAGATAAGAGCTCGAATTTTATTTCACTGCCGGAGTGGGGAAGCGATGATTTATGGCGGAGTGTTTGTTTTTTTTTTTTCAGATTTTCCGGCTCGGCTAGTGGGAAACTGATTTGCGATGCAGATGGCGCAATCGGCCGGATCGATATGGCAGTTGCGATTTAGGCAAATTCAGCGGACGTTTATGTAGATAATTAAATCTGGATCGAATTGCAAAGGGTAGTTAGCTGCAACTAAAAATTGGACAGCATTTGACAAGTGGATGCGAGGCGTCATTAGCCAAGGCTAATTGTATTTAAAAATGATTGAGCTGTTGATGTTATAATGTTTCGGTTAAAGTAATAGCTACCCGGCGCAAATGAATCTTCTTTCTGACAGCACTGCACCTTTAATGCCTTGCGTGGCTTCATTTATCTTATCGCAGTGACTTGTTTATGTGGCGGGGGAAAATCAACAGAGCTTTGGTGTGAATTTAATTACCGATAACAGGCGGCCTTATTAGGTAGTCGCTGGAAATATGCTAATCACACCATGCACACGTTATCTATCCATCCAGCAGAGGAGACAATAAATCATGGCTCATTTGCACCTCACGCTGTGTGTGAAACTGCGTGAAGAAATTTCCCGGTGCTGCCGGCTCGTTCCTTATGCGCAGATTTGCATATAATTGCCATGTGTGCCTGCTCTTAGGAAAGTAAAAGGATGACAAGTGCACGCATTTAAAAAGAAAATAGAAAAACTGCCTTCACATGATGACGCCGATTAATAATCGCAACGAAGCGGCGCGCAATCGCATCGCACTGTTCTGTTCACTGTTCGAAGAAGTGCATGGCGACGCACGGTTGAGTGCACCGGCGCGCGGATGCAACGAGTTAGCACCACCGCCGCGCACAGCACCGGTGAATTAAGCAATCATAGCCGTCACCATCATCGCTCTCGTCTTCATCATATGTGTGTGCGCTGCAGGCGTACGCTTTGGTGATGGGCTTGGGCTTGGGCATAGGCAATCGCAATCGGGAGAGCTGGACAGCTCGATTCCAATTCCAATCCCGACGTATCCGCACACAACGAATTCCGGTTATTTAAACGCGCGTGTAATCATAATTCCGCAATGTCGACGATATCACTGAAGCGCACACCGAAACACAACACCACCTGCGTAAACTGCGACGCAGACCCCAGCGCGCCTCATCATCAGCGGGACGACGACAAGGCATTGCGGCCGGTTAACGATGTGTGAACAAGCCCTGTCCGTCCATAGGCTGTGTGGCGCGTCCACTATTATTTCGTTACTTTGATTAATTGCGTTGAACAGAATTGGATGCGTTCGCGTCCATCTTGGAGGTAATTAAGCTGTTCGCCTGGTCAATGCCTCGTCGCTCAAATGCATGTGTATGGCCTTTCGATTTATTTGCAAACGTCGAGCGAAATTCCCGTGAAATCGCCGATCGCAGGGAATGCAGCCTATACACAGCCAGAGGAGTGTGTATGCGGCGGACAAGGTCTCTCGCTCTCTAAGGAAATCAATCGAACGAAACGCATACCCGATGCTGCGACTCGTGTGTAGTGCGAATACTTTCGACCAACGACCAACGACCACCCTCGCGCTAGACGGTGACTTAATGAATACTCGGACTCGTATTACGCCGCGGGCCAATGGCGCAGAGTAGCATCATCAGCGGAAAACACGGTAGCCCGTCATGGACTCTGGACGGTACAGTGTCACTTGCGAGAGATCGCAACCAGATTACGCAGAATTCTTGGCTCATTTATGGACGGGGACACACATTGCCACCAGGGATCGTCAGCGCTGTTGTTGACAATGTGGGAGACCGACTACGCGACGGATGCAGTGTAAATGATCTGGTAGCGTCATTTCTGTGTACATTCCCTGAACTGGGATATCGAGATAACAATGCGTTCCATTAGCGGCCGATGTGTGCGAGGAGGATTTTTTGCTGCATAGAAACGAGGGCACAGTCGGCGAGGAGAACCGTGGTGGATCACATGATGCCAGCTGTTTGAAGAGCAAATCGGGTGTAGGAGGTAATTTTTGTTTGCCAGCCATGAGTTTTCCTAGTTTCACTCAACAAAAAAAGTTCCCATAGCTACCCAACGACCACAAAAAACAGATTTGAAGTAGGTAGTAGGTACCTACATTCTCCGTACTATAAGCGCTCTGACAAAAGCTATGGGTTGGTCTTTAAGCGGAGGTTGTTTAATCTCCTTTATGCTGTCCTTTCTACTGCTCACTGGTCAATCCATTAAACGTTCTATTTTTCATCAGTTCTGAGGGCACTTTTGGAGGGTTTTTTGGAAATGACTTTTATCCAGTTCCTTGGCATGTTAGAGAGGTATTATTGTGAGTTCTTCGATGAAGTTTCAGATTTTTTCCCGGGCGTTTTTGGTTGTTTTATACAGTATTTTTTGCGGGTGCGTTTTTATGGCTACTTGGAATTTTTTTTATGAAGTTTTTCGATTCTTTTTTGGGCGTTTTATTTGTTAAATAAATTGATAAAAAAAAAAAAATTCATCCACTTTACAAAGTTTTTGGCACGTTCCTTTAGGCATTTTTGGCGTTTTTGTTTGTTGCTCTTCTTGTGGCGTTTTCGGGGGGACTTTTTAATCGTAAGTAGATATATCATGTTATTTTTGGTTCGTTTTTCTAGCCTACTTTGTGAGGCTTTTGAAAACTGTGTTGAGTTGCTTTTTGGTGCATTTTCGAAGCGCCTTTTATGGCTTTTTAGAACCGCTTTTTGTTTTGTTTTTGAAACGTTTTTTGTGGCTAAAAGAGGTATGTATTTTTGGACCCACAATTGCAAAATTTTTAGGTCAAATATACAGTGTTTTTGGAATGATTTTGAGGTTATTTTGAAGAGTTTTTTATGCGTTTTTAAAGCACTTTTAAGTCACTTGATTACGGGTTTTTAGGAGCGTTTTTGGAGCATTTTAAACTACTTTTCGATGGCAATTATACGGGCGTTTTTGGTGCGTTTTTCGTTATGTTAGTTACAACCAAAATATTGACCGAAGCTTAAAGCCAAGGCCATCTTCAAGCATCTGTTCTGCAGAAATAGCTTTCTTTCGTTATGTAAATTAGATACAAACACCGAATCAAATAATTGTGTTGGCAAACGCATGGATATTGCCTGAATCGGTCTTAATGTTGTCGAAGATTGTTATACAAATGGTGGAATTCGCCATACCTAACCTGTTTTTTTCGGTTAATTGGATGACCAACAAATCTTCTTTTCTTTTACTTTTAATAAATCCGTAAATGTTGAAAGGACTTTCTTGTAAAAGACTGCGGCGAGCAGCACTCGACAGCGACATTTTCACAACTCATCGCTCAAGAATTCGAGCTTAGTTAATGGCCACTTGCGCTCTGCTTTTGCCGCTCTGCCGCTTGCCGCTCAGTGTGTACTGTATTTGTGTAGCCTTAGGCTAAGGCCGCGGCAAAAAACAAATTCTACTATTTTAGTGTAGTGCTGAGCGGCAAGAAATCATCATGGCAACAATTAGCATTGAAACTTTAATTTCCGAAGTTCAAAGCCGCTCTGGCGCTTTTTCAAGATTTTTTCATAATTATTTTTGTTGCCCTTTTACGGAGTTTTGGTTCGTGACACACAATTTTTCGGGAGCATTTTTCGGACGGATTTTCTTTAGTTTCTTGGCTCGCGCTTCAGCTTGATTTGTGAGACTATACTTGGTCCCCTTTTGGAACGTTTTTCATTTAGTTCTGATCCGTTCTTGATTTGCTTTTTAGGTGTTTTAAAAGCGATTTACTATAGTCATATTTCCGTAGCTTAAAAGGATCGTTTTTCAACTAGTATTTGGGACATTTCCTGGAACATTCTGGAACATCTTGGCTTTATTTTTTTTTAAGAGTAGTTTTTGTTAGGTTTACTACTTTTACTGTATAATTTCTCAAGTAAATATTTTTTAATGTTTTACATTGGCTCGGTGAAGCGAATTCCCCACACCGGCCATTTACCATTTCACAGCCAATATGGGCGACTTAAGTTCTGTCACCAGGGTCACTTTTAAATATTAAAATAATAATAATTTCATGGGTAGTAGAAAAGTTATTGATAAATGTGAACTGACCTTTAACTGCTGGACTTTGACCACTTTTGAACAATGGGAAACAGTTAAAGAATAAAAAAGGATATGCGATTGCATAAGCATTGTAATTTCAAATTTATATGCTTTGGTCTTATTTCGATAAATTTTCGTGTAACCCAGACGTGCACGCTTTCTTAGTCTACCTGCTTCCCCAACTCCATCAACACTTCTAATACTTTAAACTATTTTCCTGTTCTCCAACATTTTTGAAAGCTGTTTACATTTTTCATTTTTCCCCTTCAAGGTCACTTGAAAACTTCCCCCTGGAAACCGCATACATTGCATGCGGAATGCGGATATTGCCGAAGCCATGGCTTGTCACAAAATGTCGCAATAAAAGTATATATTCATTGCGGGGGTTGAGTATCGGGTTCCATATTCATGAGTGTAATTCTTAGAAAAATTATCCTTGACCTAATTTTTTTGCACTCTCCCCTCGGATGTTTCCCAAAGTTTTTGAATAAAATTTAGATGTCACTCTGAAAAAAGGAACACAAGAGAGAACACTAGCACACTCCACCACCATGACACAAGAATGGAACCCATTACCCATCATCATCGTAACCTTCCTCGACAAAGAGGACGACGACGGAATAAAGTGTATTTCCTTTCTTTCTGATCCTTGCACAAGGACGACGCCAACATAATTACCCCCATTTGACAGAAAATATGCGAGGGTGAAACTAAATAGAGCGTAGCGCGAGAATGGCGGAAAAGCGGTCCCCTCTTCAATGACTTTCATTTGTCCTAGGTTAGGGATAACGAGAAACACTGCTGCCAAGGGATATATATGGCGATGGTCCTACCCCAAGACGTTCTTGATTGGGTGGGTGTACTTATCGTGGGTGAGAATGCAACACAAACATGACGGATGTCAGACTTGACGGCTGAGGCAGATGATTTTCCTAAGAAATCGACAATCGGCCTGCGCGAAGTATTAACGTCTGGGAAATGATTTGCGATACAAGTGGCGTGTGTGTTGTTTCTGTTCTTCCCTCTGCCAGCTCTCCTCATCGTATATGGTGTCACGGCTTCCAGAGAATACAAGAAAGAAGCAGGCGAATGCAAAATCAATTTGGTCATCAGAAAACGCATCTGTAGGTAGGCAGCTACGGGTATATAGACTGCATTAACTGGCGCGACCGGATCCATGAAGCTCTCAGGTTTCAATACATTATCTCGGCCATGCGCTAGCGCTGAGCCACTTAGAGTCCGCTGTGAGATCGGCCACCCTCACGTTTTTGTGTTAATGAGTTCGCAACTACTCGGCGGAGTGCAGAGACAGCGATGGAGCAAGATCAGCTCCAGATTACGCAGAATTTGTTTTCGTTGACGTTTCGCTTTGGATGCAATTCGCTGAAGTTTTTTTTTTTTTTTTCCTTTTCTGGTGTGCGACGTCACGCCATCATGATAGAGGACCGGAGTCATGCGTTGGCAGATTTTTGTTGTATGTTTTGACATGAGTTCGGTCTGTTGGTGCGCACTGCGGTCCTCGTATACAGATGATGTCGGAAATTGGTGTTGATTTCGTTCAGTTTGCGTGACCTTTGGTGTTAATTAATGTTGAGTTTGCGTAGGTAGGTAAATGACAGGGAGTGTCGTACATTTGGGTACCTTAAGTGGGAAATTGGAGAGCCTTTTTGAGGTCTCAACTAGATATCTTGTTGATAGCTGTTGATAGTTGTTGTTATCGAGGGTATGATTGAACGAGTTCGATTTGTTAGCTTTATATATCGGACTAATAGTGCTACAATAATGGTAGAAAACAAAAAAGACACCAAACCAAATGCAACCAAAACGCACAATTCGGCACATATTACCACATGAACCGTCACTTATTGCAAGAAAGTGCTATAAAACGGTTCAAAGATCGGCTATGCATAGCTAGAATCATAAATCACCGCGAAATTAAACCAACTACCGCATAAAAATTATTTATTACAACGCAACGATAGCAACAGAACCATAAATGTCACGATACAAACACAAAGAAGTATAAAAATCGACACGAAGTGCAACTAGGTACTAACAAGCTACAAAGTACCCCATGAGATGCCGCAATACATCAACGAATTGACACACAGCGACAGCAAATAATAATTCTACCACAAAACGCTATCGAACATTGTGAGACCCTGCAAAGAAACAAAGGCAAAGTACCACCACAAAATGTAAAAGAAAACTATTCAGAAATATGTAACAAAATCTATGCGAATAATATTTGCGACGAATGACTCCAAATTTCATAAAGTACTAGTGACTACCACACAACATACAGTAACCAAATGTCGCAAAGTACTTACAATAAAACTACTACATCGAAATGCCGGCCGTATAACTCGAAACAAGATAAGGGGCTACAAAACGTTACGAAGTATCAAGAAGCACCACAAAATAAAAATAAACATCAAATGCCACGACACAAAAATTACACACGTAGTGTAGTTTAGGAACAAAATACTACAAAACGGTTTAAATCACGAATGAACCAAAGAGACGCTGCAAAGCTTTACGAGGCGCACATAATTGTCACGAATAATACAAATCGACCCCAAACGTCCAAAAGCAGTATTGAACTCCACGCTAAACGCATACGAAGTGCGATGAATCACCAAAGGAATACCACAAAACTGCAGAAAGCGCCACAAAGTCACAACGAAAAACTATGTGCGATGAAGCGCTACAGTAGGTATTTCTATTTTGCGAAACGCAACAGAAGGAAACGAAATATTATAAACAGCATCAAGAAAGTGCAAGAAAGCGACAATAGAAACCGCTAAGAAGCGTACTTCACACATCGCTACAAAGTGATACAAGACTACACAAAGTTCTACTTATAGGTAGGTTTACAAAAGGACACGCACTATTAGGAAGTGTTTGGAAACGCAAAGAAACTTTGTAAAACTGCATAAAGCGGTATAAAACGAGAAAAACTTTAACGAAATGCTAGGTATTTAAAGGCTTTCAAAGTGTTCAACCAAGATCAGAGGGGTTTCCTTTTTCTTAGATGCAAAGTCACAGGTTTAATTTGGAAATAAAGAAGAGAATCCCACAAGGAGTGATAATCAAATAGGCTGTGAAACAGTGGGCACTAAGGACAGTAGGAGGTACCTGGGATCGAAGCTCGACACAGAGCTCGATAACCGGTAGCAGGCGAGAAGCAGGCCACGGACAAATATTTAGCAAGTTGAAAAATTCTAATGACTGTCGCGCTTTTTATTCTTCTCTGTATCGCTATTAGATGGAGTCTACTAGTCGCAAAGCTTATAAGTGTACATTGTACAAGTGCTTACAAGTCTTCAGTTGAAGATAAGAGCTCGAATCACGTAATGCGTGAACGAGAAATTCGTGATGGAACTTACCGGGTTAAGTTGACTTACGTTAGGGGGTAAGTTGACCCACGCCGTGCGAAACTGAAACTGAACCTGACCTTATACTGAGGTCTTCCATCGAAACCAGTTTACACGCTCGTTCCATCACGCTTTGCTGAGTTGTCCTCAGCTGTTTTGCTTTTATAATGTCCTCACTTCCTGTAAATCCCGAAAAAATTATTGAGCCAACTAGCCCCGAAAAAATGAGTCAACTAACTCCGCCCGACCATCTGGCAAATAACACGATTTTTCAGAAACAAAAACAGAAAATAACTAAAAATAGAAAGACATGCATGGAAAATTAGTACATATAGGTAGGTACATACATACCTACATATTCCAAAAAAAATCTGAGCCATATAATCAAAAATGGCCTGAAAGAGGAAAATAAGAAAAGAAAAAAAAAACTTACTTACAGTATAGGAAAAAATCATTTTTCCTTAATATTTATTGATTGACATGCACTCGCGACGAGATACAAAAGGAGACCAGACAGGTATCGGTATTGAATGTAAAAACAAGTATTGACATGAAATTCATCTCTTCTCCTTAAAATAAATGGCACTAAGTCAACTTTCGCCTGATGCCAACTAACCCCGGTCTCTCCTACTTCCTCTGAACTTTTGAAAAATAATATTGTTATTAAAAAACACCAAAAATTGTGCTGCTGATCATTGCACTGCTGATCTATAACCGTGGAGCTGTTTACCCACATTTTTCCCAATTATTTTTAAAATCTAGAGGTAAATGGAAACATTCCGTTTGATTCCTATCGACACTACAGGGACTATGGGGTAAATGTAAACAAGCAGAAATTGAACACTGATTTTCATCGAAGAAGTCAGTTTAAACAATGTTTACATTTACCCTAAAAGGCATAAAGGATGATTACCTATTAAAATATGGCCTGGAAAATAGATAAAACGAAAAACTTACTAGTTAGTCATTACTAAAAAAATAGGAACATATTTTATTAAGCATTTTTTAAGGAATAGGCATAGGTTCTAATGAAAAATAAACGCAGTTCGGTAAGTAAATAAAAAGTACCAACCGAAAGCCCCTATAGCTAGTGCTGTAAATTTGTATTAATATTGTAAATTAATTTTACTTATAAATAAATATAAATAATAAAAAGTCAAACAGTTTTGTCAAATTTGTAGTGAATTCGGTTTCTTAACATATAAAGAGTTGGGTCAAGCAGAATTCCAATGATATGAGTATCTGCGAAGTGAACCTTTTTGATTTCATTTGAAATTAAAAAAAAACGTCTTTTTCAAGGTGTCCAAAATTTTGAGAAGCATCGCCTTAATCACCTCATCATTTTGTCGATATAATTCAATAACACAAACGTATTTAAACATTACAGTTTGTCTGCTACCTCCATTAAGCCTGATCAGTAAAAATTGACCCTTTTTAAGCCTAGATGAATCGGCGGGATCTAGCTCCTCCTTCTCATCTATATCATCGGCATCAAAGTCCTCATTCCAAGGACTATCATCTTCATAGAAAATTGTTTCTGATGCCCATTCGAACGCAAATGTAGGTGTGAAACTTTATGTGGCTTTTGGTCCGAAATGGACCGTTCGCTTTCAAAAGCGATCCTGAAAATGGTGGAAAACTCCGACTCATGTATAAGGCAAACGGTTGCCAAGAATAGTCAAAGGTTGCCATATCTAGCTACTTTCGATTTCAGTTTTAAAATTGAAACAGCGGCCACTTTGAGCAAGCTGATTGTGGTGCATCTGACTGAGGGTACGTCACGAAGTAGCGCCCATCATCGACTGCTGTGCTGGGTGATGGAAAACAATCAGTCTCTGCCCCAATTCCACGGTCCATTTCGATAAGTTAAACTTCTTCATCCTTCAAACACAAAACCACTCTTAACAGAAAAAAAAAAAGACAATCTGACTAACACAATCCGTTTATCGACCACGAACCGAAAGTCTTCGCTAACCAGCAGTCAGCTATTTTGGCCGAAATCAGGCCATCGCAACAATACGAAAAGTGACCATTTAACTTGGTGCTTTGTCTCCCCAAATGAGTTTATCCCATTTTTTTTGACATTTGCCACCGCACCCACACCACCCGTCATTTACTCCACCGACCAACAGAAAAGTCAGTGTGGAAAAAAATACAATAGAAAAAAAAAAAAAAAAATTAAAATCTAAAAAGAAATGTCCTCTGAACCGATGTTAACGAACCATTCACAGGCTCCGATGCGCGCAGCAAACGTCCATTGTTGTGTGCAACAGAAATCCCCCCACTACCGCACTATTGGCACCCAGATTGAAAACAAAACAACAAAAAAACCCCAACTCCTGCATTCACTTGGAAGGAAAAATGCCGTCACCAAGAAAATGGAATAAAAAAAAAAAAAAATAGAACCGAGAAATTTACAAAAGCGGGATAAAAAGGATACATCAAGTTTTTACAGAGGTTACTTCTTCTTTTTTTCTTACATTATTTTCCATTCCTTTTTATTAAGGATATAAAAAAGTTCGCTGCAAGGACAGCGATAAATCGCTGAGCACAACACAAAAACATTTTGTTCGTTGTTGTTTTACTTATTCATCGCAGCGCCCCCCATTTCGCCTGTTCTGCTGCCAAGTCACTTGTCCTTTGATTATCGTTTATGTAGTGTTGTATTTTTTTTTGTTGTTAAACTTATTTATTTGTTTATTTGGAGCGAATGAAAATTGCAACTAAAACTCGATTTCATCGTGGCAGAGGGATTATGACCGTCATCATGCTCCGCCGCCTTAATTGTAATACACAAGAAAAAACAGAAGAGATTGCCGCCTGCTCAAGGACTCGCGTTACTATAATGTACAAGTGTACAAGAGTGTATGCGGTGTACACTGTACCGAGAGGGAATCATATTGCTCACCTCTGGAGTCTGAATACACAAAAGCATTGCCATACTTTGATCGTTCAGCGGGAAGTGAAAGGATTAAATAAATATTTGTTTATCCTGGTTATTATTTGCCACCCTCACTCTCTCTTTCTCTGTCTCTCTGTGCATGGACAATTCATTTGTTTTTTTTTTTATGTAGGAAAAAAATGTTTTTCTTCTTGTGGACCGCCAGTCCACCTAGATCCTTTGTCTGAATTAACAAATGACAGATCCGGATTAGGGCATCCTTCATATCGTGAAAGATGGAGGAAACTAAGAATGGAACAAGCTCCCTCTGATAGGATTACAGGATTTTTTTTGTCGTCTTTCGTCTCGTTGCCTTCTATCGATGATGTTGCCTGATGATGAAAAATGTCATTGGACAGCGCACACCATTCCGATGCAGCCCGCCACTTACAAAGGCGGCGAGTAGGAACAGCGACAAAAAATGGAGAAAAATCCTTTGAAACTAATCCCAGCGTCTGGTGCAGTGGCAGTAGCAGCAAAAACACAAAACAATAACAAAAAGAAGTTTGTCCAACGAAAATCCGTTGATTGGTGGGCATCATTCGCAAAAACAACTGGCCGAAAAAATAGAAATCCCTTTTTTCGAGCTAAGCTCACAAAAGGATCACAACACAGAGAGGAAACAGAAAAAGCGGTGATGCACACTCGCAGCAAATAGAAATGGGATACTCGTGATATCCTTGCCGCTGTCATGAGTGGAAGTAATGGCGGCTGCCACAGCCACGTCTTCATATATGCAGCGCCTGCACATTAAGCCGAACAGAAAACAAAACAAGGATCCTTGGTAATTCGATTAATCATCCTTTTCGCCGTGGCTCACTGTGCTCTGGTGCTGTGTTGGCACAATATCCTTTTTTCGCATGCAGCAAACGAAAAACACAACATCAACATCAAGGACCATACACATCCGGGAGGAAGTCATTCTTTTTCGTCAGAAAAAGCATTGCCTAGGTGCAGAGAGGATGCCCCATCAGCATCAAATCGCAGCTGCTGCTATACGACGAGTATATTGTGTGTGTTTTTGTGCCTGGCTTTGCTCGTATATGGGAGGTAAAGAAAATCATTGGATGCAATTCATTGTTGGCGGCTTAGATGGACAGGAGGACGCGCTCGTTTTTGCTTCATTTGCAGGACATGTTGGATTTTCGTTCACTTTTTGTGATTTGGCAAAAATTTCAAAAAATTCGAAACCAAAAATGCAGGTTAGTCTGATGTGTGTGCATGGCCGGAGGGTGGTGTCCTTATTGTGTTGCGTTGCGATTTGCATATACCCATATATCAGAACGTGGAGTTTAACCACTGGGCCGCCTGGACACATGATGGAAGTTTAGTAATGGATGGCTTTTCTGGTTTCGACTGCATGCTGGGATGCACGATAGTGTGTGTCTATTGGGGAGTTCTTTTGTGATTATTTTTCCCAAGGATAGAACATTTTTTTTTATGATTTTGTGGATCCGACAGGAGGTGGACGTTTGGCTGAAGATTGATGCCATTGTTTTCGAGATTCATTTTGCCGACCTAATGGGAGTGTCCTGTGAAAAATGGAGATTGCCTGATGAAAATTGAGGGACCTGTGTTCGGACAGATTTTAGTTATTCCTCTCAAATCGAGTTTTCAGTGCGCTCCAACGGGCTGTGGGGAGGAGTGCGGTGTTTAGTGAATATAGAGAAAACGGGCTGTCACTAACCATACTACTTGAATTTGAAGGACCCGACGCTTTGCCCATTGCTTACCAATCAGTTCCAGGATTGATATGAGTACACTAGTAGTAGAGATCATTTTTTCGCGAACCAGATCTAAGAAAATAGAGCTTTATCTGGTGGCGTAAGAAGGAAGAAAGGCTTAAAAGTCTCCATTAAAAGTTGTAGGGTTAAGAATATTCGCAAAGTAGATTAAGATCCCAATCTGGACGGAAAAAATGCATGTATCAATATGGGAACCCAAATGGTGCTGCATCAAGTCGAGGAAAACGTCCTCATTGACCTGGTCTTTTTGTCAGTAAACTCACTGAAACCAAGAATAAGAAAGCTTGCTTTGATGAACTTTAGAACGAACAGGAAAGATAAACAGGAATGATAAACAGGTATTTTGAAAAGTTGTTGCTTAAAGTCTTCTTTGTAGAACTTCGCCTTGCTTTTTGAAGACTTCTCTTCTGTGTTGTGCCTATACGTAGTGTTTGTATGTCATTGAGATGTTTTTTCATTCGGGTATCTATAGTTTTCTTCCCTGTTGGATATAGTTAAAATTTCACACCATTTTCCCACATGGTGAATTTAAAAAAAAAAAGTTAATTTTCAATACTTTTATTAACAAAATATAAAAAAACCCATACAAATTTTCTATATTAAGGAATTTAATTGGAAGAGTAAGATAATCAGTCATATCATTATATTACAAGATATAAATCAACATGATTGCGTGGAATTTGTTTTAAGAAAGAAACAACACTTTTTTTTTATTCTAGCGCCAACTTATTAAAATTCATTTTCACTAATACACACGACAAAATCAAAAGTTTACCCAGCTAACAGAGTAGCGACAAAATAATAACAGCAGCTCAGTGAAAATGAAAATGAAGTTAGAAGGAGAAGTTCAAAATGTGTATGAAAGAGAAAACAAAAGTTTGATACTCTTACCCTCTTACCTGCGTGTTTTGTAATTTGTAGTAGATTTATTTCATAACAAGCTTGTTTCGTGAACTCAGAATAAGGTAGTAGAATTATGATATTAGGTTGAAATTTGATGGATTTTTTGTCTTTTTTGTAAGTTGACCAAATTTCCCACAAAATCTTACCGAAATCAAACTTTTTCCCTTTTTCCCCGAAATTTCCCACTGCAATTTTTTCTGCATTTTCAGACTTTTAAAATGAAACTAGAACAGTACGAAAAACTACTACGAAAATACCCGATAGGATTGAGTGCGTACACACCAACCTAATTAATGTAGAGATGCCAAAACAAATGCATTGAAAATTTATTAAATTAAACATTTTTTGACATTTCAACATTAACATTTGTGGTTGCTTTGCAAACAAATGCTACTCCTTTCGTAATACACATTTTGTCTCTTTTACACGAAGCTGACATTTGAACATGATTTTTTGATAAAAATGAGAAAACAATTAGATACAAATATAGTGCTTAATGAATTAGAAAATGCAACTGTTGGAAGTTGGCCTTATTACACTTTTTAAAAGCAAAATATGGTCAATTTTTTGAATTTGGTCTTATTTCACTTTGCCTTATTTCACGGCACCGCTTATGAGCCATCTTTCTGGTCAGTGCACGACCAAATGCAATTATCTTCCCAGAACTCAAAACAGTCTCGAGGCGTGGCATAGGAGACTGAAAGTGCTTGTGGGATCATCACATGGTGGGGTATATTTAAATTAATTTCAAAACTATTGAACGAGTACATAGTCGTCAAGCAAACATTGGACAAAGTTGAAAAGGAACCAACAGAATATATAAAACGAAAGGAAAAGCAGCTTAAAACTATTCTTAGTGAAAAGGAAACTTATTCAAGGTTGGACTATTTAAATAATATTGCAGTTCATTTAAGAACTAAATAATTAATTTTCATTTCATTCAAATATATTTCACGAAGAAATAAAGTGAGTTTTGTGTTTAGTTTCCTCAAAGAAAAAATAAATTAAATCAAAATTAAGAAAATTGGAGTCTGTTTTATTTATGTCATACCTAAAGGTATATACATCTATGAAAATTATTTCGACAATTTGACCGAGATTTTAAAAATAAAGTCGATGTTTTAAGTGTCGAGATTTTAATCTTTCGATATTTTTAAAAGTCGACAAAAACTTTGTCGAGATTTTAATGAATGGCAAAATTGACATTATTTGTAGTCGAATTTTTTTTTCTCGGTAATTCGTACGTCTCCCACTTATTTTATGCTGAATATATTTTCTTAAAATTTCACTCAGTATTTTTAATTTTAAAATATAACCTAAAAGTTGTCCCTGCTATTTTTTTCATTTAAACGTTTTTCTTTGAAATAACTTAGAATTCTTACTTTTCGAGAAAAAGCGGTATTTCCAAGAAGACCCAAGAGAATGTTGGCTACGAATAAGCTTTGCTGTCGAGAACATTTGTGACTTTCTCCATTCTCTATTTGCGAGTACAAGTACTACAAGAATCAAGGCCAGCTCCTTAACATCATTCTTGGGCTCACCATCAAGTTCATCCTGAACAAGGAAGAAGCCTTCGCCAAAGGTACCCGCTGTTCCATATAGGTATTTAAGACCAGCAGAACCACTTTTCTTTCTTAAGCTAATTCCATATAAATAAGGTCTTGATTCAGTGCAGTGGAGATCTAAAACAAGCTAGCCTCTTCGGACCCGTGTCGTGACCTCATGTTCGTAAAACCTATAAAAAAATCATAAATAAAACTTTTTCTACTTATCTTTCAAGAATCAGGGAAACGAGTCTGTAAGAAAACAGCGCAGCACTTTCAACTGCTGCGTTTTCTACATAAACGTTTATATATATTTTCAAGACTTTTATCATATGATCGGCTAGCCAGGAAGTCGCGTGACGAAAAAAAGGCTGTAAAGAAAGATTATTTTTTGTGTATAGTTTCTCTTATATCCGACCGTCCTTATAAGTCTAACTTAAAGGGCAAGCTAATTGCCCTCTGCAACGCAAAATTTTAAGCAAGAGCTAGCAGAAATGTTTAGGTACAACTTAAAAGCGTGTTTAGTATCTTCACAGCCAATCCACTGAACTTCTGAATGGGGGACTCCTGGCTCGAGACCTGGACAAAAATACTAATTTTACCATAACTATCCGCCGCCTTTTCTAAATCAGTCCGAGGTCAGTCGCGGAACCTTCATCTCTCTGTGACCGGTTACGTTAAAGAATGTCCTCAACTTTTCGTAGGTAGGTATACCACAACATCACCAGTCGTAATCCAAAAAATAGTTCCACGCCCGTATATATAGTATTTCTAACTGACCCCAAGACAATCCCACACCCACATAGCATTTCCAGTTCTATTTTCAGTTCTTAATTAGCTGCACAGATATTTGTCTCATCCACACGATTCCCTTCCCCAACATATAGACAAATCATATCGGATATCTCTACTCCAAAAACGGTATATTTATGCAGATGACAAATCTGCGCATCCGTTAAGTGTGGTAATTAAAATCGAAAGAGGATGAGACCGAACAACCAACCAGCAGCTATATACAACCAATTGTGCCATATCAATCCATTAACAAAGGCCTGCCAAATTAGGGAGCTCCTTTAGAAGAATCCACACACAAACAAGTGGCTGCAAGTCCTCCCACATCATTAGCAGCAGTTTCCCCTTGAGCGCCCCAGCAGAGCACTATATGCAAAAACGATCACCATGGAAGGATATCGAAACAGGAACAACACTGCTGCGGCAGCCTGCATCATGAATTTCAAATCTCGAAGAAATCATTTCTCGTGACAAATGGAAATTACTTACCACCAATGTCAAGGTGCACACATCTTCCCCTGCACATCGTCCTCCAGCATGAAGATGTGGGCCCCAAAGAGGAGTCGAAGAAAGACTGTAACTGTTGGATTCCGCACACCACAAATGGTGATACATTTGCGCAGAGTCAATGCGATCTAGCTGGTGGTTGTGTCTTGTGTGTACCTTGTACCCCGTTTCTCGTACGTGGAATTAGAAGAGAATCTCGCGTAATCGTTCAATTGAAATCAGAGAGCAATTCATTAGTCCTACAACCTGTGAGATTATCTTAATTCACGTTGTGGGAGACTAATGAGACAAAACATCGTAGTTCCCTCACTCTTTTCTTTGGTATTGGTGAGTGGCGATTGGCGAAATTCCTAAGTCCATGGAAATGAACGTGAACGCGCATGCGTTACTGCTGAACATTATGGGGCTGGTTTTGCACACTCTCTGTGGATGGGACGAGGTGATCAGTTTTAATTAACTGAGGACGAGGAGCAGATCTACGCAGGAAGTGTAGTCATATGATACGTAAGACGTAGCCTGGATTGATTTTATGGCGCAATGGTTGCAGGGAACCAACCTATACCATTACAACTAATGTGGTGAGAGGTTGCAAGATAGCCCATGGACATGTCCATTTTGTTGCGTACTAGCACGCAACCATAAGCTTCGCACTGGCCAAAGTTGTTTCCTGGTAAAGATTGTCTATGTCCACCGGGGACCGGGCAGAGGACCTCCCATTTTGTGAGAAATGAGCGACGAGACATTACGGTATTGCAATGCAGACGGATTGACTTTGGAGGCATGCTATTATTTGACAACCATGAGGCGGATCAGTTTGTAGACTTAATTGCAGGTATGGTGCATATGCGGAGGTGATATCCGTAACCCCACCCCGGAGGAAGTATGTGATGAAGTTTAGCCCCTAAGCCTGCAGTCATAAAAGACCGTCAGAGCTTTTGCGGAACAATTATACTAAGCACTTTTTTTTCGTCAGTAAATCCCATAGAGAAGTCGTACCTACTGCCAATAAATCTTCAAATTTGAAGCCCTCAGTTTTGCCTACCGAGAAGTTCAATAAAGACAGTCCGACTAGCGTATACGCTTCAAATCAGAAGAGCTTATCGAAACTTCTACGACCAGATATGACAAAAAAAAAGGAGAAAAGTCAGGAAATAATTGACAGACTTATGACCTTTGACCAATGTACTTAGTATGAAGGAACCATTCAAAGGTACAAGGTACGACAAGAAACTGAAGAGAAAATGCCGTAGACCTTGTAGATGGGTCACAGTCTATATATACAAAAATCGTTGTAAGACTTCTGCTCACTGTAAAAGGCGACAAAGAATAGCTCGGACCCTTCCAACAAACTTATAGGGAGTTCTTACCAATGCTTATGTCTATAAGTAAACCAAAAGCAAACCAATAGCAGGCAACTCAATGCTAAAACCCCAACAAGGGTTAGCTGCGCCAGTTTATATTTTAACTTGCTCAAAGAGGCTTCCGTAGCATTTAGCTATCTAGACCAAGTTTTGATATTTGAATCGTAGGTTCGATCTTACATTTCTATTCTAACCCGGTGTTTGTAATTCAAAGGCGCTTTTGGATGGATAAAACTTCCAGGCTGGGAGCATTAATTTTCGCTCTGCCTGTCAGTCATTGAAGTCTTTTGGCTTTTCGACTACAGCGTTGTATCTTTCATTCCAAAGTACTCGCAAAGGCATAAAGTGGTTTTGACAGATTAAGGGCTGATCTATGATTCAAGAGTTTAGTGACAGCGGACCATTGTGACAATTTTTCGCCGGAAAGAAAATAAAATGACATTTGGTTTTGATTTTGGATACATAAACTCGTTAATTGGTCACCGATCTTTGCTAGCTCGAGGAGTAGGCAAATAAAAGTCAAGTTTTGAGATGCGATAACGTTAGGGTTGTGAAATACGATGAACCGCTTTTTAGGAGTCAATTTCACCTACCCAGAAGTTTATTTCAAAACCATCCACGTTCACATCTTTTACCTTTTACGGGCAATGATCTCGATAGCATCTCCGATTGTTCCAGTAGCTGAACGGGCTTGCTTACTCGAAGATCCTTTCTTGCTGAGAATGCCCCTGAACATTCCTTATCAATTTCAAATTCGCAGATTATATTCTTCGAAAAAGCTCCTTGTAAATTCTACATTGAACATCTCGATCAACTTTGTTTGATCCAGATTTCCTCATCCCATACAAACAATGAACACCTTTGCAGCTTGCGCTAAAAATGTGGCGGATATCATTTTAAAACTAGTTACATTTTTGCAGGACTTTCCCCAATTTGAAAATTGCTCCTCAACAACTGCCTAATCCGAAGTCCATAAGTTCTTGTTCTAGATCAAGTCCATCCTCTTAGTTAGTTCACGCCTTTTTTTCCAGTTATATACACAGGTTAACAAATCACTGGATACATGAATGACAAATGGAAAATATTTCAACTTTTTATTATAATTTGTAATAGACAAGTTCACGTCCTAGGTCCTACCTCTGCAATGTCACCGCGAACCTTACGAAAACTGCAGACAGCTTACTGTATTCCGTTCTACAAATCTTGAGGTTGAAAAAGGTTTTCAATACCAACTATAAGATCAAGAACATTTTCGACTAGTTATGAAAGAAGAACTCACGTCAACGCCCACCGCAAAGAATTCACTTATTTTACCAGGTGAAACCTGTTGTTGAACTGTTCGCAAGCCTTTCACTTGCACTGATACTACAAGCAGTAGTTGACATCATTTGCGGTAGGGATTCATCGAAGTTAGTGCTCAGTGCAGTGGAACATTTTCGAATCAAGTGTAGGTTGACATAGTTGACTGCCAGATGGCACTAACCAACACTAAACGTCACTCAGTATGGCCACCTCGAATTGGAAGCAAAGCACACGTCGCTAGATCAAATGGCGCACATCCATAACTCGCATTCTCGCCCAAATCCGCCATATCGTTCGCCCCACCAAATGTTAAAATCCGCGCGCCACCAAGAGTCGTGATTAACTCTGCGACTGGCAGCGAACAAGCGAAACGCTGACTCGGCTACAAGTGCCAGCCAGTGCAGCACAACAAATTGCAAACGCGAAAACTGCAGGAGATGTCACGATCATCGCTGTCGCGCAACCGAACACACAGTTACAGGTTGATCGGTAACATTGAAACTGGGGAATTTTCTGGTGCACTATGGCCGGTGGACCGGCAAAACGTGAGAAAATTCCACCGGCGGCACCACCGTCGGCGAAATGATGTCACCAGCCGTCGGATCTTCCTCTATTTGGCTGTGTGACATGACCTGATGCAGGTGTGCCTCCAAATAGTTGTCTAGAATTATTTTGTTTTGCTTTTGTTGCTGTTTGCAAAGCCACCAGGTTTAGTCATCATTAACTGGCAAGCTGCACTTGTTCCCAAAAATATCAACCTCTTCCCCACGAGAGACCGGACTTTGTTTGGCCGTTACCCAAAATCCATTATCGGGACTGCATTCCTCGTCGTCGTCGTCGTCGTTGTCGTTGTCGTTGTCGTTGTCGTCTACATGTTAGTGTGCATGGCTGGCAGTTGAAAAATGATTCGTCATGAGTAGGGCAGAAGTGCAGAAGATTAATGCGATTCAAAGTGGTTGGCAGCGACACACTGTGGAGGCGTGGGAGTAGGCGGCTGCCAGCCAGCTCCTCCGATGCACTCACAAAGGCGACCGCCATTCATTCACTTATCCATCCATCGTTACTCTTCGCATCAGGCCCCCAAATGCTGCAACGAACGACGAAGACTTTTAGCCACAAGAAGCATTCTCACCCCCAACCTCGACGATTCTCGTTCAGCTCTGTTTTGATGTGTTTGTTCGGGTTTACTGTTTTTTTTTTTATTTTATTTTTTTTTTGTTTCACTTTTTATGCACTTGCCGCAGCTACTCTCTGAACACCCCCATTGTGTGCGAAAGAGATTTTGACAGCCCTAAGAAATGGATGAGAAATAATAAAAGCGAACAAAAACAGTTCAGTCCTTCACTTAGGGCCACCGCCATGCATCCTTGCCAGGACACAAGTAGCAAGCGACGACGACGACGTCGGCGGGCGGCAGTATTCAAGCCAGTCAGGCATTCAGCCGTGCATCAGAATGCAGGATGTTGTGAGAGCATCCAGTGAGAAAAATGAAAAACATCCAAGGCCCGCACATGCATATAGCTCTTGATGGAGGCGGGGTGACTCGCAGTGAGTTGGCGGTAGTAATTTTTCATCGTCAGCGGAAAAAGCAGCCCGACGAGAACCTGCAGTGTAGCAGGACCGGAGAGTCATGATGCCTCTGTAAATCCACCCTTAAAACGTGGCAAAACTAAAAAATGCATTCTCTCTCATTTACGGCCATCCGACCACCCAGCCACCCAGCCACCCATCACCGCCATCTGTGAGCAGTTTCTAAAAGTCACCGATATTTTATTCAGTTGATGCAATTGGCCACAGTGTTTGACAGGCGACGCGTTCGGGGCGGCGAGGCGCTCATAGTAGGTAGGAAAGCTGTCGTTCGGAGTAGGTATAGTGGCGACCTGGCGAGAAGGTGTCCGTAATACTTAAGACGAACGAGGCGGTGGTGGTTGGGGCTTTTGGGGGCGCATTTTTCGGGGGCGTTCGGTTGGCATACTGCAGACTCTTGGATTGGCAAAGATTGATGAATTTTCGGGTTTTCCATGGTGGTATGTCTCATTCTTCAAAATGACTGTAATCCTCGTGAATATATGGTTTTTCTTGAAGGACGACCAGCAGAAGAAAGGAGACAAGAAAGGATGGAAAACTTCTGCAGGGATGCATGATGAGCATGAAGTGTATGAGTAGAGTAGTGTGTGCCGGCATTGGAAAAAACGCTAATCCAGGGCTGTGGAGTTTTCATTAATCGGGGGGATAGAGTCTTCGAATAACAGACGGGTGGAGTTAATTAATGGCAGGGAGGGCGGTAGGCTTTTGCTGGCTCACTGACCGAATTTTTGCAAAAGATTCTGATCCTTTGCAGTATTTTTCTTCGAAATTCGCTTAGAGTTCGCCGAAGACAATTTCCTTCGCCGGGGTGTTCATACGCAAACATACAGGCGATTCAATATTTCATGTGAAATTGTTGCCGTTTAGATTTCAGAATATTACATTGGAAGAAGCGTCTACGAATCGGAAGCACAAAATGTGAATTTTTACCCTAAAGTTATTAACAGCTTTCAAAGCAGCATAAGTGAGTGATTGCATCGTTCCCGACTTTACCACAAGTTACTGATTCGCATTTGGTTTGCTGAAGGTCTCCTGGAAGAAGATTTCACTCGCCGGCGACTTCATCTGAGAATAGCAAGCTACAAGTTTCGTATGAAATGATTGACAATTGTAAAATGCCAGTTAAACCGTCTTTGATTCGGCGAAACTATCGCGGAAGAACAAAAAGAAAACGTCTAGGCGAAGCTTACGCAAATGCATTCATTAAGTTTGTTTAACCGTCTAAGGAAGCAAAGCTAAATTAAGGCGGAGCATTTTTTTAAATCATTACAAACATTTTTAGGGAGTTGCCAAGGTCGGAGTATATTTCTCACCTGGAATGAATAGTCTCCTTATGGACTGTGTCTAGTGGAGCTCTCCACACCTGAGTTAAATTGATTTCCAACAGCCACTGACATATTTTGACAACTCAACAATCGACGATCTACATAAAATTTGTCAAATAACTACTATCGCCTGTCAAAGGAATAAAACACTTCAACCCATCAGTCGGCCATCCATATGCAGACGTCTTTCACGACGCCCGCCGGAAAGAAGACACGAAGGGTACACGGCTACACGAATATTATCATTCTCGGCAAAAATAAAAGCAAATCCTTTTCAGGATAATGTTTCTGTCCAAAAATGTATACGATTTCGAATGGAGTCGATCCATCTTTCTCCACCATCTATTAATCCCGTTGGCGGCCACCCCAGCCCCCCAAAATAAATAGGAGACCAACAAGAAAGCAAAGGAACAACAACAAAAAAGAAACAGAACAATTCACAGACGAATTGTCAGAACTTATGTCCCAAAGCAACTGGACTTCCGGAGAGGATTTATTTCCAAAATACACGATTAGCCCAGTGTAACCCATCAGTGGCAGGGAGTTTGGGGGCCACCGCATACTTTACCAACCCACTGAGAGGTGTTCTTGGAGTATGTTACGTGTGTTGTTTTCTCGAAATTCAGGAGTCAACAAGGTGGCAGTGCCGAAAAAAAAAATACAAACCCCTAAAATACAGCCCGATGTTTGTTGGAAATGCCAAAAATTCAACTATACTACTGCACAGTACACACATATCCACCATCACTGCCGCGACTTTGCTACGCTATGGGCCAAGTCGACTTGTGATGATTTCATCCTTTTTTTCGGCCGCCACCTTTGACGTTATGGCGCAGCAGTTTTACCTGAGTTTTTCTTCGGTTTCTACATAATGTCTGACATGGTGTATCCGGTAGAAGTCAGCATGACAGCGTTCGACAGCGACCGAAAAAAAGAGCACACAAAATTTAACAGAAGCAAAATTGTCAGGGAGAGCGCTAGGAGGATACTCATGGTATGTCTGAGGGTGGAGGCAGTAGGAAAAGAAAAACTTTCGACAACTGACAACCGAGAAGTGAACCCAGCTCCCCGATGATACATTCGACAGCAGGGAGAGGCAACACAAGAATAGTGTGCGTGCATGAGGGTTGGGCGCCCGTTATGGAAACTTTCAATTTGACGGATTTTTTTCCAACCCTTGTGATGTGGATTCTTCCCGGAGGTAGTATCACAATGGGCTGCAGATGGTGGCAGATTCGCAAGAGGCTAGTGAGGCAGAACTGCCACCCAATTTTTAGCCAAACTTATGGTCCTTCAGCCTTTCTTATAACCGTTTCTATCAGATACTCTTATCGCCGGAATAGAGGCAAAGTTTGGAAGTTCATAGTTTTGCTGCAATAAGCCGTCCCATCCCTGGCCACCTTTCAGCAGTTTGCTGAACCACGATCCGCTTACAAATGGGACCTTAATATTCCAATCAATTTCGCTTCAGGACCCACCTCCCATTCAAAGGCTCATCCCCATCATCAATAGAAACAAGTAATTAACAACAAATCGAGCTAATCCCGCGCCTTTATCCGCATACTCTGTTCAAAGTCATTGGCCGGCCGAACCCATCGATAGGTGATTAACAACGCCAGCGGCAAGCAAATTTAAATTCCGCCTTCCTTAACAGATTACAACATTCCAAGCCCACGCACAATTGAATCGAGTGCAGCGCAGGTGCTCTCTGCAGCTCATCCGTAGACTAGATTCGATTGCGCTTTTTCCCGCCAATAACACGATGGGCGGTTAATTGAGGCTTTCATCGCGCGCGGCGCGAGAATCACCAGACCGGCGGACAAACTCTCCCGAACCCTATAGGCAATTCATTCCGAGACACCAATCGAAGTGTTTTGATAGGACACGCCAGGCATTCGCATACGAATTCACTCACTCACTCATTCATTAAACGGGCGCGCACTCATTAATTGCACGCATATGCCGTCGGGTGTCCCCCGGGAGGCCGCGAGACCCACAACCGGCCGCCTACCGCCTGCCTGTGGGGCCCATTATACACGAGCCCATTACAAACATCGCAACAAGCGTCACCGCATGAGGTCCTCGCGAATCTACATAAACACACTCTGACGACCGGTTAACGAAAAGCAAAAGAAAATTAAAAAAAAAACATGTCCTGCAGAGCGACGCAACGACTACGGTGCGCACACAGCCTACGCATTCTATCTGCGCCATTTATTGACGCGAACTCAGCAATTACCGTAATGGATGTCAATTTCTTATCAAATCACACGAATTAATTTCGCGATAATTAATAGCTGCGCATACGAATTCGTACGCAGAGGCGACTGCATCGGGGTAAAGCGCATGCGCGCGAAGCCCCCAAAGGCGCGATCGCTCCGATGCACATAAACATACAGCCCACGGGTGCCGTATACCGGTTGCGCATGGGTATATAGGGCGGCTGCGCGCTTAATGGTATCATTCCGCATAATTGAGATGTCAGAGTATAACAGGAGCAGCGTATAGAGCGCAGATTTAACGACATCCAGGGTGACGCTGACGATGGCACACACGCATTTGCCGGTGGACTGCGCTTTGAAGTTTAGCAAAGTGTCAACTACCGTGGCTGGCTCCTGAATGCGCGCACATACTTATCTGACACTAAGGCTGTCAGCTTAACGGCTACAGGAGTCTTGGGCGCACCGCGATGCTCGGATGAGGTGTGAAATTAATAATCGCCCGTTCTGTTCGCAGTGACATTTCACGTTAAGAGTGACGATGGTGTGATGGGGCGCCCCGCATCGAGTAGGCTGGCGGTTGACAATTTATGTCCATGATGTTGAACTTGTACGAGATGGTGTGTGTGTAGGTAAAGTTGGGCTGGCCGCCAGTTCGCCCGGGAGGAGTCGGCAGCCTGATGGTTTTTATGTGCGCTTCGATATTGGATGCGACAAATGACGGATGTGACATCTTAATGGGATGCAAATTGGTATTCAAATGTCAACCTGAATGTCGTTGGATGAGTGATTGGATGGGTAAGAGGGTTTGTGTATTGGTTTGTGGATAAATCGATTCATGCAAGGACTGAGGGGATGTGAATCGAGAGCTATTGAATGATGGTGGGTGAGCAGTTTTGGAAAATATTTTCAATAACGAGTGCAACAATTCGTTGTTACGATTTTCAACAAGTCACGAATAACTTGACAGAAGATTTGACATACGGCAATATTACCGTTTTTTATACTTTGAACATTTTTTTTTTGGCTTAGGAGGTAATTTCAACATTTGTGAATAATTTTTGGGAGAAATATTTTTGATTTTATATACCGGAATGTAATTTTAACTTTTGGGCATGTTGTGAGACTGAATAACTATAAGAAACAAAAATGAATTCAGGTCAACATTGAAAAATATCGAATTAAAACATCACTTGTTTAGGAAATCAAGCTTTAAAAAAAACCTAGATAATCTGGGGTAGGTACATTCGGCACCTGCGGAATGTAATAATAATAATAGTTGGCGCAACAGGTCTGTAGGGACCCTGGGCCTAGATTCTCGCAACCATTCCTTTTGTGAGAGTTTTTTTAATTTTTGGAACGAATGGAAGGGATCTACAATTTTATGCCGATTCCAAACGGCCGATTGAGAAGCTCTTTCAAGACTGTTATACTCTCGGATGTTTATCAGACGTTCGCGAGAGGTTGCGCAGTGAAAAAAACCTGAGTTGGAATTTGGGTTTCTTCGGGATTCGAACCTGGGACCCCTCGCTTAGTAGTCCAACACACTAACCACTAAGCCATCTGCGGAATGTGCCTCAATAAAAACGCCGAATCTACCCCTACTTCTCGAAATTGTTCTTTTTTCACGTATTTTTATCACAATTAAAATCAGGCTTTTTCTTTTTTATATTTTACATTTCAACATATTGAACTAGGAAATAAGTGAAACCTGCATTTCCTACAATTATTACCTATATTTTACTTTAAAAGTCACTTACTTATCTATATTAGTCGACATTATACCGCAGATCACAAAAACACAAAACAACACACAACTTTTGAGCGCGAAACTACGAAGGCAAACGTCAAACTAAGGAGTGTGTTCATGACTTTAGTAATGGATGTATTCAGCGCTATTTTCATTTCTTAATTCAGAGTGCATTCAATCGAAAATTGCTTTGACGAATGTGCCCCGATGATGAATGTACCTCGCTTGTCGCTTTTTGCAATATGGTAAGCTATGGCTCTGGCAACTTCGATGTGGCAGTTTTTTGCACTGCTTCATTGTAGCGTTGCCGGTTGGCTTTTTTCAAATAGCTTTCTTTTTAAGTTTAAGTCAGATTTTATATGGGATTCAACGAAAAAGAATGCAAATCATTAAAAAGTATTTTATAACAAAAATATTTTGTTGTTTTCGTGCTGCTTTTTTAACATTCTCCATTACGTAGTAGGAGAAAGATAATGGTTTTGTACGAAATTTCGAACTCGAGATTTTAATCAATTCTGATATTACCATGATAGAGGTAAAATTCTGTCCGGTCTGTCCGTTTGTCTGTCTGTCCGTCCTACGTCCGGATTGCGTTCAAAAATCGGATTTGGAGTGTTTAGGCTTACAGTTCGGGAGGTTTTTTTTTTTTTGCAAGGTAACCTCGATATTAATGGTACTTCCCATATAAAATTTTCGTGCCAGTTAGATTTGGTCGAAAACGGCTCAAACGATTTCAACCAAAATTGGTATTTAAGCTTAAGTAGGTGAGGTTACCATGACTGTGTACCCAGTTTTTGGCTATAACTCGAACAACGATTCTTTTGAAATGTTGATTGTATCTCGAAAACGGTCTATACGATTGCAACAAAAATTTATTTCTAATGATGTAATGTGGTCATTTATAACATAATAGCAAAATCAGTTTTTCTCTATATTTTCGTACAATGGATTTTTGAAAAAAAAAAGAATTTTTTTAAAATTTTGTTTTTTCCAGTTCACCGGAAAACGGCGATAAGGATTTTGACCAAAATGCAAAACTTAGTGTCAAATGGATGTTTTCAAAACTATTGTGCCCTCAATTTTCGATTTGCTGAACACTCTGAAAGTCAGTCAGACTCGCACTAATCGAGAAAGTTTCGTGCGACCCAGTCGTGCACTTATTGTCCCCTTATTTGGCTGCCATTTTTCAGCGGCAACACTGCTTCATTGTTTTCTCTTCAATACACGTAGTTTGTAGACGTTTATATTTATGTGCTAGAGTACTGACGTCACGGAAAACCATCTTTTGAAAAACATCTGTTCTATTGCGAGGTAGTCGGTAGTGATGCTGTCTTTAACTGTTTTCAAGCATACTTTTGTCAAATGACCGAGGAGGTGTAATCTTCATCATCATCTTAGTTCGTAGTGATCATGATGGGAGAGTAGTCATAAGCTACCAGTTCTTGAAACTAGGTGTTTCAGTAGTTATAAAAATAAAGTCAATAAACAGAAAGCACATTAAATTAACCGCTTCTATTTTGGGTCTGTTGAATAAAGTCTGAAGTTGTACAAGCAACCAAGTTGGAGTCACTTTCGTCATTATTTCTACAAATTGCTTTACAGTAGACAGGCTGAACAAATTGTTGGTCACCTGGCTCTGGTCGTCTTCGTCGCCCACAGCTGCTCTGCGTATACGCACACGCAAGCACACCACTCGCTTCATTCCTAGTTTCCAACATCTGTTAGTTGTAAGTATAGTTGTAGATGAATTATAATAAATAAATAAATGGCCGTTTGCTAACATATGTATGGAACATGGGAGACTTACGTCCTCTTCTATGGACACACGTTCACGTATAATGAAGCGGATTCCATCGAAGCAACCAAAACAAATTTCACTGAGCGTTGGAACGAGTATGATCGTTTCCGTATAATGGATTCATCCCCCAGTTAGTCAAGCGGTCTTTGTCCATTTGCCGCTGGCTTCTGATCAGCATAAGTCTTTTAAATTTATTGCTTCGTGGGTTACCGTCTTTGCATATTTTTCTAGACATACTTCATCAATGACCAGGAAGTTTAAAAGGAGGCTTCACTTCGACGTCAAATAATCCCGACATGTTTGGAAAGAATTCATTGCTATTTCGAGAACTATGTATTTCTGTAACGACGGTTCTTTTAGTTGTTCTTACTGCATTGCGACAGACTGATATGGAAGGATAATAGCTCGGGTTGCGGTTGGATGAGGGCTTCATCGGTCTTGTAACTTTTTCTGTACATCTGGAGCTGTGAGAATCTTCTGTACTGCTTCCACATACCGATGCCAATCACCTCGATCCAGCAGCATCTGTGCCTTCTTTCTTAGAGCTTGGTTTTTCATCTAGGCTACCAGGATCACATATGACTTTTCTGCAAATCTACTACCCTTGGCAATACTATTCGCTTTATATCTGTTATTATAATTGAGTTTGTAGCGATGTCTAGAAATTGTCCCTTCAAGTCTCTTATTTCAGGAAAGCCTGTGGTGCCCAAGACCTATTTCCAATTGCTTTTCAGAAGTTTGTTGCACCAGGCATCCCCGACGCCTATTATTAAGCGGAGATTGTTCTGTACAGAAGCGCGAACGGTTCCAAAAAAATCCTCAACTGCTGATTTTGTAGGCTAACCTTGCCTGGACTAGTATAGGTATACCTTCATTCAGATTTGTAACCTTTTCTCTGCTGTTGGCTTCGCTTCATCGGTTGCTGCTATTGAAAACAGTGTAAACCCAGTTTCGAGTCTCGATCGCTGACAGCGACCAACTTGGTCGTCAAATCGATGACAGTAATAAAAGAGCACACAACAAGTAAAGACGTACGACGATCACGTCGGGGTCACCAATGTAGGAATCTTGTGGCGAGGTTAAATAAAATACGTCTTTACTTGTTGTGTGCTCTTTTATTACTGTCATCGATTTGACGACCAAGTTGGTCGCTGTCAGCGATCGAGACTCGAAACTGGGTTTACAAACAGGTCTTTTCTGAAGGAGTGCTATCACTGAGGATTATCTTCAAGAATTTTGCATGCCATGCGACGTGCTTGACACTGAGGTCTGGAAGTATAGTTTATGGTATCTTCCAAATGACTTCAAAGACGTGAAATACGCTGGCATAACACCTCAAAAGAGTTGTAGTACCCATACACAGCTTTAAGAGTTTTTCGTAAAAAACATGATTATTGTTCTTTCCCCTCGGATTTGAATGTCTGTGAGTCTGGTTGATGTTTATCAACTATAAGCCTTGTGATCCGGCTATAGAAGTCGCGGAGTTATGAGCTGTTAAAACATCGAATTATAACAGGTCTCCAGATATAAGGTCTTTCAAAACACCTTCCAAAAAGCCTTTCAAAACGCCACAATTATGCAAAGGGTGAACCTAAGTAGTTGGCGCGACATGCCCGTATTGAAGCTTGGCTAATAGTTTTTGACAGCTTTCAAAAGCTGTTGAAGTATTTAATACATATGGTCTTTTCTGACGACCTTAATGATTTATACGTTCAGCCTTCAAACGAGAGGTATTGTAAAGGTCCACCTAAAGCCCGATAAGTAAATAAATTACTCCAAGATTTCTTTTGGAGAGTGCTCACACTAAAAACTCAGATTTGCTGGTGAGATGTCATCGAGAAAAATTTTTAAGCGATACCAAATTTAGCAACGAGTATGAGATAAACTTTGCGAGCTTATAAAGACCTCCACTGTTCCTTTTCACAAAATTTGTAGGCATATTATTGCACCCAGTTAATCTAAAAGAAGAGTCACTCGAAGGCAGTCTAGCTGACATATATGCTAAAGTCGCTGCCTCAATTTTGATCACTAAATTATTGTTTTCGTGTGTATATGGAAACATGGATATTGTTCCAGGACTTAGACTGCTGCAGTCTCTAATCAAAAGGTCTCCAGATATATGGCATACTTTCACTCATTGAATGAGCTAGAGCTAATGTGTCAGAAACACGTTTTAGATCTCCCAAAGTTACATCATAGACACATTCAAAAATTCAGCTATTTCATGTCAGCCTTTGGGTCTTTTCAATCCCAGTTTGCTGTCTCAAAAATATTCACACTGTGAGCGGAAATGCTGGGACTACAACGTTCCAACTAAACTTTGTGGAAATTAATAGCTTTCCACATTTACTCCCCCGAAATTCATGACGTACGCGAATTTGAGCCGCACAGCTACATGTTTACATTCCATCTTCGTTCCGCACAGCTCGCATCCTGGTTAGCATTATTCATTATTTCCAGTGAATTCCATGGCGAATCTGCAGCGAAACGCGCTGCGACAGCATATACCTCACCTCGGTTCTCGAATCTCGACTCGTCCCATCCGAGAGGTCTCTGCATTGGCTCTCTCTCTAGTCTCTACTCAAATGAAATTATCAATTTCGAATCTTTCACTTTACAACACGGGAACGCATCACGACCTTAAATGGTGCAGCCACATGCTGCATAGCACTTTGGCTGCTGCCTCCATCATCATCGTCATCATTATCATCATCGTCGTCTATACGTTCGCCTCATCATCATTCTCATTCCCACATCCTCGTCGTGGTTGTCGCAGGTCGTTGTCGTCGTCGTCGTCGGTCGTCGTAGTCATCGTCCTCGCATGGAGACATTTGCAGCTCTCTGCGCGAAATTGGAATCAGATCAATTTTGTCCCGCACCGAGTTGTGTCTTGTGTAGCCGGTGAGGCTCGCCTCGGTTCGATTCATTCGGGAAGCAATCAGATCATTGAACAGATATATCAGTGTCAATGTGAGGTTAAGGAGATTTGCATTTGTTTGGGTCGTCTCCGCGCTCACATGCTTCTCGAGGCTTTGCTAGAGTATAGGTAGGTACATACTGCCAACAAGTGAACTTATGAAGGATGCGCGCACTAGCACCAGCAACAGCAACAGCACCAGCACCACACACAATGCTACAAATTAATAGGGCGACGGGAGATGTCACGACTGTTGGCTGTATGCTGCTGGGGCTGGATCGGGATCGACGACGACGACGACGGATTTATGTATGCATTTCGACCATGAAAAACGTGACATTTTGCTGTTACCAATTCGAGCAATCGTTGCGCAGTTTGACAGAGCAAGAGAGAGAGAGAGAGAGAGATGTTGTTGTTCTATATGCTTGCCTTCGATTTGGGTGCGTTTCATTGTCGAGAGTTTTGTATTTTTTTTATTCTTTTTTTTAAGTGTTCACTGTGAACCTTTGATCTGGAACTTGAATCCTAGATGAGTGCAATAAACTTGTGCAGAGCGGATGAAACCATTTTTTGACTGACATTGAAACGGTGTAGCTGAGCTGAAACACTTAAAGACCTCACTGGAGTAGATAATCCAACTTAAGCCAGTTTGCGTTGGCAAGGAAATTCGGTGGCATAACGTGAATAAGAGAAATGGCCAATATCAGGCGTTTGACAGAACTTCGCCTACAATTGGCACCAACTGAAGACCTTTACAGTCGGTTTTTTTTGGCCACGTATAAAGATTACTGACGCTTGTCTGCAAGGTTCATCAGTGATCATTATACAAATGCAGTCCAAATCACCTGACACAATAATTGTTATTTGCATTCCAAATATAAGCTTGAGAAGAATGAAAGCCATTTCCTAGTCAGTAATGCCTTCGAGGGAAAAGTATCTTGTACGATCTGCATTAAGTTTAAATATGTAGCTTACCAATTTCCGCTTAACAACCTCTCGATTAGCTTCGCAAAAAAACTGGCCGTTCTTTCTAACTATGCGGCATGTATAATTCAAAAAACTGGAGAAAAATACAAGCTCACGGATTGAGCGCAAAAATATAAGTGACGAATTGTAAGACAGGGAACAAAACTAAGCTACTATCGAATTACTTGACTTGGGATAGAAAAATCAGGCCACAGGTTCCAGTACGGAACTCCAAAGCCAAAAATCATCCCTTGAACGGAGCTTTCAACGCGTATGACTAAACGAGAAGTATTTTTGAAGAGTTTAAAGTACTAAATTCTTTAGATCAAATGGAAAAAACTTTGCAGAGCCTAACTTGCTTATTGGATCTTGTCTGCTGTATACAGGTTTATTTGGGTATAGACCGAAATTCAGAGGCATCATATAAAACGTTCTTAATTTGAGACACAATTCGAGCCAGAGACGGAGGTTTATTCTAAAGGATTTGAGGATTTTGCTGACAATAATTTTTTTCTAATCTTGGCTATAAGAGCTAGCTGTGCCAAGACAAGACTCAGATTACCAGTTGCTATCTCCAATTTTCACCCTCATAAATTTCACTGTCATCAGAAATGTGAATAAGGTTGCATCAGGCCTCCTCCCTACGGCAGAGAACGAAACCTCACACCTTAACTGCAATCATCAAATCACTTGCAGTGAAAGAGTTAATTAAATTCAAAGCCATCTGTTTAATGGTTGCAGACCTTTTGTTGAAGGTCGCAGATGGTTCCACATCGCGAAGGCCAGAACTTATGTAAATATACATTCTTTCAGCTTGAAAAGCCGAAAAGCTCATAGCTTCTTTGTAATTCTAATTCGCATAGGCTAGTTCATTCCATAGTTCGCTTTACTTGGTGACATCTCGAAGATCCATTTTCATAGTAACATTCCATCGGGAGAGACAGCTAGGTATAGTGGAATTGAAAAACATATTATGCGGACAGCTTCCTTTGGATGAACAGGATTTTTTAAACAAGCTTTTGGTTTTTTGGTCGCATGAATTTTAAGTTTAAGCCGACCTACATTTGTCAGAAATTATTTCAAATAATTCCCCAAAATGGTCAAAAAGCCTCGCACTGTTTGACATCTTGACAGTTCAGATTTTGGTTGACTTCCAACCATGTTCTATTATTTTTTTAAATTGTGGGTATACCAACAACTTGTCATAGACAAAAGGGTTTTTTTGACATTGAGTTTATTTAGATTATTCTTGAATAAAACACGTTTTTCCCTTTGGACTGACAGCGTGTAACGTTAGTCAACGGAAAAGTTACCTATACTTTCCAACTTGTGTCACTCGCTGTCTTCGCAAAAATAGTTCTGATTCAGCTAAGACAAACCTCACAATAAGCTTCCCTGAAAGCATACTTTCAGTACCAAAAACCTGTCACTTCCACGCTGCAGTTTTATACAGATAAAAAAAGATTCCCAAACTTCTTCTCCCATCTGAGCATCCCGCTGAATCAATAGATCTTGCCCACGGTACCTGTGCACATTTGAGACCAATTTACGAGCTCCCAAACCAATTGGAATCCAAAAAAGCGATAACAAAAAACAAACCACCCCCCATCCGCATAAATCTAACCAACAAGTACATAACTCTTATTTATAGCGGCGTGCACTTCTCTATAGGCGGCCACCTCCGCTAAGTCTCTGGCTTGCCTCCACCGTAGCAGAAACAATGAACACTCTCCGTCGTCGCCGGTCGGCCGAAGCATAGGTGGAGCCTTGCCCCCAATCGCGTCCTTCATATCCTAATCACCATGCGATGTGTCCATGTCCATGTCCATGTCCGTATATAGGTCTATTCGGCGTTCCATTGGAATTTTACGAATCAGTATCCTGTGGGTGCATCCTTTTTGTTTTTGGCTCCCTCTTCCATGCTCGCTATGTAGATCAAAGCCAGACCAAGCATCTATAGACATGGATTGGACTTGCTAAAAAAAAAGCCGATATGCGCTATGCTGCTGCTGCAATCGATTGGAGCGAGAAAAGGATGCTTCGTCGTCCCGTTGGTATTGCTGCAATTAATTTCACCCTTTGATTTGACCACATCATGGTGTGTACGGTGTACACATCGGCAGCGGCTCCCATGGGCGTTCTGCGCTGCTACATGTGTGAATATACAGTACCTGTGCACATGACGCAGTAGCATCGTCCTGCTGCTGCTGCTGCTGCTGCATCCCTTTCAATTATGCTCCATGCAAAGGAGAGCTCGGCGGGCGCAAAAAAAAAATAGTCCACCTATCGATGGGGTATCGAATTTGAGTCCGAGTGCAAAAAAAAAAAAACTCATCGCAGCGTTTGCACCGTTAAACCACCAATGGGAGTTAGGCGGCACATATAGCCACGACGACGGAGCATGTTCACAATTTCTGTACAATATTTCAGGCCATCCTTGCTTCTGGGCGTTAATTACTGCATCCTCGGACGAGAGTAAGAAAACGAAAAAAATAAAATAAAAATCGAATCACAAAACTATACGAAACGAAAGGAAGTTCTTTTGTCTTTGCCCGATCCTTTGTGTGGCGTTTCTTTTTCCGCACTCATGTCCTTATCATTTTTTTTTGTGTTTGGCTCCGCTAGATATAGCTACATATGCATGCAAACATGGGAAACATGCATCAACCATGCAATTGGAAGAAATATAATTGAGTTTGCTCGATGTGCACCGGGGTGGCAGTAATCAATAGCAGAAAAGGATTCTTTTCTCCTCGTCGCGCCGGTGAGGTTCCGCTCTTTCAATCAACGATAGGTGCACCCACTCTATTTTCTGACCAAACACTCTAACCAACCAACGATGATGACGATGGCGATGTCGATGATGAAGATGATGTCCTTTGTGAGATATTGAAAATTGTCGGTTTTTATTTTTGGTGTTCTTCCTTTCGGCTCTGTGAGTTCCGTTCGGGTTTTTTTTAATTAATTCTGGGAACTTCAACAACAGGCTAATTGCATTTCCCTGTTCGATTGAATTTGCATAGAGGGTAACCATAACGAAACATGAAATGACCAACGGACGTGGAGCGGGTGTCACTGGCAGGACGTACGAACATATACATAGTTAAATTTCGTAGAAAAACTCTTTACATGTATGCGCCGCAGGACAATCGAACTGATGTGAAATCAAAGCGCGTTTAAGCGAATTAAAAGATTTTAATTAACTGCATGTTCTGTCTGTATGCCTGTTTGTCGGACACATCCGAGGGGATTGGCACCACCAAATTGAATTGAATGGTCCTTGTAAGCGGAACTCATTAGGTAAATGTAGTCGTGAGTTATTAGTTAATTATCTCAGCGAAATGGATCCATTACCACTGTTCGGAGGAGTATAATACGGGTGGGTACACAGGACACTCCTTTGAGAAGATTTTTCTAAAGGAAGTCCCTGTGAGGGACGACAAATGATTGAAAAGTAGGGCCGAGGGTCCCCATTCAATTGAATAATGGTGGGCCCATGCCTTGCGACTCACTGGGCGTAAAGTAAGAGGGTTATTCGGTTGTCTATTTTGTTTTTGCGCGACCACATTTCGGACCTCTTTCAACAAATTTAAAACAGCTTCAAGGGCATCACTGGCGAGCCAACAATAAAGACGGCCGTTGGACCAATAGAGGAAGTTTGATAAGCACCCACCTAAATGTGATGTGAATGCTTAAAATTCTAAAATGAGACCTGCAACGTTGAAAGAGATTCTCACTCCCCACACTGTTTTGAACATCCCAACTGGATTGAGAATTGCGCGTGAAGCAAATATCGTTGCTGTAGGGCTTGGGCACGAGCATGATAGCTTACGCGGCCAAAAACGAACACGGTAGATTGTTTAAATGAGGCATTCTTTTACTATCCGAGGTAGGGCAGTATTCTATCGCAAAATTATAAAAATGAATTACAAAAAAAAGTACCTACTTAAAATGAAAAAGAAAAAAATGGCAGCACTCACAATTCTGTATTTCCTCTAAAACTTGAAAACAAAGCGTAACGGATACAGTGTTTTTTCAGCATAAAAAAAAATCGAGAGAGAAATCGTTTTCTTACAAAAAGTTTGAGAAATGTCATTCTGACATTTGACAAGGTTCTATTTGCACCATCTGCAAAATAAGTTGGAATTTCATTTTTCATAAGCTAAATACATGTTAGCCCTACCAGTTTGAATACGCCGATATGTTCTAGGAGAACATTCCTCCTCCGACATCGTTGCAGACGGTAACAAATAGAGTTTTACTTGTCAAACTTTCGAGCTGTCACTTAGTTGACAGTTTTCATTTTTCAGTAAGTCGAAATTCGGCGAGTAGAAAATTACGAAAAGATGAAAAGAGGGGAAAGGAAATTTCTGAAATCATTTAAATCAGACAGAACCCTTGACAAATACGTTGTCACTGTATAGATATTGTGATCAGAATTAAGAAAAACAATGCCCGTACAAAATGTATGGAAAACAAATTTTTACAAATTTTCCAAATTTCCTTCTAAAATTTTCCAAATTTCCTTCTAATATATTCCAATTTTCTCGCCGATCAACTTTCCTAGCCGTATAGACAAACACAACAACATATATTCCGCTAGTAGGTGTATTAAATAAGAGGGTTACTGGCGTGCTGCCAGATGATTTTCACCAATAATCGTAATAGATAACTAGCTTTCGAAATCTTGGAAATACGATTTTGTTGGAAATAACAAAAAAAAAAAAAAAAAAACACAAACAGAAGAACGTTATTAGAGTAAAGTGATATTGTCCACCATTAAAAGTTTTGCTAATGAAACACAAAAGGTGTAAGTTTTATTGAAGCTGTTAACTTATGAACAAGATCATTATAAAAAAGAAGATTTTGAAAAAGTAGCAAGAAAATGATTAATTCACTTCATACAAAATTCACAAAAATTAAGAACTAAAGTAACTCAAAAATGGTAAAAAAGGAAAGCAACAATAAAAGGAAAATAAGATTTGTTTATGAGGAACAAGATTCACAAATAAACAGAGCTTTTTCGCAGACTAAGACTCGTTTTAATAAAACGACAGGTAATATGGACCACTAGCCCATGTACTCCCCTATGGTGGTCCATAATGCCTGAAACACGTGGTTTTAAAAGAAAGCTACTTTGCAACAAAACGTAAATTTTTACAATTTTGTTAATACGAACTTTAAAACACATCTTTACTTCTTTTATTTATAAAGGAATGGAAGAAAAAAAGATATATTTAACTAATGAAAAGAGGAAAATCATTTACGAAAAAAAATTAACACTGGCTTGGATTTTCTTTTATTTGTCACAACTCAGAGACGCATTCCTTCTGACTGCTGGAACTACAATAAAGTAAGATTTTGGAGGTCGCGCACAACCGTAAGCAATACTCACTTCAATTGCATTTGTGAAATGTGACCAAAGCCGAGTGGTCCACATTATCCAACTTTGCTCTATACCTACATCAATTTATCACAACATAAATTATTTTGTATAACATAAATATTTTTTCGCTAAACGTAACATTTTATATTTATTAAATAATAAAAAAAACTTAGGTTTATTGTATACATGTTTTTACTACTGTAATCTACTGCAGTCTACTTCCTTACACATACAACTTGAATTAAATTGATTCAGCAAAATTAAAATGATAAATCAAATCAGAACATCAGGCAATATGGCCAATGCGTTGAAATACTGTTGAAAATGCCAAAGATTGTTCCAAGACTGCACACATACAGTGTACACTATATCAACACTACACGTACAATTACAAAAAAAAAAACAGTAGGTATTCATATTATTTCACCTTCATTTTTGTTTGTATAAATTTGAAAAATCTTGGAATTTCAAGCTTTTTGAGCTCAAAAATGTTGGAATAAATTTTAAGCTCTAAAATCGTAAAAATAAGGAAAGAAATGTGTATATTCAATTATTCGCAGGGGGTACCTACCAATAACTTGCTCATATGGGACCACAGTTCACAGCCAATAACTGTACTTTTAACGTACCTATATATGGCGTTTATTTGTTACAGATTTTTGAAAATGCCTAAATAGAAAAAAAATTTTGGTAATTATAAATTTAAAGGATTTATTAATTTTTTTAATTGAACAGTTTTTGTATTTACACTTTAGTTTAAGAAAGCTTTTATTTAATCAGTAGTTTTTGGTGCCAACTTCTGTAGTTTATAAGAGGCATATTTTTGAAAATTCATTTAATTCTGAATTGAAACACTTTTACTTAAAAAAAATAGTTCTTGGTAAAAAGAGATTTCCGTGAGGATATTAAATTCGCGTTTTAGATACCAAAACTACACTTGTATAAAGTCAAATTTCCTTATAGGTGGCAACTACTGTACCTATCTTTTACGCTAAGTCAATCTGGATTTCAGTGTTCCATTGAAATTTAATAGGGGCAGTAGACACTACAAACAAATCTAGTGCCTGTGTTCACACTATTGAACAGAAAATCAACAAAAAACCTTTTTTTCTTAGATTTAATGTTTGAAAGTATTTTTTCCACAAACTATTAACAGAAAAAATTTTTTTTTTCAAATGCTATCAAAGAACAGATTCCCGGCTTTCAAAAATGCAGTCATACTCTAATGTTGTTGCTTAATAAATATATTTTTTTTTATCCCCCTAGACGCCCATCTCCCCATCTCCCCATCATCCCATAATAAAACATATTTTTTTTTTAAGCCCCTGAAAACAAGTTTCATAATTTTAAGGCATGTAAGTTATCGTATTCCCAGGGCTTGAGCTAGAGATCGGTGGTTAGCTTAATGAATCCAATCAAAGACGGCATCCAATGTGTGGCTGATTCATATAGTCTCAAAAGTAGTCTTCATGATGCTTTTCTAAGTTTATAAATCTCGTTAGTTTTATGCAACATGCAGCCTATTCTTCATGATATTGTACCCCGTTTTCTCTCTTGCTGACTCCATATTCAGTCGCCCTAATTAACTTCTAGTTTGATCGACAACATACGATCCGATAGCCGTCCTCTTCTGACCCACAGCTGACTCCATGCACTCCATCCATTTCGATCTAGGTCAAAGTGACATCCACCATATAACCGCATCAAATCACGGTTCCAAAATTGTAAAACGTATACCTCTGCAGACGCACACGCCTGCAACCCACCGCAAGACCCAAATCCATGTTAAATGCTGAACAAAATATTCCGCCAGCACTGGCTTTGCGATTCCGGTCGCAAAACAAACAGTCAATCAATCCACTGGTGGTCTGAGCGCGCGATAACGCCCCCAGTTTTTGGTACGCACGATTTCGCGGAAAAATCGACCCATACAGGCCGACCAGTGTAGGCGTCCACTAAATGCGTCCGCAACAACTTGTATCCAACAATCATTCTTCCTCGGTCGCCGGTGCGCCTGCAGTCCGGACCAAGTGCATTGTGCAATTAAAACGGTACCCGAGTAATTATGTTGTCATTACGAGAAGAGATTTGCATGCACTCTCGCAGCTAGTGCACCGATCAGCCTCTATACGTATAATGGAGCTGGTATCGGTGTGTTGTTCGAGGGAAAAACGTGATGATTCCACTTGTGCGACAAAATGCACCACACAGGATGAATGTGGTTGTTCTAGTTCTTGCCAAGGAATACGATACTGCACGACGATTACAGAATATATACGCGAGCGAGCGAAGCGATGAGAGAACTTGTGTGGCACAAGATTGAAGACGCACACTTGCCCCGTTGCCATCGAAGAAAGTTGTGTTTTGTGTACCATGTTGGGGAATTAGTGGGCGCAAATGGTGCCATTAGGCGAAGATGAATGTGATATGGATAACCGGAGAGATTTAGGGAGAGACTTGTAGACCGCACTCTCTCATCATCATCATCATCGTCAATTCAATGCCACGCCAATTAAGCAGAGCCACACGACACGATGCGGTCAAACTTTCCCATCGCAGTGCAATCCCTTATGCACTTTCCAAATTGGAACGATTCCGCTCGGGGCACGACTATTTCGGGGTACATTCCCACAGGCCAACTGGAGCCATCTGCAAACTGCAACCAATTGCGAGCGCCATTCCCATTTGTGAAGGCACCTTTGGACAATAAATCGCATAAATCAAAACGAACGTCGCGCACCACCAGAATAGAGACCCCAGACCCTGCCAGACACGACACAAGCTGATGCGACTGTTACGAATTGTTTATTCCACAATTTATGTACTCCAATCAGCAATGAGTAGCAAAACACATTCCGTCCGGACCCAGACACAGGCCAATCCGACATGGAATCACAGGAATCACAGCGCTGCGTCGGAGCATCTCTTATGCGCGTTCTTGTTGAAACGTAATCAGGAATAGCCATACAATCCAAGTTCAACCACATCCACTTGCTGTGGAGCTGCTTATAGTCGGGATGGGATCATCCCGCTCTCCCGTCTGTTAATTTTGTCTTTCCTTTTTTTTTTTCGTTTTTGTAGAACTCTATGTTTACCAAAGCCCCAAAATCACGAAGCAAATCGTGCACGACTATTCTGCGTGAGCCATGATCAATCCCCAGTCGAGCGAGAATTTTGGTATCTGTATGCGCGCGCCCCTGAACTGGATCCGCACAGCCACCATCAGGCGGGGAACGGGCGCGGATCTACGTCTATTGTTACATAAGTCGAGCGTTACGATTAAAAAATGGTTGCGGCTGCGGTTGGTGGGACTTTTCCTTTTGTTTTCATGGAAAAGCGAACCGAGAATGTACGCGCAAGATGCTTGGCGTGTCTTCTCATTGGGTAGGTACGAGTACGTAGGTACATATATCTAATGAATATTTTTGTTGGGTTCCTTTTTTGCGCCAGTAGGAAAATCGTGGATCTTGTTGCAGCTGCCACAGAGGGGTAGAGTCGCAGTTTGGGCTCAATTGTTATGTCTTGTGGCTTCGGGAATTGGGCATTTTTATTGGCTGGCTAAAGGTGAATACGTTCAGCTATAGGCACTGGCAGTTATGATAAAAGCGCAGTCATAAGTGAATATGATTAATTATTTTGCAACAATGTAGCGCAGGCTTAGTTTGGCTGTGGATAGTTGTTGAGTCGGTTGAGTTGTTGTTCTGTGATCTTTTACGGAATTCAAGTCGAAAGGTAGGTTTAGGTTAGTCTGTTACTTAATTCACTTTTGGCAACACGCAGTTCTAGTCAGCGCCATCTATCGCTGTATCCAAGTAAGAGAATTGAACCCAAAATAGTGGTAGCCAGTATTTTTAAACCCCACCAAGTCTTGCTATCAAGGAGTTTGACAACTTTGTAGTGAGGTCGTCAACGGATTACAAAGGACTACCTAAACATAGTTTGATGTAAAGGTGCCAACTTTGTGTTCAATGGTGGTCTGTTGACCAAATGTACCTTAATCAGCTGTGTACCATCGAGCTTAACGCCAGCGATTCCGGCGGGGAATACCAAATCTCAAGGATAGGATCGTACACCGATGTGAGAGTGCGGGAGCGTGGTCTCTTCTGCTTCAGAGGGTTCCTGAATTTCCTCGTTGGTTTGGGTAAAATCTTGCGTTCTCCGATGAATACGACATGTTTGCCGGATAACTTCTTTTCCATTTCTCGCACCAAGCGAGTTTGGATTTTTTGGAAAGCTTTTTGCCTTGGAATTAGTACGTAGATGATGACAGCCTTCTTGTTGTTGAACTCAATTTCCCTAGCACGGGTAATATGAAGATTCTTCAATTCAGAGTTCATCTCCAGCTCCAAGAGAGCTTGGGCAATGGCCTTTCCGAAATCATCGGGCTCATCACTGCCAGTTATCTTCAGAAAAAGGCAATCGAAGCCGGAAAACAACATGGAAGGTCCGGACGCACTATGCTCGTAGTGAGAACCATGCACCAACGCTCACCTATCCTACACCTACCTACAGACGGAATGTATTCCGAATGTTGACTAGGGAGTTCTTTAATTCCAAACGATAGGTATATTGGACAGAGGAACTCTGGTTGAAGTGATGACCGAATGCCAACCTGTAGCCGACGAAAAGTTCTAGGCTTCAACCGCACGGGGTTAATGACCGCGCTGCACTTGCACTCTTAGGCCCAATGTACAAGGATCAACCTAAAGGAAAAAAAAATAAATTTGGCAACTCGGCTAACAGAGCAGTTACGGACTCAGCGCTCAGCGGAGACTTGACTCCACACACGAGTAAGCTCATCAGTCATCATCATCACCAATCGAAATCTCTAGTTCGTTCAGTTTCGTCTTGGATACCGGTCTCACCACCGAGTCTTCGGAAGTCTGGAGCGATGATGAAACCATCAATCATGTTGTAAAGGGTTTTTTTTTAGGAACTTTAAAATAGAATAAAAACAAAGACGATTTTTTTTAATTAACATGAAATTTACTTTATTCGAACGATAATCTTCTGGCATTATAATAATTTAAATATGATTTCTGACATATGACCACGGCTGGCTCGGACGTAGTCTGATCTGGAGGTCCAATTTTGGATGACTTTTTCCAAACATTTGTGGCCGTATCGTCAGAACGTTACAGTCAATGGTCAATCGTTTCGGGCTTATCGGCGTAGACTATAGCGACTTCACATATCCCCACAGAAAATAGTTAAGCGGTATTAAATCGAACGATCTTGGAGGCCAATTCACGGGTCCGCAACGTGAAACTATTCGGTTACCAAACGTTTCCTTCAATAAATTAATTGAGGCACGAGCTGTGTGGCATTTGGCGTCGTCTTGTTCGGTCACCCTCACCATTGACCATTGACTGTAACGTTCTGTCCAGCATAGTTTTTAAGGAAGTACGGACCATTTATTCCACCAGCTCATAAACAGTCAGTTTTTGTGGATGTTCAACCAAAAGTGAGCTTCATCGCTAAACAAAATTCGCTTATGAAAATTGGTTGTAGTGCGCGATACGTATTTTGAACAGGACCATGATTTTCAAAAAAAAATTTGCGTTGTTCAGGCGTCAGTCTACTCATGTTGAAATGCCAAACCAAACTCAAAATAAATCACTTGACAGCTGACAAAATGGCCGCCAGTTAAGTAGAGTAGAAGAATAGTAAGAAGGTTATGTGTACACCCATACCTTGAAAACAATTTCCAAAACCGTTCGTTTGTTGCTGCTAATGAGATAGAACTTTCTGAATTGAGATTTTTAGCAATCGGCAGAATGACTAAAGAAAGTTATTTGAAAGTTATGGAAGTGGTTTCACCTGCAATCCAGAAGCAAAACACACTTCCGACTTCCGACTTCTATCCACGCTTTCTCTGTTTAATTTTTCTTCGGATAGCCGGCAGCCGGTGCAGGCGCAGTGGCTTAGTGGTTAGTGTGTTGGACTACTAAGCGAGGTGTTCACTGTTCAGGTTAGAATCCCGCAAAAAACCCAAATTCCAACTATAAGGGTTTTTTCACTGCGCCACCTCTCGCGAACGTCTGACAAACATCCGAGAGTATAACTGTCATGAAATAGCTTCTCAATTAGCTTTGAGATTCGTTCCAAAAAATTAAATCTCGCACAAAACGAATGGTTGCGAGAAGCTAGGCCCAATGTCCCTACAGACCTGTTGCGCCAACTATTATTATTATTATTAGCCGGCAAGGTAATAATTGCACAAAAAAAGATGTTTTTCAACCTCCACCACCAGCAACACGCTGGTCTGCTGTTCGTTCATCTTCGACAAACTGGAAACTGAAATCAATAGGCAACTCGACATAAAAATCAACAGGCGACTGGTTACAAACTGCTTTTTGCGAATCGCAAACGAATTTTTAACCGGTGGCGTCGTGTGAATCGTTCCATTTGATTACAGAGGGTGTGACTCAAAACAAACTAGTTGCATCGCTAATCAGTTTGTTTCCTGTTGCTCTGTGTGCATTGGGCCTTAGACAAATAATTCGTTTCATAAACAGCTTTCTTAAGCAAATAACTAAAAAATATGGGTCCATGCAATCTTTGGACGCCAGATTTGAATTCTGCTCCAACATACCCCGCACGCAAATCTGTAACATTCGTCTGGTTTCTTGTTGTGACATCTGACGCATAAGAGGTCAACAAAGATTCGTTTTCTTCATTACGTCTTTGCGCCAATTCATGCTGCAAAGCTGCGATCATTGTCCAAAGCGCTTCTACCCTACTTAGCAGCGTAAGACTTCCGAAAAATGGCAAGCAGTTCATCCACTCGTTTTCAGATTATAAACGTTGACAACCCAGGTGGGTCAACGTCACAACTTTCCCGCATCAATCACCACAGCGTCACTCAATTCATTTGTGATCCCAATTACCACCTCACCCCATTGAAGGTAAGACCTACCTACATGACAGCCGCATCTAGGTATAGGTTACCCACTCGCACGACAAAATATTAACCCCAGCCCATTGTTGTTTAATTAGCGGCATAAAATGAATGCCTTCATGTCGCTCGCAGAAGACTCAGCGAGAGCGTAACTAATATAATTCCTCGCATGTTCCCATTATCATCTCTCAATAGTAGACATACACATAAGACATAACCGAAGCCAGGTGAGAATAGGGCGTCACACACGTTGTTGTTGCGGTTATCCGCGTAAGGTTAACCCCTTGTACGGCGCACAGCACTAAGAGGGATGAATGCGCGCGAACGCATTTCGTATGCAAATTGCCGGCGAAGAAAAGAAGGAAGCCATCGACATCTCCCATAGTTGTGTCTCACCGTGGTCTGAGCAATTTGTTTTGTTGTGTTCAAGAGAAATTGATGAGACCGCAGGTAATTGGCTTTAATAATTATTTAAATCGCTCGATGAGGTCGGATCTGCATATAGGGATAGGCAGAGGCACTTGCAGCACACACATGCGATATGCAAGCATTATACCTTCGTACAGAGAGAACTTTCAGGTCGAGTCCCCTGTCCCCTTTTCGTGATGTAGATGCGCGATGATGATACACCTATTCATAATCGCGAGCAATTATTGTCAGCGATTAGCATTGAAGGGTGGGTTAGGGTTGAAGGGAGGGAGACATGAATCCACCGCCCGATCGAAAGTCGAATTTAATTGCAGTTCACCTGTGGAAATGTGTTCGCACATCGCAATTTGTTGCCAGTCATGTGTGAGGAAGACTAATGAGCGCCGCGCAGTGTACAAGAGGTCCTTGATCAATTTGCTTGTATCTCTAGGGTGGTGCATTGGGTAGAACCGTAAGCAGCACGATAGCGACGGAGTCACTTGATGAGTGATAGCTCATGGGTTATGAGTTCATGAGTCAGTTGTTTAGATCATGAGTTGAGTATACACGTATAGAATAAGCGCGTATCGAACTTCAAACGTCGAGTCGTTAAGACTGATTTTGACTTTGATGATAGTGGGATAGTATCAGCGGCTTAGGTGTTGTTTTCTCATAAGGTAGGGAGGGCCTTGAAAAAGTCTCAAATGTCGTCGTAGGTTCGAGCAAAATATATGTTTTATCGTGTTGAATGGTTGGCGGTGAGGTTTGCCTAAGAAACGCGCTACTTACAAGGGCTCATGAAGTGAAGCGACGCCCTGAGTTTGAGCTCGATTGCTACGGACGCTCTCGAGATCCGTAAAAGCAGCGTAGCCTGCGCACTGAGGGCGTTTAAAATGCCCCTACAGGCGTGTTTATTTAAGACTCCTCTGCCAGATCTGCCGTGGAAGAAGTTGCTCGTGTTGAGATAGTGTATTTTCTGGTAGAGGGCTCCACAAAAATCACAGGTTTAACTTCCCCTCGATTATAATAGTGTTAATGTCTGGGTGTGCAAATCATAATCGCTTATGTGCTTCCCGGTTGAATCTGCCAAATAGATGCCTGAGCCACGCTTAACCCCGAACATAAATCTCTCAGTTGCCTAATTAAAATTCATCAGCAGAGCCATAACTCATCGCGATCAACATTCCTCTGTTGAACCACCAGCATCAACAGCACCTCCACCAGCATCCTCGTGCATCAGTAATCAATCTTTGGTCACAGTCAAGTCAAGCCAAAGGACTCATGATGATGATGAAAAGGATATCTTCACTTCATCTTGATTGACGTGCGCATTCACAGTGCCGACATAATGATGGACATACCCTCTTGTGCAGCTACCCTGACGATGCGGCCACATTCGCATCGCCGCGTATCACAGCGCGTCACTGGGCTTCGTGATGAATTTGTGCGATGGCGCTTCTGCCAGCACACACACGTACCAGTGACTCTCGCACATAGCCACGGCACGATCAAACGATCGAGAACATTACCCAAAGTCGGGTAGCGGCCGGCGATGGGATCCACAAAAATCCATACCCGCGCCACCCATATACATAATTGAAAGGACATCAGCGTCGTCGAAACACTCCGAATGTCAATCAGTGCTCTGTTGTGTGCTGCTGATGGTCGCGCAAGGAAGCTGCAACAGACAAAAGTGCAACTCACGGGTGACGTGATGTGATCTGACGTAATAGACCAATTAAAGTTATCTCGCCAACATCAGCGCAGTGCGGTACGACTGATGCCGGAGTGTAGTTGAACGATGACACGCTTGCTCGTTGCTCCTGATGGTCTGTGGTATGGATTCTGTTCTGTTAAATGCGTTTCGCTGCATATTTGCACCGTGATATACGAGAACCGTACGACTTCTTAATCGGGACTAATATGCATGTGCATGTGCCTGTGGTCTGTGGTCTCTGATTTCCATATCCTTGTTGAAATCTTCGCACGTTCATCGTTCCTTTATGTCCATCGATTCGTTTCCCATCCAATTAAGGCTGTGTATGTGTGTGTTTGTGTCTACATGGTCTGGCAGTGGCATATACGAGTAGCATCTAAAAGATTCATATTAAGTGCTGGAACAATTGCTCTGTGTGCGGCACACATCAACCGGAAAAAGGTACAATAAATTATTCCCGAATCCAGATTCCAGACTTTCGGGGCCGAAAAATCGATTAAATCCTCAAAAGGACTATATTTCGGGCATACAGCCCAGACAGGTGGTGGTGTGGGTGGCGTCCTCATGATGTGGGCACGAGGTAGAAATTAGTGAAAGCTTTTTTCCACCTGCCGAGTGCCTGCTGCCTGATTCCGAATCCTGAAGGGCTACGCCAACGTATACCAATAGTCCTTTTCCATTTTCCTGGGGATAATTCATTTTGCATATGCGAATGCGGAATTTTTGAATCGGAAATTTTGCGAAAGTGCGGCAGGAATGGTGCTTGGTACTATGTGCACACTCAGTGTATCCTTTGGGACATTTGATGGTTCGAATAATTCAAATAGCCATTGAGGCATGTTACTATAGAGAGCCGAGGAATAGGACTATATTTGAAGGACAATTCGATAGAAAAATCCATTTAAACTTTTTTTTTTCGTCCGATTGAGCTGAGGAAATTGTTAAACGTTCCACGCGACGGAGGTGAGTTCTTCTTTTGTTCGAGGCTTTTATAGGCGAGTGGATGGAAAGGTCCTCACAGGTATAGCGACGGGTGTGTGTGTATTTAGAAATGTGAAACTTTAATGGAAACTCGTGACGTGCCGGAAAATAAATTTAAAGCTGATGAGGATGACCGTGGACGATGGAGGGTTTGTTGTAGCTATATCCCTTCCACGAGGTAGCGTGACAAAATTAGAGCTAAGGTCAGTTGGGGTTTAAGTGACGTTGAGAAAATAAAACAGTGACGAATGGAGTCGTTATTTTTTAAGAAACAACATGGCTCTGGATGCGATAGAATTCGGTAGACAAAACAGCACGCAGCGACCTTTTATAGGTCGGAACTTGCTGCCACTTTTAAGCGGACCTTTGTCTTCTATTAAATTGAAAGTTGGATTGTCAAAATTTTCTTGGAACAATTGTTTGCCGGAAAGTTTGAAAAAGACGTGCCAAAGCGGGCTGATAGCTTCTCTTGCTAGACTTTAGTTCGCGTTCAGAACTAGACCGTGGCCTTCCAATTCGATAACCTATAACGACGGTCGAATGAGAAAGTCTTCCAACGGACTTATCGATTTTACTTTTGGGTATGTTCAAGCACCGTTGTCGACTGAAGTAGGAACCAAAAACGGCTTTTTCCAAAAGATCGCTCTTAGATGTGAGGAAGTTTCGCAGTTCGAAAGAGGAGGCCAGTGACAGTGAGCCGTTGCTAAAAGAATAGACACCAACGACGCCAGAATTTGTTTATTATTTTTGCCCGTCTATATATTTGGCGATAATGAAAAAGTGGAAAACGAGGGGCAAGCTTAAAAAAGGGAAAATAATCTAAAATACCCGTCAAATTAAAATTGCATGTAAGTAAAATTGGAACGCATTTACATTACAAACAAATTTCAAAGTTTACTCAGAATGAAATGTTTACACCAGAAATATATGAAAAAAAAAAAAAAAACAGCTCACTTTAGAATTGTTCTGTACCCGATCTTGTTCACTTGTTTTCATATTGGGCCTTACCAATAAACATTTTTAGTTTGGACTTTAAATTTTAGTATAATTCGAAATAGCTGTATCATCTCATAAAAATGTTGCGCAAAATGTTTAGTAATCAATTGAGGACGGATGGGCCGTTTTGGGTAAACAAAAAAAAAATTTTTGGGAAAACCCTAAGGAAAAGTCGGGAAATTGCGGCAATCGAAAATTTATCTTTTGTATGGAACTTTGTGTGCAATTGTTTCGGTATGGCTTTTCGAATGGAGAAATAGAAAATTTGTAGTGGAAAACTCGGGAAATTCCGGAAAAACCAAAAAAAAAAAAAATTTTCCATATAATAAATGTGAATTTCACTTACAATGTAAAAATAGGGAAATTTATTTTCGAATTTAGGGGAAAACTAATGTTTTTCCTCATAAAAAAGGGAAAACAATCTTCCAAGTCTGGTAACATTGCCTAGAAGATCTACTGTACCGGACGGACAAGTTGTTTGCTTACTGGGGTTCGACTCGGGAAGACTAGCCACACTTCCAAAACCATAAATGTGATGGGAAAACAGTGAAAATTAAATCAAACGGATGGTTAGGTATGTGATTATAAGCCAAGGGTCGGGTCTTACAATTATGAACGTGTTGTGCGAAAAATTTTTTTTATTTTATGCACAAGTCTGCCCTTAGGAAGATCAACTATAGAACGGACTGCAATAACAAAGCACAGTAGCGGGCAACACATATGGTACGAGTGAAGACTTCTTACTATAATTTTTGTCCGTTTAAAGGGCTAGTGTCGTCTGAACTAAAGAACCTAAAATGTACAAAACCGACAGAAAATCATATTTGACCGCTTTAGGGAGATGTCCGCCCATGAGAGCTATAAATTGGGAGATTTCACTATATTCGCAACCTTCTAAAACCACAACCCAATCACACCAATGATTTCGTGTCTTTATCGGGGAGAGTTTTAGTTCGCAAGGATACTGGGAGGCACTACTTCGAAATCAATCATAAATACAAAAATTCCCTGCACAAGCTTCAGCAAAGCCCCCTTCGATCATATAATATAACCAAACATGTGGGTAATCCATATTTCCCGAGAGCTCCATTTACTAGTTGCATACTGACTGTTCGAATCTCCGCAGCACCCTCAACTGGGACACACCCACAATATTCCCTGATTGGTTATCAATGCACTGGACTTCACTTGTTGTCCAAGGAAAGTAAAAAGAAAGGAGAGTTGAGAAAAAAACTCAAAACTCTTCCATCAAAGGCGCAGGAAAAAAAAATTCAAAATTCAAATTCATTTCACTGCCATTCGTTGCATGTACATACACAACACCCATCGGAGGATATGTATGGAGTCCTTGGCAAAAAGACCAAACAGAAAAATGCAAAAAACACCCATTGCACGGATGCGGCGCGGTCATTCAGTGGACATGCACACCAAAACAAACGCATTAGCTCTTAGCCCAGCTCAAAGGATGCTCTGGTACGAATTTTTCCCATTTGTCCGTCCTTCCAAATTGGTGATTCTATTTTTTCCCCCTTTGTTTTTGTATTCCTTTGCAGTCTTTCACATGGCGCGTCCAGCCTTCAATTTCATTATCCCTAAAAGGCTTAGTTTGGTGCTCCCTTTGATACTCGCGTCGGTTGCACAAAAAGTGCTACAAATGGGTCAGCAACAAAACCAGGACCTATAGAGCGATGCCAACAGGATATTGGGCACTCATCGCTGAGTGGGAAACGCGAAGTTCTTTCAAAATGGAGTTGGCAGCAGGATACCTAGAGGGAAGTACAATTTTCCACGTTTAATCGAATCACTCGCATGCACATGAGAGGCTCAGATTGCATTTACCGCTAGGACAAAGGACTGCTTTTTATTTTGGTTTTATTTCATTTTGCATTCGAAGTAGTGATGGAAAAAAATCCGATACACTCCTTGCGCGCCCCCTATATTCATTTTTTTCCTTCTGTTTTGTCACACATAGCTCGTCCTTGTTTTTCGGGTGATGCTGCTACCAACTACCAGCCATCGATTGGACCAATACGGCGCGCAACGGAAAAATAGGAGCCCGGTGCTCTGCGCTGCAATAAACATGGAGCTAATCAAATGCAAACACACACACATGCAGGACAACAAGAAGGACACATGCGAAGACAACGCCTGGTGTAGTCAACCCGGCCAGCAGCGTTCGATGGTTGGATGATTTCGGTGGCTGCCTTCGCCTCCGATACGATACTCCTTCTCCGCGGCTCACACACATGAGAACAGGAGTTGATGGAAAGTTTTTCATTAAACAAAGTCCTGCTGGCTGTGGGGGCGAAGAGGGATGCAAGTGGCTGAAAACAATGAAAAAATTCAAAGGAAACATTTTGCCAAACAACACGGCTTGAGAAGGGGGTACACCGTACACGTGCATTAAGGATGCGAAGGACATGGGTTTTCGGTTTTATTTTGGGACGAAGGAAACTGCAGAAGCAATTTATGCATTCATACTCATAGTTGGCAGGAATTGATTGGAATCGAAGCGAGTTGCTGAAGCGAAACAGTGCAAATGAATGATGGACAAACGGAAGGACCAAATTGTATTTGCTCAGGGAGATTTTGTTTTTCAGATGATGATGGGTTGCTCTGTATGAGATTTTCGATTGAAACATTAATGGAAGCCATTGAGGCGATGTGGGCGAAAGCTTTCAATGGTTATAACCGTTCCCTGATTGCAGGGCCAGGGTTTGTAGTCATTTAGCCGGAGAGTGGTATGCCTTGAAAAATTCAGTATTAAAGTTGGTCACACAAAAGTAGATACTTTCAAATCTGGCAAGGAAGTTGGTAATAACATCCGTCAAGGAGCCGATGTGATCTGCCCGGACCTTTGGGTCCATGCTGCAACTTTGGATTCATTCTTAGCAAAAGTTTGTAAAGTGAAAACAGCTTTAGAAGAGGTAGAACATTATTCTAAAAGGCAAGGCGCAACCCTTAGGGTAATAGGGGGTAATGGCCTCTTACTAATCTTTAAGCTTGAACCTACTACGGATTTTATTTGAAAATGATTTGAACTTCTGGCTTTTGGGTGCATACACGGAAAGAATTGAAAATCACCAATTGCAACATTTTAAGTTGTAATTCACGAATCGTATATTTTTCGCAAATCACAACGATTTTTTCTTGAATTGATATAAAAATTTGTAATTTGTCATCGAAAACGGCGAAAAATATCAAATTTTGTTTGTTGCATTTTGCGATTAAAAGTATTAATTTGAGCTTCTTTAATTTGTAGTGATTTGCGAGATTGTTTGGAGCAATTTACCACTTCAAAAGGCAAATTTCGTAAACACCACTTTGCTATCTCAAATTGGGAAAAATATTTGGTGATTTACCACCACTGAATGATGAATCAATAAAATCTTATAATAATTTACCACATTTAAACCGAAAACGTAAATTGACGTGTAGAGAAGTCGTAAATTGCAAAATATTTTTTGTAATTTCCATGGAAACTAACTACCTACATAACGTGTGAAATTTTTTTATGCACAGGTAGTCGACAGTAACGATATAGTCCATGGGTCGAAATCCTTTCTTTATATGGATCAATATACATACATAATATGTTTGTGGTGTTGCTGCTTGCTGGACAGCTGCAATCATGGGCAGCGACAGCGAAAGACAGTCGGTATTTAATCTTTGCTTAAGGCAGTCGTTTTTTAAGTATAACTGGTTCTCAGTGATAGTGAGTGTACTAACCATTATAAAGCATTCTGGAATATATATCATGTAAGTACCACTTTGTCGGAGTGAAATAAGACCAACTGTTGAAATATGGCCTTATTTCACTTTTGTAAAGTGAAAAAAGGCCAAATTGTTAGATTTGGCCTTATTTCGCTTGGCCTTATTTCACGGCACCGGTATATAAATCTGTATTTTTATTTTTTTCAGAATGAAGATATGTCTCGCTATTAGGAAAGAAGTAAATTGGTATGGATATTAAAGTGTGCAGTCGAAAAGGTTTTTTAAGGTTCGTATCAATACAAGTTCTTCTAAACAATTTGCGTGTATTAACAATTGCAGCATAGACAGAAAAACCACCCCAGACAAATCCCGTTGTCTCCGGACGATATGGCGTCATATGATTCTCAAGGATATCAAGAGGAAACAAAAATATAAAATACGACTATGAATTCTGATTGTAAATCACAAGATATAAGTTGTAAATTGAAAATAAAGTTTTCTAATTTCACGATAAAACGTTTTTAATTTAAGACGGTGATGCCCCAAATCACTACTCAAGAATCGTAAATTGCAAAATATGAATTGCAAATTGCAAAATATGAATTGCAAATTGATAAAAAGAAGTTGTAATTTACGATTAAAAATTTGTAAATTGCAACTACAGAAGTAGCAAATCAGCACTAATGAGTTGCAATTCAAGACTAAATGGTTGCAATTCGGTAAGGGATGAAATCAAATTTACTACAGAGAAGTGGTAAATTGCGAAATGTTTTTGCAATTCAAAACCATAGTAATATCAAATTTAGAACTACTTGTTTAAAATTGCGATCGGTTATAGCAATATGTATTTCTCGTTTGATCATTATTTACAATGAGAAGTGTTGATTCACGATTTTTGGGGGTCAATATCTTCACTTCTTACAATTTCTAAAATTGCGAATAAGAAGTCGTGAGTCAGTAAATCCTGAGCTAAGCTCTAAAACTAGACAAACTTTTCGTGATTCTGCGCTCATTTTTCTTGATTTGATCTTAAAATTTTTTCCGTGTATTGGTCTGTGGTAGCTTCTGCAGTAACAACACCAATGAAGGTCCTAAAGACAGATTTATTGGGTAAATCTAGAACTTGTCACCTCATTGGAATCAAAAGGTACGTGATACAGTTATATCCCTTTATATGTGGTGTGCTTTGCTGATCACGTCCAGCATAAGAATTGATTTACTTAAAGCTAGTGGCATATCCAAGAGAGCTCATAGTAGTTAGTGAGGTGGGCTACTCTGGTTTGACCCCAAAAAAAAAAACAGAAATAACAACTCAAGGCTTTTCCTCACTGCCAATTGCATTGCCGAATCCGAGGTGCTGACTTGAGAAGGCTTTCTAGTCTCAGGACAGTTTATACTTTCGATACCACTCAGGCCCCTTTGACCGGCACACCTCTAGAACCTCAGTGATGGTCACTTGCTACGACTATGAACCATTATCACCCTTAGTCATGTTAACCACACTCTAAAGTTTTTCTGGGCGTAACGACTTTCGTGGGGTTCCATAAGTTTTAGCAGAACTTTCCTTGTTGGTTGGACCTGTCATGATCATATGTAGAGCAAACTGTCTAAGTCGTACACCAAACAAGTCTGGCATCATTGAAACTGCGGATGTTGAAACCAGGTAATAAGTGTTCATTTCAAAAATGCTTTTAAAATGTCTACCCCATTCTCAGACTTCTCAGATTGCGCATAAAAAAGCCTCAATCTCGTGGAAAATATTGCAAAAAGTTCGCCCGTCTCCAATTGCACTCCTTTAAAATATATCCGTGCTGCACTAGGACTTACTATTAATTTAAGAACTGGATTAAAAACTTCAACTTATATTCTTGAGGTATTAAAAAAACGGCGGTAACACTTAACAGACCCTCTGCTCTGGACTGCTATAACTTCAGCTTGAAAACAGCGAACCCACATTTCTCACCAAAACAAAAAACTGTCTCTTCCAGTCTTGATTTTTACCCACTGAGCTTAATTCATGAAACCACTGAGCGACTAATAGAAATCATGGACTTATGGTTAATGACGATACCAGTGTTCTACTTCTAGACCTAGACCTTTACGCTCATTGACCTCGTCCCATTATGGGTCCACGATCAGGATTGGATTCTCGATCAGGGTTTCCGCATGAGCTTTTAGTTTAAAGTCGGTCTAATAATAAAATCCCACTTAAAAAAAAGTAGAGCTAAAACCGTCTCAACTATTTATAAATTTTTTTATTGGTATTCCAAATTATTCCCCTTCCATCTTAGACACCACCTAGCTCCAACATTCCTTTCATTTCAAAGTCCTAAATTAATTCAAACGCTGAACGTGAATCGCACTTACTGCCACAGACAATGGCCCCTGCGGGACCTTCAGGATGCACCAAAGAAAAACTCCCATTCAAGGTACACAACGAAGAAGGGGGTTTGCAGTTCTTTTGCCTTAATAATAAAATATCCTGTTGCCCATCTTTACTCATAACAAATTTACTCAGTCTTTGTCATCAATTTTGAATGCAAGAACCTTTGCCTACACGACGAAGGACGAACGCCCGAACTCCATCTGGAATGTTCTCGTTCACCTAAATCCAACACACAAACACGCTGCTGCATATCTGACATTGTCAGCAGGATTCTGTTTTTATCCAGCTATCGTGTTCCCGACGCCGCCGCCCGACGACGCCTCTTCGGTGGCGTTTCCATGGAATTCGCTCACTTTCGAAGCTTCACACGAAAATTACAAACTGTCGTGCGGGGGCTAAGGCACTTGCCGTCGGTCGGTCGGTGGTGTGGGCGAAGAGCATATAGAAGACCATCATAGCAGCGCGGCTCGGAACACGCAAGGACATTTCAAGGATATTGCATCGAAGCGACGAAGAGAGCGAACAAAAATGTTAGCACGATAATAAAAATTGAAAACGAGCATGGCCCAGGAGCAGAGGCGAGGGTGGCGAACACCAACTGAACTCAGTGCATCTAAGGGAGAAAAATTCTCATCTTTCGTTCATGCGATATTTTAATAAATAATCCAAAAAACGTGCAGCGGATTTTCGTGGCACATATTGTCGGAGTCGCTGCTATCTGTTTTCGCACGACGACAACGACAACGACGACGACGGCGATGGTTCGAGTTGAGAATGCACACGGCATTCTCCGTTTTGAAAAATTCAACAACCCTAGGAGTCGGCTGTTACTCGTATGTAGGTGCATGTGTGCGGGAATTTTATTCCCTGAATTGCCATGCAATCGCCTCTGCCAAGAACCGAGGTGAATGGAGTATAGTTTACCTGCCGCCGATTCGAAGGGAACCATAAACGAAATTCGACCAAAAGCGGACTGTGGGACTGTGGGTCTGTAAGGGGTCTTAAAATAAGTTGCACTCCTGGTGGTAAATTTTTGTTCTATGAAAAAGTGAGCCGCAAAAGGCGTCACCAAACCAAGTTTTCACATGAATAATTTTTTTTTTTTTCATGCTCTCATTTCCTAGAGAATGTTTTATTGAGCGTTTGAAAATTGGGAACCTAATATCGTACAACACAGTTTGCCGAGTGTGCGATATTGAATTCACCACGATAGTTGCACTTATTGAGCGAGAGTCGCTTTTCAGTACCTAGAGAATCGAAAAAATTAAAGCAATCGGCCTAGCGAAGTATCCGTCGGAAAGTTCTCCGATTTTATACGATTCGGAGAATTGTTCCGACGAAGTACATTTCATTTTTGACAGCAAGGTTCCGATATCCTCCAACAAAAATTGGTTCTGGAATTTGTTTGCGATATTCTCCGACAACAATCAGTCGCGGAATTTATTTACGATTTTCAGTAAAGTGTCAATAAATGCTAGCAATAAAAAAACTAATATAGCAACTTTTGTACTTATTGCCTCAATTTGTGTTTCCAGTGCAAAATCAAGCGAAAAAACAATGGTCCAAGGAAATAAGTCTCCGAGAACTAAGTAAACTGAGGGACTTAAAAGTTACAAATTCGCCCGAATTTTCTACTTTTATTTTTTAAAATTTTGTGAAGATAAAAGTCAATTTCTCTTCTCAAAAAAACTTAATTTTAGCTTTAGAGAATTTGAGCAAATAAAAGAAAAATATTCATCCGTTCATGTGTGTTCGTATTCAAGTGGGTAATGAATACAGCCATTTGGCCGTCATTGTCAAAGTGACATTTCGTTGCGTTGTGGTGTCCCTAATAGTAATGATGTGCTAATCAGCCTAAAAATTAAAAAAAATCAGTCCAGTATGTATATTTAGATATATATCCTTAAATCGATTTTTTTTTTAATTTTTTTTATTAAATTTTATTTGAATACAATTATTTTAAATGATTTTTTTTCCTCTTTAGATTGTTCCCCCTCTTGTTAGAATAAATCGACAAAATTGCCGACTTCCCCCCCAATTTGGGATCACTGCTTAGTTCCCACCTAGTTGGAACCTAGCGAACCCACTGCAAAGCCATCTGCCAGGTTGATTTGTGAATCTAAACTACCAGGGCGCCACCCAAACGCATACAAAAAATTTCATTCAAATCGGTCCAGCCGTTTGGGAGGAGTTCAGTGACATACACACGTACAGTAGAATTTTATATGTATGTTAAGATATTGCTCTGACCCGTTAAAAGTTAATTTCTTTTTTGTTAATAAAAATTGCAAAGTTCATACTTAACTCTTTCATTTAACTTTGTTCCTAGTCGACAGTGAGAATTTTCTTCACGTTAAAAGGGAAATAAAACCCCTCTGAGCTTGCGGAACTTATTTCCCACTTTACATGGGAACTAAGTCCACTTTACTAAAGTGGTTTTATCTCCCACTAGGTGGGAACTAAGCAGTGATCCCAGATTGAGGGGAAAGTCGGCAATTTTGTCGATTTTTTCTAACAAAAGAGGAAAAAAGGGGAAAACAATCTAAAAAGGAAAAAAAAAAATCATTTAAAATTTTATTTATTTTAAAGTCTTCGAAAGACTACACTATTTTTAAATAAAACAAAAACACGAAACGAACTGTCCACCTCCACTTTGGCTGGAAAATTGTACACACAAAATGACTTTGTGGTAGAAAACTACAAACTTTAGGGTGCTATATATTTTTAAATATAATTCCTATTATTATTATTCCTATTACTTTTTTGTTTGATTAATTCTAAGATGTTTAAGTAAAACATAAAATGTTCAAATAAAACTTATATAAGGGTTTTTGATTTTGGTGTTAAGAAAAAAAGCGATTTTTATTTTTAAAAAGGGTGAAAACATATTGTTTTATTGTTAAAAAAGGGGATTGGTTTGCTCTGATCTGGGATCCCTGGAACTAAGTCCCTCATTGAACTTAGTTCCCGGGGACTTATTTCCCTGCACCAAAAACAAGCACCAAGCAATACGAGCATGTGAAAGCAACGCGGCATCGCATTTTAATTATGTTTTTCCGAAAACATTATGCCTCAAGGGCGATTTGCGGTTCTGACAGAGTATGCGCTGCAAAGAATTTTTCATTCCGACGTATACCTCGCCAGGGGCGTATGTTTGAAAGCGAATGTGAGAACGATTTATTCGATTAACTCTTTCACAAAACTAGAATAGACCCCCTGAAGCCTGTCCTTCGTTGGACAACAATCTTGACATCTTCCGTCTATTTTTGTGTGGTATTATCCATAACATAGGTCCTAATATCGATCTACTTGTGGAACTCCATCAAAAACGCACGTATATGGTGGAGTTTCACTGTGGTCGGTATTAGGACCTAAACGTTTCACTCGATCATAGGCATCGAACGAAGAGTGAAAATCATTTCTCGAATTAGTTGTTTTAATAAAAAAAACAGGTCACCATCACCATAAAGGCAGTGGACTCAGTTGGCAGAGGTACGGGCATTTACGAATTCAATTGTTATTAACAAAAAGAACAAAAATTCGTAAAATAATTATTTAAATGTTTCTCTCGTACGACACTTACTGAGCGGCTCACATTTATTGAAAGGCTTAAATAAGTCTCGTACACCCTACCTTCTTGTAAATGGCTAGCTGGCCTAGTCTGGAAAGTCTGTATCGAACTGCATGAGTATTGCAACTCTGCAGTCGATGTAATAAGCAACTATGTATATCAACTTAACGAAAGACCGAGAAGGTTCTGAGATTTGTATGACGAAAGTCATTCTTTCAGCAGGAACCAACCGAGAAGGTTGTATATATGAGAATAATAAACAAAAGTGTTTTTTTTATAACATTTTTCCACTATAATTGTCTTGTGTTTTTATTTTCTGATGGTTTTATATTTTTACCTCGGATTGTGCGTATAATTTCGCTGAGCTACGATACAAAGTCATTCAATGCAAGTTGCAGGACAAATTTCCTGTCTCCTACCATTTCCAACTTTCAAAAAAGTCGCCAACTGTTTTTACATAGTGTTTGGACATTTTATCGCCGGCCGCCACTGTGCTTCTTTCGACGAATCCAATAATAGTATACACCACCAGCAACATAGGACCCCCGCACATGGATAAATCCACTTTAAGGACGCGCGAGGCACAGTGCACACGTTTCCATGTGAAATCGTCTCCCGCTTAATGCCTGCAACTCTCCCATAAAGGTGATGCTGTGTAGCCCAGAGATCTAGTTTTTCGAATGTCTTGGTTATAAAATGAAAATAGGATGCTCGCTGTTTTGTGAGTGCATGCGGATGTGGGTGCGAGTGCCTTGGTTCGACGCCAATCCAGCGAATAATGCGCGCACCATGAGTTGCATTTCGCTTCGCTACGAAAAGGGGGGGGGGGTTGAAGTTGCTCCATATGCTTCCCGTGCTTCTTCTTGCATATTTCATGCGAAGTAGTTGTATCCTTGTAATGGCTGTTTTGAGCTGTGTTCTTCTGAAACGAGTCATCGCATGGGGTGGGTCTGTATGATATCCTTTTGTTTCGTGTGGCTGTTTTGCCCTGATGATGTAACAAATAATGTTTTTTTTTTTTGTTTACAGTTTGGTGTGTAATAAAAATGTCCTTGGTGCGCTTGGTGAATTATTTTCAATATTTTAGCAGTCAATAACTTGACAAATGGAGGCAGTGTACGTTCGGAGTGTACGGCTTCCTGTGATGGTTTTGATCCAAAGGTGGGGGGTGGAACAGTTGGATGTGGAAGTAACTGCACGTCCTACAGGAAAGTCGTTTCGATATTTTATGAGCACCGCACTGTGAGGAGTAATGCATGCAAGGAATCGGGACGGTGCGGATGGTAGGGACAACATGGTGACAGTAGGTTACAGCTGAACCGCGAGTTTGATATGAGATTTTTGCGATCGAGACGCGGTTGAGAATGCACTTTCGTTGAAGAATATTGCATGAGATACAAGGCGTGATCGGATGATAGATGGAAGGACGTTTGAATGGGAACCTAAGCTCCTTCCAAATCCGATAGACGCGACAATCAGTTGCCAAGATTACACCTATTGACTGACTAAATCTCCCCGCTAATTGCTTCATTCTTCATCCAAAAGTTTATCCCGCAGCAGCGGCCGATAGGCCTCTCCAAACCCGCCGATAATCCCCTTCACCGACCAACTTCAGCGTAAATTTATGTCGTGATCATATCTCGCGCAACACACCGCACCTTTCAATTCGCTGCGGCCCAGTCCGGGGCTGTAATGTTTAACATGTCCCAATTATCTAATCTTCATCCAAACCGAGTTTGTTAGACAACCCATGGGCTGGACCAAGAGATACCGTCGACGCGCTGCTTCTCTACAAATCTGCGTTTCAGTTCCCTTCCTCGGCATCAACTGCGTGAGCAATTTTTCCAAACGATCACCATATCCCATACAGGCTGCGGTAATTTCACTGCGAACACAGCCGCATCGAGATAACTACCAGATACCCTTTTTTGGACCAAAAAAGCACGTCCACACGTCCATCATCATCGGCGGCGTCCGGCGTGGTATACCCGAGTATGTAGCCGCGCGGCAGCAGATCGCTGTAATCTTATCTCAGAGCCTTCCTTGCTCTTGGCATGTGTGCGCTGAATCGGCTTCCCCCGAAGTCCGAAGCGAAACCATAGCCGAACAAGGGTTTTATTGCTCGAGCCCATATTACTCGTATATTGGATTTCCCATCGCGTCGTCGCGTCTATCTGAAACTATCAATTTATGCGGAGCACTTAGATGAATAGATTTAGTGGTGCTGTCCATGTTGTTGCTGTTGTTGTTGTTGGTGGTTGTGGCGGAAAGGCTGCTTCTGCTGTTGCTATTATTGTTATCTGTTTAGCATTCATCGCTCGTGTTTTGCTCATAAAATAGCGATGAGCTACACCGCTGCTGTGGGTGGGGGTGGACGGGGGTTAAGCATGATTTCCGAAACACGAATTTCTCATTCATCGGAGGTGTATCTCTATCTTATTCTGTGCATGTATGCGGCAGAGTGATTTTCCCGGATTGTTATTGTCTTGTAATAGGCGAATGTGAAAATTATGTGGTGCAAAGTGGCTGCGCTGCGAGTGGTTTTGCTTTTTGTTTTTTGATGGGGGGAAATTGCTCCAGAGAGGTCCGTTACGTGTGCAGTTCTTCGTTCTTGTGATGGTAAGCAAAATGAACGAGATACAAGCAAAGTGCGTGTAATTGAGGCTGACACCATATAGCTGGGAATGGGAAATAAATTGTGCGGGTTGGGTGAGAGTGTGCCTTGATATAGTGTGCTCTCAGTTCGAAGGGACTCAAAGGTGAGCTAGCTTTAGTTCGAAGTGGAAGTCTCAATACTTTTGTAGCTCCCGATTATTTGTTTATTACAAAAATCACTGCTCAAAAATATAGATCGCATATGGAACCACTAATTGGGGTGGTCAAATCCTAATGCGCACTGCTTGACACACATTCAATTCCGTTGAAGGAGTTTTGAGGATTTAGAGGTCAACTATGCCCTCTTAATAAGGCCAGCAGTTTAAGCTTTATTATCTCTTTGGAAGAATTATACTTTTGGGGACAGCTTGTTACCGGAAGGTGACCCTAAAAGAAAATTTGTTATGCACTTTTCTGAACCTAGCGAAGAGCATTTATATGGCTAAAATATTTGCTCGAATGACGTGTTCGTCGAAAGCATTATTTAGAGCATTTTCGGAAGCACTGCTCTTAAACTTTTTTGTTTTTTTTAGAAAGAAATAGACGCTACGCTTCTTTTAAATGGGGCCTCCAATTTTTAAAAAAATTATCAAAAAGGCCTATTTGTTGGTTTAAGCAAGTTGAGTTTATTGAATGAATAAGAACGGACAAAAATTTGTTTTTTGTAATGCAAAAATTTTTTGCATTGTTTTTTTGTTTTGTTAATAATAAATGATTTTGTTGAATTTTATCGGGCGCACCCTTTCCTTGGCTTGGGCCTCTTTTTATTAACTACATTGATGGGTCCTACAGTGCAACGCAAGGAAAACTTTAAAAATAAGAGGTTTTTCCGTAGATACACACTTCTATAATACAGAGCTAAATGTTCTATGCTGAACTTCATGACTTTTAGGTACTAAATAGACACTGAAGTCAAACTTGCATAGACCTCACAGACGCTCCCTGAAGTCAGGGTACGGTACAGATTCTGTAGGATGAAACGTTTAAACGTTTTCGTGTGCACGAAGAAATTTTCTTGTGTAACATAGGGCAAATCATTCGTACTTACGAAAACGTTTGTTTGTTTACAGTAGGTATCTGACCCTTTTGGCTCTCGCGAATGTATGATAATCAACCGAGAATCTGATCCAAGAATTAAAACTCTTAATAAGGATAAGGTGCAGATAAGACCAACTTGTTGGTGGGAGAACAAGGCAAATGAGGTGGGGACAATATCGGCTTATGTCGCCTTTTGTTTTATGGAAGTGAGTCTATTACTATTCCCTTGTGATAAATTGTGTTCTGAATGTCTCCTTCTGCCTTTCAGCAGCTCTTAGGTCGCATAGGTCTTGCTGCCTTCATATGGTACGCTAATTTGACTTTCTGAAGATTTCTTTCTTGAAAGGTTGAATGCCAATATTTGTTCTTCGCTGTAGCGCTGCTTTGTATAGTCAGTTATTTTCATAAACGTATGTCTGTCAGCAAATTTTATCATTGCGGAATTTACAAAAAAATGTTTGTGTCGGTGATGATGGCCCGCGGTGTCGGCCATGTAATATTCGACTTTAAATTTACGGAAGCTCAAAATTGCGAAATTTGTATGGCAAATACTCCCACTGTGAACTGTGAATTCTGAGTCGAAACTAAAAATGTTTATTGGTAAGGCCCAAGTATTGCGGGCAGTGACGGCGCATCGAGAGAATCTAGCTATGACGTATAGTCACATAAAATGTCCGCTACCGAGTCAAGCTCAAGTCTTCTGATATAGATCTAAGTCAGCTGGCGAAATCGCAGCTCGATTGACTTTTCTCTCTGTACCGTATTTGCATAATTCCTTAGACGTAACTTTTTACATATATTTCCGTTTCTCCGCCCAATGGACTTTTTGGATGGCGTTAATATTTGCATTTGAACAGTCTGTGGCCTCTGCTTGTTATTTGTTTTTACAGGATCGTCCTTTTGGCTGCTCCGTAAGTAAATCTTTTTCAGCTGATTGAAAAGTGAATCCCACAAATAAACACCAAGCCCCCAAGCTTGAAGAGTCGCCATTTGGTTTGATTCACCAACAGCGGCCCAAATATACCTACCGGTTAACAAAGCTGTGTTAGAGTAGCTCCTGTGGGCTTTTAAAGGGTTTATCATGACCATATATCTTTTTGTGCTTAAAAGTCCTCACTGATCTCAGTTCTGAAAATGTCAAACAAACTCACTTTGGAAAACGCGTTACAGAGAGGGTATACAACCGAGTCCATCAAGGTAAACTGGGATGAGCTGCACGAGTTCGGAATTGCTGGTTCTATTCTGAGAGCCATTAAACCTCTTTGCACAAAATTTGCACGCTTTGACTGAACTTTAGCTCGCCTGCGGCTCCCAGAGCTCGCCTATAGGGAATACTAGAACACGTGAGGTACACCCAATGTGGAGCAGCTACTCCCCTAGTTGGACCGGTCCCTGCCATGGCCGGAGACCTCAAGGGAGGCCGAGAATGAAGATAATAAGATCCTCCTTCTCGAGTTGAATACACGGATCTGCTATTCTTTAGAGATCATCAAATTGAGACGAGCTCTGACATCAGGAGAAAAAAAAATTGTCCGAATAAAATAGCCAATATTCTGATCATGTCCCGACCCGCAGTTTGCACTCTACCTTATACATATAAATTCCTAATACCTAGACCGTTATTTACCTATACTTGTGCCACGTTACCCAATTTGAATGTATGAAAGGGTTACCTGTTGTCCAAAATAAGCAGGGCACTCCATCACGAAGTCGGTTTCATACCAGTTTGTCTACAGATGTCCATGTGCTGTGCCCTCTTCTCTTTGAATTAGCTGGGGCTAGTCTTTCTTAGCGGCTGACAGTATGACAACTTTACTAACATTCGCCGCTGATATGGCGTCGGTGGTGTAATGGTCAGCATAGTTGCCTTCCAAGCAGTTGATCCGGGTTCGATTCCCGGCCGACGCACACTTTTTTTTTATTTGCAAAAAAGTTGGAGACCTAAGTCCAACTGAAGAACTTATCAACTACAAGGAAGAGAAACCAGAACTAGAGTAGAATTCAAGTGGGCTTGGGTGGACATCGACACTCTTTAGCCAGCTGGATAAGTGGCCAACAGCGCACTCTTTATCGGTTGAGGCCCCTTCGAGCTGGACACTCTAACTTCCGGAGTGTACAGTTGAACAGTCACTGGTCTTGCTGTTATATTCTGGCAGGTGTCTTGTGGATGTTTCCATATTACCACCTATCCTCCAGATGCGTTTGTAGCACTCCTCGAATGCGCATTTCTAGCAGTATCCTCAGCCAGATGCAACAAGGAAGTCCCATCCCCGTCACGTCTAAATTCAATCACTCTTTCAATTCGGGCTCCTCCGCCATGGCACCATACACCGGCCGCCATCTTATCAAACCACTTTCGGTCATGATTTCTCACTTTGCTGGTAAATCACGTGAAATCCTAGCAAATTCCCAGCCATTACCTGGTATCTGGTGGCCGTTTCGCAACGCAAGAGAATTTCGCGCTCCAAATTCCGCATATAGCACCAGTGGAACGGGAACCCCCAAATTATCACAGCTCCACAATCTCGGCGAGAAAACAAATTAACAACAACCATGCGAACTCTTCCATCATCCTATGCGGAGCACCAGCACCACTGGCCAATAGTCCACACAGCGCCGTGTCCGTGGAATTACCCCGCGCATCTTGGTGCGATCTTCCGACGCGAATATAATTTCTGTAATTTTCTTTCCGCGTGAATCGCGAATGGGTATGTGAATGGGGATGGGTATGGGTATGGGTATATGGGACCCTTCCGCTGGTACTACTCTCTCGCACCTTCGCATATCGCGGTAATTGAAGTAATTGCACACCACTTGAACCGGTGCAGGATATATGTATAGTACTGCCCGGTGTTTTCAACACCCACTATCCGCAGGTCTACGCATACCTTCCTGCGCGCCTCAACTAGGAAGAGATCCACGCCATCAAGTGGACCCACATAATGATGATGACCAAGAGGGAAGGTGCTGGTGCTTAGCGCAACAACTTTATCGGGCGACTACACCTCAAATTGGACTATTATAGGATTCGCTGGAAAAGTCGTGATTTACAACTGTGCATCGGGAGAAAGCCCCACCACCAGAGCCGATGACTTCCTGACCCCGCCAGTTCAAATCGCTTCCAAAATCAAATCCAGATCAGGCATAGATAATTGGGGGGGTAGAGCATCCCTGGCTGCGCAATCAATCTGCCGCTACCGACCTCGATTTTCTCCGAAATCATGGGAACCATCGCTGGATCTGGCCAGGAAGCTGCTCCAATTCAGTTCGCTCCGATTGTTGACCCCGGCGAGTCTAGGGCCCCGGCCTGCGGGCCCATTGCACACGATCTTTCGGCGCGAAATTGATCTGGATTCCTCCTCGGGCAGGAAGTGGAAAACTGTAGATCACATTCGCGCGGTGCATTCGGCAGGTCGTTCTATCACGTTTACACTTCGATGCTCATTTGGAGGCACCATCCGCGCAGTTTGTTGGTACCTATGGTGGACAGATTCGATTCGCTTCTTGAAATCTGATACCAGTGTAGCAGCATATACCACCACCAGCGTATCGGTGCGGGGCACCTTGGCACGTTTAATAAGCAATTTCGCGATGTGGAGCAGATTACGCCGCCTGGTTAGCTGAGGCAATGGCATACGGTGCAGCGCATCAGTGGATTAATCTCCGCATTCAGATCTGCAGTTCTCTTCGTACAGTGCGCATTCTTGCATCGGGGGTACTAGTATAGATCGGGATCAAACGGCGAAACGTGCTTGGAGATTTGTTTAGGGGGCACTCTTGCTGTGCTGCTGCTGTTGTTGTTACTTATGCTGCTGCTGCTGCAATGTTGATGACGACGACGACGACGACGATGATGATGAGGCACGGGAGATGCACTTGACTTCTTTTGTCTTTGACCTTTTGCAGTCACTGGAGAGAATATACTGCAGCAGTGCGGCCCCTGACAAACGACTCCATGAACGTGAACCGATTGCTGATCTGTGAGTTGGATTTTTGAAGTACAACCGATATTGATTGGCAAAGATTGTTGCAGCGCTAAGATGTGAGAGCGTTTACAATGTGTGGTAGATTAGAAGCGGATGGCGACATTTTCACGCGGGTCAAATGGATGATTCCAATTTAAGGCCGATGTTCCCCCTCAAGGAAGAAGGTCAGGGAACTGAATTCCTGCGGAGAAAATTATTTTCCCATCTCGACCATCGAGTTGATCAACTAAGGCAATTTTGTGAAGCAATTTGATCCAACGCACTCAATTATTGAAAAGCCTTGAACACAAATAGTTGAACAACTCCGAAAAACCTCGACAACACAGTTGATCAATTCTGTATTGATCAACTCATCAACTCATCAATATTGCTCATAAGCTTCGATGACCAAGGTGATCAACTCCCGCAATCATCGAATACCCTCGTCTTGATCAATTCACAGGATTGTTGCGTTGACTAGTTGATCATGTCATTGGTTTGTTGAACAGCGTCGAATATCAAGTTGATCAATACGTTCAATTGCTAAGTAGCATCGTTACCATTACCACTATTCCTGTTAAGCACCTAGGTAAGACTTGAGATCCTCGAAAATTGTCCTTGAAAGTGCTCAGTGCGTTCATTGTGTTGAACGTTGAAGAAAACTTTTCTTTGCTGTCCATGTTTCAGCGTCACAAAGCGGGACTATAGACTATAGACTGATGAGTTCTTATGAAGACTCTAGGAGATTCTGACAAGACCTGCTTCCCTTCCAAGGCCAAAGAAACAGCGATTCACAAGTGTAGCTCTTCATAGGATTTTCTAAGTTTGTAGCTGAGTCGATATGTAGACAAAGTTTTGAGCCTCTGTCAAAAGTCATAACATCATAACTTTTCTCATTTGTGCTGTTTTTTACTCATGGATATTTGAAACAAAACGTCACTCCAAGATGGCGCTGTAGCTCAGTTGGTTTGAGTACAAGATAAAACAAGCAATTTTCAATTAAATCTCATTCGCGTCTTCTTAAAATTCAGTTAAAACATTATAAAATCCGTGTAAAACTGGAAAGGAAGAGGTACAACCAACCAGCCCCCTTCATTGGCCGATGTTTTGCCAGGATGCGCCTCATCCTGCACTAGCTCCATTTTCCCATTTTTATTAATTACTACTATACGAGTACGACTACAACCGACGTACAATAAATAGTACCTCTTGCATATACTTGGCCACAAGAATATGCCGGTTTTGCAGAACCGTCTAGCCCCAATTGGGACGCACCAGAAGGACAAAGAGGAAAAGGTCAGCACACACCGGCATATTTACAATTACTCCGCCAAAAACCCATCAAATCATTTCAAGAACGTACATGCGAGGACGATGACGACGACTACGATGTCGTCCGTACAATCTGAAGCCTCCCTACTCCCCTTCACTGGCGGGGAGTCAATGACTATCAGGATGCGAAGGAGCCGTACGCTGGGCTTACGATGAAACGATGAACGATGAGGATTACGACGATGACGACGATGACGACGACGGGAAGAAACACAATGACCCCGCACCTTTTTGTGAATTTTGAAACTTCGACGACCCACCTGAACGTCTATGCCCACCTTACATATGTATACACATATACTCTCACCCGTATGTCCCTCGGCCTCCTTAATATAGCGTTTTTCGACGTTAATTACTTTTTTTCTTCGCAACAGTACGGGGGTTCGACGATATAGACTTGAATTTCGGGATCAGTCACGTGTGTACATCACGTATGTGTGAGTGTAGTACTCCGCCACCCACCTCCACAGAACGAAAAGGATAATAATCGTATATCCTATTTCATTCTATACGTACTTTCGTTCTTCCCGTTCGCAAGTCCAACCCGACCAGTTCTACAGCAGAGCTCCTTCAATGCACATGGTTCGTGTCATGTCCTGAACGAGTGTGTATAGTGTAGGTTTGGTTTTATATTTTCGATGAGGCTTGGCTGAACATTTTTGGAAGTCATTGAACCCCACTTGGGTATGGATATGTGAATATGAAGACCGAAAGGTAGGTTGTTTTAGCGCGGCACTGCGCTGGAGGAACGAAGCAATAAAACACATGCCACGTGAACGACGACTGTCATTGAGTATTGTTTGTTCTTATTTTTTCAAAGATTGGCGAAGCGATGGAAGCAGGGAGTAGGTGCTCGTATTATATCCTTTTGTGTACAGGTGGATATATCTTGGTGGTTGCCTCCGGCCTGGTTAAGAAGGTGCGCACTGGGGACAGTGATGGTGGGATTTGTGCCTCGTCGCGTTTATTATTTTTTGTTTATATTTCGCTTTCAGAAGGATATTCCTTGGATGGGTTTTAAAGTGGATTATTATGGGGATTTTGTTTAGTTCTTTTCTCGTGCATTATGGAAAAGGGGGTTCTTTGGTTTTATGGGGCTTGCTAAGGCGGGTAATCACAACATTATTTGAGGAATTAGGGTTTCGGCATTTCGTTGATTTAGGTCACCTCAAAAAGCTTGGCAAACTGTCTGGTTAACCGTTTAGAGGATTGCGGGCGAAAGATGATCAAGCGGGACCTTTAAAACTTTAGATTTGTCGCCTTGAAGTCGGTTTCCATAAGCTATGATCAGACATGAAACTTTACTTGTCAAATTTTGACATGCCGACATCATTATATGACGTAAGCATTTGTCCTTAATTTGTTACTGCGTGTGATCGCATGTCAAGCGTCTCTGGTCATGACTCTTGAGGGTTGTCGGCTGTCGCAGCGCACTCTCACAAAAGACACCGAATAGCTGAATTATTTTGACGTCAGGATGTCAACATTTTGCAATCGTAGCAATATACAGCTAATTTGGAGATCAGATATAAGCGTGGTCCCTTGGTGGCAGAAGTCTACCCATCGTTAGGATGACGGAGAGTGCTCCGCGCCACACTCAGGTCAAAAATTTACCCATCGTTAATTGTGATTTCGTGAGGTTACATCAAAACGTGTATTCCGAGTGACAAAATGCTTCCCAATACTCCAAGCATATGGTTTCTAAGTTAATGGATGGAGGCCAATTGCCAGGCGAGTCCTACGAAAAGACTGTCGTGACTCTGCTATTTGAGCTGGACGGGGAGCACGTTGGGCAACTTAGGAGGCAAAGTTCTGAATATCTAACCAAATCAATTTTAGTACACTAGACTTCACTATCATGCAGATATGAGCTTCTTCAAGTAGTCGTTCCTCTTTGATACTCAAATGTTGATGACCCAGAAAGTGAGTGTGAATTACAAAGAACAAATAAAATTTTGTTTTTCTTTCTAAAATGTCGGAATCAGCGAGTATAATGGCAGTGGTTCGTTAGTATACTTCCCGACTGACATTTAAAACTGTATGTGCCAAGTTACGTAGTCATTAAGAAGGCTAGGGCCTTGGAACTCTCACTTTGAGGGCCGTTTTCTTTGCAAAATGTCCGTTAGAAACAAATGATCGACAGCCAGAATTCTCACGCTCAAACAATAATTTTGTGGGTGGGATGGTTGTTTTTCTGGATCACAGTCTCCGGTTCAGCCCCCAAAAGATCAGAAATTATACCTTAAGACTTTGTCTTATGTTTGTTTTATGGTGGTTTTGAGAACCTAAGTTTAGGGTCCCTTTTGGAGGTTTATGCGCCACTTATATTATTTATTGTCTTAAACTACGAGTTTCGTGGTGAACTGGTTTTGGATGACAAAATATTTGCCTCCGACCAAAGTGCTTCTTTGCACGTTGTTAATAGACTGTTTTTGGTCGGTTCGATGCTCTGGATCTTCTACTTAAGCGTAAAAGAGTCTTGCGCTGAGCCGTATGCTCCGAGATAAATGAAGGACTAACCCATTATAAAATTCATTGCAGGTAGGTACCTACTCTTGCACAAGTTGCACCAATTCGCTGCAGTGATTTAGGATCAGTTTTAAGGAGGGATAAGGTTCAATCTCTATATATATAAAATTGTTGCAGGTGCGTTGTGACTTTATAACTCACGAACGTCTCAACCGATTACAATGATTTTTGTTGTGTTTTATCCGTCTTCAATCAGGGATGGTTTATGAAAAAAGAAAAGTCGGAAAATTCTCAACCGGTGGCGTTGTAGGCACAATCATCGTTTTTCATGGGGAAAAGCACTTTGAAAAAAAATAAAATGGGTAGAAATCGAGTAGTGACACTTGAAATACAAAAAAAAAATATTTTAAATTTTCAAAGCAATTGTTGTTGTCAATTATTTTAATTATTTTCCAAGCATATTGTTGTTGTCAACAATTTTGAAATTTTTTTTTTTAAATATAACCTACCTAATAAGTTTGTTTATGTTTACTATGTTACATTAAGTAAGTTTTTGAAATGGAGTAGATACTTTCTATCCTTTCCATCATTTTCGTTTGACATGTATTTTCAGGATCCTTGCATAAGTATTTATGTGTGAGAAAGTTGAAATGTAGGGGTGTTGAGATGACGTGGACAATGATGACAGGCAACAGGAGTTGTTGAGCGTTTTGAGTTTGTACGTAGGGGTTGTTACGAAAAATGAGCGAGTAACAATCGTGGTATTCTGCTCATTAGTGAATAGGGTTATGGGGAGCGCAACTCAAAGGTACCATAACACCTTCGGTACCGGTGTAGAGAGAGAAGGGAAAAGGCTTACCAACCAAGTTGATAGGTGTGCGGTGTTGGTGTTGGATGTATTCGATTGAATGGCAAAAAAGAGGCTTGCCTCATGCGCACATTTTCATTTGGTTAGTCGAAAGAATGCAACCAGACCAAATTAATGACATCATATGTGCCGAGATTCCAGGTCCCGAAACCGATCCAGACCTGCATGATGTCATAATTACAAACATGATTAATAGACCGTGTGGCGCCATTAACATACAATCACCGTGCATGGTCGACAGCAAGTGTTCCAAGCGTTATCCACGAAATTTGACTAATAAGACCATCACTGGCAACGATGGTATCTTCTGGAATAGCGGCTACGCTGCTGGAAGGTTGCCGAACCACTCATTCGGCATTGAAATTGCCATTAAACCTTCAAGCGGTTGAAGAACCAACATGTAACATAGCGAAACATTCAGCAATGGCCAAAGTTTTGGTGGTGCCGTGAAATAAGGCCAAGCGAAATAAGGCCAAATCTGAAATTTTGGCCTTTTTTCACTTTACAAAAGTGAAATAAGGCCATATTTCAACAGTTGGCCTTATTTCACTCCGACAAAGTGCAATAACGCCAAATTGGTGTTATTGCGCTTTCAAACTATGAAATATGTATGGGGGGGCATGCTGCCCCCCTGCAACCCCCCTGCTTGGGTTTACTGTTGGATTACGGGGTGGGTGCACGTTTGGTCTTATTACTCAAATTTTGTTGGCATTATTGCACTTTGTCGGAGTGAAATAAGGCCAACTGTTGAAATATGGCCTTATTTCACTTTTGTAAAGTGAAAAAATGCCAAATTTTTAGATTTGGCCTTATTTCGCTTGGCCTTATTTCACGGCACCGTTTTGGTAGCAAGCAAAATTATTATCTAGGACGAATGCACAATGTCGCATAAGCGTGCGTTAGAAGCTCTGAATCGCAATATGAAAGATCTGCATAATGACGCACGACGTTTTGGGGCTGCATTGATTTTACTCTCAGGCAATTTCCGGCAAACGCTACCAGTAATACCACGATCGACCGTTGCCGATGAGATCAATGCTTTGAGGAAACTTTAGCTGACGACATCGCATGTTTGCTAAATGATCCATCTGCCGAAGTGTTCTCCAATCAACTGCTAAGTACCTATCGGTAATGATCATGTTACTGTCGACGCATCGAATGGATTGATTTCGTTGCCGCGGAATTTTTGCAATTATGTCCCAACGAAAGAGGTATTTAAGCGTCTACATAAAATAGCATGTGCATTGTGCATGCTCGAAATTATTACTTTCATTACATTACCTAACGAATTTGGGCGGGACGAAGTTCGCCGGATCAGCTAGTTTTAATATATTTCAAGAGCAAAATACTTCCAGGACTTGAATTAGTACTTGAGCGTTCCAAAAAAAAAAAAATAGTACGCAAAGCTGGCAAAGTAGTAACGCCAGACAGCTCAGGCGGCTTACTCTAATAGAATCAAGTTGTTCGTCTGCCTCTCTGTCTGGCCGCCGCTGTGCAGTTTATTCGCCTTCAGAACAGAAGTTACTGACCGCCGGGGTGCAGGCAGTAAATTTGTTGCGGCCGTAGTATATGACAACCCCGCCAAAGCAAACCACTATGACTCTGTGATGAATTCAATTTTCATGTTTGCAAGAAGAATCAGTGGACGACGACTGGACGTCGGAGATGATTGATATTTATTGCCGTCAGATGGGGGTTGATGGTATATTTTTTTCTTCTTTTCAGCAGCGGCTCCTTGAATGAGACAGTCCAGGTTTTTTTTTGTTGGTGCTCGCCAGCATTGTATCCTTTTGATGAACTCACATTTACGAGTTCGGCACTGCTGTCCCAATCAACTTTGTCGCAGTCAACCTTCCAATAAGAAGAGAGAAATATCAACTTTAACCACACTTCCCTCTGAATACGACAACGGGACGAAAATTCCGTCACCTACTCGTAATTCGATTTAAATTGCACAATTTCCTCATTTCCGCACTCGCTCGAGTATAGAGTAATCCCCATACCACCCCGCGGGCGAATGTATAGTTGCACTCGACAATCTATCATCGCCTCGCGCGAAATCCTCGCTAAGCCCACCAGTTACCACTTTCACCAGCCACAATTATGATTGAGTCATTTACCAAGCCTGTCATCGTGTTAATGAAACGCGACATTAAGCGTAATCAAGACGCTGCACTGTGCTAAGCCCGCAACACTTTTCAGGATTACGCGGCATACTCCTATAGGTAGCTTAACGAACACAACACACTTTGTTAGGCGCGCATCCATCATTATCAACCGGCAGCAAGTTTGTTTGTTTTGATAACAAATTGGCACATGCACTCTCCGGAGCGAGTCAGAGTTCCGTTCTCGCCTTTCAGCCTCCCAGCTGATATATCGACTAGCGTTCAGCTACCCACCAGAGGGTATATGTGTGGTGCACGGGTGCGGTGCGCGGTTACACACCTCAAGGCACTTAAACGTTTTCCAATTAGTGGCACATTTTCACAGTGATATAAGCAATCATCGCTCCCGAGACGGCGATGATGAGGTTGGCATCGCATTTGCATCCATACAACGCTAAGCCGTTCGGAGATTAGGCGCAATGAAGCAGTAACGATGGATGGGGCGCGATGCGGTGTGTGAGCGCGTCTCTAATCACAACATTTTCAGGTGACAAAAGTGGAGCTGTGGCTGCGTGTGCACGGTGTAAGGTGTATGGATATTCCTCGCCAAGGTTGGGGGTAACTTTTTCCGCCTGATTCTTCCTCTTTTAGAATGTGCGGGATGCAATTTTCAATTGAAATTGATTTATCGTTCAGCAATTTGTTAAGTGAAGCGTAAATGAGTGGAACGAGTACATATATGCGAGGTATGTGTGGGGAGGAGTGCGTGAGGAGTATGCATGCGATGATTAAGAGTTTGTATGACTTAGCTTGATTGGATTATGTCGTGTATGCGGCGATGAACGAACTGGCACATTTTTCAATTGAGCGATAAATTATCGGGGACTTTGACAAGGGCTACCAAACAATGGAAGCTGTTTAATGAAAGGTGGCATACGCCATTAGTCGAGCGTGAAAAAAATACCTCAACCTGCATATTTAGACAAAGGAGTGGGATTCATTGTTTTACCACAAAAATAATCGGGGAGCTTTGAATTGTATATCGTTTAGGGCGGCTTCCAAAATTACCTACATATAAAGGTTGAACTACTTAACCAGCGGATTATCTAATGGAATCGCATTTTCCAAAAGTTTCAGTGTAGACCCTGGTCAAATTGGACCTTTAAAAAGGATCTGCACAATTTCAAAGCGCTGTTGAAGAGTAAGACTCTCTGAATTGAACACAAATGTCACTTCTAAAGGAATATCAACATATGAGCGAATGGGCGAATGGGCGAATGGGCGAAATGCAAACAAATCAAATTAACAGCATTTATGAATTGAAAGTTGCCGTTCTATCACAAAGCGTTAATTTACAGCCCGATTCTGCCGTTTTGAGCCCTCACAAGTCACAAGCTCTTGAAAAATGAGTCTCAATTGACTTAAATAGGGAAACTTCAAATTAAAGCAATTTTCCGGCGAATTGAGAAATCTTCCAGCGAGCTGTCACGTTTTATTCGCAATCCACATATACATTAGCGATCCACAAGTCCACTAATGAAAAATTCGTTCGAACTTAACCATTAAGGCCGTGTGTCAATTGCGCTAAATAATTATCCTCGGCTAATATTCTGACACTATCGTGGTGGAAAACGAATTCTTCAGCTGTCAAAAAATTATCCTGCTCCGGGAGCAGGATAACAATTTATCTTCATAGGATAATTTTTTTACGTTCGAGTTTTTTATTTCAAATGGCAGCAAATCAACGAAAAAAAAAAAATAATAACAAACTGTACTACCTACAACATGTATCTAAATAATGAAGGAAAATTAATAAAGTTTTTAATATAATTTGCTTAAATCTATAGGGACGCATGATGACAAAAAAAAAGTGATTCGGTTACGGGGTTTGAATTCATACCGATTGAATATAAAATTACACTTCTCTTGTTCGTCTTCTGCGTGGGGGCAATTCATCGTGGCTTATATCGAGGGCTTATGGTGATAAACCTCTATCCCGCAGAATCAAAAAAAATGCAAATTGTGCAGGAGAACGTTTAAACTCTTTAAATTAGGCATCAACAGATATTTTTAATAAATTAACTCCATTTGTTTATTAGATTTGTATTCTGTTTATTTTAAAATAAGACTACAATTTCTTTTCCATTTATTTAAATATATATGTGGGTTAGCGAAATATCATTAATATGTGGATTGTGGGATAGCGTAATATTTTTGATCAAAGTCAATGTTGGATTTCAAACAAATTAATTTAAATCTTCTTTTATTAATAGTAAACAAATTATTTTAGTGAAATCAAAACAATTTATAAATATTATTGTATAATAATTGTTTCATAATATAAGGATAGTTTAAAATTTCGTAGGTTAAGAACTAATTTTTATTTAATGAAGGTATCTAGTAAGTACCACTGAAAATTAATCTTTTAGAGTGTGCTCTAAGTTATCATAAAATGCATGGTAGTCGGAGGGAATAACTGATTTCAAATTTTGAAGATGTGTCCATTTACCGAAAGATATTTTTAGCCGAGAAGAGTAAAGCGTTTCAGGATAAATACAGTTCTCAATCTGCTTCAATCTTCCTGGCAAATCCTGATATTCATTATCAAAGTCAACTTTGAACTGGACAATACAACCGGAAAAGATTCCAAGTTTGCATCGGCATGAGCAAAAATAACCTTCGTATCCTAACGGGCTTCCTAACGGGGCAATGTAGACTCAAGAACACCTCAGGAAACTGGGTATATCTGAAGAAGGTCTCTGCAGATTTTGCGATGAGTCCAATGAAATCCCAGAACACTTGCTGGGATCATGTGGGGCACTGACCCACAAAAGACTGCAATATTTGGGCAAGTATGTACCAACTATCTGATGAGGAAATACAGTCACTAGAGCCAGCTCTCATCCTTAGATTCTTAAAGGAAACTGGACTGGAGATAGAGTGCTATAAGACGGATTTTTTCCGCCAAGGAGAAAGAAGAGTACCAAAACCTCTAAAATAATTTCGAAAGGAATTACGCTATGAGGGGAACTCTTTTGAGGGATTAAACCACTCTGAGGCGTAAGCAGAGGGTTCAATAGACCAAAAGGTCCCAGTACAATAACCCCTCTCAAATAATAATAATTTAACTGTACGGCACCATTAGAGAAGTATTTAAGAGATCTTAGCTGGTTAACCGTTTGATCATTTTTATTTCGGCCTGGTCTTATACTCACAAATCTTATTAGTTTTGTGTTGGCATAGTTTTTAAAAAGGTATGATCTAGGTACTCTACTTCGAAAGGTAGTTTTTTTACCGTTACATTCGACAGTTCTTCTTGTATCTCTTGTCAATCTAACATAATCGCAAGGAACAAATATTGACCGTTGCTTAAGTCGAGTCCCGATAAATAAAATTCTTCCGACCTCAAGGCTTTCAATACTCGCATTCAATATCTACTTTTGATGTAGAACTGCAATCCTTAGTTTTTGCCAAAGCAAGTTGAACCATTTTTTTCCCTCGGTTAAACATTTTAGCTTTTTTAATAAAAAATATCTAATTAAAAGCAAAACGAAAAGCAAAGACCAATTGTACACGAATTACCAGGAAAAAAACTCTATCCCACACGAACAAAATTAACGATAAACCGCTATCTACAAAACCTTAGAAAATAGTTAGCTAAAATATTGATTGGCATTAGATTATTTAAATTATTTATTTGTTTTCATTGAATGACTTACTTGTCAACTACTGCATAAAGAAACAAAGTGAAATAAAATCCTCTTATATTTTCGTTCATTAACTTTATGAAGTTGATCTCTTGGAGTCAGCCGTTTTAGTAGAATAAATGTGGGATAGGGGTTTTTGCATTTGACGTTTGCCGCTTGGGGATAGAGCATTTTTAAAAAAATTAGAATGTAACGTCTTTCTGTACACTGATATGAGCACAATTTGAGAGAAATATGGCAAACAAAGAGAAGTAAAGTTTTGCATTAAAAAAAAAAATCGTTAAAAATGTGGGATAGCGCTTTATCACTATAAGCCCTCGATATGTTATAAGGCTTTGATACCGCAGCAATATCATTGACATCAAGGGGAATTAATGAATTAATCGAATTTATGATCCATATTATCAGTTGTTGTTATTGAATTAGTTGTATGTCTGTTCTTTGTGTTGTGCTATCGTCAAAAGTCTTCTGAGAAATCTCAAAAAAAATTAGCCCAATCGACACAGCCAAATTTCACAAAAGCTAAATTTTTATTCAACACAAACAGAAATGTCAAAAAATTATCCGAGGATAATTATTTAGCGCAATTGACACACGGCCTAAAAATGAAAATTAACCGCCACTGAAAAAGTCTTCATGCGTATGAAATGTCAGAATCTATGAATATTCGCTTGTTCGCCGTGCACAATCCGATCTCACGCAACCTTAACTTATGAAAGTGGAAAAAAAAACAGTTTGTCAAAAATAAAAACTCTCTTATCAAACTCCTAAAAGCTGCGGGTCTTGATTGGTTTATGGACATTTGATATATACCGGGTCCTGTATAGGTACATATATTGCATTTGCGCCTTAAATGATGAATTCCTTGGTGGTTCCGATTGTCTGCTGCATTAAATATTGTCTTACACAAGAATTGGCTCAGTGTCCGATCGGTTGATTGAATCGTGGTACAGAATAACTGCTGACTCAGCTTAGACAGACACCACAAATCATCCCCAAAACTAGAACATGCATTGACAGCCCGATATTCGTAGCCGACCTCCGCAGCTTTTATCTTAGATACCTTAGTGTCTGTCGTATTGACACAACATAATAAAACGAAAACAGAAATCCGCAAATTAATCGATTTACCCATTGACGTGGGCAACTGTCAAACAAATGTCACTAATTGCATCACTTCTACTCCATTCAATCACTCAAAAACAAACATTGAGCAGCAACCAGTAACAACGGCACAACAGTTAAACCTTGAAACAAATGAGGGGTACATTTAAAAGACACACGAACAAAAAAAAAAGTCAGGTTTGGTCGAAAAAATCAATTCAATCGAAGCTTCAACGAGGGTGAAAAGGTGACATTTTTAAAACGTCAACGAAAACTCTCCTTTGCTACATGTGTGTCAACCCCAGACCTGCCTCAATCACCATTGAATTGCGTTAACCATTCGTATGTCAGGCGCAACTATTTCCATTGCCATTGGATATTGGATTACGTTCTCCCCGCCCGCAAACGAATGTGTCGCTTAAATGTCAATTAATACGACACGAAATGCGTTATCCACGGCATGTAATCCAATTATACTCCGGTCGCACGCATTTTCACACTTGACATGCGATGTGGTGCCATCTTTGTTTGACCGCGCACCGCCACTATTAAATCCACCACACGTTCATTTGACAGATTTATGTTATTCACCACCGCGCACAAAAGCGCCGCTCAATGAAACGAATTGCCGCTCGCAACTGAATTGCGCACACAACGCAACTATAGCAACAACTGTCAATTGACGCATTTTGCAGCGTCGGCGTGGTCGGGCATCGTCGGTACGTTGGCGCAGGGGCCAAATAAATTAATGAAACGTAATCGCCAATCCACGAAGTTAAGAGAGCGCTAGCGGACTATTCCAGTCGTCTTCGGTGCCATAGCTAACTAAATTGCCACCTTTTTGTCGGTAACGCTGTCGCTGACGCAGTCGCTGTCCCTGTTGCACTCCTTCACTTTGAGGATAATTAATGCGTTTGTCGTGCGCAGATTAAATTAAGCATCGGCGCTCTTTGACGCGCAGATTTATTTGCTCTTCAGTATGCGCGTGAGTTGAGTTGCGGCGCAGTGCGTAAATTAGAACGTTCCACTGAACTGTCATTCGAAAGAGATAGATAGTCTCAGATGGGCACTCAATTTTCCGCTGTTTATGTGGAGAATTACGATATCGATCAATTCGACATTTTGATGAAGCCCCATCAGCCGACAGCCGCCCATCCTAATTACGCCGAAAGTTGTGATCGGCGCAAATGCAAATTCTGTCAGTTGTGGAAAGTGTCACCGCGCCATAGGTAGAAAAGAACAACAACTACTGCCTCCACAAACGGTATATGTGGCCATTGCATTGTGTGACGACGACAACGAGATGCGAATGTGAAACAGGGAAATGCTTTTACATATGCGCCAGGTTGGTATGTTGCTATTTTAGTTCATTTTTTGTGTGCGCTCACAAAGTGGCTCAAGTGCATTCACTTGTTAGACCAATCAATGTGACAGCTTGAGTGACATTTCAATGGTCGATATTTGGAATATTTTTAGCTCATACGGTGCGAGTAATTTAAAATGGGAGGTGTGCGCTGGTGTTTGACTTTTTTCTGTGTATACATTATTGTGAATAATTTTAACGACTTGATGACGTTTTATGAATTAAGTGCAAATGGGTAGAGTGACAGATGGTGCGCGGCTGGGTTGGTTGCAATACAATTGGGCTTAATTTTCAAGTGGATTTATTTTCACTAATCTGTCTTATTAAGCGCAATTTGTGTAAGGGAACGGAATAGATTTCGAATTGACTGGGGCTTTGTACGTTGACACTGACAGTTTGCGTTCGATATTTTGTCATGAATGTGAACCAGGGGTACCCTTCTATTGGAAGAGCTGTGGAGAGCGTGAAATTATTATTATTTAAATTTGAAAATATGGAATATCGCTTGTCAGGACAAAAAGTAAAACTTTTCGGGCAGATGACGTTATGATATCATGAGCTCAGTTGGTTGCAGCAAATTGGGACTTTTTAGATGCCTTCTTGTCACGAAGAAACACTGATTAGCGAGATTGATTTTGAAGAGATGAAGAGATATGTACTTAGAAATTGCAACTGCCCATCTTGACGTTTTGTCTGAGTCTCCGATGCTGAAAAGCTTTTCTCGATGTTTATTCCACTACTTCAACGGTGACGACTGACAAACATCCAAATATAATGGGAAAGCTTTCCAAAGCGATACAAGCACCAATAAGTGAAAGACAGTAAGGGCCCTAAATAAGGGAAATAAAAGATTGCTGCCTACCTTTGGTATACATTTTTACACGTTGTGTTTACTTCTACGTCACAAGAGACATATTCAAAATTAAAAAGGTATGAATGACGTTCTCAGTGTTAAAAATTACGCTACCTGTGTTTTGTATTTTCTTTAATATAAGTGGACACGTCACGACATAACCGCTGCAGTCTCCGATTTATTGTCGCTGTCTTTGATCTGGGTTTCTGATCACCCTGATAACCTACGACTTGATGGAAACTTAAATCTCAATTTTAACCATCGATAAGTCAACCTCATTTAACTTAGCCCTCAGGGAAGAAAATACCCTCCGCATTGAGCGTATAGGACAAACCAGAACAGGTATATAGGTACTACCTCCGAATATAAGACAGAAGTCCCTTCATGGGGATCCGTCACTGCGGCCTCTCAAAGGAGGCTATTGTGACTATGTACTACCTTAATACAGTCGACCAAAGCGGCTCCCTCTGGCTGTCAACTTCGCACCATTGGGTAAAAATCTAAAAACGCAACTCAAATAATGATGTGTAAACAAGTAGTACGACTCAAATGAGTACCAGTGCAGCTAGAAACCTGCGCTCCCACCGAAAAAGCATTGTTAAACAGCTGCCCATCGGCCGGGTCCAAGAATGCACACTCAACTCCCCGACCGTGACATCTAGTACGACGTCAGTGCGAACACCATTTGATAAGGCCCCCCCTACGGATGATGTACAACACCTAGTTTATCTCGATATCACTCGCAGTCACGACAAATATAAAATATATCGTTTGCCTCTCGCCATTAAAAATTAAAACTTGTTAACTTAACGCAAGAGTTTTGCATTTTCAGTGCAGGAAAACCGTGAGACACACACACACACACGGACGGATGGCTCCATATGAAAAGGGAGACCCAACAAAAACCAGACCGAACGCGGTGCGCAATTATGCGCTAGCCCTAATTAGCGCGAATAAATTAATTAAGCGATTGTATTTATGAAATTAATGTGCGCTAATAATATGTACGCACATCTTCACAACAGCCGTCGACGAAATTACAGCAGCGCTTCTCCAGCCCGATAAGAGATGCAGCCAGCTAGAGAGCTTAACTCACATCCCGACTGCCGTCACTATTAATGGGCTCGTTGCGTGCACAGTCTACTTAACGCGGCGCGTTCTTTTTTCCTCGTTCTTCAGTTTGCTGCGTTTCTCCCACCATCTCTTGTCCCTTTCCATGCCGGCCAGAGGAAGAGTTAAACAAAGCGTAGATGCTTACTTAAAAAAAAAAAGTACAATCGCTCTCACAAGTGGTGCCGTTTAAATGTGTGTGCTGTATTTAATGACTTCTTCGTCATGCCTGACAGATAATCAATTTATTTAAATTTCTTTGACGCGTCTTGCTATTTGTTGTTGGCCGTGCATGATGGTGTTGTTTTTCCTAAACATCTTCCGTTAACTTAAATGGTTTGGCGGTGAAGATTGGCACCTGCTGAATGGAGTGGTGGTTGGCTGTTGCCGTTCGGTAGTGCTGAACTTGCTTTGTATAATATTTATGCAGATGGCGTGATTGTCCCCAATCAGTTTGACATTTTAGTTTGTTTTACTGTCGTTGGTGTCATTGCTGCAACGGGGAGGCCAGCGACTATAGGCTGTAGATAATGGGGCTCGTTGGAGGCAGCCTTACGCAGAGTCAGTTATTGTGATCTGAATGAGGAGAAGATGCCAGTTTAAATTAAAGCTGCTGCGCAGGTTTTGAGTCTTCTGGGATCTTCTGCAAGAAGTGACTCTCGCGACCCTTGCGAACCTATTATTTAGTGGTCTACGTCAAGTGAGTCTTGCGTGAATGGACTTCTCCGTAAGGTTATAGGAGAGGACTGGCAATGAAAATAAATTCTTAAGAAACGATATCATCCACCAAAACTTCGAGGAGTACCTGCTACCAAACAAACATATTTCTGGTAAGGGACTGTTTTGAAGGGTACGCTTCCGCCACGACCACGAGCGACTGAGCGATTCAAAATTGAAAATTGAAAATTAAAAACATTAGTGTTCGAAAATGCGTTGTGAAAAATAAAGTGCACGACTGGGTCTATACACTCTACCAGTACAACTATTTTAAAACTCTTGCACTTTAGGTACCTACATGATTTTTGAGTACAAAACAAAGTCTAGCAGGAGTTTTTGTTGATGTGGATGATGTGAGCTAAAAAAATAGTTGTAGCGACCACAGATTGGGTGGTTCTGATGGCTGTGCTATCAAGTGGCCTTTTAAAGGTCTAAGCCCGTCGGTTTCTTGTATACAAAATCAAAGTATAACAGATCGAAGGATGGTAGCAATGGAAAGGGAATCCGAGCTCACCGTTGTCGGTAGACAAATACTAGGTCGTCCTTGTCAAGTATGAAACGAGGTCTTTGTGGCCCACCTATTCTAGGTTTGGTTGGTTCAGGTGCCGATTGTTGTTGGCCAAGGCACAGCTCAAATGAGTTGCGCCCAAGTACCTATTGCTGACGTCAGGACACAAACGAAGTTCAACTATCGGCACTATCCGTTAGACAGTTCAACCGCACTCTTCCCTGACACACACATCACCGACTCGGATCTGAAATTTTAATTGCTTTCAAGTCTTCATCGTGGCATTCTATTATCCACTGTGAGTAGAAAGTTTTTATTTGGACTGACAAGCGCACCATATACCATCTTTGCTGTCCCCATGTTTACCATACCCCATCTATGTGACTACTGCTCGCTATGCAAATGGCCGCACTGGCCACTTTTGGACCTCGTCCAAGCCAAACCACACACACATTCGGACCGATGTTACATTTCCTTATGGTAATTGACTCGCGTCGAGGTTCCACGTGAATCTCCCAACTTGGCCGAAGCGATTCTATCTGCAATGCGGAGAAATATGACAGTTGCTGTCAATAATTCCGAATTTGACCGATGTCATGCAAATGCGCAGCGATTTCTATTTAAGGTGTGTGCGCCCTAGACAGTGCTCCATTCGAATAATTGAAGACCATCTATGATGTAATTATATGCGGGGCTGAATGTGCATTAAAAATTAGCAACTCCACAGAAGTTGTCACATCCTTTGACGGGAACTACAAGGATGCTAGCAAGAAACCGGATTTTGGGTCAATTAAACGAGGAAAACACACACAAACACATCACACACGACAGCAGAAGAAGGCAGTCAAAAGCGCAAAGGTAACACAAAATCACAGCCAGACGACCGACACGATGGACGATCCCTTCTTCAGACCGTTGCCAGACATTTCGGATCAGAAGACAACAAACGGAGTCACCGAGGAAAACAAGGTCAGACGCTGACGGCTGGCTGACGCAAGAATCACAGAGGCATAAAATTAACCCCAGCAAGTGGGCATGGGCAGTTGAGTGGGGACGTGGAATGAAGTTGCGAATGCACTGCGATGTGAAAATGAGGGAGACTTTTGGTTGCGGCTTTGATTTCGTTCTCTGCACTGCCTTTTAATTGTTTTTTTTTTACCTCTCCAGCTCCACTCCACTGGCTGTATGGTGGCGGCGCCTAAGGGGCTTATGTTTCGCGATGCATTTTAATGAGGAAGTGCAGCCGATGCGGTGACGGTGACGGTGACTTTTGACATAAAATGCATCGAACGATTAACAATTCATGGATGCCGTTCTGTTGGCCGGGAGGCTGTGCAATGCACGAGTGTGTTTGCAGACTCTAGACAGTCGATCAACATTCAATTCTGTTTGAGGTAGGTATGAACTGAGAGTCGCAAACACGAAATATGGACACTGGGTCAGTTAACCAGTTATAAATGGAATTAAATTCGAGTAAATTACGACGTTAAGACCCGTTTTCGGATACTACTCATAGCAATTTAAGTTCGACTTAAAATCTTATGTGACAGCCTATGACAAGGAAAAAGTATCCCATAAGGTAGAACTTAAATCGCTATGAGAAGTATCAGCAAACGGGCCTAAGTCCTACAAGGAGTAATGTCAATTATGTTGTGTGAACTGCGAATACCGACTCGTGAAGCTCTTTCGTTTTGCGTGTCGATTTCCCAGCACACGTTATGACATAACCATTAGATTGTCCTCGATAATCCCTAATAGACTGATCGTTGCGCCTCGATAATGCACCAGAGATCACACATTGCAGCTCTGGGAGGGGAGATCACCTCTCCAATTCGCACGGGCACGTTTCACGTATATAGCTCACGCAGCAATTACTTATGCCGCTGCGAGCAGCTACACAACAACGCGCTATATAGAGATGAAAGATGATATCTCATGACCTACCCTCAGCGCACCATGCGCCGCTCTCCAACATAGAGCAGAAATCGTGAACTCGCTGTGTGTAATCCAAGACCTAGGCCACGCACAAAATACCGACGAGCGAAAAATCTGCAATCTCTGGTACTATATGGTGATGGTGGTTAATTTGCCCCAGCGAGTACTCCGCGATATAGACACAACCACACAGCCAAATGGCTGGCCCGCCATGCCGAGCATGCCGACTAGTCCGTTCTCTGGACGAAGTAATAAACCTGGAAAATTCATGACGATGTTATTTTTGCCTTTTGAGAGGCAAAGACTCTTCCTCGCCCCAAACACACAGCCGAATAATGGCGCTCTGTGTGTGTCGCCCGATGCTCCTTTTTCCTTTATACACATGAAGAATGCGTGCATCTATGAGTCGTGATCATTGCGCACGCTATGATTGAACTGCACGCCGAGGATCCTCCACAGACGTTGCATGCAACTAAAATACGAGCAACCAGCTATCAGGGGGGTGGTGCCGGGGGGGAGATTGTTCATTTTGTCGCGCATGCCACCGTTTGACGAGGGGGGGAAGGAGAAAAGGAAAAGACACAAACCACCGCAGGAGATTGCACAAAATGCACGTTCCCACGCACAGAGGCCATAAGGCACACTGCATACACAGGTACATGGACCCTCGTCCCGTTCGCAATGACAACGTAAATATGAGTGCTGGAACGATATTATTTGTACGGTTATGTCGCAGGGAATATCGATCGGTAAGATATCATCGCAGAGGTTTTTTTTTACCTTCGAGGAGAGTTCTTTACTGAACTGCATCGTGCTGCAACGAGGGGGCTAGTGAAGTTGTGATTGTGACATTGTAGGGAATAAAGTGGTAATACGCTATAGAGCAGTGATTCCCAACAACGCAGCACGTATAAAGCTAAGTTGTCTATATCACAAGTGGAAGTTGTGTTTGTATGGCTTTGACTGTTTCTGTTGTTTTTGTCATAAATAAAAGACGCTTCAATCTATAGCTGACCTTGATTGTTGCCTTGGGGCTTGAAGGTTCTCATATTTTTAACAGTAAGTAATGTTGCACAGGAAAAATATCTATTTTGGCTTTTTAACCGACAGTCTGGGTCCTCTTTCACAAGACTGTGAGTCGATTTTTTTTAACGAATTGTCGTACAATTTCTGGGAAGCAATTCGTCATGCTTTTCACAAAATTATACCTATTTTATATACTTAGTTGTAATTCGGACGAATAAAAAAAAAAAAAATTAAGCAACTTAAAGCATTTTTGCGTTACAAATTTACGTCCACGTCTATTTTTCATCTTGTATATCTAATTTTATCTGTCTATACATTACAAAAAATACTTCAGAGAGTTATATTTTGCTGTCGGTTGCCAGTTGACGTATAAACAACTAAACATACTTAGTTAAAACTTTTTTTAAATCCTCCGTAAGAAGTAGGAAAAGGTTAGACGCAGCAAAAATTTGTTTTTTCGTGAGACCAGTGGCAAAAATGGTGTCATTTTGGGCCCAAAATGGATAGAAAAAAAATATTTTTTATACTATTATAACTTACTGAAATTTAATTGGACTTCATTATAAAGAAAACTTAAGCAAATGAAATAAAACAAAAAATATAAATAAATAACACAAATTGATTTCATTGTTAAGCAAACGTAATAAAATAATTGTGCGATTTCTAAATTTAATTATTCTTCTGACTTCACTGATGTCTTTAATTTATCTTTACTTAAAGAGTTCAGAGTCAATACTTGAAGTAGCCAAATCCTCCTCAAATAATTAAGCATATTTAATCAATTTTCCGGTTTATTAAAAACTAAAGTATACAGACCGAAACCAATGTTCCAATTAAATTTGTTTCATCGAATAATTTAAATTTTTGAGAGAGTTCCTATGGCTTCTAGCTTCTCAAGTAGAATTGAATGGTTCACCGAGCCTGGCTTTGCTGGTGCAAGTAGATATATCTCTACCGAATCCTTTTGACATTAGCCTTGCATCTCATTTAGAATGAACGCATGATTAAAATTAAATCAAATTGGTGATAACGAGAGGACTGTCAGAGACACCACCCCACCATACTTCACATATGCATAAGCATTACCCCTTCCACCTAAACGGACCGAGATAGCTCCCTCTCGCATAGGTTGCATTATGACTCCTCCAAAAAAATCACTCCCGTTTTTTGGCGTTTAATTTACAATACTCTCCCTAGCAATTGAATTTTCATATCAAATTTTATTGGTTAAAGGTATTATAGTTAGAAAACTAAAGCGGAAGGTGTCATAGTCATTCGGCCTTACTAATAATCAATCACTAATGTCGACAACTAGTTAGATGTCAGCTTTAGTAAAAATGTACATCAGCTTTTGTGAAATGGTACCAATAAACAATTAGACCTCCACATTTACTAGTCCTACAACTTTCTTAGAATCTATTACATTTGTTGTCATTGCAGAATTCAAATTTCATAATTTGTTTTCGTGAAAAACAAGGTCAATGGTCTCTTTCACAAGGAGGATTTTATTCTAAAAGAAGGAATACATAAATTGCAATTAAATTTGCCCAACACATATCTTTCCAATGCTCTTTGAGACTTATTATAAGCAAAAAACAAAACACAAAATAGAAAATGCACAAAATATCCGCTGATCTGTCAAATATCATTATGCAAATCAGTAATGCCCTATCGTTCGATCGGACACAATTTTCAGTACTTTTATGGTACGCTTTCCATTGTTTTCTAATACTACCTCGCGATTTCTTTATGAGTGCATTTGTGTCGTAATAAAATCCCTTTCAAACTATTCAATAAACAAAGCACAGTTTATTTGAATGGTTTCATTTATTCGTAGGCTTACGATGCAAATCAAAACTTATTAGTGGTCTAAACATCACAATTGCATCGTTAGCAAGAGAATATTTTTGAAAATGGAAATAATATCTGGCTCATTCATTTCAGAATGAATAACAATCGCACGTAGGAAGCGTGTTAAGAACTTAACTTATCGGGTTTGAAAATAAATACAATTTAACCTATAAAAAATTGTATGGCTTATATATTACTTAATTCGGGAAACTTAGAAACCGACAAAAGTTGAAATTCGAACTGAAAAATATAAAACGCATATTCTCGTACTACCTGTTAGGCTGTACTTGCACCCCCAGAAGTTAATAAACTTGTTATTTTGCATGTATTTTGCTGAGTTCTGATAATTCTATTTTTATAACTACAGTAGAAATCGGTTATAACGATATCGAAGGGACCTCGGAATTTCATCGTTATAACCGATTCATCGTTATATCCGGTACAATGGGCCTTAGCAATAAACATTTTTAGTTTCGACTCTAAATTTAAGTAGTTTACAGTGGATATATTTTCCATACAAATTTCGCAATTGTGAGCTTCCGTAAATTTAAAGTCGAGACTAAAAATGTTTATTGCTAAGGCCCAATGAAAATAATGAAAAAAGGAAACTTTATTAAAAAAAATTGCTTCAAATGGAAAATGATTTTCGCTTTATTGTTTCAAAGAAAAATTAATATGTACTGAACTCTTCGGAGATATGGAAATCGAACAGGGCATGCCATGAAATTACATGTACAGACTGCAGTGGCCACAGGAAATTTAAAAATTTGTTTATAACTATGTACGTATGTATAGTATGTGCATACAAAATATCGATATCTACATATTTAGAAGCAGAATGAAAATAACAGGCAGTAGGCATGTAAGAACACGTTTTTTACCATCGCTATAAACAGTTTTTAGACTAAAATATGATAAATTTTCATCGCTATAACCGATTTCATCGTTATATCCGGAATCGTTATAACCGATAGCAAATTACCTTGAGTTAAACGGAGTTTTGCCGGGACTTTGAAAATATATTGCTATATCCGGTTCATCGCTATATCAGGTATTGTTATAACCGATTTCTACTGTATATATTTTCCGCGAAGGGAACCTTTTCACGCCATTCATTCTCGGTAAACAAACTCCTTTTGCAAAGAGTTTGAAAAGGGTTTGGTTGAAACAAAATATCTACCTGTGTCGCCTAAGGTACTGAAAATTGTTGCAAAAAGGTACCTACAAGCCGTCCAAACTTTGGTAAGAAGATATTTTATTCTGTTTGCGACGACTGTCAAGAAAGTCTTGGAATTATCCCAAACTTATATAAAATTTATTTTTTATTAAGAAACTAACTAGGAAAACCAATCAAAAAGCAACAGAAAGAAAAACACGTTTCACGTGTTTAGAAATAAAACAAAAACGCAATATTTTTCAATATTTTGCATACATTTGTACAAATTTGTGTGTGATAGACTTAAAAACCATTTGCATTGTTGTATTACAACGAATAAAATTATAAAGCATTCACAATTTACTAAAATTAATTAATACTTGTAAACGCTCAGGCTGAACAACATCGTATTAAATTCTCTCCTATTTCGAAATTTAATACCGCGATTTTGGATGGCTGGGCAACACTTGTCTTCAAAATGACATAAGGGAGAATTTATTTAGCTAATGTCCGAGATAAACATGGCTTTCTCAACACTAACATTTAACCCTACAGTTAGCGATAGTCTGGCAACTATATTTGTTTATTGGTAAAGGGATTTTGGAAAGTGTGGAGTCTTTTCGTAAAGTGCCAGACTAAAGTTGATTATTGGTAAGGCCGATTCTGTTTACCAATAGGTTGTTTGTTTATGGCAAGAGTGAAGTGTCTATACTTAAATATGGTGAGGTGGTTTCAGGGCCAGCATGCCTTATTTAAAGAGTATTTATTAAACCGATAAGTCTTCCAATTGAATTAACTCTTCAACATAAATACTGCCGTTCGGAAGGTTTTTCACATTTCTTTTTCAGTTTTGCTGTGACGCATTAGGTCCATTTGCGTACTTTCCCGAAACAATCACTTAAAATCTGCCAAATTCCAAAAAAACGAACAAAATTCTCTCAGAAAGCTGAAAAAATACTACAAATTACGTGGGTATGTAGCCCAGCTTTACCAAGTCAGTGCTTTCAGCGTTAATTTTACCTACTTCTGACAATTTAATTTTAGTGCCGACAAAGTAGGTAGGTAGTGCTTAAAAAAATATTTTAGTGCTTTTTTAACGCTGCCACTGCACACCGCCTTTTTTGCCAACTTTGCAGGCATACCGCACAGGGGCAGTTCAAAAATGAAATTAAATGTACTCGTATGTACCTACCTATTATTTTTTTAGGGTTTGAAGATTGTATTTTTATTTGTTTTTATTGTGCAGTCGTCATATAGGTATGACTGAATATTAATAAAGTTTTTTTTTTCTATTTTTATCTACAATAGCTGTTTAAAAAAAAAATACAATTTTGGTGCCCAAAAGGTAAAAATTAACGATGATAATTCTTAAAACAGTGCTACTTTGAGCCACTTCCATCATTGACATCTAATTCATATCACAAATAAATGCATAACTTAAACTTCTCCAAAATATGGAACGTTCTGGGAGATCACATTCGATCACCACCGAGTTTTCGTTATTTTCACAGATTTTATTTTTGTGCGAAATTGATTTTTAAGACGGATTTTGAACTTCCTTCTCGTCAACTTAGTGCGCATTTCACATATTTATTAGTACTTGGCGGTTGAAATTCTCTGAGCTGTTTCGACCCAAGAGGAGAAACTGCTCGTTACTCGTAGTTTCCCAATAAATGCTCTCTTTCTCTGTCATTTTTGTTGAGAACGTGTCAGTCAGTGCGACCACAGTGGAATTGATTGTGCAATATTTTTAAGCTGCAGAGACAACATTTTTTTCAAAAAATATTCGCATATAAAAGCGGAAAAGGAATTTTTAGCTAACAAAATATTCTTCATAAATTGGAATTCAATTCTTCACGAAGTTTTGAGCTCTGGTAGTACTAATGCTTATTTGCCCATTATGTTTCCTAAACATGGATACAAGCGCGAAAAGCTGTTATCGAGCCGAATACCGAAGAAGGAAAACGAAATTGTTAAATAAAGAACTGAATGAAAGTAGTGGGAACATCCTGTGATAATTATGTCATTACTAGTTCAAATGGTAATCTGTATAATATACAGGAAGAAGATGAACAAATTGATTTCTTCAAAACTTTTAAACTTTAACAATAATGAAATAATATTTTTTGTGGCAATTATAGTTTTTTTTAAGACTAGCTAATATTGTTTTTAAACTTTGTTTAAAATAAAAGTTTATCTGTTTTGTATTTATGTCTTATAATTCGTTTTATTACTACAGAAAAAAAAATACTGAGTGGAATATAAATTCATATAAATATTCCACTTTTCAGATTAAGTGGAATATTTTTGAAAGAAGCTGATGGTCACACATTACCACATACCTACATCCTACATGTATCGATTGCGTACGATTTAAGCCGCGTTCGCGAATAAACCTATCACAAATTACCATGTCAATATTCCACTTGTTTTTTAGTCGTACCGCATACAGCTTTATTTCAAAAGCAAATCCTACCAAATATGAAGGTGAATTTCCCCAAGCGAACTCTTGCCTGTATTTGTCGTCACAACTGTTCCTCCCGAATGCGGTCAACCTTGGACGGATTTTTAAAGATTCAACTCACTGCAGTCCTACCAAGTCCGATGAAAACCAATAACATTTGAATATATTTCAAATGAGAAAAACACATTCGAAACAACTCCAATCAATCAAATTTAAATTTTGCGTTCACCCAGCGCCAGCACGCATTCCTATGTAAAATTCAGACAGGTCAAAGCATGAAGATCTACAACAACTCATCTCATTTCCATGCCATTTCGATGGCAATACATATCCGTTCCGCATCCCGTCCCTATTTTGATTAAAACATCAAAAAGCATTTCATAAGAGAAGAATACATAATAAATCTGACGTCGTCCTCCGCAACTCCCATTCAACGCAGTCGAGAGAGTCGCAAAATGAAAAAAACATGCAAATTTTATGCACCGTCATAAACTTTCCAACTTTTAAATGTCCACTCTTTACGGCGGCGAGGCGAATTTAGGTCGTTCGTCCTATATCGCAAGCGTCATGAGTGTTGCACATGGCCACAGTATGGCTGTGACTGTGAGGCTCTGCTGCGTATGTGCCTCCTCGAATAGAAATGTGTCATTTGTATTGTCTTCCATTTATTGCTTTCCTATGCAACTCGCCCTGGTCCATCACTTGACAATGGACATGTCATTCGCATTCATGTCTCAAAGTCTTACCACAACTGCGGATAAATTATTTCAAATCCAAAATCTATGCAAAACAACCAAGAGCTTTCGTCCACAATGCGTTTAGAGGTGCGCTTCGTACGGTATACGGTAGACATGCTCTGCAAAAATTCCGAGATGCAGCCATTTCATTACCATAAATCGAATCAATCAAACGCATTACGGCGATGCTACCATAAATCTGCAGACTGCAGCGCTCCGGCAATGAGGAAGCCATTAAATATTGACAAACCCATCGATCGAAATGTTATGACATAAATGGCCACCCGCAGAATTTTATTTTCGCCCCCCAATTTACGATCACAGTTAATGAGAATGTGTGTACGTTGATTTTACGACCAATAGACATCACCACCGAGCGGCGCGGACGATTCGCCCGAATCACGACCTGAGCTGTTCCTGGGTAGAAATATGCCTCCCGATTTGCACCTCGCATAGGTTAGATTCCGGGACCGCAAACAAGTATAAGATTGCGTGACTAAAACCACCCCGCTACACAGCCGAGGGGCTCTCGACTGTTTGCTCCATAATCCATATTCCGACCGGGCCAAACCAGCGAAGCATCTAACACTCCCAATTGTCATTAGGGCGAACAATAGACCTCACGAGTTACACGTACCTCCGCCGACTGTTGATGACGACCAAGAAGACGCTGTACTCGGATACACATTGCATGTTCACCGGTGATGGTGATTCCTTCCAAATGGGCACTGGATTGGATATAGGCGCTCACAAAGGCCAGACTGCTCTGCGGCAGGGAATACTGTTCACGATTATTTCGGTGGAGTTCTTCCCGTCTGGTGCGACTTTATGGTTGGTATACCTTCAGGAATTCATGCGACGTGTGTAAACCTTTGGAAATGAATCCACCTACAATAACTGCCACACGAATGGGAGAGAGAGAAATGTTTGAGCAGGAGAAGAATGTCATTCTTTTCCCCGGGATCGAGGAAAATCGAAAATGTTTGTCTTGACTATGGGCAAATGTTCAGGAGCGGACTCGGGTGGAGGGGCGCCTTGCAATTAGTTTGTTTTTAAAATGCGACAAGGGAAGTCGATAGGAAGGTATGAAGAGATGTAAAATAGACGTGCGTTTTTTTCGGGCCCTGTGAATAACGACAACGGAACCATTGTGAGTAGCATTTCCGTTCGCATACTCAGCGGTCCTAGGTATATACAAGTTGGGCCAAAAGAAGTCATCCGATGTTGTTTGGCTCTCATTTTTTTTCTAAATGGAAAACTTCGATTCTGTTTTTTGATTAGTTATGTTTATTTGAACCTTTAGTTCAAATCGAGAAGATGATGGGCGCCGTCACAATTGATTGCCATACGGGCTCGTTTTATGGCATTTTTCATCACTTCGGCGAGAACTTCGGGCGACAGATTCTCGCACTCGGGGCGAATATTGTCCTTGAGAGCTTCTAGGGTCTCGGACTTCTTCACGTACACACGGGACTTTTGTCGTTTGACCAGCGGCGTTCCCGAAAAAATGACCCGATGACTCCTCCAGTGTGAACAGCGCACCATGCAGTAACTTTGAGCGGGTGTAATGGCTCCTCGTGGATTTTCAATGCCCCAGATGTGATAGTTTTGCTTGTTCACGTACCCGCTGATGTGGAAATGAGCCTCATCGGTCATTATGATTTTCGTCGAAAAATCGATAGACACGATTATTCCGCGTTCTTGGGGAGTGCATCGCTCTATGGCGGGTTCACTTGTATTCTACATCTCTCTAGTCCACAAATGTCAAACCTGACATTGGTGGCCATTTGCAAAAATAAGAGCATCTTCCAATAGGGTGATCTCTTTTGGCCCACCTTGTAGATTATGCAGCCACAGTTTAAGTGGTTAAACTGTATAAGTCAAGACTTCTGCAAAATGATGATGCAAAAGGTGGTTCCACGGAAACAAAGTTTTGTCTCTTTAGACATTGAGTTGACTTAAATCGGTAATGCAAGATTATCAGGTCTAATCAACAACAAAAAAATATACAACAACTAGCTGATCCCACGAACTTCGTTCCGCCCAAATTCGTTAATGTAATGAAAGTAATAATTTCGAGCATGCACAATGCACATGCTATTTTATGTAGACGCTTAAATACCAATGGCAAGTCGTTCTGAATAAGCGGAATCTGCTTAGGTTTGCAAAGTGCTTTATTTGGACAATGTCCATTATAATTTTAATTATATAACTTTAGAAATAGCACTCGATTTTATTTTTGAATGGGAGGTGCCACAAATCGTTTTCCTATAGTGTGGTATCCTATCTTTCAACACCACCTATCGGGTCCAGAACTCAAGTAGAAATTAATGGTTATAGTGTAAGCACTGTTCTTATATTTCAGACATATTTCCGTAACAGTAACAGTGTGTATAATGTATTTGGGAATGACTTGTTAACGAAATGTGATCGAATTTTAATGAGCTGTTAAATTGGTTTTAATGTGTTTGTAAGTTGGTTCGCACGAAACAGAAAATGAGAAATAAAAATACTGACACCATTTTCAAACCTTCTTATGAATAATGTTTGTAAATATGACATCATCCAAGTCTGGATCGGTTTCGGGATCTGGAACCTCGGCACATATGATTTCATCAACTTGGTCTGGTTGCATTCTTTCGACTAACCAAATGAGAATGTGCGCATGAAGCAAGCCTCTTTTTTGCCATTCAATCGAATACATCCAACATCGAGTATATGTATAACCAAAGACACGATGCTTAACAATATAGTCCATCAGCGACCGACGAAATATTTATAACTTTAACAGCCATGAAGAAAACTAACCGCATCTATCAACTTGGTTGGTAAATAGTAAGCCTACATCGGCACCGAAGGTGTTATGGTACCTCAAGCTCAAAACGCTCCACAACTCCTTTTGCCTGTCATCATTGTCCACGTCATCTTAATCACCCCTACATTTCAACTTACTCACACATACTTATGCAAGGATCCTGAAAATACATGTCAAACAAAAATTATGGATTGAAAAACCATGAAATAAAACAAAGTATCTACTCCATTTCAAAAAGTTACTTAATGTAACACAGAACATAAACAAACTAAAAATAACCAATATATTTAAAAAAAAAAAAATGTCAAAATTGTTGACAACAACAATTTGCTTGGAAAATAATTAAAATAATTGACAACAACAATTGCTTTGAAAATATAAAATATTTTTTTTTTTGTATTTGAAGTGTCACTACTCGATTTCTATCCAATTTATATTTTTTCAAAGTGCTTTTCCCCATAAAAAACGAATTGTGTGCCTTCAATGCCACCTGTTGAGAATTTTCCAACTTTTCTTTTTTTATAAACCATCCCTAATTCAAGACGAATAAAACACACCAAAAATTATTGAAATCGGTTGAGCCGTTCGTGAGTTATAAAGTCACAACGCACTTGCAACAATTTTATATATATAGAGATGACAGTATAATACTTTGGACTACTGGTCCCAGCTCCCAGGTTAAGAGGACGAAACTTCTGATTGATAGCTGAGAATACAAATGCTATGGGAAAGCTCTTCGGGTATGCCCTACAATTGAAGGTCCCTATGTATTCGTCATTGACGAAACTGCATGTAAACTCTGTGTATTGGATATTTTCGACAATTTTTAGCAAAGTTACTTTTTCGCCTCCTCGCGAGGGGTCATTTTGAACAACTTCTAGAACTCATTTTCCATGTACTCCTTTAACGCACCGTAAAGCGATTATCCTGCACTGGTACTACGCGAAAAGATGACTTTAGAGACCTGATTCAAGTCCGAGAATTTATTTTTTTGAAAACCATTTTATTGCTAAGCCCCTTTTGAGGGGGTTTGCATTTTTGAAGAACTTCGGGTTTCACTTAGAAAATCGGTTTCTGTGATATTTTCTGTTGAAGCTTTTTGTAGACGGGGGCTATAGCCAATCGAGGGTTTTCTTGGTGTTTGTAGCACAATTTTGGGAATGCTTTTGCGGGATAGGTTCGCATGTTTCTAGTTTTGAGCAAAGGGACAGGTCCATGTAATATTCTTAGACTTTGAAGAATGTGTAAAACTTTTGCGGACTGGGCTTGCATGGACGAATATATACCATGTATGGAAAGATTTCAAATTGCCCCTTTTAAGGGGTTGACAGCTGAATGAAGGTCTAATTGATACCAAGTGGTAAGTAGTATGTTAAAATGTGCTTTTTAAAAATTGTGTTATTATGGACTCCGAGCTAACATCGTAATTTTTGTATTACCACCCCCTTTTTGGGAGCGTGCCCCATTAATGGGGGCTCCATATTTCCATACAATCACGTTCTGGAAGACTTTTATAGCAATGGTAATGGTCTATTGTTCTATATGCCACACAGTAACGCAGCAAGGCGCCAAACTCACCCGCACTCCGCACCCGTCCAATTCCGACAATGCAACAATTTCCTGTAGGAAAACCGATTTTCCTCTCTCTCTCTCTCTCTTCTCTTGCTAGCTAGCTGAGTGCAAGTGTAAGGAAATCGTGCATCTTATGCGATGTATCGCACTTGAGGGCACGCACGATTTCACTGCTCGTTCGGCACTCTCCGGTCCGGCTTGGAACATTCCCCAGCAAACAGCAGGTATGTATGCCTATGGCAGATATCACTGTGGCGCATCACCAGTCCATGCCGATTTACAACTTCATATATGTCCCTCGAAATAAAGCGCACACAGGTTGTAGCATTCCTACTCGTGTCTACATGAGGCGATGTCAACAAATCGCGCGTTCCTCGAATACGCGCGAGCACGCTTTTTCCGCCGCAAAACACAACTTTGTGCGGTGCGCAGATCGGTACCGAAAATTCCGAAATTGCCAAGCGACACTCCTAAGTCGAGGCACGAAAAACTAATTTAAATTTAAATGGCCAAGGCACGACGACACAACGACACAACAAATGGAGGAGGTTCAAGTATCGAGATGGAAGGACTCTGCCGAGGTATGGCGGAGGTGCAGGATTAAAGGTTATCTGCGCACTGCTGCAATTAGTTGGCACCGATCGCGGAACCAATCACACGCTAGCCACCGGCTAAAATAAACACAAACCGAAACAGCTATACCAGTGCAACCAGCAGCAGCAGCACAGCAAACATGACTTCCACTTTGTGTCCTAATTGAAATTATGTGATAACAGGTTACAACTGTTGTTCCGAAGATGCCACGGAACGAAGGCAGCGGGGTTGGGGCAGATCCCCAGAAGGCTTAAAGTGTTTCGAGCTGGTTTATGGGGTCCTGCCTCTTTAACGCGCGACACCAGTTTTCCATGTTTTGTCGACGAAAAGGAACTCTGCTGCTTAGGTCAGGTGTGGGTTTCCTCGTCTTCTTCTTTTTCCTGCTGTCCTTGCCGTGGTCGGACATCAGCGACAGGGAATGTATGTTGCATTACATCAAGTGGATTTGATCAGGAGGAACAGGTACATTACTCGCAGTCCTCAGGAAATCTCAGTTGCTATCGTTTCTGTGGGTGTGTGTTCTTTTTTTTGTGAAGGAGAAATTAATTTCCTGCTCACAGAAGTGACTGCGCTGAAAAGACACAAACAGTTCATGTCACATAGGCGCACTTTAAATGAATGTACTACACGTTGGATGGACATTGAAGTCATTAGTTTGGTCCATGTCGATGCTGTGTTGGGGTGTTTGCGGGACTGAGAGATATGGAACAGAATTTCCTCTCAGAAATTGGATTTGCAAATGGAATCCTTGAGCGTTGGCAATTCGGAATTGAATTAGTTTTTCGGGCGTCAGGTGGAGGAGCGCTTTTGTTAATACCTTCTGTGGTTTTAGGGAGAGAGTTGTGTGGTGCTTTTGCTCGGCGTGACATAGGTAAAAAAGTTCCTAAAAAGAAGTCGACCATTGAAGCATGTATTTGAGGTCGAAAGTCACAACTGATTGGACTCGGAAAACAATTCTTCTAGTGATTTTCGGTCCTGTTGACGTTGACGGGTTTTGGAGTAATTGGAATTCAACAGCGAAGAGTACGCATCAGTCATCTAAGACGGCAGGGAGCTGGGATGTGTAGAGCGCATGGGCGGCAAACTTTCCGGCATAAAGACTCTTCGATTCCAACCCGGATGGACAATGCAGTAGAGGAAGACGTCGCCTTATATGGCGCACGCAATTGGAAGCGGACCTCAACTAACTTGGAGTGCGCTGCGCAACTGGAGGCAGCTAACCAAATATTGAGCTAACTGGAGAGGCGTATTGGTTGACGAAAAGGTCCACCCCGGAATTTATCACCACCTAAGTAGGTAAGTAAATTTAGTCATTTAGATTTAAATGAACCTTGCAAAATGGGAAAAAAAAAAAATATTTGGAGATGCCGGGGATCGAACCCGGGGCCTTTCACATGCAAAGCGAACGCTCTACCACTGAGCTACATCCCCACGATTCATTACTCCGCCTGCGTAACCTTTCGTTCCCATCAACAATACCAAACAATGTACCTACCCCAAATTCATACGGCAAAGCAGTTCACCGAATTTTGGTGGCTTGAGGAAGAGGTGAGGGTGGATACGCTCTCCCGGGCCGGTACGCTACTTACGTAGCATCCTCCTTAGTTTTAAGCTAGATATTAAGCTGGTAGGTTTAGGTTAGAGTAGGGGGTCCTTGGGAGGGACTGGGCCCGCCAACATGTAAGTGCTACCGAGACTCGACCGTGGCTTATGGCCTCGATCGACTCTCGGCGGCACGGATGAACCCTTGTTGGCGGCTGTCAGGCGCCCACGGACGCGATCAGGATGGTGACCAATCCATAAGATTGCTCACCACTCTGATTATAATTAATTTAGGCTAAGTAGCTTAGGTAGTTTTAAGTAGTTTTTAAATAAAATAACATAAATAAAGAATTCAAGTTTTCTAAAGTTTCTTGAAAAATAAATAACAAAACAAAAGGCAATAATTTTAAGGATATAGCTAAGTTTAGAGCGCTCGTTAAGAGCCAGTAAGCTAGAATCAAGATAAATGTTAGCTTTAAATTAGATTTAATCGTTTTTGTCTAGGATAAAAGTTTAATGAATGATATTAATAAAAATGAATTTAAAAGTAAAAGTACAATTTCATAAAACAATTCTTAACGTCGGTGCCAATTGTTATTCCACAAAATTTGCTCGGCTTTAATCCCAACAGGTTCCTGTCCCGCGTCATAGTTCTTTACAATAAAACTCAGCCGCCTTCCATATATAACTACTCTAAAATGCCTTCACTGTTTTCAGTTTTCACCAGCAGACGAGACGTTTGGTTTCACGATTCCACTTCTGCTTGCATAAATATTCGATAAAAAAAGGTTTCAGCCAAAAATCACAATAATCTGTTTCTTCACGTGAAATTTTTCGCCACGACAAATATCCTTTCCCCACATAGAAAATTAGCAAACTCGTACCAGCCATCTGAGAAGGCACATGGAAGCCCCAATATTTTCTTCAACTTACCCTTCGGTGCGCACGTCAATGATTCTCATTCCCTCATCACCCTCTATACTGGAGCATTAACAGTATTTATGTAATCAGCCAAGTCACATTCACATTTCAGTTGCAAAAATCTAGAACAAAACACAAAAGGATCGCGAGCTTCGCCCACTCAAATCCTTTCACGAGAAAAGCACTCTTCAATGCATATAGGGTAACTTCGGGCATTATGGCGCACAAAATTTCAATCTGAAATAACTTTTCGACGAACAACATTTTTTAATAATTTTTATTTTTTTTAATAAACTTGACAAAACAGTTACATAAATATATTAAATAAAAATAATAAATTAAATTCATTAACTAAAAATAGATTAATTTAAAAATAGTTTATAAAAAAACCATATTGCCCTACATGCGGGCAATATGGCGACTAGCTTTTATTTTTTTATTTAAACGCCCACATCCATCGCAGGGGTTTCTGAAAACAGCGCAGGAGTCGTGGGACCACTGTCCACAAAGGACACGCTGCATCCACTCGTCCCTTTTGGTTTTAGTGGTGTAATCTTCACCACATCCAGCGCAAATGTTCTCCCCAAAGTCTTCGACCACACCCGACTCGTTGGGTAGCTGGATCTCAAGATTTTCTAGAGAATTATATAGTATGCATAACAAAATATAACTTTGCAAAACAGAACACAAAAAAAAACAGGAAGAGACGAAGGACATCGGTATGAAACTATAATTTACATGAAAACTTCATAAGGCGCGGGTGCGCCATAATGCCCTTACAGCACCTGCGCCATATTACACAAAAATCACTTATTCACAACACATTTAAAAAAAAACGTAGTTTTCTTTTCATTTCAAATTTTTGCCGTTACACAACAAAACTGAAACTGTATTCTGCATTCCACTCTTCACACCGAAAACCTGCGTTGTATACTTTACGGGAAAAACGAAACCAAACACAAAGCGAAATTATAAAAAACCAAAATCAAACAAATTTTTTTTTTGTTTTTATTTTTTTGTTCAGCGTAACTCGTCGTACCGACTGTCTATGTTTACTGCGCACGTGTTCGGCAAAGATTGAAGTTTCTGTATTATTTTAATTTTAATTAGAGTTTGGGAAGTATGATATTTGCGAGGTGCGCCATAATGCCCGGTGCGCCATAATGCCCGAAGTTACCCTACCCGAAAATTCACAAAAAAATGCAAGAAAAACACCAACGGCAGCACAAGGAGAGGACAAATAAAATAAAATAAAATAAAACAAAACTAAATGTAACATGTCCTTATAGCGACTTCATCTTCTTATTCCAGCTAAACAACATGGGTTTGGGTATATAGGTGGCGATGGTTGGAGAGCCCAAACACCACCCACTTTTCGGTTCAGTGGATTTATTATTTGTGAATGTCCTGGCAGGAGCATGTACGGGGTGCGATGCAGAATAAAACCAAGCGAAACTTGTTTCCACCGTGTGTGCTGCTGGGCGATTGTAATTTTTTTTCTTCTCTTCTAAATAGGATAACCTGGATGTGGAAGAACCTACCCAAACATCTTTTCACTTCGGTTACTTCTTAATGAGGACCGAGGGATATTCTCGCGAATGTTTTTCGGTAATGGAATTGTTCGCCGTGTGTCTGTTGGGATTTTTGTCAAGAAGCTATAAATGGAACGGAATACCGAATACAGTTGGGGTGCTTGCTTGAAGAGGGAGGGCGCGGGAGGCACTTGCAACTAAAAACAATAGCAAATGCATATTTAATGTCAGTGGAGGGGCCTCGTGCTGATGTTAATTATTTTTAACATCGTGCATGTTGCCAAAAAATGAAATTTTCTTTGAAAAAGGACACACATAGATGGCTGCACGTTGTCTTCCAGTTAGCTCACAAGGAATGGCTGCTTGGAAGGGATCAGTGGATTAATGTTTAATAATCAAAATGGCAGTCGAAAATTTTATGTTTACCTACCTGATATATTTTGGCAGTTCAGTGAAGCGAAACAAGACGGATTTAGCATTCACTCGAATGACGTTCATTTGAAAGGGATTAGCTTTTGTCGATGTTATGGTCTCCCCTCCCCTTGTTTGGCAACAAATTTTAATCAGAATATGGAATTAGGACCGAACAGGGAGGGAATGCCTCTGTTACTTTCCATGGTTTTCAACAATTATTTTCCATCGGAATGCCCACAAATTATGTCCTTTGATGAATGTAACTTGCATCTTGATTAGTATAGCTGTTGGAAGGTCGGCCGAATTATTATACCTTAGCAGAGATGAATTTGGATGCCCAAAAATGATGGGAAAAAAAATATGCACTCATCCGTCCCTACAGTCAAAGGTTGTGAAATTTGTTATTCGCCTCGTGTTTAATTTTTGTCCAAGGCTGAGGTGAAACTTGTCGAACCGGAGTCTTCCAAAAAACACACACACTTTGGTTCAGAGTACAAGCCTGTTTTACAGACAATATGACTTTCGACTTCCTTTACAATAGCCATGCACCACACTTAACCTGGTTTGAACAGAAAACAGTCTCACGACTAGCAGGGGCGGTACAGAGTACTCGTACGTTGGCGTCAAGGAGCAGAAAGCAAGTTCATATAAGACTAGCTGACACTGAGTGTGGTCCGGCGGCAAATGCAAATAAAACTGTCTCACAACAAGCGTGTTTTCTTGTATCAGCGAGAGATTTAGGTCGGACCGCTTACCAACAACAGAGACTACGAGAAGTGATATGGGAAGGAAGCTTAACTGCGCAACTGGAGGCTGTTAACTTAGATCGGGCTATAACTGGAGAGGGTGAGGCTTCGCTTCACCTCAAACTGTAGGGGCGCCTAAGTAAGAAGCTTACATGAAATCAGTGGTCGAGAAGAACGACTTGTTCAGAGCTTCCTCTTATTCGATTGTCTTGAAACAACAATCCAATAAAGGTGTTTCAAGAGACCCTTTTTTATGTAGGTATAAGCGAAGGTCTCAAGGAATTTAGATTTTTCGCAGTTTTGAAGCTTTTTTAAGGCGATTACAGACTTGGACAAGTTTTCCCAGACTTGAATATTAAAAAATCAGACCTCTACTCCGAAATGAGTTAGACCCGATGAGGGTAGTGGTTTTGGATGAACCACCAGACGATTACAAAAGCACCTTGCAAGCGCCCCATTCAATTACCGACGGGCAACCAAGAAAACGGCCCTTCGTGCCTTTCTAAAGACACACCACAAATTGTGACCTTTCAAGCTTGCCAGGCAAAACCGACGCCGAAGCTACCGCATCTATCGATTTGACGGATAATTCGAATCAAATGTATTCCGTCAGGTTGCAGTAATGCCATCCACGACGATGGCCATATGCTGATACATAAATCCGCTAAATCGATACATCTCAGCTGGGCCAATTTGCATACCACGACCTCTCCCGTTGAGATATTCAAATCAAATTCAAATTCCAAAGTCACCCAACATCTCAAAGGCGAAGCACAAAAAACAAAAAACAAAAAAAAAAAAAACACCAAAAGATTCCATTCATTCATGAGAATCGTCCCCGTCTCATAAAAACCTGGACACATTGTCTCCCAAATATCCTGTGACATCTTCATTGCAGCAGTTCCCTCAGCTCACATACCTATACTCTCATATATGCAAAAATCCCTCTAAATGCATTCGGAATTCGGAATACTCACCATTCAAAGAAACGCACCAAACACCAAACAGTCGTCGGTCGTCGCATCTGTTGGCAGTTATATACGCTCACCGTGTTTGCATATGCAAAACGGACCACAAAAATACAAAACCATAAACAAGAGGAGCGAAAGAGAGTTTCGACAGAAAAAAAAGAACTGAGAAAAATCGGCCAAAACGCCAGATTTTCAGATTTCTTGCGGCGCACACATGCATGAATGGATGAGCCCCAGAGAGTCAGATATGCGTTGTGTGGCTGGGCCACGCTTCCCTCTTAAGCTATGCAAACATATGCGGAAGGTCCGCAAGAACAACCACTCACACACCCCGAGAACACACAACATAATAAATGCGCGATAGAATCGATTGTAAGTCAAATGGAGGCAACAAACAAATCGGCGCTGAATCCGTAATGAGTTGGGGCCTGGACCGCGCGATCTCTGCATATCTCGCGCGCTTAGTGATATCCATCGGGGCTATCAGTATCTTTGTGTACATATAAAACAGTTGTTTGTAGAATGCGATAGCCTCTGGACTTCGCATTGTGCGGTGCAACATGTTGCCGCACATCGAATACTTTCAACTGTTCGGGTCCATTGTGTTTTTTTCCGGAGGAGGAACACTTTCAGCTGGCCAAATGCAAGGTCTTCTTTATCAGTTCATTATGCAGGCGCGATGAAGAGGTAATCATGTGCAGATTATGCAGACCTGAGGCTAGAAGACATCTTAATCCCGAGCCGAGAGCTGTGGTCGGCGTCGTCGTTGTCGTCAGGTAGAAAGCCGACTCTGTATGCGCTGGCCAGTGTCAGATTAAGAGGAACTTATGTTCGTGCTTGTCATACCAGATTGGACGACACGTGAAAGGATTAATCTGCTGATGGTATTTGCATTCGAAGGTGGCGTGCACTGTGCAATGCAGTCAAATGATGTGTGAATTGCCAGATGAGGGGTGACCGTACAGGGTCTTTTTTTTATAAAACTCTTTAAGTGATTCTGGGCTAGGGAGTGTGGTGTAATTTTAAAGGAAGTAGACGATGCCAGGCATCATAATATCGCACAGCGTTGTAGGCCATCAGTTATAGAATTCGGGTGGGCAGATGATTCGATGTATACGTTGACAGGGAAGTTTGGATTCCTGGTTCATTAATATCGATTGACTGTCCGGCACAGTGACTGAACTGCAGGTCCATAGGATCCTGGGTCGAACTTCGCTCAATCGATAGCAGTGAGGGTCTTTCTGGTTCGAGGGAAACGGTCCTTTAATATTAAGAAAACACGAAGTGCGAGCAGCGTGGTGCCACGGGACCCGTGCCTATGGCCCCTATTCTCACGGGTCCCCGAAGGGCCTATGTATTCACTTAGGCCAGGAGTTCCCTAACTGTGCGTCGCGATGCCCTGGGGCTTTACTTTATTTTTATTTTTTCACAGCTGTCAGAACAAAAGTTAAGGCGACTAGATTGGTCTGGACAAGACGAAACCTGAATGCAAAAACTAACTAGATTGGTCGGGAACGTCAATTTTTGGAGTGGGACCTAAGTGGGGGCGACTGTGTTCCGCACTTTTGGTGCCCAAGGGCGTCGGAAAAAAATTACAACCTGCAAAGGGAGTCGCGGTATAAAAAAGTTTGGGAACCACTGACTTAGGCAATACAATTCTTTTTAACTTTCTCCATTACGTAGTAAAATAACGATATTGTTTTCGTACAAAATTTCGAACTCGAGATGTTAATCAATTCTGACGTTATGATGATAGAGGAACACAAAAAAGTGGGTCGCAATATTCTGTCCGCCTGCCTGTGTGTCTGTCTGTCCGTCCTTCCATAGGCCTGCAGCCTTAGCGGGTGCCCAGATTTCGTTCAAACTCGGAGCATTTTTGTTTTGCAAGGTAGGTAACCTCAATATTAATGGTAGATATGTACCTTCTTCCCATGTAAAATGTTCGTACCAATTTAATTTGATCGAAAACGGCTCTGACGATTTCAACCAAAATTGATATTGATATTTTAGCTTAAGAAGGTGAGGTCATCATCACTGCATTCCCAGTTTTTGGCTAAAAATCGAATAATGGTACCTACTTTTGAAATTTCGACATATCTCGAAAACGATGTTACGATTGTAACAAAAATGAATTTCTAAGATAATGTGGTAATTTTTAACTTCGTAGCAAACTCAGTTTTTCTCTTATATTATTATCGTACAATGAATTTTTGAAAATAGTCGTTTTTTAAAAATTTAGTTTTGTTTAGTTTACCCTGAAAACGGCAATAACGATTTTGACCAAAGTGCAAACTTAGAGTCAAATTGATGTTTTCAAATTTATTGTGTCCTTAATTTTCAAGCCGAAAACGCTAATTTTGCAAACTGCTCATATCTCAAAAACCCCATCTTCGATTTCGATAAAACTTTAAAAACGAAGTATTGCTGAAACTTAACATTGCAATATTTGGAACTGTTTTTTTCTGCATAATTTTACAAAAACCTCTCTTACCATTTTGATCAAAATACACATTAGGGATATGGATAGGTACCTACCTGATAAAATAAATTAAAACTTAAAGATGTCATACCTAGTACCCAAAAGCCGATCTGTGTTCATACATACTTTTAAAACTCAATACCACACTTCCAATAAAAATGCAATAACAGCGACGTTTTCCATATAAAAATCCCCAAGTTATGTTCAACTTCGAGTGAATAAAATGGGCCTTAATCTCCTTGCGGAGCTGATAGTCATCACGGAAGCGACTATCTTTAACAGGACCGTTCAACTACTGGGGTATGCTATTTTGACATCATCGGTCACACACAGCGCTTCGTGATAGAAGCTTTTACGTCGATTGAGGAGCAGGAGAAGTCTGCTGGCCTTGAAGTTACCCACAAGACTAAGTATAAGCTCTCGACAAACAAACAAGCATCTGTCCACGGTTTAGGACAAAGCGTCACTATGTATTGCTAGCGAAAATTGCAAGTTTAGTAGTTCATCTACCGCGTGGTCGCAGTGGCTTAGTGGTTAGTGTGCAAAAACCCAAATTCCAACTCAGGGTTTTTTTTCACTGCGCCACCTCTCGCGAACGTCTGACAAACATCCGATAGTATAACTGTCATGAAAGAGCTTCTCAATCGGCCCGTTTGGAACCGGCATAAAATTGTAGATCCCTTCCATTCGTTCCAAAAATTAAAAACTCACACAAAACGAATGGTTGCGAGAAGCTAGGCCCTGGGTCCCTACAGACCTGTTGCGCCAACTATTATTATTATTATTTAGTTCATCTACCTCGGAGTTAACACGAATGACACCGCAGTGGATTCGGTAAAGAGGTACCCTAGATCCTAGAAAACGGCTGCTACTTCCGTTTGGCAAAAGAACTGGGCTCAAAACTTCTAAGTTGATAGACGAAATGTGTGCTTTACAAAACCCTTATCCAGCCAACTCTAATGGATGATGGGCTCTCCATCGAAGCAAAAATTCTTCGAAGGATTTTTGGTCCATATTTAAAAACCAAAATACGTCGCCTAAAAAAGTCGAGTGAATGGAAAATAATACCCCAGCTAAGAGTACCTTCGAATACCAACCCCCAGAAAGAAGACTGAATACCCGGAACCGCTCAAAACACAACATTCTTCAGAAAACGCTTGTCGGGGCTTCTGTGTGACGCAAAGATGTGTTTATGCCTCACTTAACCATTTGAAGCATCTTAGAGGCATATTCATCTCACATCTCTAGCCTCGTTTAGAGAAAGTACACATAATTTTTGTCTACAGCCCTAGACGATCGATCAATTTTTTTGTTGATAATAATAATAATAGTTGGCGCAACAGGTCTGTAGGGACCCACGGCCTAGCTTCTCGTAACTATTCCTTTTGTGTGAGTTTTTTTAATTTTTGGAACGAATGGAAGGGATCTACAATTTTATGCTTAGTAGTCCAACACACTAACCACTAAGCCACTGTTGGATTCAGTCAATTTCCATGAGCCACCAATTCTAGAGTGACAACTGACAGCTCGTGAGTCGTGAAGTTTATCGCTCATTCTAATTTCTGTCATATCCAGCTTTGAAAAGGGCACAATTTCAAAACTTGTGGTGTACCCTCCGTGATCGTATATCAGACCAAGCATTCATCTAAAATCAGTTTTTTTGAATCTTCGTCGATCACCATCATTTCAGACGTGTGGTCTATCCATAACGAGAGTCGCGTATATATGACGCAAAAGTGGAACTTAATAGCTGAACAACTTCTGTCATAAGTCATCAAAAACAAACCCCAAACTGGAAGTGAACAGATCTCCGACCTTATTAAACCAACTTATCCCAGGCTTATATATATACTGAGGTCGCGACCTGATGAGTGATGGCACGGATTCCATGGCACGTCTTTAAAGCTTGGAGGGAACCATGCATTCGAATTTTGGGAACATTTTCAACAAGTGGTTGCAGTCTCACCTCACATTCACACAAGCGGGTTGAAGAAGTTCGGTGTAAAAGGTTTAACACACTTTGTATTGATCTATAGAGAAAAAATCAGTACGCGAACCCCTTCGCGGCATCTACGTACAACCATCTTTCGGGTAGGTACAGGTTAAATATTACAACGCCACAATGGTGGAATCGTTTTCCATATTTGCCTGTACTGTGACCTACACTAAACTCTTATGTTTAAGGGAGAGGTGAAATTGGTTATTAGTAAGGCAACTCTTGCAACTACTTTTGCAGTCCAATAAAATCAGAAAGAGACACACACATCACACATTGGCGTCTGTCATTGACTTTGCCAACAACTTTACATAAATCGTTCAAAGTTCCCGCTTTCGATGTCGCCTCTCATGCAATCGGCGCATATTTTATTTAAATTTATTTTCCTTGCGAGAAAAATACGCAAAAAAAAGCGGATCCGAAACTTTATGTTTTGCCAATTTTTGTTGTCCCTAATATACGAATGGGTGTAGTCCTCGCGACGAATGGATAAGGAGAAGCAAAAGTTCACAACCGATGAGTTTTCACCTGATAAATAAAAACAAAATCGCTTCCAATTGGGTGGTGCGAGCGGGTAAACTGGGGACGGCTAGTGCAACCGATACCGCCATTAAGACTCTTCGGCGGGTTTGCGGGTCTTGCACTTTTGCAGTCCTGTAAACAGTATACAGCGACGGATATTGTTTTCGTTCATAGTCGGCAGACCGTTTTGTCCCTCTCTGCCCCGGGAGTACCAGTACCAGTCCTTGTTTGTTGCAATCGTTTCGTGAACGGAAGCAATTTGTCTTTTGGAGCAAATTCAGTTTTTGGTTTTTTGCGCTTTTTTTTCAACCCGAATCCTTGCATAAATACGACTATACGAGTATGTTTGCGGGTAGGACCAGGACATGTGTGCAACTCGTCGAGTTGACACATTGAGAAATCGCTAAAGTTGTGCTCTTTTCAGTTTTCGGGTTCAGCGACGGACGGGTTCAGACTTCAGACTTTAGAGGTTTAATCATTCCACATCGTCACGGCGGTCGTGATGAAGGATCTGAGGAATATTTTCGCTTGACATGCGAGACGGTTGCATTTGTGTCAATTTTATGAATGTTTTTCGGTGGCAACTTTTCATGCAAATATCGTCGAGTGCAACGCAGAAGACGCACGTTGCGCAGTCACTGGCCGTGTAATATTTATTTTTATTTCGAAAAGCAATATGGAACTAAAGAGCACCATTTTAATACTGCCTGAAATTTGCAGGCGAAATTTCGATTCTTAAATCGAGAAATTGAAATAAGAATTCGTAGTTCAAGGCACGAATTTCGTACAGCAAAACTTTACAAAAAAAAAACGGTGTGTGGGTGGTAAATTTGAAATGTTAAAAATGTTGAACTTTATTTAATCCAAAAAAAAAATTCTGATTTCGAGAAATTAAATGAAGCGGTTATTAAAAAATCAACAAAACTATTTGAGAAAAAGTGAATTTAATACTGATGCATGTTCCATCTTCCATATTCAGGAGAAGGAGCAGAGTTGTTTCAATGGTTGTCTGGAACTCTTAGGCCCATTTTATTCACTCGAAGTTGATTTTTATATGGGAAACTTCCCAAGTTGTGTTCAACTTCGAGTGAATAAAATGGGCTTTAGTTCCATAAAATTAGTGATACCAACTTCTTTATCGTCTGAATATAAGAAGTACAATCTTGTACAGAGAAACTAAGGCGGAATGTTCGAAAGCTGTGTCCTTTTTTCTAAAATTTGTACTTAATTTACTTCAATTCTAAATGCATAATATTTGACATTTTCATTGTCTTGAAATGAAGTTCCTTGGTTTAAGAAAAGTACTAACAGAATTTAATTTGTTATATAATTTCTATGAAAAACTGAAGGATCAAGCGACTTAGTAGGAGTAGAAAATAGAATCAGATTTAGTTCTTTAAGCAGACGTTGGTGCAAGCATTGTTTGATACAAGTGTATAGAAGGGAATTATTTAGTCAAAAAGTTATTGATTTAGGTGTCAAACTACGGTTGTTTGTAACAAGTTCTTTCTCATATCAAAAGGCGAGTATAATACCGAATGATCATAGAGAAAGTTTCTCGAAACAAGAAAATAGATCTTGGTTTCAGAAACCCGCTTCGGCAAACAATTTCTTTGGCATCAGAGAAACCTATGCTGAACTAAGAGCAATATTTTAATTGCATGTAAACATTTCCAGTCCGACTTCACTTTCTTTCTTTTTTTTTAAGAATATTTTTTTTTTTTTTTTTTTTTTTTTCAAATAAAGATTTTCTGTTTTGTATTTTTTTTTCCAGAAAACGTGAAAAGTAAAATAAATGACTCGGACTAAAACCGCTCTTCTTTTTCTTGTTTTAAGAAAATGGACTTTTGTTACACTTTGTTTGTTGGACTGGTAAGCGAGGGGTACCGGGTTCTATCACCGGAAAAGCAGAAAATTAGTTCTTTATGTATTTTCCATTGCTCCACCATTCGGGAAAGTCGCTGTGAATATCCGAGAGTATAGGTAACTACTATCATTAAAGGGCTTCTCAACTACCCGTTTGGACACGGCATAGCTCATATAGTAATTATTGTATTGTGGAAGGGATCCATTGGTCTCAAAAATGGAGAACCCACACAAAACTTATGGTTTGGGAGAAGCTCGCCTATATATTTATTTAGTTCTAGACGATTTTTGGCTAGTCTTTGGCTTCGACACTACGCTAATACTTAAAGCAAAGGAGATCTTTGAATAAGCTTGAAGCTTGAAGACGATGTAAGGAGGACCGAATCTTCATCCGCAGCGCTTGTTTTTGAAAGCTGTAGACTGAACCGACGAGCCTGGGATCACAAAGAAAAAAAGAAAGCTCCACTGCCCCTCAGGCACGGCGAAGTTATAAGCAATCCGAATTGTGGTTGCTCCTTTCGGGAGGTGATGTTTCATAGAAGGCGATCGAGTTGTACCGTTTGGGACTGTGTACTATTCCCAGATATCATCTGTTTCGCACGTTAGTTTTCTGTTTACCAAGTAGTTTGACAGTTTTTTTCTTAACTATGTTGCGCCAAATCTATGTGTTTACTGATTTCTTAACAAGCAGCGTGGCACACTCATTTTTCGTCCTGAGCAGTTGTCGCCATCTCCAGCACTTCGTTACTGCTTTTATTGTGTCTACCGCTGAGTAGGGTTTATTGAATCAGATCAGATGGCTGCTACTGCCATGGTTGAATTGCCGCACCAATGATCGAGCAAAACGAAACTTAAGCACCGACTCAGGGATGCCGCACTTTGGCTGCAGGTCAAATGATCGCTCTGCTCCACAGTGAAGTTCTTCGTCTTCGTCTTCGTCTTCGTCATCGGAAGTGTCTTGAAATTGACGTGCCTACACTACATCATAAACTCGACTGACTCTCTTCAATTTCTCAATGCTCGGTTTCTCTAAAGAGAGAAACATTATATTTGGCTTCCCTGCGGCCCCCAGCATCGCAGCCGCTTACCCTACATCAAAAATCCAATCAACTGGATTTGGATTATTTCCAACTCAAGCTTAAGCCAACACATTCCTGTTCCCTAAGATGTAAGTACTCCTCGATGATCCGCCAATCCGATATAGTTAATAACTACTTCTCGCTTATCGCCGAATGAATAACAGCTTTCCATACATATATCGCGTCAGCACGATCGGATCGGCAACTTATAGTAGGTGCTTCTCACGCTTGCACACTTCTTCAGTCTCATTTCATCTGAATGTGCCATGCTGACCTCCAGCGTCACTCAATGCACTCATTAGCACCGACACATTTGAAACGCACATATCTAGCACACATAACATTTCGTCAGCGAACCCCAATTCCATCGAAAGATCCGGTCGACTGCGAATGTGCGCCTACACACCACCAGCCTCTGTACCTGTTACTGCTACAAAGTCTGTGCTGTGCTGTGAATGCGCTGCTCTCCCGAATAGAGGGATTCGCCTCCTCCTCCTGCTCCTCCATACACGTGCACAACATTCGGAAGACATGACACGATTAGCATTTTTCATTAAATCACGATATTATGTCGAATGAATAAATTTAACTGCAAGAGTTGTGAGCTTATGTCGCCGTGTGCTGTTCGTTCCATACATATATCCGGCAGGGGACAGAACCAACTAAAACCTCGGCAAGTTGTGCAACAATAATGAAGTAATGAGTACCCCGCGTCACAGAGACCTTGTGCTGCACGCTCCGATCATGCATGATGCGTGATGCACACGTATACGGTATATACCGATGGAATGCTTGCGCTGGCTGCAGGGTATGTATATCAAGATTGGAGAGACTGCCCTTTCGCGGGTGCCCTGCGCCGGCCGCTGGCCGGGGTGGTATACGCATAATTTACAAGTGCGCACATACTGCACATTATGGAGGCTGGCGATGGCGGCGGCGGTTGGAGTGTCCGTTCCTAATCACCGACTCATTTAAACTCAGCTATCGCCGCATAGGTGCGTTGTGTTCCTGGTTGGAGAGGACTCCAGTCGAGTGTTGCGCCTATCCTCCTCGAGCTCTGTCTCTGTCAACTTGACCAAGAGATATGGTCTAATCACTGGGGCGACTGTGTGTCCATTTCCATGTGGATGGAGGAGGGTGGTGGCGGTGCGCGCGGACACGCTCGAAGTCAAATCGAACGCAGAGTCGTGAGTTAGAGTTATTTGAATGCATTTGGACAGTCGTCGTAGTTGTCGTCGTCCGACGAAGTGTGTGTACGCGTCCGGGGTCGTATCTGGTTAGATACGTTTGTATACACACACAGGGGACAAGTGGTACATGATGTTATGTGTCAACAGCTTAATTTCGCAAATCTGATATAAATCGTGGCTTAGCCGGTGCGCGCTATTTGGGGAACGGCGTATGGAGCATGGTATGGCGGGGCTCCCTCCTTAGTCTTCTTTGTATCTGCGAGAAGTTAATTTATGTGACATGTTCTGAGATTGGTATACTCGAGTTCGTTAGGCACCAGCACAAGCGACTTGCACACAGAGATAACAGGCCGCTTATAGAGTCCTGGGGCTCTCGCGCACAGTTTTGTATTGTGTCAGGTCTGGTCTTATCAATCAATCAATCAAAAACCGCTGTGCCCCAGCAGTCACCACAGTCGCAGTCGGCGACTGGAAAATTCCAATCCACCGGTCGCGTATCTATGGCTAATGTTGTCACAAGTGGTTTTCGATTGAAAAACTCCATCGATTAAGTGACAGAGTTGAATTGGTTTCCGATTGGCCTGATTGATGTCGATGCATGGTGTAGGTTGACTGGAAGCCAAAAGGCATATGGGTGCTCCAGTGTGTGACTTGGACTGGTGGTCTTGTGACCTAATTTGTGCACGCTATGAGGGTGTTTACTGCGTCTAAACTGCAACCGCCCACGTTTGGATTATTTCTGCTGAAATGCAGGTGGATTGTGGGAGTTTTGCGAACGTTACATAGGCGGAAGGACATTATTTTTTGAACTAGAAAGTGAAGTTCTTTGGAATTAAGGCTGAAATGCGATATCTATTTATTTCTTTTCAATAAATATCATTTGTGCAAAGCTTATTAATGTGCATCCATAGGTTCATCGCAATGTATCCTTTATGTTAGAACAACTAACTAACCAAACAATCATACCAACTATAAAATATGGGAAAATAACCGAATTGACATGAAAAGCTCATGGAAACTTAAAATTCACAAGAAAGTCTTATGCATGCGTGCAGTCATCAAAAACTCGACTGCTTAAATCAACCAAACAAAAATCTAACCAGGATGCAGATTCCGTAGGACAGTACAGTCGCTTATACGATACCTATATGTATATACATTTTTTTATTTTTTTATTACCATTTATTTTGGCCGTACTTTTTTGACGACTATCGTCAGCTGTCATTATCATTACACTTGAAATAAATTAACGGGGTTAAGCTTTGAAACTCGACATTTGTCACTTAGTTGCTATAGTTCTATAGGTAGAATTAGAAGGTATCGAAATGCGGGCCCCGATATTTCACCCAGAATCGGGCCCTAAGGACACGACTCACGAGATTCATCCCAAATTGAGATAAAAACGGAGAGATAGACAAACTAAAACTCAATCAACCGCTTGCATAATGTCAGACTGACATTTTTTAGTTGTTGTACTTTACTTTCGCTGTGATAGGATGTTTGTTTAAGTCCTACAAGAAAAACATACCAAAAATGGACCAATCTTCAGAATTTGATATTTCTGTCGGTTTAGCGGTTGGATTCTTTATTTTTGCATGGACCCAAGTGGAAAAAACCGGAGCGTCCAATAAAAAAATACCCGAATTAACGTAAATCTTTAAAAAAAATCACAGAATTTAATATATTCCTGGAGAATCGAGACCTTAACGCCTGAACAAAGTTCTGAATCGAGTACTGGTTTGTGTATATACTAGAGGCGTTCAATTTTAGTGGTGTATTTCGTTGTGAATCGGGCCCGAAAATGCGACAAATCCCAGAAAATCCCCCAGTGGCTTAGATATATGCTAGATATTAAGAAGTTTGTCTAATGTGAATGTCTCTCCCTTTGAGATCTTTGGCACAAGTGTACTAAATGTACAAGAACCATAGCTTATAGCAGTACATCTTACAACCATTACAGTAGTAGGGAAATTAATTTGTGTCCAAAAAATACATACTAAATAACAGACAGTTGCATACCTTTGGGAGCCTTGTTTTAATACTGATTTTGATTTAAGAGGTAGGTATTCGGCACTTAAACTCCTATTTATTGTTTAAATAGGTAATGTAAAGGTTGAACTAATGACGTATAGGACAGGCAGTCCGCCTCTTTTGAGTAGTAAATTCGGCAGAATACTCAGTGAGCAAACAACAGGGTTACTCTACTGTACACATTTTTGTGAGATGAAGCGAAATGAGAAAGATGTCCAACATCAATCTGTGTTGCTGTACATAAATGCATGAACATTTTTAGTCCGGCTTCTAGTTAAATTGATAAATATCTCCAAGCGTGAGTGCACTGCCTTAGAGTGAACTAAATTTTGTAGGTAGGTTAAATCGATTTGTGCTCTTTAAATTACAATCAAGATGAACAATTCATCAATTAATCCTATAGAAATGAAACAAAATTCCTTGATGGTATTTCATGGAACACAATCAGACAATTAACCGGAGGAAAAAGAATTAACTTACGCATTGTTGTGGAAACGTCACGCCAATTCTCGGGCGAAGTTTTGCCTTGGCAAATCTTTTATATTATAAATAGGCGAATGCAAACAGATCACTTTCACTTCCTAAGACAACATATTCTTAGATTTTTTTTGGGAAAGAGATTCAATGCTGAGTGTTTTTTTGTTTTCCAATATGTTGGGTAAAGGCCAGGGGTAAAATTTCTGCCACTGGACGAACCTTAGTTTGTATGTTTCAAAATACGGTAGATAAGGGTTTTCACCAAAAATATTTGTTTGTCTTAAAAAACATTCCAAATAGTGCATTAGATAAAATCTGTATTAATCATTTTTTTCTCGTTTCACCACTGAAATAAAAGTATGCCATTTTCAAACGACCTGCCACTCAGGGATTGATTCTGTAAGAATGCAGTGTGGGGATATTTAAAAAAAAATGAGTGCACTAGACATCATAGATTAGATTAGATTAGATTAAAGGGAGATCCTTCAAGGAGCTCGGGCACTGCGGCTTCTTAAAGTAGCCTACTGAGCGTTCCCAGGTAAGTTCCTAGAGCCATCTTATCACTTCAGAGGCAGTCAGGAAGACAAGCATCATCTCTGGGTGTATGTCAGCAATGGTTGCTGCATGGACAATTTAAACGCTCAGGATGTTTTTGCTAAGACGGCATAGAGCCGGACAATCCGTGAGTATGTGATGAGACAGAGTCTGCAGATATGATCCGGTTAGACGCCAATACGGTGGAGATGTTTTTTTACGTGACCATGGTCACTGATAGTTCCTGTAAGCATTCTTAGACTATTTTTGTCCAGGTTAATCAAGAAAAGCGATTTTCTGGGGGAGAATTGGGGAAAAGTTTTCTGGCGCAGTTCTGCCCGGCGGTATTTTGCCAAATCTCGTTTGACTCGATGCGGGATAGGTTCTTGATGTAGTTCCTGAAGTGGTTTTTACTGACTCCGCAGAAGGGTTGGCGAGTAATGACAGATGACCTCAAAGTAATTCGAATCCAACAGGCGGTGAATAATTAGTCTAGCCTTCATTTAAATAGGTTTGATAAGGTGTTTAGACCGAGGATGACAATGAGCCACCTAGTCGGAGTGGAGCGTAAACAGCCCGTCATGCAGTTTCCGGCTATACTTCGTTAGTCTTCGTCCACCAGACCACGGCAGCATAGGTAACCGAATAAGGCCAGTATATCATCCGAAGTCCAAGACCCCAGTTCTTAACGCAGACCCGACGACAGATCGATAAAGATCTGGTGGCTCTGTTTACGGTACGTTCAATCTGCAGGTTCCATGATAGTTTGCTGTCAAGGATAATTCCCAGGGCTTCCCGAGAGAATTCAATGGTTCACCGAACATGGTAGGGTAAATAAGAAGATCTAGTTTTCTGCGTTTTGTAAAGAGGACTATCGTTGTCTTCTTTGGATTTACAGAAAGACCTTCTTTGATGCACCTACACCATCTCTGAACAACAGATAAGGCGAATTGCTGTATTTCCGATATCGTGCTTTCGAATTTGCCACTGACAATGATTGCTACGTTGCGGCATATCCTATAGCATAGACCCCTTGATTTGTTAAGGACTTAAGTAAGTCGTCCAATGTCGGCTTGCCGGCAGCCACTTCAACCTAACCTAACCTAACCTAAGTAAGGCGTCAATAACAAGGGACCAGATTAACAGGATACTAATCACTGAGTTCCTGCGGAAGCACACGGACATAATTAGGAATCTTACATTTTAAGTTAAACGATAGTATCCAGCTTTCTTTTACAGGCTCTGCCATTAGCAGCTTTGAGTTTTAACTCCACGATATTTTTGAGCTTTCAACCATATACCTTTGGAAACTCCACGATATTCTTTCGATGGAATAATAGCAACCAAATTATGCAAATATTTAAAAAAAATTCCACTCTTGGCTGCAGCGTTGCCAAGTCTTATTGGCGTTTGAGCACCGTTTTAAAAATTTTCAGCGTTAATTTTGACCTCTTGGGCACCAAAACTAAAATTTTTCTAAAAACAGCTCGAAAGTTGTCTTGTAAAAAAACAACAACAACAAAATCATATTTGTATTCAGCCATAGCGAGTGCGATGTAAAATAAAAAAAAAATATTTCAATAATAGATACTTAAAAAATAATAGGTAGGTAAATACATTTAATTTGTTTTTTTTTTTAAATGTCCCTGTGGTATATGGTTGCAAAGTATGCAAAAAGCGGCGTGCAGCGGCAGCGTTAAAAAAACACTAAAATATTTTTTAAGCACTGAAAAAACGCCCAAGCGCTAAGTCTACTTTTTCGGCACTGAAATTAAATTTTGGGCACTAGATTTAACGCTGAAAGCACTGACTTGGCAACGCTGCTTGGCTGTAGAAATCCCTCTCTCAAAGTGGTAGATCGAAAAAATTGTTGCTGCTGTAAGTGAGTCGTTTTTTAAAAATGTATGCTTCTTTTTCTACAGTTCTTTGAGGCGGTTTTCTTCACTTCTTTTCCTCACCTCTTTCTTAGAAACTTATGAAGTTTAGGATTTTTTGTGTTGAGTATCTTATGCGTTTTTGCTCGTTTTTTGATAAGCTTTTAGATAAATGTATCTTGATTTTGGGTACATTTTCGTGATGTTTTTTTCCAGCGGACGCGTGTTTAATGATTTTTTTTTTGAAGTAGGTTTTGATATTTAGTACATTTCAATGGATGCTTAAGCTTATGACTTATGAGTTATGAGTATGCCACATTTGTAGGCACGTTCGTGTGTTGGCACCTTTTTTATGTTATATAAATTATTCAAATGAAATGTAATCTTTGCCATAAGAAAACTCCTTTGAAACTGTTTGCGTCATTATCCAACATAAGGCATTAAATCTATCGAAGAAATAAAAATAGACTTTCCAGTTCTATTCAGCTCACTGTATTCCTTTTATCAAAGCCTACAAAGTTCCTTGAATCATGTTTATGTGTGCACAACGATAGATCAAACAAGAAAAATTCAACCCGTCATGAAAAACAGTAAAAGTGAACCTGGGCCGCCCCCTTAGTTCCTACATTGTGCTCTACTCTAAGTTATGAATGACACTTCCAAGTGACATTTCTGCACTAAATCAAACTCCGACAACCCATTTTTGGCTCAATTAGGATCAGACAGAGATAACATTGTCTCAAAACCCATCCTTTTGTGATGAGCAAAAACAAAAACTAAAAGCCGAACCAGAATTTACTCAACTACAAAAATAAAACTACAAAATAAATAATCAAACAAAATTGCAAATTTGACACCCCTACCGATGTGTTCTTATTTATGACTCATTTTATAATCATCTTCTAAGCAGACGTTATATAGACGTTCTTCAAGGTCGAATAGAATTTACTTGATTAAATTATCCGGAGTCTGAGTGTGTCTCGTAATAAAAATTAATCATTAGAAAGTCGTTCATTAGACTTTCGAGCGCAAACACATTTCCACGCGGACGTGATTTATTTACCTCTAAATTTAAAGTACCTATATTGCCAATTTAATTTATTATGTTCTGTCAATAGGGAAACATTTATAATTTGCCAATATTATTGACAATAAGGTGATAAAAAGCACGTTCTGCTTTATAGGCTTTTTGCATGAGAGTGAACACGGCACGACATTTTTATGTTCTGATTTACATCAGTGGAAATGTCAACATGCATCATTTTTTAGAATCGACCACGGTGCTTCATGGACTGTCTGGCATACAGATCACAGACTGAGAGCGATGTTCTCGAGTACTGGAAGTTTAAGTTGACCTCAGCAGTAGGAAGCCCCATTCAAGGTTTTTACCTAGCGAAGCGATTCATGGCGATGTGATGGATTTGCCAACTAGATATTTTTCAATCGTTAAAAGTGAACTATTTTTAACTATCGTCAGAAACGGAATTCGAATTCGAACAATTGGATTCAAAGTATTTGATGTGGACTTTCAAAAATCTGGTTTACCAAGTTTCGAAGCTGTCGAACGTATTTAATGCGACTTTTTAAGGGGCAGATAATTTTTTCCAGTTGGCGTTTATGAATGGGCACATTCAGGAATCTAGTTATATCAAGTCGACTAGATTCGAATTGATGTGACCTGAACGCAAAAACTAGTGCTCAGTCACGAATATCTTGACTAGACTCGTCGGCTATCCCTCAACAAACGTCAACTGAAAGAGCTTTTCATAAGACCGGTCTAACGTCATAAGAACTGTGATACACCAAGTAAGACAGCTGTCAGGCTAAGTAAAGTAGATATTTGAACGTCTCCAATGAATAGCTGACATTTACATTGTGACTTATCGATAGATTCAATTTTTAGGGTTAGGGTCACGGTTGCCACATTGGTCATTTGTGACTAAATTTGGTCATTATTTTTTCTCTTGGTCAATTTTTTATTCCATTTGGTGTTTTTTTTTTTACGAAACTCGACTTTGATTTTCATGCAACCTAAAGCGTTTTTCTTTTCGTCTGTTTGTTCTGCGTTTACATATATTTCGAACTCAAATTATTTTCGTCATTTTTAGCGGCAGTTTCCAATTTTGGACACAAACTTTACCTTCAAGACGAATATTCAAATCCAGTCCAATTAAGCCTACAATATGTTGGAATTTTGCATTGGAAATGTAAATAATGTCAACCTCGGATTTTATCGCAAGGGGGTGTATGGAAAAGAGTGGTTAAAAGTAACATTGACCAGCTATACTATTGGCGGCGCAAGAGGTCATTTGGATACCGTATGCCTAGCCTCTCACAACCATTCGTTTTTGGAACGAATGGATGGGATCTACAATTTTATGCCGAGTCCAAACGGCTAATTGAGAAGCTTTTTCAAGACAGTTATACTTTCGGATGTTTGTTAGACGGTCGCGAGAGGTGGTGCAGTGGAAAAATAAACATAAGATGGCATTTTGGTTTCTTCGAAATTAGAACCTGGGACCCCTCGTAGTCCAACACATTAACCACTAAGCCACTGCGAAACAAGCTCAATTAAAAAGGGTTTGGTGGAAATTAAAAGAGTTAACTCAAAAGGAGAACCCCTGTTAATGTGAACTTCTGTTGTTGTGTCTTGTGTGTAATTGTCGACTTCGGATAAGGATGAGCGAGCAATACATAACTGAATTTTGTGGATTTGAGAAGGAAAACACGTGTTACTCGATCACTGATGCGGTAATTCAACCCCTGATCTCCTCCCATTAGTTTTATATTAAAAGTATATTTTTCTGAAATCTTAAAACAGGTGAATGGATTCAATGTCTTATATGCCATTTAGTCTTAGTATACATCTTGTTTAAAGTATTAAGGTGTGGGAAGAAAAACTGCACTTAAAACTTAAAACATATCACCCAACAATGATTGCCAAATCAACCCCAATTTATTATTGAACTTTTTTTTACCTATAACGTTTTTAAAAATGTTAGTGTATTTCAAACTATGAATTATATTTATGTTGCAATTTTTTGTTTTTAAATTAAATAAAGAGGTAGCTAATATATTTAAGTTTTGGTTGAAATATGCCTTATTTTTTGAGCTATAACGAAAACAAAAAATGGGTGCCATATTTCCCGACTTCACCTTTGTCTTGTAATAAATCCGAAGGTCTTGTATAATTCCTTTTTTTATTGTTAGTATCCACGCATAATATATGAAGCACTGGGTTGTTAGAAAAATGATACTTTTTACCCAGTTCTCCCCTACTTTTCCTTAGCGCTATAATTTTCTAACAGCTTACCATACCATTTAATGAGGGCAACACTTTAAGGTCCGGTTCGTTAAATTTTGGTTATCTTTAATCATTCCAGCTGGTAACCAGCGAATGTGTTTGTTGAGTACAATATCAACCAGAGACTCAGTGGTTTGGTTAGTTAACCAGAGAAATCGATAAACATCCGATTTCGCGAGGTTAATGAGATTTACCCATTGATTTTATATAATTTCGTTTGTTCAAAATTTGTTAGGGACAACGTAGGTATTCATTTTGACGTATCTGCTACACAAAAATGTTTGTACACTATTGTGCAAAAAAAAAAAGAAAAATACAAATAATAGAATGAACAAAATATATAAGGGAAGATGGAGTGAACTAATAAAATCGTATATTACATAATATTCGTTGACGTTTTCAACTGACACGTATAAAGAATTAACTACACACCAGTCCATTGAATAGGTGACGGTACAGGTTCCTGACAAATGATAAATAAGGATTATTTTCAAAATTTTTAGCAAATGACAGCTCTTATAAATTGAGATAAAGCACCTGCATTAGAGGAAATATCGAGAGATAAAGAAAATTGAGATTGTGTTCAATAAATTAACATGAGGCCTATTCATTTGTATAATTGTTTTATTTTGACTTTATTTCGGTTTACTTTTATAAAAAATCATTATTGTCTCACAAAAACAAAATTGCATTCTTCAATTCTTTAAAAATTCCTTTGGTATTTTTTCTCTTTGTGTTTAGTAAGATAACTTAAAATAAATACATTAATAAAAATCTACCTAAATAAATTACTTATCAAAAACAAAAAAAAAAAAAAAACCATTAAAGCTAAAGGATAATTCACATGAGAGCGACCAACTACCTACGAACGAACGAATATTCGCAAGTTTTGACAGTGCATTCACATGATACATTTAATTTGGTCGCAGAAACCCGCGAATCCAATGACAGTCGCCGTTATTTGTCTCTATAACATTTTGAGTTTGAGGTTAAGTTCGAACGAATGCTTTATTCGTTAGTTTGTGGAACGCGAATTGAATGATGTGGATTGTGAATAAACTTTGACAATTCGCGCCAAGGGTGTATTCGTTCGCGGCAAAAAGTTTGCAATTCAAAATTTCGTTATTTAAACTGTTCATTAACATGTTTTCTTAATACATTTTAATGGGATAATTATCTATCCTCCTCTTGGAATAGTAAAATGTACAATTTTCTGTTCATAAATGCATCAAAAGTGGTTTGTTCGCATTTAAGCAATTCGTTCGCTCGCTCTCATGTGAATAGTCCTTAAGTACGCTGCCCGAGCTAAATTTTCGCTCCCATACAGAATTCTCTCCAAAACTTAGCTGAGCTAAATTTAAGCGAACCCATTCAGAAAGTACATTGTTTATATGTCAAAACTTAGCATGCCCATTTAATGGGACGGCACATTTCCTCAAGCTAAATTTTGACAGATTTTTGTGTTCTGTTGTGTTTTTGTATTGCGGAGAACCGTAGAAGTAAGCAAGGATGAGTTTTTTCTAATAAATTCCCTCGACGAGGAGTATCTAGAATCGGAAATAGTATAAATTTGAAAGAGTTGAATTTTTAAAGTGAGTTATTTTCAAAGAGCAACTTTTTTTTGTGACATTTATCCACAGCGCTCTCTATGTCAAAATTTGGCTAGGACTTTAGCTGATGTTTAGAGAGAAAAGTTGGAGACAAGATAAAATTTAGTTTAGCTCGAGCAGCGTAGTAAGCTTAACCAAGGAATTGACCAGCTGTGAACAAACCTTTTCATAGTTTTGAAAAAGGTGAGTTTTGACAAAACTGAACACATTTACAAGTAAGTAGCAAATTGGAACGATCCAACATTTGGAAATACTTTATTGATCCCTTTTGGAAAGTTATAGGCCGACCACATGTGAAGAGAAACTCGGTATAAGTGGTATATCTCCAGAGAATATGATCCCGTGGACGAATAGTAAGGTTGGCGAAGCCAAAGATAATCGCTAGGTATCTATAAAAATGTAAAAACATAACCAAACTATGATCACAGCGACCACGAATTTGATGTTTTGCATGGACCAAAAAGGGAACCGTTGTTTAGAAGATAGAATTACGACTTACCAAAGGGCGATATTGTAGGCTCTTTCTGACAGTCACGTCAACACAACTTAACCCAAAATATAGTGCGGGCTCTGTTGGTCCGTTTACTTAATTTTATGACATGCTGACGCATATATTAATTTTCAGATGAATGGAATTTGAAAAGCATTAATAACAAAATTGGACATAGACACACCACTTATTAATATCACATCTGCATACTGTTACTTATATTTGATTGAGCAGTATAACAAGGCGTATACTACACCCAGAAGATTAATCATAGATTTTGAAAGAGAACACCACAAAACAAGCTCATGACATTGATATTCGGTAGCAAAGACCGGTACCGAGGTGTCGTTTTGTCAAATTACATTATTTGCTATTAAATTCCACCGAGTTTACTGCGAGTTTGCGCTGACAGGTTAGTCAACACTATAACTTATTTAAAGTAAATATAAATTAGCCTGTGTTTTGGTCAAAATCTATTACTCCGATGATAGAGAAAATGACAAAAAGTGGATCCCTCAATTCTGTCGTTCTAATCTTAAGATGTACCTACTTGCAATGAACAACGACGTTTATGTGTACCCTTGTTTTTCGTAAAGCCTCTGTAGCTGTTTTTCAAAATTCACCAAACGTTGGTTTGAAATCGATAAAGTGTGTCTCGCAATTCTGTCGTTTTAATCTGAAGACGTAATCGTATACTTGCATTGAACGGAGTCTTTTGCCAATAAAGGTTATAAATGTCGAAACGGATCTAATTGAATGTTCTTGACTGATAATAGGTCACCTGACAGTTTTATTCACATCTCCCAGTTGGACATGAAAGGATCTATAGCCTGTTTGCATTAACTCTGAGATACATTTCATTGATAGGAAATGAAATATTGCCCCCAGGCCAATTAGCTATCTCATTCAGAAATCGCATGAATAATTCAGAAGGTTGCTTTTATACGTATATTTGGCCGGCGATTTTAGTGAGATGATTTCAAGATGTAAATGAATCATCGCATCGGAAAGTGTTTGCCAAACCAGAACTATCAATTCGCTATTTGGTGCACGGTCGAATGCGTCTAGTTTAGAGCAATAAAAATATGTGGGTTCCAAACAAGAAATATTTTTGATTGTGAGAACTCAATGCCATTGAAATGGATATGCTTTCACTTTTTTTTGTAAAGATCTTAATGGAAGTGTGAACTATTCGATGAAGTCATATGGCTTATCATGATGAGCTGATGATTGATGGGTAAAGGCAAAGCGTAGCCTTTGAAGGACAAGCAAGTTCGGAGAGAAACATTGCTACAAAGTTGTTAGCTTTTGACATAATCAATTTCCTGCGGATAAACATGTGCACTACGAAAAATTACGATCTGTATCAACTTATATCGATCTTTTGGTGAAGAAACTCAAGAGGTTGCCTCTTGTCAACATTTTTAAGCAATCTTCTTCAATTAAAATTTAGTAATATGACAGTATTTTCCAACAGTGCATAATACATAAAATATTTAATAAAACCAATGTTCAAAGTTATTTCAACAAATCACGACGATAGCTACGTATTCCGCGATGATAGCTAAGCTACTAAAGAACTGTCATGCGCGCTGTAACACACGTATACTTTTCTGGATTGTTTCGACTGCACATGTGGTCGTAGGGTCTAACAAAGTCCACTGATGCTTCGCTTTCGAATAACTTTGATATTTGGCGACCGATTGATTTAAGTAGACATGTGTTTGACTATAGCTAGTGCAAAGGCGCCCGTTTAGCGTTGGTCAATGGAGGAGGTCACTTGGTTAATGTTGCATTTAAAAACAAGTCCAAATAAGTTGTAAATGACCGAGATAAATAATGTACACAATTAAATGCAAATTCATTGTTTTTCTGAAAAGTTACTCAATATTCAGATAGCGAAATAAAAGATGGCTCACCCTGCATATGACAACTCAACGAAATACTCTTAAAGAGACGAGGGTTTGATCTGTAAACTGTAACACATAGCGAGGCTATTTTTGTGAATTTTATGAATACGGATTTTCAATGCGACGAACTGAAACCTGTCAAACTTCTCGCCAAAATCACTGTCCAACCATACGTACTCCCTGTCTCAACTTCGAAGCTTTTATTGTTCTTTTTTTTATTCTTGATTATAGTACTGATCAGTTTCGCGCACTTTGAGCATGCTCTGATGTATTAAGATCGATTTGATTTATTTATAAATTATTTGCGCATTATACTATCTGTCATTATGATAGTATATGCCATCTTTTTTTCAGTAATCGATCTACTACATTCGCGTACTCGATCATCAACCATCAATGAATTTTCCTGTCAAAATATATGTCAATTTATTCTGAGACTTTAGAGTGCGTTCTGATCACTCTCTGGCGAAAAAGGCGCAAAAATTCAGAGCCCTGATGTGTCTCATCTAAAAAGAAACACAAACGTTTTTTTGACAGCTCAAACTCTGAACTATAAATAAAAACCCCTATTGTGTTAAAATTAAATTAATAAAAGAAAATCAAGAGTTGTGAGCAATTTGTGGTAGATATTGGTTGATTTTTCTGAATCACTTGAAAGTCTGATAGATAAAAAGTCATGTGCGCCTTCAATTTATTACCATGTAGAGAGTGCTTTTTGTAGCAACACAAACACTAATGCGGTCTCAAGTGGAATGAAAGGCAAACATTCCTCATTTGAGTTTTCTTCTGTTTGTGACTAAACAAAAATTATGGTCGTCAATTACTTGCTAAATCGAAACAGTTCAAGCGTGTCGCATTTGTCTGCGGTTTTTGACGCAACTACATGCATTATCCACAATTTATCTTTAATGACCAAAACTAGATAAAAATGCTTAAAAAATAATGCGGTTTGGCAAAGAGGTGCCTCTACATTTGAACCCACAAAACGAAAAATATTGGTGTACTTTACAAGTGGTAATACGAAGTATTTTTTAACTTTCACAGGGGTTGCAAGAGATGTACGTTTGAATTAGCAACCTCTTCGCTATATTATCATGCATTTCATGATAATATTGTGAGACTTACTAATTTTTGAAGTAAATATTGAATCGAGTTCAGAATTTTTGCGAATGACAGTTGGTATACGAACAGCTCTCAATTTCATACGTGTCAATGAGACCCTAATCAGCAATTAAAAAGTATGTGCCTCCGCATTTTCTTATAAAGATTTCACACGCTTTCTTCATCAATTAAAAACAAAGCTAAATGTAAACAAAAAGAAGTTGAACCTAATTGGGCTTACAAAATAAGCAGGTATATTGTGTTAGCACATTTTATGAGAAATGAAATCCTCTCGTGACCACAAACTAATCTTCACACGAACCGCCATCCACTAAAAATAAGTAAATCTGTTGTCTGTTGGAAATAACTTTTATAACTCCACAGTCCACACCTGTCAAATTGAAATTAATTAGTAGCGCAAGAGCAAACACAAAACACTCAATTACCAAGCAATTTTTTTTAGAATTCCAATATGTGTTTATTGTTTGTTTGTTAATTCCACTTTGCCTTTAAGGATGAATTTGGAGCAGTGCAAATTGTGTAGCAAAAATTATCCTCAACTTCTGCCTTAAAGGCAATCTTCTAAATTAACCACCAAAATAATGTAAACAAGTATGTTCCTATGGCATTAGGAGTGATTTATTACCGGCAATAACATGACTGCGATAGACACATACGATGAAAGCTGGAAAGGTGATTATGATGTATGTATTCACATGTACTTTGCGGACTTGCCGGCGGTTTTAATACAACATAAGTGTCTAATATTCAGCAATTCTAATGATGTGGGAAACCAATTAGTAATCGGATTCAGATCCATCAACCAACATCCAAATAATTACCTGTGTCAATGGCCGCTGGATTTCAATTAACAACATTTTTTTCATCCGGTTTTAATATTTTTTCGATGAGATGAACAATCACATCGCAAACAATTTGCAATTATCTACTCAGATTGGAATCGTGGTAACAAAAAAAAATGTTAAAGACTGAATAAATATATAGAACTGGATAAGAACTTATAGCTTATAACAGTCTTAAAATTCTTTGGGCTGATTTTTTTCTTTCTGAATTCAAATGGCCGTCTTGAAAATCTTTCGGACAATTCTACTTTTGAACGATTTTCAGATGTTCGCTAATAAACACTGCCACCCAGTGGTAAAAAAAAGTATTCAAAGTGCAATTTGTATTTCGTCTCTGTTCAGCCAAAACTCATTAACTGCCATATTTCAAAAAAATTTTTTGCACCCAAAGTATTATTTTAAAATTGTTTTTCAAGCAAAAATTATTAAAACCCCGAATAATCTCATTTTTATAATAATTTCGTTCTAAAAGCCATTCATTAATATTTTCATACTGTACCTTGTTAGAGTAAAAACACGAGCTTCTACAGTACAAATCAGAATGATCATATATTCAGTATTGGTAGTTTAGGTATGTAATACAAAAAGTAATAGATTAGTAAATTCATGTGCGTAATTATAGGAAGTATGCGTTCAATGTACTTATAATATTAACTTAGTTAGGTAATAATGCTATTACAATTATACAATTCATATTCTTATCATTATTGCTTAATATCTAATATGTATATGGAGTTTGTAAGTGATATTTAACATTTAACCTTACCTTACTGATTAAGGAACTTAATGAATTTTGGTTGAAATATTTTTTTTGAAATCATAGTAGGATAGTTTTCAAAAATAAATGTCACTAATTGAAATCATACCGTCAAATAATTCAAATAATTTGTTTTTGCCTTGATGCTGCACGTAGTGTTTCATTTCGTTGACAAATACGTCTCGCCTATCTAATGAATTAGTTCGGGAAATTCTGGAAGAATCTGGTCCAGATTTTTCAGGTACTGACAGTTTCGCAGATCCATAATATCATCCTGAACCCACGGACTTCGACTCCGAATCTGATAGGGATATTTTGGAAATGAGCGGCTGGATGAGTATTATGGAACACGCCAGGTCTATGAAAGGCAAAAGTATAAAGAAATATCCATATCATGTCAGATGCGCTACAACAACTTTTATGACCTACAAGCTCTCTACAGATGAGCTCAAAAATTAGTTTTAAAAGCAAAAAGTGTTCAAAATGCCCCCTATTGTAACTAACTTACGTATTATTATCCACACATACATACCTTACTCACTTTTTGACTTAAAAAATAAAAAAAAAATACTCATACAATCTCTTTTTCCTATTAACTTTCGAAACTCATTTATTTCAATTTTCAGATTTTTTTGATCAGCCAAAAATCATTAAATACTAAAACCATTCTTGTTAGTGTGACTAACAATTAAATTTAGTTTTAGACAGTTTTCTACAAACTTCGTATGCAGTACTCCAATTAAAGCTACTATTTTGAACAAGAGTTTCAAAAACAGAGCACTAGAACCCAAAATAAAAAAACTGTTATTTTGAAATTCGAGTATCTCTGAATTTGTATTTTGTCGGTTAACGAGTTTTGGTCGAACAAGGACGTTTGTTTGCGGGGGTTAAGCTTGAGACTCTTAGCTCAGTCCGAATAGTTTAGATGTAGAAGCTAAATAAAGACAAAAAAGTTGTATACCTACTGCATTTACACCATTTTGCACGGGACGGGACAGGGAGATCCATTTGTCCGCAGTCAATGCTAATAAAGTTGTAAAAATGAGATCACAAATCAGAAATTATAGAAAAAACTGAAATAAACACAAGTTCCGGCGACCAACTTTTCTACAATCACCTAAAAACGTTTCTATTTCTCATTTAAAACATGTGAAAGGAGAGTGGCTACTTAGTGTCAGTAAATTAAACCAATAATACATTACGCAGTTATACGAAGTAAATATTATAATTGTTTGCTTCAACACTTCCGGAAGCCATATTGTTGTATGGAAAAGCGAAATTTCGCAAGCCATCGCTTTATATGTAATTATCAACATGCTGAACTTTCCCATAATTCCTAAAACATAAGCAAGATGGCCGACAAAAATACGTGTCAAGTATTTTTTCGTGCTTACCCAGCTGCTCCTTTCAGCCACACGGCTATTTAGTATTGGGTATGCATTTAATCTTCCGTGTTAGGAATGTGTAAATGAACTATTTGACTATCGGTATACGAAATGTCGGCAGCATTAAGATCTGTAGGAAGACTTCAAAACTTCACTAAACTTCTGTCAGCACATTTTCAGACAAATACAAATGTTCCCGCGATGAAGATTTTGATTTTTATTAAAAGATTTGTACCATTTCGAAATATATTCACGTGACCTTGGCGAATGCCATTTAACCAAATATTATGGTAAATATCAAATGTTATGCATTTAAAAAGTAGTGTTGTTCTGGGGGAAATAATTTAAACTAACTCTGAATAAGAAAACAATTAATTCAAAACAGGATAGCCATCAACACTTAAAAGAATTAAGTTATCTAATAATATTAATCGCAAAAGTAGAAACATTTTCCATATGCGAATATAATTTATACATAAAATAGTTTAAGTCGCGGTAGAAGGCGTCGCTATCAACTTGTATTTCCCTTAATAGAATGCAGATTTTATTCTTAAAAAAAGAAGAGCCGTTCACTTAAAATCCATTTATTACAATTTCAACAGCTAATTCATTTTCTATACCCTTTATTATGATGATGATCTCATAAAGCAACATCATTTAACATTTATCAATAGTTTGGGTTTTTTTTCTATTCTTTGTATCAAATTATGAAAGCAAATTAGCGCACATTGTTGCTGGTGAAATGTTGACACAAAAGTTTCCGGATAACACAGCAAACATATTTTTTTTTTTGTAAATTAGCCACCTTCAACAATAATGGCTGCCGCGTCATCATCAACTCATCGTATACGTCACACACAGATTGCTGATTAAAAGCCCCACATTTCTGGTTCTTTGTTGTCGAAGGTTAAACAGTTTTTTTTTTGTTTAAAAAACTTGGATTCAACCCTTTAATGACTTCTGAATTTAAAGTGAAAATAGCTTTTCAAGTTTTGACAGTCACTTCGGCAAAAACGCGTCAGAGGGCAAAGATCTACCAAACACAAGTTATTGACTCTTCCACTTTGTTGGTGATGTTTCGTAATCTCAGCCGTAGGTTAGTGGTTTTTCAGGTTTGCCTCTGTCAAATTGGTAACTTCTTCATAACAAACAGGCCATTATTATGAACGCTTGTCATTTGGCAAGCACTTTCTTACGCTGCAATTCAATGTTATAATTCAACCAAAGCCAGCAAATTTTAGCGTGCGTTATTTTGGCAACTATTTAAAAAACAACGCATCATTAACACTATCGATCTCAAATTACAAATCTTTCGGACGGCTTTCTATTTGCCAGATGAGTTATCATCAGTTAACTTAATATACCTCTGACAGTGCATGCGATTTATGATGAAGGCGTTCGAACCTCAAAAGTAACAGCAGGTGCTTATAGCGTAAAGCTATCCCTAAAGTCTTACTTACGTTTTATATGCGGCGGTAAAATCGTTATGTAAATGCAGTTAATTTGAGCGTTAAATACGTACACTGATCAGGTTTACTCTACATAAGCCTCTTGTGATGAAAATCCAACCATAAAATGTCTCTTTAAAGTCAATTATTAATTGGACTCATTCATTTTGGTTGCTAATTCATCCGGGCAGTCACTCAACCAAAAAGGGACTCAACCGGTCTCGATTGACTGCAATTTTTTCATGTGCAGTATATTTACAGTTATATACATTTTTAATATCAAATGACCTAAATCTTCGTAATCGCAAAGCGCAGTGAGTGGCTTTGGAAAAAGTATTGCCATTGGGCAAATTTTGCTATATAACATTTTTTTTACAATCCAAACGAATTAATTAATTTGATAATAAAAACTAAACAAATACAGAGAAGTTTTAAAGAGGTTATCAATTTATGCGTAACGTAGTGTGCACCTAATGTGTTTTGGTCAAGTTTTGATTGCTCAATTAAACTAAATTGTTTAAGCAAGGCGTGCATCGCGGAAGATGCGATGACGAAGCCAAGTACGGAGTGAACGATGGCAGCTTAGGGGCTACTTAGGCGAGAGTAGTGCCAATGAAGGGAGGGTAAGAACAAATTTCTCGCAGCGTCAGTGTCACTGTATAATAGGTACACTGACTTAAATTAAAAACGGTACGGCTTTTATTGTGGGAAAAATATTCAAAAACCCCACTTTTATCTCCGCTTCCTCAGCGTATAAATAAACTCGTACGTCCTAAATGTCATTTTACCATAATACACGGATGGCAATTGTTGCCATACGTAACAGTCACGTAGACGCAAAAACTGGCATGATATTTTTTTGTTTCTAGAAGGAAAGGGTTGAGTCCCACCGACGAGCTAATTGACTGATCCAAGGAAAGCAAAGTCTATGCAACAATATCACATTCAAAAATACAATTTTAAGCTACATATGCCGTCCACTGCCAAAACTACTTTTTGGGAGCGCTTTTGACGAAAATGCATTTCAAGCCGAGGGCATTGGAACGCTTTTTGATGCCACAGAAACTTCAATATTAAGCGGGTAGATGGTAGCTGGTTCGCGCATTGCTATTCACTTTTAGGTAGAAGATCGTCAGATTTTGCCAACTTAGGTTGACTGTGTATCTTCGGTGTGGAAGCTTGGAAGAACAAAAATTTGCGCTGTTTAAGTTCGAAATCAAGGCTCAATAGTAACAGGCTTTTCACACCAATCCGAAAACCATGTTTTCCTCAAAATTCGTGTTTTCCTCGAAAACCCGTCTATGCATTCACACCGCCCACCAACTAGTTTTCGTTTGACGTTTCATGTTTCAATCAGCTGCGAGACACTAGTTACTACAATTCGGTGCAAACTCTTTTGGTTACGAATTTCGATCGCATTTTTTGTTTTGGAAAATGATTTTAAGTTGTGAGTTGTGACATTTGTTGGGTCTGCCATTTTGCTGAATTTGCTGAATATTGCAACCCAACGATTGGTTGGAAGTCGCTTTCGTGGTGTTTTCGTAGAAAACTTTAAACGACTCGCTTTGAAAACTGAAATATGTATGGGAAAACTTCTGTTTTCGTAGAAGTTTTCGAGAGTTTTCCCGATTTTCAGCTCGGTGTGAAAAGCCTATAATAACTGAACTATTTTCACTGAGAGATTATGAAGCATAAATCTATACCATTTTTTAATGGGCGTTTTATATGTCTCTTTATTATAAAGAACATAAAAAAACTAAGTACAAAAAACCACCAAAGAATGTAGCTCTTTAATTGATTCGTTTAGCGTTGAATATTGTAGGTGTAGGTAGGTATACTTAGTTTATACACGATGCATCTACATAATGTATCGAAAAAGTTGATGCTTCCGTATTCATTTGCGGCTTTCAACACGTGCAAGGCTTATTCTTCCGCAGCAAAGCTATATCCATACGACTTATTTGATATGAATAACAGGATTATAAAGATTATAAGGAGTTTACCTTCTCACACTCATAAAATAAGCAATGAGCATTAAAATCAACCGATCGCAACTATATAAAATAATGACCTTAGTAGGATAATAAAATTTATTTAATTTATCAGATGCATACATTTTATTTACGGAAGTCAAAATAAAATAAATTCATTATATAACTGCATCTATATGAGTAGAAATGAAGTCATCGGCAACAGGTTAAAGTGCGGTCTCTACTTTCATTAGAAGCAAATGACTTTTCAATGGAAGGATATTAGGGTAATTTAACGACGTTTTTACTTTTATGATCGCAAAGATTTATTGATAATTTTGCACGAGACAAGGGCCTCAACAATCCACTCTTTGTCGTTGTAGAATTGCCTGTTAAAAATGAGGACGTAATTAAAGACTGCATCATCATAGAACACTGACTTTCACTTTGCAGTTCGCAAGAAAAATCAACTATTGCTTCTTTCAGTACAGTGGAGTTCAAAAGTGTTTTTTTTTTTTTTTTTTTTTTTTTGAAAACGCAATAGACCCCATGTTATGGATCACCATTTTTTTTAATGTTAGTGCTTCATAATTATCTACAAATCTTTGATTAACATAATTTTGAAAATCATGTGAAGGTGACGCTCCAATTGCCCAATGCCCATACACTCTATAAGTCGATTTCTGCATTCACCATTGCAGCGGTTTTGTTGCCAATTTCTGCCCGGATTTTGACCTTTAGGTAAAACCAATTAATTTTCTGTAATTTTCCACAGAAGATGCAAGCAAAGTCCGACCATAATTGCCGTCTTTGAATTAAAATGTTAATGCTCGCCACTTCAAACCGCCAAGAGTGTTCCCTCTAAACAACCATCGATGAATTTGAACTGTGAGCCATTTCTCTTCCCTGTTGGAACCAAAAATGTCCCCTTAGCAGTGTTGCCAGGCGCTTTAAGTGAAATTCCCCATAACAGACCTTAAAATTCCCCTTTTACTTCTTGGTGGCATTCCGCATGTATTCCCACAATCATTAACTTGTAAAACAAAAACTGAAATGCAGTTACAATGAACCTTATATGGCTCATTTTCCAATCAGTCGATTATTATGATATAGAATATTATGCGTGTGTCATGTCAGTTACGTTCCGTTCAGAGTTGTTCCGAAGAATTATTTTTGGAGTTGAGCTATTTTCCGAACCATTCCACACATAAGTTTTGGGTGCGTTCACTTGGCGAATCTTTTTGTGACTGTGTTCAGTCTTGAGAATAGATAAATAAATAAATACCCAAATATGGGTAGGTATACAACTTCAGCGCAACCATGATTCCATTTAAAAGGGATTGTTGGAGTTAAGTATTGACATTAAATATTTTTTTTTAATTTTCCTCACATTTCGTTCTAGAAGATTCCCCTTTTCCGCTTTCATCAAATTGTTGATTGAAATCGCCACAAAAAGACGAACTCCCCACGAACTGGCACCACTGCCCCTAAGTCCAGTTCATCACCGTGTGGATTGCAAGATTAAAGCTCTCAATCTCTCAATATACAGCGGTGATCAGCAGTCGACAGCTGCCTACCATAGCTAAGTTTTCATAGGGCTTGACAATATATAGATCGGTATGCCAAACTCAGTACTTCAGGGTATAGGAAACCATTCAATGTATATAAAAAGGAATAAATTTACAGTCGTATATATCACGCTAAAGCCCGACTTACTAGAGTCGTACCTTTTCAACACAATGCTCTATACGTAATAGCGTTTTCACACCAAGGTGAAAACCGGGTTTTCGCGAAAAAATACTAAAACTTCATCGAAAACAGAAGTTTTCCTATACATAGGTATTTCAGTTTTCAAAACGAGTCTTTTAAAGTTGTTTTCCACGAAAACACCACGAAAACGACTGCCAATCGTTGGGTTGTTGAAACAAACACACCTTTTGCAATATTCAGTAAGTTCAGCAAAATGGCTGACTCAAAAAATGTCACAACTCACAACTTAAAATCATTTCCAAAATGAATTGATGGGCTAATATTATTTCGAAATGCACTACGTTCATTTTGTTTGTTAAAAAATGTGATCGAAATTTGTAACCAAAAGAGAAATTGAAACGTCAAACGTCAAAAACACGGTTTCCGGCTCAGTGTGAAAAGCCTATAAGCGGTACATTTTTTGTATAAAATAAAAGGAAACAATTCTATAATAGATGCAAGAAGCTAAACACTGAGAAGAGGACTTTATGAACCTGTTGCGCCAACTCTTTACGGAAGCCTGTAGCCCTATAAGTCGTCCACCAAACGCTTGCACCGACACTTACTTTTCAACCTAGAATTGAACGTCTCCGAAGGTCTAGTTAGCTGTGCTTTTCAGTTGAGGCATTTTCAACATCTTCTTCAAGTTTGCACCTTTTGCTTTAGAATCAGTCTACAAACAGATCAATTCAAATGAAGGTAGTCCCATTTCTTTGGCTTAAGTCAATTGATGATGGGGTCATCAACATTGAGGTTAGTCCTCCCCCTTCTCGGGATTTTTAGAAACTTTATCATTTGTTTTATTGGTCTTGCTTTTGCGGTCCATGCGATCTCTACCCGGTCCCATACAGGTTTTGTTTCTTTCTTGGCAAGTGATCCATACAAATATATGGTCCCATTCCTTCGTTTCCCATTGCCTGTCTTAACAAAATTATCGGTTTTTCCCACCTCAATTATAAAACCGGATACGGTCATGATTTGCTAATTCATATGTAAACACATTTACCAATCGTAAATATTGATCAAATGGTAGATTCTTACTCTTAGGCTACTTATTAGACGACAAGTCAAGAAAAGACCGACTAAGCGACTCCGATCATGCCAATTCCACTTAACTCTTCACGCCGGCAAGCGCCAATTACATAATTCACAATTCGGCCCGGTGTAAACATCACTGACCTTCACTTTGGACCATAATCGTCAGCCGCACATCGGAACAGCCATTACCGAAAGAAATATGCAAAACTATATAAATTTTTCCATAAACTCATTCCAATCGCTTGATGGTGTTCGAACGTTATGCTAGCCTTGCCGAACGATAAGGGACCGGTGTAAACACTAAATACACATGTATGCTCTACTGTCTGCCTGTTGCCGACTGGACGGGTTTTTCTTCTTTTCACCCCAAAACCAAAATCCACACCTGCTTTTCAACTTGAATTACCTCTTTCTCTAGCGTGGAGATGAATAGTGATCGTCTGTTTTAAGTTTCGACCGATCTCGGCCGAAATGGGTTTCTGGTAAGCTTTTTAGTTGTTGGCTTAGTTTTTTTTACATTTTATTTTTTTTTTATTTGTGGTTGTATATCTTTTCTGTCAGTTTATCATCTTGACCACAGACTTGTAGTGTGTTGGTGCATAGTTCGTGGGCCATTATATTTTAGTATAAAATGTTTGGTCCGATTGGGGGAGAGCATCAGTTCTTGAGTTTAGTTTCAGCCAAGTGGGACAACATAGAAAAATACCTCAACTATCAAAATGGTTAGTATACCAAGGATTTACCGAGGAATAAAACTATTTTGTGTTGAAAGTGGAATTTTTTTTGAAAAATGTAGTTCAAGTTAACAAAAGTGGTAGCAGTTTTAAACGATTTCGTGATTTTGTTTTCAATCGAAAATGTCAAACTAGCTTAAATCGAAACATCGAACTTTAAATTCAAATTCGAAACACCGAATGGTTGCAGTATAACTGTTCGGGATACACTTAAGATATTGGCAGTTAAAAAATATTCGATCATTAGCAGAGTGCGAAGTGCAAACTCAATAAGTTCACTAATCCAATTTTGAATTATTTACTGGGGATACAAATTCGCATTTCCTTAAAAATCGCTCGCACAGAGCGAGTCTTATGAAGGCTCCTCTGACATGTCTAAGCGGTAATTCTGGTCAGTAAATTTGATTTTTTTAAATCTAATTTCAAAATATTTGCTATATTTGATAAAAATTCGCGTTATTTTACGAAATCTTCGCACTGATTCACACGATTCTTACAAATTCACTCATTTTGGCATAGCTATTTCTAGTCGAGCCAATATTCGCAGGTGTTCTTACTTACAACTCCGAATTGAATATCACATTCGACTCTTGCAACTCCTTGTGATTTTACTTATTTGGCGTAAGGAACACGTGTCAATAATATTATTCGCACAAAACTGCGAAAACGGTTAGAGTCACTATGTCGAAGTTTTTTCAATCTGGTCTTGGAAAAATTAAACATTTGGGACGGAAGTTCTATAAATTTGAGCTTAGCTTGAGCAATTGTGTTATTTTGGAAAAAATTTCGCAACAAAATATTCGCTTAGCGAATCGCAAGTCGATAAAAGTTCGATAAGTAAAGGTTGTGGCGCCCAAAACTTTAAACATAAACGCCTTCATTCGCGACACTGAATGTACGAGGCTTTATAATTTTTTCGCAACAAATCGCATTACATAATTTCGTGAGTACGGAAGGTAAAAATTATGGAATGACCCTCATTTTAAAAAAACTAAGACAAGTCCATTGTTTGCAGCACAAAAAAAAACGCCCACGTCATTAATATTTCGCAAAAAATATAGAGCACTGATGACATCGAAGGTCGTTGAATGTGAGAGCGCAAAGCGAGCATATAGTTTCGATACTACTTCTCGCTCGTTGAGGAGCAGCTCTTTCTATACCGAATATTCGCAACTATTTTAAATATTTTCCTTGAAAACATACGCTTTTCGAACTGTTAGCCCAGTTGCCTTAATGAACGATACTGTCCAAAAATTAAAGTGAGCATTTTATAGCATCCGTAATTCACTTCGCAATGCTCAATGTGAGTTTCAGTGATTTAACCGTTTCGGTAACTTTTCGGAGTCCACTTCAACCTCAACGGTAGGTTACAAGGTTTCAATATAGGTACAAGTATTTCTGTTGTTCGCATAAATTCGCGCTGTAAAGTACCTATTGCATTTTCTGCGAAGCAATAGTGTCGCGAATTTCGAAAACTTTCTGCTCTTTTACAATTCGCTATTTGACTTCCAAAAGTTACACAAACGTTACACAAAGGTTACATTATGCCCGCTTCGTTCGCTGCAATCTTTGTTGAAAACAGACAAAGTGCAAGTTGACTGTCACGAACTTGAGCAAAGAAAACTGAGTAAGGATTCTTACTTCTTACTAACTTAGTTTCGTCAAAATGTGGACTATTGTAGTAGCACAAAACCAACCCACGTTAAAAAAAACCCACACTCGATAAAAGTTTATCTTAAAAAAATTCTAACAGCTTCCCCTCACTTTTGTTTATTCCACAGAAATTCCTTATCGCTTTCGCATGCATTGCTCTGGCTTCAGCTGATGTTAGCCATTTGTCCAACACCTATTTGCCACCTGGACAGGGACACGTCAGCCACTATTCAGCTCCAGCAATCAGCAGCTACTCCGCACCAATCCAATCCTCATACATCGCCCCAGCTGTTCAATCATATTCTGCTCCAGTTCAATCTTCATATATCGCCCCAGCAGTTCAGTCCTATGTTGCCCCAGCTGTTCAATCTTATTCGGCTCCAGCTGTTCACTCGTATTCGGCTCCAATTCAATCCTCATACGTGGCTCCAGTTCAAACCTCGTACATTCCACCAGTCCAAACCGTATCCTCGTCATACAGTGCCCCCTCAGTTCAGTACTCGTCTGGATTCGATAGCGGCTTTGACAGCGGTCTGTTCGGCAACAGTATCAGCAGCGGCAGCTACTCCGCCCCATCAGTATCTGTCGGTACCGAATACGGTAGCAACGGAGGTTATGTCTACAACAAGCATTAAGTTAAGCGACAAACATGTCTGATATCGGCTTAAAAATATTGTGAGAGATAATAATTGTTTAAATTATTCAAATTGAAAATAAAACTCGAATTTACGCAAATATCCCAATTTATTCAGTCAGATTCATAGCAACTACAGCACCTGGTTTGATGTAGACATTCTCGGGAATCACCCACGGATAGTGCGGCGTTTCTTCGTGGAACATATAGGGACCAACTGCTCCAGTGCGGGACACCACCGCAGCTGGTTTTATCCAGAAGTTCTGTGGCAGCAGCGCGTTAAAGTTGTTCGGGTGAACTGGGACTCGCCAAGCTCGACCGAATGTTGACAATAACACCGCCGGTGAGCACAGACACAGAACGATAACTAATGGAATGATTTTCTAAAAGTAAAAATACAACAAAAAAAAACAATCAAGAACTTTATTGAAACTCAAAAGTGTTGGTATTGCAAAAACTTTTACAGAGGAACCTGCCATGTTCGTTCGATATCAAATGCAGAGTACTGAGCGGATTTGCCAGCGAATTGCTCGGTACCTAGCTGTTGTTTTTATATATCGGTAACTTGTTTGCCGTTGTTATTTGACATTTTGCGAATTCGTTGTTCTTCTTATGACAAAATGCGCTGGACCGGTCCGGTGTGCATTAAATTACGAATTGGGGTTATGCTAATTTTGTTCGGATAATGCACTGTAACAGTTTTGTTTTCAATAAAAATTCGTAATCTATCCTCGATAAGGGATTATTAATGGTGGAGGATCGGCATACAAAACGGAGCTGAGAGGGGATCATAAAGAGCTCGAACGGGTTGCCACTGATACGTTTTGTTTGCGTTGGACTACGAATTTATTTACACACTGGCTGCTCTTTTTGCCAACAAACTGTTTCCAACCTTTTGGAATTGAATTAACAATTTTATAGCTTCGTACAGTTTTCTTTTATATTATTCTTTTAAGTAGACAATTGAAGGCTTACACATTAAGATTATGTTACATAATTTAAAATAGTGAAATGCTGAATAATTGATTTACTAGAAACAATCAGGACCACCATTAAACTAAAAGCATAACAATTAAAAATATAAAAATATTAAAAACAAACAGCCAATTCAAATTCAAAAATAAAATAAGCTGTGCACAAAAGCACGGTTGAACTCAATCTATAATTTTGCTAATAAGTTATAAAGTTAATTTATCAAAAAAAAATAACAAATAATCTTTAAATTTTCTAGAATTTATTCATTTTTGCGTACGAAAAACATTTTCCGATCAACTTCTCACTCAATCTCGCAACAAAAAATAAATCATTCCACTGAAATATTTCATTTCTTTACTGTTCCTCTGTCAGACAATTTTTAATCTGATGGAATCCAATCATTGGTGGTTGATTTGACGTAATTTTCGTAAAGAAACATTTTTCCAACAGAATTTTCGCCATGACCGCCGAAATGTAAAAAAAGTTCATTTTTACACTGTTCCAACTTTTTCGGTTATCTTATTTTGCGTAAGATAAGCTATAAAACCTATGGTTTTATTTTTGGTCAATAAATTGATGTAGTATGCCTTGATACTCCATACGTCAAAACAAACACGGAACATCCATTAACGCATTGAACGAGTTTGGCAGATGATCGCCTTTTTTGTTGTTGTACCATTTCTGTTACATGCATGCTACACCATCGTTAGAACAAAGACTGTAGCCTCTTATATGCAATGCATTCTTTGTTTTGTTTATACCTATACCTAACGTAAGGCACAAAGTTTGCGTTTGCTTAGTTATTTATCGTTCATGTGGGAAGTCTACGCGAATTTTACTTTTATTTGGGGGATATTTCAAAAATAATCGCTTCTAAAATAACACTTCAACAATGACATAAAACAAAGTGTAGACTGTAGACCATTAATAAGATGATGATACCTAGACAAAGCAGTATGAAGTTTGTGGCGAACAATCAATGCCTTTGAACGGATTTTATTCGTGCCTGTTTGACCATAAATCTCTTCTTCCGTACACATTAGCTATTGAATTGGAAGCAAGACGTAGCCTTGAGAGCGCAATAACTTTTTTCTAGGACTTTATCTGCATGCATGCATACTTAATTTTGCTTGTGGGTTGAATGTCAATAAAAAATAAATTTAAATTAATTAATAAACAAAAAAAAAACTTACATCCGGAGTCCAACTGTTGGTCAACAGTGTACACACAGATCGTTCAGTTCGAGCAAAACCCTACAAATGCTCTGCGGTTGGTGTATTCGGTTTTATGTCGTTGCCATTGGTGGCTACTTAGGCCCGATTCGCCAGAAAATCTATCCAAAAAATGAAATTTTTTTTATTTCCCGTTTTTTTTTATTGGGCACACCCTCCTGTTCTTTAAATTTAGCTAAATGCACAAATAAAGATTTGCAATCCTTTGCCCGATGGAAATATAAAATTTTAAAGATCGGTCGATTTTTGTTGATTTTGTTGCACGACTTAAAACAAACAGCCTATCTCAGCCAAAAAAAAAATTAAGTAAGTATCGACAACAAAACTATTCTGTCTCTCAAGCTGCAACCATCAATAAACAACAATCAATCACACCTCCTCAATTTGGAACGCTATACGATCTTATGAATCGCGTCCTTAAGGCACAATTCCGAGTAGTAAAATTTTCAGGATCTGGAGAATTTTCCTTACTTAAATTTTGTTATTGCTTCTTTTAAACGTCACACATTTCCAACATTGAAAAAAGGAATGCCAGATGCCCAATTCTAAATAGCCGTGTGACTGAAAATGGCAGGATTACCTAGCACGCAAAAATACGTGCACGTATTTTGGTCAGCCATCTTGTTTACGTGGTAGGAATTATGGGATATTTATAGAGCAATGGCTTGCGAAATTTCGCTTTTCCATACATCAAAATGGCTTCCGGAAGTGATGAAACTGACACTCATTTATTTATTTACATTTCTATATAACTAATTAATAAATTCTTGGTTTAATTTACTGACACCATAGTTACCACTCTCATTTAACAAGTTTCACTTCTTTTGGCACGATTCCAAATAAAACACAATCCACTTGCAGGGCGGTTTTCAAACAAGAGTTATAAATGGAAAACAACTTTATTTATAAAAAACAAAACATTTCTAATGAAAAACGCGAAATTTACAACTCGTATTACACAATAATAAACTTAACCTCTAAATAAATTACTATATCACTTATACGATTGCCACTTGGACAACATTTGGCAACTCTCGTTTTGCTTATGGCACTAAACGCGATCGTTGATCATCGTCGAAATGTGCCAGACTTCCGGGGCTATCAGCATCGGACTCCTCCAGTAATAGACACGGGGATCGTCCGGTATTCCCAATCGGGTTGCTCCCTTTCGGCTGAAAATCAAAAAGAAACCAAAACAGAAAACGAAATAAGTTGTAGCTATCGCACGGTAGTCATGTTACGCACCTCTCTTGACGTTTCGATGACGAGCTCGGATCCCTTCGCGCGGCGTAATAGCCTCGGAACAGGTAACCCAAATTGAAGTTTCTCCTCGCCGGCATTGTAGCCGGCCATTCCCGTCGCCGATGGAGTTTGAAAACGTGACAAAGGATTCTGGAAATGCATGTTGATATTGAAATTGCGATGTCCATGCTTGCTGCGTGTGTAAAAGTACCCAACAATGCCGAAGACGATAAGTATCCCCAAGAGGGTGTACCAAACTGCAGCCGCCGTGGATGGACTTGACGATTCTGTGTCAGTTCCTTTGGCCACCAGACTGGCAGCGATTTCATTCGATGGCTGTGCTGGGCATTTGTAGTGCTCATCGACAATGGATCCGTCGTGGCACATGCACTCGTAGCCGAAGGGACCTTGGACACAGAGGCCGGAACACTTTTTGCGTTCACACGTATTGCTGACTATTTTCTGGCGCGACGGACTGTTCACCACGATGTCCTCGGCGTTGTAGATGTTCAAGCTGAAAGATTGACAGGACGCATCTCCAAACAGGCGGCAGCGGACGCCGTCCTTGGCGCCTGTATTCACTATGTAGGCCATGTTCTCGTGGATGCTCATCGCTGATGGGTGTACAATTGCGTTCTCCCTGCGAACAATTACCTTGACGGTTCGGTCGGCACCCATGCCATAGCTGACCGACTGGAGGGTGCGCGAGTGTGCGTCAAGGAAGTACAGCTGCTTCTTGTAGGTGTCAGCCTCTAGAGCGGTGACCAGGGCGTCTTTGGTGGTTAAGACTGCCCGCCTGGAGCCATCCAGACTGGCGATGCAGATCTGAGTTGAAGGGGCACTAAAGCCTTTGGATGTGACAGCTGCGTAGAAGACCCTCCGGCCAACGGCGTCCACTGCCACTGCGCGCATTACTTCCATTGGCGGTAGTTTGACGATGTCAGCGCAAAGCTTCTTCTCAAAGCTGCATGCCTTCAGGCGGTAGGTATTGAGTCGGCTGATGACGTACACGTTCCCCGTGATCCAATCCACAGCCACTTTCGTGGGATTCTCCACAACAAGTCCCGCTGTCACCACCTGCTTTTCCATGCTCCACTCGAAGAGGGCATTCCTATCGTCGGTGGTGTAGTATAACTTCTTTCGAGCGATGTCCATGTCGAGGCCGGTTATTCTGGTGTCGTTCACCGACCACACCACCTTCAGGGTACCCGCCGACTCGGATAGGCTTCGGATTTCATTGTGAGTCGTGAAGAGCATGGTGTAGCCGCTTTCAAGCGACTTGCAACTGGTCTTATCGGGACGAATCATAAAGCCGCTGTAACAGCTGCACCGGTAGCTTCCATGCGAGTTCTCACATATCTGCGCACACGGGCTGTTGCCCTCGACGCACTCATTGACGTCCACGCACTTCTTGTGGTCCGCTTCCAACTTGTATCCGTCAAAGCAGCTGCACTTGGCCCCGTACGGAGTTGCGTGGCACTTGTGTTCGCAGGAATTCCCCCTGCCACATGCAGTCGTGCACATCTTTGTCTCATCCTGGCCATTTTCACAATCCAGCTTGCCATCGCAAGTCCTTGCGTCATCGATACAGGTTCCGTCCTTGCAGTCGAACATACCCGGCTCACAGGCAGTTGCAAACTGCGAATGTGTACTGACGTTGTACCGATCACAGTTGAGCTCGTCGCTGCCGTCGCGGCAATCTTTTTCACCATCGCAGTGGAACTCCATCCGAATGCATTCCGACGAAGACTTGCATTGGAACTCGTACAAGCTGCATCCGTGACAGTCGACTTCGTCCTCTCCGCGCGGACACTCGGCAGTTCCATTGCACTTGGCACGCAAGTCCAAGCAAATAGTTGGCTCTGACGGGCATTGGAACTTTTTCGGTTTCCCGAAAGTGTCAAACCCGTCATCGCCATCGCCGCAAACGATCTTTCGCTTATCGTCGGCACATCTCAGCTCGTCCGAGTTATCGCCACAGTCGTTGTGGCCGTCGCACACGAGACGTTCGTCGATGCATCTGCCGAGTTTGCACTTGTGCATTCCCTTGTCGCAGTCCTTGACAACTAAAATTATGTGGCAATCAGTGCCGAAGCAGGCAAGGATAAGGACACGTGAACTTACCGCATTTATCGTGCTCATCGGACCCGTCACCGCAGTCCATATGACCGTCGCACTCCCAGCTTTTGGCGATACACGTTCCAGACGTGCATTGGAACATCTCCTTGCCACACTTGGGCTTGGAGTCCTCGGTCTTTTTGTCACAGTTGGCCTCATCTGACCTGTCGCCGCAGTCATCGAATCCGTCGCACATGACACTCAAGTCGACACAGCGCCCGTTGTCACAGGCGTGCTGGTGGTTGTGGCACTTCTTCGAGTCATCTATGAAAAGAAACGCATGATATATTGAAGGAAGGGAACCTCACAGCCGCCGTGGTACTCACCGAATGTCTCACAGTGCTCCTCGTCACTGCCGTCTGGACAGTCCTTCTTCTTGTTGCAGCGCAGCTCATTCAGCACACACTGAGTCGAGTCGTGACACATAAACTCGTCGAACGCGCAAATGACTGGAGTCTTCTTCGGCTTCGAATCACAGAACGCCTCATCCGACCCGTCGGAGCAGTCCTTGCGACCGTTGCACTGCCTCGATTTGGTCAAACACTCTCCCGACTTGCAGCGGAACTCGCAGTCTAAGGCCTCGATGCAGGTTTGGTTACGCGAGTCCTTAAACACCAAGCCCGAGGGGCAGAGGCACGTCGCGGTGTTCTTTCCCAACACAACACAGATATGGGAGCATCTACCGTTGTTATGCTGGCACGGATGGTCACGCTCTGTCTGTGGTAAGCTTGACAGGAGTTTTATCTTGGTCACCATTTTCATGCTCGACACCTCGAGTTGAGTCTTCTTCACAGTGCCCAGGTTGCTCTTGTGGGTCCAGTAGAGGTAGGGCGAGTTCAGCGCTGTCCAAAAGACATCTTCATCGACGAGTGCCATTGAAGCTGGTTGGACAAGGCGGGTCCGCAACGGGTAGCTGTGCAGATCATCGAACAATGAGAAATCGATATTGCCGCCCTCGGTGTCTACCCAGTAGAGCGTGCGCGTATCATAGTCGGGGAGGATTTGTACAGACCCCTTGCCTTCGATATCTTCGAAGACGTGAGTATGATCACCATCCCCACTGAGGGTCTTCTGATCGATGTGGATGTTTTTGGATGATCGCAGGGCGACGAACATCTTTCTGCAAAAATAAAGGTTTAATTTGAGTGCATCTAAGTGGGAGAGCGGCTTCTGAACTTACCCATCTTCTGGCAAGAGTCCGATGGCAATTGGTTCGTCGATTCCAGCGAAGAAGTGCACGATCGCCCGTTGCTTCATATTCAGCGAGTACACCTCCACAACGTGTCTTTCCGAATCGGTCCAGTAAAGGTTCTGTCCCAGGTGATCTGAAAGGAAAGCACAAGTCAACACTCAGCACAAGCAAGTCCTCGCACCGTCAACTTACCGAAAGCCATGCCAGTGACGTTTCCCACGGTTCCTCGGATCAAAGTCTTAATCGTCTTCTCAACGAAGTCGTATTCCGCAATCAACTTCTGGACGTTGTCCGCGATCAGTATCGTACCGTTTACGCTGTTGTAAGCCATCTGATCGACGAACATGGGCAGAGTGTACTCCTGTAAGATCTGGTGCTTGCCGAAGGTCGTGTGTTCCATTTCCAAGATGGTGTTCCCCAGGCCGACGAATAGCTTCTGCTTTTTGGTCGACTTCACGCACCGTGTACGATCGATTGCCAGCGACATACCGTCGGGACATGCGCAGGTGGACGAGTTATTGGCCGCCAGCAGGCACAGATGAGTACACCGCCGATTAAGGCAAGCGTGATCGACTTTCGGCTGATTGGCGGAATGGTACACATGCACGGCATACATTCGGCGATCCTTCGCTATAACTTCGTGACCTTTGCCGCTGAACTTGTGGCACGTATGGACGCTCATGGTACCCCAGTCCGACCAGTAGATGTTGTCTTCAAACACCGCAATGCCATAGGGATGCTTGAGGATGTCCGTCAGGATCAACCTGCGATCGGAACCATCCGTTCGTATGCTTGAGATCGTCATTAGCTTGGCATCGACCCAGTACAACCTCTCATTGTGAATATCGAGCGCTATTCCATTTGGCCAGTGTATTTCCGTCTTCACCAGAGCCATCGGCTCAGCACCATCCATGGATGCCCTCGCGATCATTGGCACTATTCCCCAGTCTGTCCAGTACATCAGTCCCTTCTGCGGCCAGAGCGCGATGCCACGTGGCTGATGAACATTAATGACCACAAGAGGCGTACAATAGAGTCCGTTATTCGAACAGACCGCTATATGTCTGAGCACGTTGTCCGAAAAGTAAATATTTCCGGTCAACCAATCGACCGCAAGATCTTCTGGCGCGTCCAGTCCAGAGGTGAGCAGGATCTCCTGCTTCGAGCCGTCCTCTCGAGCCTTCACAATGCTCTCCGACTCGTGATGAATATTGGTCCAATAGATGTTCTGCCCGTCATATGCGACTCCGATTACAAGCGTCAGGTTGTCCGCCACTGTGTAGATATGCCTTGACTTCAGATAGACGCCAACCACAGTCTTCTGGGTCGTATAGAGTAATAGCGGCTCACCACTGCGAACGACACATGTCTTATTGTCGCTCTTCAATCTGTACTTGTCACCGCAGCTGCAGCTGTAAGAACCCGGGGTGTTGACGCAACCTTGGCTGCAGACACCATATCCCTCACACTCGTTTATGTCTTCGCAGACATTATGGTCGCTGTTGTATCTATAGCCGGATGGACAGACACAGTCTGCTCCTGTTGGTAGGGAGTGGCACACGCTCTCTTTGGGACAGCTCTTGGATTTGCAATTCACTTTCGGATCATCGCACTTGCCGTTCTCATCGCTATGGTCATGACAGTCGGGTTTTCCGTCACAGACTTTTTCCACGCTGATGCAGGTATCGTTATCGCTGCAAAGAAACTTGTGTCGATCCAATTTGCAGTTCCAAACTGTGGACAATAGGAAGGGGAGATTGTTAACCTTGTTTGTTCTACACCAGAGTCTGTTTAAGTTTAAGATCCTCTCATTGCAAATAGTCGTAAAGGTGTCTTAGGTGGAGCTACAAAAATTTACAGGGTTGGGGTCAGAATTCTGGATGGGTCAAAAAACTTTTTACAAAATACTGCTCTTCAAAATTAAAATGTTCGCGCTTTTTAACATTTTCCAAACCTTTTTCTATTGTTTGCTGAATTTTGTAGGGCAGAGATGAATGGACGATATTGACATCATCGGTCGGTCACAGCGCTCCGTGATAGAAGCTTTCACGGCGATTGAAGAACAGGCGAAATCTGTTGGTCTTGAAGTTAACGAGGACAAGACTAAGTACATGCTATCAACAAACAAACAAACATCTGTCCATCGTCTAGGACAAAACGTCACTATTGATAGCAACAATTTCGAGGTAGTTAAGGAGTTCATCTACCTCGGAGTAAACATGAACTCCACGAATGACATCCTAGTGGAGATCCGGCGGAGAATTACCCCAGGAAACCGCTGCTACTTCGGTTTGGCAAAACAATTGGGTTCAAAACTCCTAACTCGAGGGACGAAATGTATGCTTTACAAAACCCTTATACTGCCAGTTCTGCTCTACGCCGCCGAGTGCTGGACGATAAGCAGGAAGGGAGAGCTAATACTGGGTTCCTTCGAAAGAAAAATTCTTCGGCGGATTTTTGGTCCTGTGTGCGAGGAGGGCGAATGGAGGAGAAGATATAACCGCGAACTCTATGAGCTGTATCAAGATGTGGATGTAGTCCAAAAAGCCAAAATACGTCGACTACATTGGCTCGGCCACATCGAGCGAATGGACAATAATGCTCCAGCTAAGAGGATCTTCGAATCCCAGCCCCCAGGTTCGAGAAGACAAGGAAGACCGAACCTCCGTTTCAAAGACCAAGCCATCGCGGATGCCAGAGCGCTTGGTCTGGACAATTGGAAGCAGCGTGCCCGGGATCGTAGAGGATGGAAGACTGCAGTGTCTCAGGCAGAGACTCTCCACGGGTCGGGAGCCCGTTAAGTAAGTAAGTAAGAGATGAATGTAGAGCACATTTTCTTTTTTTTTAATAAGTCCAATTTATTTTTTTTATTTCTTAACCTCCTTTCTTAATCTTTGTTATTTGTTAGTTGGAAAAAAGCAGTTGGTATGAACAGAAATGTTTGCTTTAAATTTTAAAAGAAGAATTTTGTGAAGCAGAAATTGGAAAAGCAGAATTTTTGTCTGAGAATCAAGACCGTGACCAGGAGGGGATCACAGGGCTGTGGTTTTAACAACACGGCGCAACATGTCACACAGGTCATGCCACAATTGATTTATTGAAGGAAACGTTTGGTAACAGCATAGTTTGACGTTGCGGACCCGTGAATTGGCCTCCAAGATAGTGCAATTTAACGCCGCTTGACTATTGGGGATATGTGAAGTCGCTAGTCTAGGCCGATAAGAGAAAAACGAAGTAAAGAGAAAATAAACCGCGTTACGATCCTTTGTCAATTTCCTTGTCCTTTGGAACGCATCCTTCTGGCATGACGTAAAAAAAATTATACAATTCATGATAAAAAAAAAACTCGTATTCGTGACAAGCTATCGACTTAAAAATGCATAAAAATGTTTCTTTACTTACGATATTCACTCAACCTAACCTAACCTACGATATTTACAAGAAAATATTAAAATGAATAAAATCCTACAGCAAGCATTATATGAAAAATTTATACACATTAATATAAATATATATTCGCGAAAATGGTAATAAAACTGTTTTTCAGTTGCCTTGCCTTGACCTGAAAAACAGCAATACCTACGAACAAAACATAAAAACTCTCATGAAAGTCCGTTCAGCGGTTATTGAACTAACGTCATCGAGTTTCTCACTTAATGATTTATATAAATATAGATAAACTTATACATACATAAATTTAAGGGAATGCTTATGTTTGAGTGTACAAACTCTCGCACGAAAAAACTACAGAAAAATCATAAAATTATTGAAAAAATCGTCTCAAACTCCGACTGCGTGAATCAAAAACGTTGATTTACGAGATCTACCGAATTCAAGCGGTTTCCAACCGTTATTTAATTGAACTCCACCCTCCTTATAAGAAGGGAAAGATCAAATTTGACTGTAATGTACACGTACTTAGTTTATACTTGGAGTTCTTTTCCATCATCAAAGTTCAAATAGTTTTCAAGACATCCCGACTATTTCTCAACACTCATGCATACGTATCAAAAAATCAATTTAAACAGTACTTACTGCATCCCTTCTCATCGCTGCCATCACCACAATCATCCATTCCGTCGCACACCCACATATGGCTTTCGAGGCATTTTCGATTCTGACAGAAAAATCCCGTACACTCGTGTTCCGCTTTCAAACATCCGTCGATCTCATCGGAACCATCATGACAGTCCCTCTTGCCGTCGCACATAAAGTCCAAGGGAACACAAGTATGATCCCGACACGTGTACTCACTCTCAGAGCAGTTCCTTGATAACGATATTTTTCTACCTTCACAATTTAGCTCGTCATCTCCATCAGGACAGTTAGGATGTTCATTACACACAAAACTGGATGAAATGCATGTTTTCTCATCGGAGCACATATACCAGTTCGGTTTTCTACATAGCCGAGAATCTAAAATAGCCAGAACAGATAATTGTTCTATCGTCATCGATGGAAGACACAAGCAACTACGGCTTCAACTATACTTACCGCAATCACGCTCATCCGAGCCATCCGGGCAGTCTCTTTGTGAGTCACAGACCCTGTGCTCGGATATACAAGTCTCATCGTCGCATTCAAATTCCTTCTCGTCACAGAATATCTTCGAGTGCACTCCTAAAATGCACACCGATGCCACCAGGACCACTAAGAAGTGGACCTTAGCCCTAAAAATTTCAAGCGAAAAGCACGTGTTAAGATTTTGCCAAGGCAACCAAATTAAGTTGATCTTACATTTTCGGGTACAAATTTAAACGTCAAATACTCTGCAGACAGTAGGACTTACTAAAAAAAAAAACAAAAAACTAACAAAATGCCTTTCAAATAAATTAGAAAATTAATTTTAACCGAACTAGACAAAAAATAAAAGACGAACGAAAAGCGAACGGCTTGTTGGAAAGCCGGGCTAAAACTGTTCGCGCATTTATGTACAGACACACAGATTGGCAAACGGTTTATTTTATAGTCTGATGAGGTTCCATATGTAATCTTCCTCCCTCATCTCCCCAAATTATTAGAGAAACCATGTTCTACACAGAGAGGAGTCAGGAGTATTTAAATACTAAAAAAAAGAGGCTGACTGTCGTATAGGTCGATAGTTGTACATACTTACAACCGTATTGGTCAGTCCCAAAGACCTCTTTCATATATAACTCAAATTTAAGAAAAGAGCTAGCTCCCAAAGGTATGCAAGCGAACTCTGAATGATTAAACTATTAAATTGTCCTCGTAACATTGTTTTCTCCTTCCGGACAAGGTCCCTAGCTGAGTTTTTTACCTGTCAAAATATTTTCTTGCATTGAAGTGAGAATTATTGTCTTCTTTTATTTGAAAGTTAATTTTTAACTTTGGTACAGAGACCCAGCTAATGCTGAGGGTACAAACTGATTAAAAACCGTAAACAGTTTTCTTACTGAGAGCATTCGTGTTAACTGCTGGAATAAAATTTGTCAAAACTGTACCAGCAAATACAATAGGTATTTGTTTGTGGCAGACAAGTTTGTACGGTGAAAATGCTATCTGTCGTCTTTATCAAGTTACGAGAAAGCAAAATCAAAGTTAAAAAAAAGCAACCGAATGTCATCAGAGTTCATTGTATCAAATTTGTTTACGTCAGCCATTGTCCTATTTGTCGCCAATAAAAACAGCTTGTTAATCTCCGATTTCAACATGTATCATTTATTAGTTTCAGAGCCTTTCAAAAATTCGGGAAGCCGAACTTGAACTGAAATTGCTTGATGCATAATGCATAAACCATGCGGGGCGTACTTTTCTGCGTTGGAATAAAATGTCATCCAGCACGATCCGAAATAGCTCGTCATCGAGTTAAGTGTCTTATGGTTATCAAAAAGTGCAAACACTTTAGTTGTTCACAAATAAATAATATTTAAAAATATTTTACGGCTTATTCAGCAAGTCAAAGTACTATTCCCACAAAAAACGTATAATTTGTAAACTGACAATGCACTCTTCAGTCAGCTGGAGTCGAATTTCATAAAAAAAAGCTATGCATACCTACAATAATAATTATTTCACGAATTTCTCTAGGTATGTATTTGTAAGGCACAAACAAATTGGCAGCTATCGATAGGCAGGAACTACCTAGAAATTATGAACCAATTCTGAAGCCGAGTTTGAGACACTTCGTAGTTCAGACTACGCGGGGAAACCCCCGTTTATTATTTAACAAGAAACATTGTAAATAAATAGTTGTCGCAAAATCCGCTAAACCGCTGATATGAACTTTCTCGCCTTCGAAGTTCAAAACGAATTACACAATTACACTGACATCCAGAAATATTTGGTCATCAACTCTTTTTTTTATAAATTAAAGGTCTGTTTCCCCTCTTTCTAGGGATGTACAATAATGTTGCTGTAGGTGTTACCAACTCTGATCTATTAATTTTCTGCCGGCAGCCATTTTAATGTTTTTTTTTTTTGAATTGTGAAAAATGTGGGTTTTCAAGTTGGCAGGAAAATTACCACTTGTACTTATACATTAGCCAACACATTTTTGTGTATGTAAGTCCTGAAATCCGTTTTTTTTCCTGTAAATTAAACTTTACTATTTACTATTCAGTGATATTTTTTCTATAATCTAAAATACTCTGCAGAGTATTTTCATATTATCAATAAACAAATGGGGTTTCCTTTAAAATTAAAGTATGGGTGGACAAATACTTATGTTGGGCATTGTGCCGGTGTATAAATGTGATAACGCGCAAAATGTGATGAAATGTGGAAAGGAAGCTATTACAGAGGAACTATAAATACAAAAATAAAATAAAATGACTCCAGTAGATGCTACACAAAAGTTTTTTTTTTTTGTTGACCTTTTTTTTACAGATATCCCATAGGTTAAATCGTCTTTTATTCGGCAAAAAACGTAAATATAAGGCACATTCAAAAAGCTAGTTATCTTGTGTCGTATTCCATTGGGACAGGAAAAAAAAAACAATTCAGGGCAATTTTGTGAATTTCGATTTCTGTTTTCTGAGCAAAACATTATTCGTCATTGGTCAAACTTTAAAGTGTGTTATTTTACGTTTTTTTGAGACGACAAGTCTGTGAAAAATAGAGAAAAATTTACATTTGGCCGCTGCAATGGGTCACATAAATTTAACACATTTTTATAAAGACACAAATAACAATTTAAGAACAGCTGACTTTTAAGACACGCACTATCGCAAATGCGAAGGAAGAAAAATCTCGTTTTATGTTCCATTGGGCACGAAAAATCTGAAATCTGAGAGTAAAACTTGAAAATCCCAATGGAAAACGACATTAAGTCGACTAGATTGGTGTGAACTGGATGCACCCTGAGCACTAAAACTAGGTTGGTCTGTACCGTCACTATTTCTACTTCAGCCTCTTAATCTAAAGACATGAATGCAGTAGCAGTTACATTTAAAATTTTCCAACTCATTTAGATTTGTTTTTATAGGGTATCATTCAATTCAATGAGATTTCCCCACATGTTTTTTTTTTGTTGCACTGAACTTCCCGTGACGAGTATTTTCATTGACACAAGCCTAATTCATTCTGTGATCGGTATTCGGTATTGCATTACAAGTTTAATTCGAGTTGCAATCGGTTGTGTTATCACCACTATAAGTATAAATAATACTATAAAGGATGCGTATCCTCAAAATGTAAGTTTTACTAGTGTTATAACTCGAAGAACACTTAATAAAAAGTACCAACATTTTAGGGCTAAAATACTGATTTTAGCAACTATCATAGTGTCAGAAATGTATTTTTTAAAAGGGCAAAGAGAATGTCCATTGAATCACTTTGCATGCGCATATGACGAAGAATGCATTTTCATAGACTTAGTGTGTAATTCGGAATATGATTGCGATGATGGATCTGATGAAGACTTCTGCGGTAAGTTTACTTATCTACTTATAAAGTGGCATTTATTTAATTCGGTGCAAAAAAAAAACATAATCCAAACACAATATGGAACATTGTAAAAAATCTAAGCTTTGAAGACGTGAGTCCTTTTTCTTTTCTGTGCTTAGACCCATTTTGTTCTGTGACAGCAATTGAAGTCCTTCAAACGAATACAGATTTAACGACAGTTGTGTTTTTTTGCACACCTATCTCAGCAGAGTTCAGTAAAGTATGACGAATGCGCAAAAAAAAAAAGTTTCCTGTCACATTTTGCACTTGAGTGGTATAAACTGGCTTAAAATTTTTTTGTGTCTCAACTATTAGCTTGAAGTTTACTAACAATTTCCACCCACATCACCAGAATAGTTCCAACATAAGATGCTGGCTTCTACTGTCAAGTCACTTACACTTGGGATTGGGATACTTTAGTAGTGCGAGTCTCAAAAATGTCAAGCAGGACGTAGATATTTGTTGTAATTGCGTGCTGAAAATCCTACTTTATTTATCTTTGCTGAGATAGAAGCTTTAAAATAAAACTGATTTTTTTTTTCATTGGTTTCCTACATAAAAATCCCTTCTGATGCATCTATACTACTAGGTCTGTAGTATACTTACACACAGATACAAATGTCACTATCAAGTGCCAGCTATCATATTTCCGCAGTTGAACAATTCGAGAAGAGCGTAGCTATTGCAGAAAAACCAAGCGTCACTTGATACAATGTATGCTTCAAAACATGACGTATTTTGATGAAAGTGTGTACTCGACACTCGTAGGTTTGTAATTCTTGCTGCATAGTCGATTTTCACTTATTAAATTTTAAATCTGATCCAGTGCGACATTGCATTCGTTCACTTCAGTTGAATTTGGCTAAAAAGGAAATAATTAGGCGTGCAATTATGGGTAGGTACTCACGGACATATTCGCTCACTTTAATCCGGGTTAAAGAAAACGGACATATATTTAAATTGTCGGGTTCACCAAATGCAGATTAAATGGTCAACTTAAAGCACCAAGTGACAAGGAACAGAAACTGAAACACAACAGAAAGTTGTTTCGTTCTGTAGTAAATTCTGGCTCTGTTTAAGTTGTTCGCTCAGCTAAACAAAACTGAAGCAGAAACAGATCCATAAAAACATGGCTGCCGCCTATTCTATCAAGTTGTGTTTCGTTTGATTCATTTTAGCTTTGACTTCAATTTAAAAATGAAACAGATTTTGGAAATGTTTAGTGAAGACGATTTGCAAATAATTATTAATTCATACGTGGTCATCATACATAATATAAAAGAGTACGATGCGAAACAAACAGCCAGATGACAGATGCAGCAAAATCCGAACATAAAAAGTCTCCCCACCCCACGATTAACTGGCATTTCTGTTGCTATTGCTATATCAATATAGACTTGTTTACGTTCCGTCGTCAAACGGCCTTTTTTCTGTTGCTGAAAAAAAAAATGTAAATGTCATCGTCCTTCTGTTTTGACAGATCTCCATTTTCGACAAATAACGATGAGGGTTTGTTAGCGCGTTAGCCATTATAGTTCGTGCACAAAATTTTGATAGAGGGAAGCCACAAGAAAGAATAAAACACCTCTCCAAAATATGCGGCTGCACATTAAAGCCCAAGAACTGGAAACGTTAAAGAATCTAGTTTTGTAAGTCTGACAGCTGACCGACTTGATGTATTTCGGTTTTATTTTGGACTAGATTCAGTCGACGTTTATGGAGGGGTAGACGGCAATTCTAATCAAGAAACTGATGTCGTTTTTCATTGGTTTCACTCTTGGATCCACTCATTCTGTAATTCAATGGAAGAAAAAAACTGCTTCTGATTGAATCCGCAAAAGTATTGGTGAAATGCTAAAAAAATAATCTATGGAAGCTGTCAGCTGACTTGTATAAAATACATAAATTACACATGTGTGAGTGCTTTTTAAGTGGATTCTGACTTCTCCCAGATGCTTCTTTTTGCCCAATGAAAAACGAAATGAATTTCATGACTGAGTACTAAATTGTCATATCGTATTTGTGGCTGACGTAAGAAAAGTGACGTTTCCGACCAATTTAGTTTTGGCGTTCAGTATTCAGGGCAGATCTATAGATCCAGATCAATCTAGTCGACTTAATAAAGCAAACATTTTTAATGTGTCCAGTTGTTCCTGCTATAGGTGGTTATTACTGACAGATATAGTTGTCAAATCGTTACTTTGACAATTTGTGACTAACTTTTGCTTTTGAATTAATATTTAAGACTGTTTAAGCTTTATATATGTTTTAAGCGGGTTGGGTTCGATATACCACTTTTTATAATTCCGCTTTTTTTTTAAATCCCGCCTATTATAATCCCGATTTTTTAAAATAAAACAACTACTTTTAATTGTAAAAGCGGGATAATAAGAAAATTAAAATAAATTAAGCAATGAGTGTTTTTTTGAAATGCACTTTATTTTAACATTTAAATAACATCGAAATAAATTTTAAAGTAATAATAAAGTAATGTAATATGATATTCTGCAAAAGGGAACAAAAAATACTTCAAACCATTTACATTAAAGGTAAAACCGTTAGCAAGAGGTAGGTTTTTTTGTGCATTATAGACTATTTTCTCAAAACAATGTAGAATGTGTAAGCAAAAACAAATGTGTGCTTACAGTAAAAACTAAAAACATTCGGATGCATTTTCTTTTTGGTCGAGTATTTTTAATATTTTTAAATATATACCTAATAATGTAATAAAAAAGCACATATAACCAACATCTATATTTTTGATAACAATGTTTTGTAAAAAAAAAACGGAATTAGCGGGATTTTAAAAAGCGGGATTATAATAGATCGGGATTTTGAAGAAGTGGGATTTTTAAAAAACAGCATTTTAGCAGACGGGATTTTAAAACTTTTTTTCGGGATTTTTGAAAAGCGGGATTCTGATACGCTCCCGTTTTAAGGACTGCTGTTTGTTTCTTTTGATCGATTGCTTCTTACAAGACATCTTTCAAGCTAAGGTAGTAAAAGTCGTAATCTGCGTTATAAGGGGTTTGTTTTTTAGGCAAATTCCCCAACTATTGTCCACTTTGTTTGCTGCCATGTCCCACTTTATATTTAAGAAATATTCAAGACTTTTTAACTATTCAAGACTCTTTAACTAAATGCCTTCCCATTTTCTTTCACAGCTCGCAATAATTCTTCCAGCAATAGGTTTCTCTGCAACGATAAGAGTCGCACCATTGAATCGTTTGAGCTTTGTGATGGACAAAATAACTGTTTAGATGGCAGCGACGAGGACGATGAGCAATGCGAGGGGAATTGCCGAAGCAAAAATTGTCCTCCACATAGTACATGTGTTGCTGGTAGAATAAAAGCGGAGTGTTTGTGTTTTCCAAACTATGAATACAATAGCGAGCTAAATACTTGTGATGATATAGACGAGTGTAAGACGTTCGGCATATGCAGCCAAGGCTGCGCCAACACCAACGGTTCGTACACATGCACCTGCGTTGATAAGTATAAATTGCAGTCTGACCATAAGAGCTGCCAGGTAAGCTATGGCGAACCCTTACTCGTTTATACGACTGGAAAGGCGGTGAAGGGAATTTATTTGAAATCGAAGCATACCTATACAGTCGCGGATAATCAAACAGCTGCGATCGGGGTCACAGCCGATGGACGGAATATTTATTGGATCAACAACGAGGAACAGGCGAGCATTGTGAAGGCTCGTGAAGATGGGTCGGATCAAGAGACGGTGCTCACTTCTGGTTTGGACTCGCCCGAGGAAATTACTGTCGACTGGTTGACCGGAAATATTTACTTCTCCGATGAAGCTCTCCATCATATAGCGGTCTGCTCAAATGACGGACACTATTGCACCGCTCTTGTGGTCATTAATGTTCATCGGCCGCGTGACATCGCGCTCTGGCCCCAGAAGGGACTGATGTACTGGACAGACTGGGGAACAGTACCAATGATCGCAAGGGCTTCCATGGACGGTGCTGATGCGGTGGCTCTGGTGAAAACGGACATCCATTGGCCAAATGGAATAGCGCTCGATATTCACAATGAAAGGTTGTACTGGGTCGACGCCAAGTTGATGACGATCGAGAGTAGTGACATTGATGGATCTGCCCGCCAGACGATTCAGTCGGATATGCTCAAACATCCCTATGGCATTGCGGTGTTCGAAGACAAGTTATACTGGTCAGACTGGAATACGAAGAGCATCCACACATGTGACAAATTTACAGGGAACGATCAACAAGTTATCGCAAAGGGTGATCGGATGTATTCCGTGCTTGTGTACCACCCAGCCGATCAACCAAAGGTTGAGCATGCTTGCAAAAAGCGAAAGTGCTCACACTTGTGCCTGCTGGCAGCTAACAATTCCTCGACGTGCGCATGTCCCGATGGCATGTCCTTGGCAATCGACCGCACACGATGCGTTAATACGTCCAAAAGGCAGACGTTGTACTTGGCTCTGAGGAATAACCTCTTTGAAATGGAACACACTACATTTGGGAAGCACAAGGTCCTGAAGGAGCACACCCTATCCATGTTCATCAATCAGATGGCTTACAATAGCGTTAACCGATCGATACTGATCGCCGATAACGTCCAGAAGGTGATTGCGGAGTACAGTATTGCCAGGAGGGAGCTAAAAGATTTGATTCGAGGAACAGTGGGAAATGTCACTGGCATGGCTTTCGGTGAGTTGACAGTGCGAGGACTTGCTTGTGACGAATGTTGACTTGTGCTTTCCTTTCAGATCCCCTGGGACAGAACCTCTATTGGACCGATTCCGAGAGACGAGTTGTGGAGGTGTACTCGCTGAGAATGAAGCAACGGGCAATCGTCCATTTTTTCACCGGAACGGCTTTACCCATGGGCATCGGGCTTCTACCAGAGAACGGGTGAGTACTTAAACGGCCTTTGTTGAGTGTTTAAGCAAAACCTAGCCCTAAGCCCTAGCAGCTAGTGCTACCCCATATTAATTTTGTAATTTATTTACTAATTAATAAAATTATAATAATAATAATAATAATAATAATAAGCAAAACCATTGTTTGTACAGGAAAATGTTCATCGCCCTTCGATTACCCAATAAAGTAAGCGTCATGGAGATAACTCTCAGCGGTCATAATGATCGTGCCCACGTCTTCGAAAATATAACAGGCGTGGGACCTATTCAAGTCCTCACGGACTATGACACCCGCACTCTGTACTGGGTAGACACTGACGGAGGTAAGGTTGAGTATTCGATGTTCGACGGTGGCCTTGCTAGCCCAACGAACGCTGGTTGGACGATCCGTGTTACCCAACCCGTGTCAATGGCACTCATCGGAAATAGTGTCCTATGGACAACTTTGAACTCAACCTTCCTTTACTGGACCCAAAGGAGTACCAGTGGCACGGTGAAAAAAGTCCCTCTAGACACTTTGACCTTGAAAACCGTGACTAGGATCCAGCTCCTGTCAAGTCGGCCGCAAGCGGAGCATGACCATCCTTGTGGACACAACAATGGCGGCTGTTCTCATATATGTGTGACGTTGGGGCAGAGTTCAGCGACTTGCTTGTGTCCCTCAGGCTTGGTATTTAAGGATTTGAGGAACCAAACCTGCATTGAGGCCATAGACTGCGAGTTCCGCTGCAAGTCGGGAGAGTGTTTGACCAAATCGAGGCAGTGCAACGGTCGCAAGGACTGCTCCGACGGGTCGGACGAGGCGTTCTGTGATTCGAAGCCGAAGAAGACTCCAGTCATTTGCGCGTTCGACGAGTTCATGTGTCACGACTCGACTCAGTGTGTACTGAATGAACTGCGCTGCAACAAGAAGAAGGACTGTCCGGACGGCAGTGACGAGGAGCACTGTGAGACATTCGGTGAGTACCACGGCAGCTGTGAGATTCCCTTCCTTCAACATATAATGCGTTATAGATGACTCGAAGAAGTGCCACAACCACCAGCACGCCTGTGACAACGGGCGGTGTGTCGACTTGAGTGTCATGTGCGACGGATTCGATGACTGCGGCGACAAGTCAGATGAGGCCAACTGTGACAAGAAGACCGAGGACTCCAAGCCCAAGTGTGGCAAGGAGATGTTCCAATGTACGTCTGGAATGTGTGTCGCTAAGATTTGGGAGTGTGACGGCCATTTGGACTGCCCTGATGGGTCTGATGAGCACGCCAAATGTGGTAAGTTTCTGCCCGAATTTCTAAGACACATTCATACTCACCCTGTTTTATGCAGCTCTTATAGATTGTCCCCAGGATATGCACAAATGCAACCTCGGACAGTGCATCGATAAGCGCCTTCTGTGCGACGGTCACAATGACTGTGGAGACAACTCGGACGAACTGAAATGCGTGGATCCCCGGAACAAGGCTGCATGCGGCGATGAATTTGACACCTTTGGAAACCCGAAAATGTTCCATTGCCCATCGGAGCCAACTGTCTGCCTGAACTGGAGGGCCAAGTGCAACGGAACAGCTGAATGTCCGGGCGGAGAGGACGAAGTCGACTGTCATGGATGCAGCGTTTTGGAGTTCAGGTGTAAGACGACTGCCGAGTGCATTTCAATTGATTTCCATTGTGATGGCGAGAACGACTGTCTCGATGGCAGCGATGAGCTCAACTGCAAGGCGAGCACAAATGACACGTCTATCGGAAACTGCGATCGGGGTATGTTTGATTGCAAGGACGGAACGTGTGTCGACGACTCAAAGACCTGCAATGGAGCGATCGATTGTGCAAATGGCCAAGACGAGGCAGAGATCTGCACGACTGCCTGTGGGAAGGGAAATTTCTGTGAGCACAAGTGCCACCCAACGCTTCAAGGCGCCAAGTGCAGCTGCTTCGATGGATTCAAGCTGGCGGCAGACAAGAAGAAGTGCCTAGACATTAACGAGTGTCTTCAGGCTGATAATCCCTGTGCGCAGGCGTGCGAAAATTTCCCTGGCGGGTACCGATGCTACTGCTACAGTGGGTTTATGTTGCGACCCGATAAGAACAGTTGCAAATCCCTTGAGGGCGGACATGCCGTTTTATTCGCTACACACAACCAGATTCGAAGTTTGACTGAGTCGCCGAGAACGCTGCAGTTGCTGTTGTCGGTGAATGACACCACGATAGTTGACTTTGACTTGGACATTGCCCGAAAGAAGTTGTACTACATCACCCAAGAGGGCGATACCCTCTTCGAATGGAGCATGGATAAGGGTGGACTTACCGGCCGACTTGCCGTTGAGAGCGCCAGTAAGCTGGCTGTGGATTGGATCACGGGAAACGTATACGTTATAAGTCGAGTGGAAACCTACCGCCTAAGGGCGTGTGATTTTGAGAAACAGCTCTGCGCCGACATTATAAAACTGCTGCGCACGGAAACAATGACCGCGGTAACGGTGGACGCAATCAATCGGAAAGTCTTCTACACGGCTGTGCCCGACGGTGTCCCATCGACACATATCTGCGTCGCTGGGCTGGGTGGATACAGGCAAAGAATTCTGGTCACCATCACCGCCAAAGTGACAGCCTTAGAAGCTGACACCTATAAGCAGGAGCTGTATTTTGTCGACGCCCGTTCACACACCCTGCTCTCGATAAGCTATGGCATGGCCGGCAACCGACCTGTCAAGACTGTGATTCGGAACGAAAACGCGATATCCTACCCAACAGCGATTAGCATTTACGAGAACAGAGCTTACATTGTGAACTTGGGCGGACCAAAGGTCTACAACTGTCGCCTGTATGGAGATAGAGCCTGTGCCGCATTGCAATGGAATGTGAACACAACCGGGAATGTCGTAGTGAACAGCCCGTCTCGACAGAAAATAGCTCCCAACGACTGCTATCACAAAAAGTGTTCCGGCCTTTGCGTGCTAGGTCGCAAAGGTTACGACTGCATCTGCCCTGACGGTACCATCCACGATGAGTACTCCAAATGTCCGACTCACATTTCCACCGGCCTTGCATCTACCAAGGGTAACATGGACACTGCAGCCTCCTCTGCAACAGTGGTTGTTCTGTGGACTCTCGCTGTAGTCCTGGTTATTGCAGGCGTCGTTGGCTACCTTTACAGACGACGGACACGAAACGCTCGAGGTATCGAAAGCGTCGCCGTGCAAATGAAATAGTGTAAGATCTTAGTGTTAAATAAACGGTCCCATCCAGGTATGTTGGGAATACAAATGATAAATGATATTGGTAACTTATGAGAGCGTTTTTTTTTTGTCGTGGTCATTTTTGACAGAACATTCGTCTTGTCGAACAACTTCTTGAGTCATCGGGAAGTGCCAAAAGTGATTGTCAATTTGTGTAGCGTTTTATTATTTCCATTAGAACATAGTACCTAATTGTATAAAAGACTGTAAAATCAGCTACCAAACAAAAGCTGCAACGCTCATCCTGGCCAACAACGGCCGACCTCTCCTTATGCTATACTCAACATGGTTTATATTATATGCAAACTAGAACTAAGAATAAAGCTAAAAAAAATACTTGATCTCGCCGGTTAGACGGACTTGATCAGATGATCCTGCTTCTGGTGTATTTTGTTGTTCGGCAAACTACAGCTGGCTGTTGTTGCATTCGCGGTGCGGCGGTCCTTCTCCAGCTCGGAGAGGCACTCCCTGAATCCGAGCAGAAACTCGTCAGCATTCTCAGTGTTGAACACCATTGGGGGCTTTAGCTTGATCACATTATCGCGAGGCCCGTCGGAGCTCACCAGAATCTTGTGGACATTCTTCATTCGATTGACTACCCAGTGAGCGGCTTCAGTGGCCGCTTCTCTAGTGCCCTTGTTTTTCACCAGCTCAACGCCGATGAAGAGGCCACTGCCGCGCACGTCACCAATGCAGTCGAACTCGTACTTCAACTCCTCGCATTGCTTGAGTAGGTATTCGCCAACCTTGAAGGCGTTGTCCTGCAGCTTTTCTTCATCGATGACGCTCATCACGGCGTTGGCAATAGCGCAAGACCCGGATTGCCGCCGTAAGTGTTGAAGTAAGCCACACCAGTAGCAGCAAATGAGTCAGCAATCTCCTGAGTGGTTACAACGGCTCCGACTGGATGCCCATTGCCCATCGGCTTGGCGACTGTTACGATGTCCGGAACGACATCCTGCATCTCAAAAGCCCAATAATGTGACCCAACGCGGCCAAATCCGACCTGCACCTCATCGGCGATACAGAGGCCACCACCAGCCCAAACCGCCTTGAATGCTTTCTTGAAGTAGCCATCGGGAGGAATGATCTGACCACCGCAGCTCTGCAAGCTCTCGGCAATAAAGGCGGCCACTCCTTTGCCTTCCGCTCTCAGGCCGTCGATGATCTCTTCTATGTCATTCACATAGATCGATCCCATGTCCTTATCGGGGTGGTCCTTGTCAATGTACTTGCCACCATAGCTATCGGGGCAGGCAGCCACATGAACAAACTCAGGCTTCTTGTCGCCACCGGGTTGGTTGAACTTGTACGGCGAGATCTCCATCACCGACTGCAGGTGGCCATGGTATGCACTGTAAAAGAAAATAGTCTTAAATAAGATCCCTTCGGTTGTGTCAGTTTGTTTGATATTTACTGGTCCAACGTGATGACATCCTTCCTCTTGGTGTGATTCCTGGCCAACCTCAGGGCTAAATCATTCGCCTCGGAGCCAGAGTTCACAAAGAAACACACCGACAGCTCTGCAGGCATCCTGTCTGTCAAATTTTTGGCGCACTTAACCAGCTCATCGTGCAAGAAGCGGTTATTGGTGGACAACGTAGCCATTTGGAGGCATCCCGCCTTCACGACCTTCGGATGGCAATGACCCACTATAAAAATAGAAAACAAAAATAAATGTTAGCCCTCGTTTATATAAAGTGTGCGCCTAAGCTATCAGAGTACAGTTGTTCACATGTGATGATCACATGCAGCACGAGACAAGACGTTTTCCATCTTATCGCGGCCAACTTGCCGTTATCACCTCAAATAGTGGAAAACTTTCTGAAGAGCTTAGCTATTTAAAGAGGTTAACAAAAGTCAATTGCTTAGCGCTCTGGTGTAGGTATACCTAATAACGGGTGATTTTTTAGCTGGTTTGGTTTTGGCAACAATGGTTTTGACAGCTGACGTGTGTTTAGTACCTTGTGTCACTGTCAAACAGCTTCAGTTTGGTTTGCAATTTAACCATGGATCGTCTTACAAATGAACAACGCTTGCAAATTATTGAATTTTACTATCAAAATTCGTGCTCGGTTCGAAATGTTCATCGCGCGCTTTTTTATTGAAAAATTGTGTTCAGCGATGAGGCTCATTTTTGGTTGAATGGGTACGTAAATAAGCAAAATTGCCGCATTTGGAGTGAAGATCAGCCAGAAGCATTGCAACAGCTACCAATGCATCCCGAAAAAGCCACTGTTTGGTGCGGTTTATGGGCCGGCGGCATTATTGGGCCATATTTCTTCAAAGATGATGCGAATCGCAGCGTTACTGTCAATGGTGAACGCTACCGAGCGATGATAACAAACTTTTTTTTGCCCGAAATGGAAGTTCTTGACTTGCATGATATGTGGTTTCAACAAGACGGTGCCACATGCCACACAGCACGCGAAACAATGGCGCAATTGCGAGGCGAGTTTGGTGAACAGTTAATTTCACGTTTCGGGCCGGTCAATTGGCCGCCTAGATCGTGCGATTTGACACCATTAGATTATTTTTTGTGGGGGTATGTCAAGACTAATGTGTATAGGGAGAAGCCCGCTTCGATTGACGCACTGGAAGCCAACATCCATGCATTCATTCGTGAGATACCGGCCGATATGTGTGAAAGAGTATGCCAAAATTGGACTCAGCGGATGGGCTACCTGAGACGCAGCCGCGGTCAACATTTGCATGAAATTATCTTTAAACATTAAATTGCAAGGTTCAATCTATCGATTCAAATAAATATTTCATTCATTTTTTCGAATTTTTTGTGTTTTTTTTTTAAAAAAAAGTTCTAAACCTCTTAAAAAATCACCCGTTAGATCTTATGGGTAAAATAAAAAACGCTTAATACCAGCAAATACAATATTTGATTGTGATTGTGACACACAAGTTTGTATTGTGAAAATGTTATCTGTCAAGCAACCGAATGTTATCAGAGTTCATTGTATCAAATTTGTTTACGTCAGCCATTGTCCTATTTGTCGCCAATAAAAACAGCTTGTTAATCTCCGATTTCCAGATGCATAATTTATTAGTTTCAGAGCCTTTCGAAAATTCTGGAAGCCGAACTTACATAATATGATGAAATTGCTTGATGCATAAACCATGGGGCATACTTTTCTGCGTTGGAATAAAATGACATCCAGCATGATCCGAAATAGCTCGTCATCGAGTTAAGTGTCTTACGGTTATCAAAAAGTGCAAACAAATAAACAATAATTATATTCAGCAAGTCAAAGTACTATTTCCACAAAAAACGTATAATTTGTAAACTGACAATGCACTCTTCAGTCAGCTGGAGTCGAATTTCATAAAAAAAAGCCAATGGCCTACATTTCAATGTTTTTTTTTTTTTTTTTTTGATTGTGAAAAATGTGGGTTTTTATTAGCCAACACATTTTGGTGTATATATGTCCTGAAATCCGTTTTTTTTTTTTTCCTGTAAATTAAACTTTACTATTCAGTGATATTTTTACGAAGCTAAAATGCTCTGAAGATATCTAAGTTCATAACAATAAACAAATGGGTTTCCTTTAAAATTAAAGTATGGGTGGACAAATACTTTTGTTGGGCACTGTGCCCGTGTATAAATGTGATAACGCGCAAAATGTGATGAAATGTGGAACAGAGGAACTATAAATACAAAAATAAAATAAAATTACGCCAGTAGATGCTACACAAATGTTTTTTTTTTTTTTTTTTTTTGTTGAACTCTTTTTTATACATATCCCATAGGTTAAATCGTCCCTTATTCGGCAAAAAAAAACGTAAATATAAGGCACATTCAATAACCTAGTTATCTTGTGTCGTTTTCCATTGGGATAGAAAAAACTTTCTTTTCTCAGAGTCAGAACAATTTTGTGAATTTCGATTTCTGTTTTCTGAGCAAAACATTATTTGTCATTTGTCAAACTTTAAAATTTGTTATGTTACGTTCTTTGAGACGACAAGTCTGTGAGAAATAGAGAAAAATTTACATTTGGCCGGTGCAATGGATATCAACATAAATTGAGTGGATTTATGTCAGCATAAACTACAATTTAAGACCAACTGACTTTTTAAAAAACGCACCACAAATGCAAAAAAAAAGACAAATCTTATTTTATGTTCCATTGAGCAAGAAAAATTTGAAATCTGAGTGCAAAATCGGAAAATCCCAATGGAAAACGAGGCGTATGAATAAAACGTACCTACTAATTGCTTTTACTCAAGAGAAATGTCCAAATCGAAGCATTTACTACATTTTGTATGAATAAAATCCAATTTGAGTTAGTTCCAACTTTCGCCATGTTCGAAAAGAGGCGGCACTGATGTTTTACTCAGAATGAATGAAACTTATCAGACTAAGCAAATGCTATGCAAATTCTGATTCTGCTATTTAGTTGACTCAGACCTTTTGCTAAATGTTTTGTACGCACATTTTTAACATAAAACAATCTAAGAATTGTGAATAGTTAAGTTTAATTCTGTTTGTACAGGAAAACCAACGAAATACCTACGGAAAAAGCAGCAATTGTTTCATCTCAAGCGAAAAATGGACTGGGGACTATTTTTCTAATATTTTTTTCAGATGAAAATATTTAGACAGAATCACATAAAGCACCAACAACAACAAGCTATTTGGCAAACAAAAATCTAATTTGCAGGTAAAATTGAAGCTATAAATTGCATTTATAGATAGATAGATAGATAGCTTTATTTCGTATATATAAATTTACAAGGGTTTTGTTACCACACATTTTACAATACAGAGATATGACAAGTTATATCTTTCTTCTGGAACATTATTTTTAACTAGGGATGACTTTAAGATTTGCATTGTAATATTACTTCTTACTTCTGAAGGAAAAATACGAAGAAAACCTTCAATTAAAATACAAAAATAAAATAAAATGACTACTTAAAGGAAAATCATAAATAAATAAATAAATAAATAAATAAATAAATAAATAAATATATAAATAAATAAATAGATAAATAAATAAATAAATAAATGAATGCATAAATAAATAAATAAATAAATAAATTAAATACATAATTTAATTAATTCATTAATTAATTAATGAATAAATATATAAATAAATAAATATGTGAATAAATATAAATAATTTAATAGATAAGTAAATATTTGAATAAATAAATAACTAAAAATATTTATATATAAATGTAAATAATTATAAACAAAAACGAATATTTAGAAATGATTAACAACCAGAAGGTAACAAGTAACGGAAAGAGAAAAAATAACAAAAAATCATGACAAGCTTATCAACTATATAGTTGGATATAATTCGTGTTTAGAATATTTACTAAAGGATCTTCTATCGAAGATCAATTCAACATTCACTTTATTGTGAATGTCCATAGTCGAGTGATGCCACGGCAAGTTAAGCATCATTTTGAGTAGCTTATTTTGCGAGACCTGTAGTTTTTTGATTTGGCACATTGCACAATTTCCCCATAATTGGCAACCATATAGCAGTATTGCTTGAAAAATTACCTTGTGTATAATTATATTTATATATCTGAATTTAATTTTTTTAATTTCAATTTCGACAAAAGTCTTGAGCATTTTAAGAAAAATTCCAAAATTCAAATTTACTGGTCAGGTTTGACAGGAACTGCAAGGCAAGCACACGTATAGCGAGGTAATTTCTATGTTCCAATTTTCGACTTTACTTTAGCAAAGTAGATTTTTATTCATACCGATTCAAAGCAATTGCTAAAGCCCGTATGACATAACATTTTTCTCTCATTTTTTTTCCTTTTTTTTAATCACATTAAATCATGTTGAAATGTCAGGTTCGTCTAAAAGAGACAAAATGTGTATTACGAAAGGGGTAGCAATTGTTTGCAAAGCAACCAAAAATTTTCAAACGAATTGACTAGCACAAACTTCAAAGTGACGGGAGGCACATGCCATAAATGTTGAAATGTCAAAAAAAAAAAAAAACATTTTTTTTGTTGACATCTCTACATTAACTAGGTTGGTGTGTACGCACTCACTCCTATCGGGAATTTTCGTAGTATTTTTTTGTATTGCTCTAGTTTCATTTTAAAAGTCTGAAAAATGAAAAAAAAAATATTAGTGTAGCAAATGTTAATTTTTATTCATACGACCCATTAAGTCGACTATGTTAGATGCACCCTGAGCACTAAAACTATCGTCACTATTCCTACTTCAGCCTCTTATTCTAAAGACCTGAATGCAGTTATATTCAAAATTTTCCAACTCATTTTTATTTTTTTTCATAGGGAATCATTCAGTTCAGTGAGTTTTCCCTACATGTCTTTTTTGCACTCAACTTCCCACGACGAGTATTTTCGTTGACACAAGCCTAATGCATTCTGTGATCGGTATTCATTATTGCATTACAAGTTTAATTCGAGTTGCAGTCGGTTGTGTTATCATCACTATAAGTATAAATAATACTTTAAAGGATGCGTATCCTCAAAATGTAAGTTTTACTAGTGTTATAACTACTTGAAGAACACTTAATAAAAAGTACCAACATTTTAGGGCTAAAATACTGATTTTAGCAACTATCCTAGTGTCAGAAATGTGTTTTTTAAAAGGGCAAGACGAATGTCCACCGGATCACTTTGCATGCGCAGATGACGGAGATTGCATTTTCATAGACTCAGTGTGTAATTCGGAATATGATTGCAGTGATGGATCTGATGAAGATTTCTGCGGTAAGTGTAGACGTAGCTACTTACTTATAAAGTGACATATATGTTATTCAGTGTAAAAAAAAAAAACATAATATACAAACACAAAATGAAACACCGTATAAAATCTAAGAGTCCTTTTTCTTTTCTGTGCCTAGACCCATTTTGTGCTGTGACAGCAATTGAAGTCCTTCAAACGAATACAGATTTAACGACAAGCGTGGTTTTTTGCACACCTATCTCAGCAAAGTTCAGTAAAGTATGACGAATACGCAAAAAAAAAAAGGTTCCTGTCAAATTTTGTGCTTGAGTGGTATAAACTGGTTTAAAATTTTGTGTGTCTGGATCTCGACTTTTAGCTTGAAGTTTAATAAAAATTTCCACCTGCTACTGTCAAGTCACCTACACTTGGGATAATTAAGTAGTGCGAATCTTAAAAATGTCAAGCAAGATTTAAATGTTGTAATTGCGTGCTTTACTTACTTACTTTACTTTGCCTTGCTGATATAGAAGCTAAAAAAAAACACCGCGGATTCTATTTTTTTTTTTTTTTTTCATTGGTTTCCTACATAAACATCCCTTCTGACGCATTTATACTACTTACTATAGGCTTGTGGTACACAGAAATGTAAATGTCAATATCAAGTGCCAGCTATCTTATTTCCGCAGTTGAACAATTCGAGAAGAGCACAAGCACAAGCGATTTGCACTGAATACCGAAGCTATTGCAGCAAAAACCAAGTTTCACTTAATACTATGTATGCTTCAGAACATGACGTATTTTGATGAAAATGTGTAGGTATGTAATTCTTGTTGCATAGTCGATTTTCACTTATTAAATTTAAAATCTGATCCAGTGCGATATTGCGTTCGTTCACTTCAGTCGAATTTGGTTAATAAATAGGCGTGCTATTATACTCTACGGACATATATTCGCTCACTTTAATCCGGGTTAAAGCTTATAATAATAATTTTAGGCGCAACAGGTCCGTAGGGACCCTAGGCCTAGCTTCTCGCAACCATTCGTTTTGTGTGAGTTTTCATTTTTGGAACGAATGGAAGGGATCTACAATTTTATGCCGATTCCAAACGGCTAATTGAGAAGCTCTTTCATGACAGTTATACTCTCGGATGTTTGTCAGACGATCGCGAGAGGTGGCGCAGTGAAAAAAACCCGTAGTTGGAATTTGGGTTTTTGCGGGATTCGAACCTGAACCCATCGCTTAGTAGTACAACACACTAACCACTAAGCCACTGCGCCTACGGGTTAAAGCTTACACGCGTATTAAAGTGAGTTTAACTCAAAAACTAAATCCAAGTCCATAATATTCAGTCGTTAAACCCGAACATAAACCCAGTTTTTTTTTTCTTAATTTTACGGGGTTTAATCTGACCGAATTTAAACTGCACCACGCAGACACGTTTAACTCGAGTTAAAACTCTATTGCAAGGAGCCAAAAAAATATGGACTTCGTGAAATTCGTGAGATTGATGAAATGTCGCTGTCTTCGTCGTCCAGGAAAAGAGTTTCTCGGAGAGCTTACACACTGTCTCCAGTCTCCAGTCTCCACTTGCGATGAATTCAGAGTATGCGATAGAGCATGCTGTCAATATCACAAGTGGAGACCATTATGGCAGCTTTATTTCCATAGTTGGCGATAGAAAGCATGCATTTATAGCATACTATATATCGCATACTATAAACACAAAAACAGCTGTTATTTCGCTGTCAATTCAATTTGAGATCTGGATTGACCAATTATCGCTTCAAGTTTCTTATTATAAATGGAAAAATGGGCATTTTGAAAACAAAACACTAAGAAATCTTGAAACTTATAAGTTATTAATTATTACAAATTTTTTCTTCCAATACTTCCAGGGTACTCTTCATGTGTGTGCTCGTTGCCATTCTCTTCATACTAAAAAAGTATGCTATGAAATGCCCATCAAACGAAATTTGACAGTTGATCTGCTTCGTGCCTTTTTTGTCTGCTGTTGCTCATTGCTTTGAATTCATCGCAAGTGGAGACAACGTGTTATGAAACATCCGCTGATGATTTATCTTCGACTAATTTTTTCAAAATTATACTGCTATTGTCTTGTCATCGACGCCGCCACCTTTCATTATACTGTTTTTAACTTTCTCCATTACGTAGTAAGAGAAAGATATTGGTTTCGTACAAAATTTCGAACTCGAGATTTTAATCAATTCTGATATTACGATAATAGAGGAACTCAAAAAAGTGGGTCACAAAATTCTGTCCGGTCTGTCCGTCTGTCCGTCCTTCCACAGGCCTACAGCCTAAACGGCTTCCCGGATTACGTTCAAACCTCGGATTTGGGGTTTTTGGGCTTACAGCTCGGGAGGTGTTTTTTTTTTTCAAGGTAACCTCAATATTAATGGTACTTCCCATATAAAATGTTCGTACCAGTTTGATTTGATCGAAAACGGCTCTAACGATTTCAACCAAAATTCATATTTAAGCTTAAGTAGGTGAGGTTACTACGACTGCGTACCCAATTTTTGGCTAAAAATTCGAAAACGGTCTACCTATACGATTGTAACAAAAATTCATTTTTAAAGTAATGTGGTCCATTAGAACAACAGCAAACTCAGTTTTTCTCATTATTATCGTACAAAGGATTTTTGCAAATTGTATTTTTTAAAAATTTTGTTTTGTTTAGTTTACCTGAAAACGGCAACAACGATTCTGATTTTCAATTCGAAGCACCGAAAACGCTAATTCTCATATCTCGAAAACCCCATAGTTGATTTCGATAAAACTACGAAGCAATGCTTATTTATGCTTTTCACACCAAGCCCAAAACCGGGTTTTCCTCGAAAACTCGTCGATGCATTCACACCGACCACCAACTCGTTTTCGTTTGACATTTCAATCAGCTGTGAGACACTAGTCGTTAAACTTCGGTGCAAACTTGTGTGGTAACAAATTTCGATCGCATTAATTAACACACAAAATTAATTTAGTGCATTTAAAAACAATATTAGCCCATCAATTAATTGTGGAAATGATTTTAAGATGTGAATTGTGACATTTGTTCGGTCAGCCATTTTTCTGAACATTGCAAAAGGTGTGTTTGTTCCTAGAACCCAACGATTGGAAGTCGTTTTCGTGGTGTTTTCGCGGAAAACGAGTGCAAACGACTCGTTTTGAAAACTGAAATATGTATGGGAAAACTTCTGTTTTCGATGAAGTTTTCGTGTGTTTTGGCGAAAACCCGGTTTTGGGCTTTGTGTGAAAAGCTTATTACATACCGAACAACAACTTATAATCGGTTTTCACCTAAATATTTACGCAATAGTATTTTTCAAATTAAACATTGCAATATTTGGTACTGTTTTGTCTGGCAAATTTTACAAAAACCGCTCTAACGATTTTGACCAATAATTAATATACATATAAAAGATAATATAAGTATTATTAATAAGATCCCGTACTTCCCTTTTCTCAAAAAATTCGAAGATGTGAGTTTTTTTAAATTATTTATCAAAAAATACTACAGAAATCACGATCTATGTATTTTCACATATATCTACGGTATATTTATGTAATAGGCTTAATGCCGCATATCTCGTGAGTTGTAAGACCTTATAAAATAGTACAGTAGCCGCTTATAGCCCTCTAGCCAGAGCTTGCGACAATTGCCTGTTACTGAGAGCTCAAACTTTTAAAAACTTATATTGTTATTTTATATAACTGCCATTTGAGATAGATATCTAATTTTTTGTTTTCTTTAATCTAGTATCGAGAAAGTTTCGTTCGACCCAGTCGTGCACTTTATTTTACTTTCGATATAGTTAATGTACCTTAAAATTAAGTTTTGCGTCAAACAATTCAAACCACTTTCCAAATGACAAACAGCACAGAACGAATGACATTTTTTGTAAAATTAGTTGAATTTGTTTTTAATCCGCGTTCAAATGCATCGTTCATCCAGTGGGTTTTACTGTGAATACGGACATAGATTTAAGTTGCAGATTAAATGGTCAAACTTACGGTATAAAGTGACAAAGAACAGAAACTGAAACAGAACAGGAAGTTGTGTTTCGTTTGATTCATTTTAAATCTGACTTCAATGAAAAAATTTAACAGATTTTGTAAATGTTTAGTGAAAACCATTTACATGAAGCTAATTGTCGAATTGCGGCGTATAATTTGTAATTCATACGTGGTCATCATAATATAAAAGAGTACGATGCGAAACAAACAGCCAGATGACAGATGCAGCAAGATTCAAACATAAAAACCTCCCCGTATGCTGGCAGCAACAGAAACAATCAATATTTATGTAGACTTGTTAACGTTCTGTCGTCAAACAGCCTTTTTTCTGTTGCTGAGAATACTGTTGCTTAAAAAAGATGTTCTGTTCCTTACTCTGTTTCTCTTACTGTTACTGTTCTTTGTCACTTGGTGCCTTTAAACCTGATATACACCCGGAGTGAGTAACTATGACTGTTAAGAGTTTATTCTCAGTTACAAAATTCATTAACTGTCATAAGTTTTCAAGACTTAAAATGTTGTCTTAGAAAATAAAACCTCCTTAATAGAATGTGGAAAACGCTGAACTGAAGGGGCGGACAATGCAACAAAACATATGTAAATGGTACCGTCGTTCTGTTTTGACAGATCCCCATTTTCAACAAATAATGATAAGGGGTTAGTCATTATAGTTCGTGATTCGTGCACACAATTTTAATACAGGAAAGCCACAAGAAAGAGTGAAACACCTCTCCAAAATATGCGGCTGCACATTAAAGCCCAAGAAATGGAAACGTTAAAGAATATAGTTTTGTAAGTCTGACAGCTGACTGACTTGATGTGTTTCGGTTTTTATTGCACTAGATTCAGTTGACGTTTATGGAGGAGTAGCCGGCAATTCTAGTCAAGAAACTGAATTTCATGACTGAGCACTAAGTTGACATATCGTATTTGTGGATGACGTAAGAAAAGTGACGTTTCCGACCAATTTAGTTTTGTCGTTCAGTATTCAGGGCAGATCTATATCTAACTTAAGAACGACTTAAGAAAGCTACATTTTTTTAATGTGTCCATTTGTTCCTGCTATAGGTGGTTAAGCTAAGTATCCTGCTCGCGCTAAATTTTATCTCCCATACAAAAATGTCTACAAAGATAAAATTTAGCGAGACAGTTTAGCAAAGCAGTATCCTGTTCGCGCGCTAAATTCTTAACTTCATGTAGATGGGCCGATGAAAAGTCTCCACTCATTTAGCTCGCGAAATAAATGTCCGGCACATTAAATCGAAGATAAATGTTGACAGAAGAAACGGAATAAAAAGTTTGATGCGTGTTTGTTATTTTGTTATAGGAAAACGAAAAAAATATTTGCGAGAGAAACAAAAGGAAACGCAAATCCAAAGCAGAGTTATTGTTTTGCGAGATATCGAGATATTTATTTATATCAGAATTGAGAATCATTTGGCCTCGAATGTTTTTTCGGGTAATAATAATTGTTTCACGACGGTAAAGAGATTTTGGAAAATTTTGTCTTCTACTTGCAGCTATAGAAATTGTTTCAAATGATGCAGCAATGATAACATCTTCTTAAATTTGTGTTGTATGCATTATTTTAAATATTGCGATGCTTTTGATGTTTGAATTTAAAATAACGTGTATAATTTAAATCGCGTTTACCGACATTCTGTCATGAACTTATGGCTTTTGTCCCATCTATATCATATTTAAAAATTTAGCTATCATTTATCTTTGCTGTGGAGAAACGGAGTGGAGACTAGGGACGCTAAAATTTAGCGCGAGCAGGATACTTAGCTTTAGTACTGACAGATAAAGTGTCAAATCGTTTATTTGACAATTTGTGACTAAATTTTGGGTTTGAATTACCAAAAACTGTATGAATTCGTGCTTCGTTCTGCTGTTATTTCAATTTAAGTGTCTGAAATCTGTGACTAAACGCGTTCCTATAATTTTTGGATGTAAGCTTATGGAGAGAATTCTCTTGCATTGAGATAAGTCTGCCAGTGAGCCGAGGAAGTATACCTAATTAAGCACAGACCGTTTAAGCTTTATATTTATGTTTTAAGGACTGCTGTTCGTTTCTTTTGATCGATTGCTTCTTAAAAGACATCTTTCAGCTAAAGTAGTAAAAGTCGTAATCTGCGTTATAAGGTGTTTGAATTTTTTAGCAAATTCCCCAACTATAGTCCACTTTGTGTGCTGCCACGTCCCACTTTATATATAAGGATATTCAAGACTCTTTAACTAATGCCTTCCCATTTTCTTTCACAGATCGCAATAATACTTCCAGCAATAGGTTTCTCTGCAACGATAAGAGTCGCACCATCGAATCATTTAAGCTTTGTGATGGCCAAAATAACTGTTTAGATGGCAGCGACGAGGACGATGCGCAATGCGAGGGGAATTGCCGAACCAAAATTTGTCCTCCACATAGTACATGTGTTGCTGGTGGAACAAAAGCGGAGTGTTTGTGTTTTCCAAACTATGAGTACAATAGCGAACTAAATACTTGCGATGATATAGACGAGTGTAAGACGATCGGTATATGCAGCCAAGGCTGCTCCAACACCAACGGTTCGTACACATGCACCTGCGTTGATAAGTATAAATTGCAGTCTGACAATAAGAGCTGCCAGGTAAACTATGGCGAACCCTTACTCGTTTATACGACTGAAGAGGCCGTGAAGGGAATTTATTTGAAATCGAAGCATACCTACACAGTCGCGGATAATCAAACAGCTGTGATCGGGGTCACAACTGATGGACGGAATATTTATTGGATCAACAACGAGGAACAGGCGAGCATTGTGAAGGCTCGTGAAGATGGGTCCGATCAAGAGACGGTGCTCACTTCTGGTTTGGACTCACCCAAGGGAATGGCTGTCGACTGGTTGACCGGAAATATTTACTTCTCGGATGAAGCTCTCCGTCATATAGCGGTCTGCTCAAATGATGGACACTATTGCACCGCTCTTGTGGTCATTAGTGTTCATCGGCCTCATGACATCGCGCTCTGGCCCCAGAAGGGACTAATGTACTGGACAGACTGGGGAACAGTGCCAATGATCGCTAGGGCTGCTATGGACGGCGCTGATGCGGTGGCTCTGGTGAAAACGGACATCCGTACCCCAATTGGAATAGCGCTTGATATTCACAATGAAAGGTTGTACTGGGTCGACGCCAAGTATATGACTGTCGAGAGTAGTGGCATTGATGGATCTGCCCGCCAGACGATTCAGTGGGATGTTGTCAGACATCCCTATGGCATTGCGGTGTTCGAAGACAAGTTGTACTGGTCAGACTATGATACGAAGAGCATCCACACATGTGACAAATTTACAGGGAACGATCAACAAGTTATCGCAAAGGGCGATCGGATGTATTCCGTGCTTGTGTACCACCCAGCCGATCAGCCAAAGGTTGAGCATGCTTGCAAAAAGCGAAAGTGCTCACACTTGTGCCTGCTGGCAGCTAACAACTCCTCGACGTGCGCATGTCCCGATGACATGTCCTTGGCAATCGACCGCACACGATGTGTTAATACGTCCAAAAGGCAGACGTTGTACTTGGCTCTGAGGAATAACCTCTTTGAAATGGAACACACTACATTTGGGAAGCACAAGGTCCTGAAGGAGCACACCCTGTCCATGTTCATCAATCAAATGGCTTACAATAGCGTTAACCAATCGATACTGATCGCCGATAACGTCCAGAAGGTGATTGCGGAGTACAGTATTGCCAGGAGGGAGCTAAAAGATTTGATTCGAGAAACAGTGGGAAATGTCACTGGCATGGCTTTCGGTAAGTTGGCAGTGTAAGGACTTGCTTGTGACGAATGTTGACTTGTGCTTTTCTTTCAGATCCCCTGGGACAGAATCTCTATTGGACCGATTCCGAGAGACGAGTTGTGGAGGTGTACTCGCTGAGAATGAAGCAACGGGCAGTAGTCCATTTTTTCACCGGAATGGCTTTACCCATGGGCATCGGGCTTCTACCAGAGAATGGGTGAGTACTTAAACGGCCTTTTGTTGAGTGTTTAAGCAAAACCATTGTTTGTACAGGAAAATGTTTATCGCCCTTCGATCGCCCTATGAGGTTAGCGTCATGGAGATAACTCTCAGCGGTCATAATGATCGTGCCCACGTCTTCGAAGATATAACAGGCGTGGGACCTATTCAAGTCCTTCCGGACTATGATACCCGCACTCTGTACTGGGTAGACACTGACGGAGGTAACGTTGAGTATTCGATGTTCGACGGTGGCCTTGATAGCCCAACGAACTCTGATTGGACGTTCCGTGTTACCCAACCCGTGTCAATGGCACTCATCGGAAATAGTGTCCTATGGACAACTTTGAACTCAACCTTCCTTTACTGGACCCAAAGAAGTACCAGTGCCACGGTGAAAAAAGTCCCTCTAGACACTTTAACCTTGAAAACCGTGACTAGTATTCAGCTCCTGTCAAGTCGGCCGCAGGCGGAGCATGACCATCCTTGTGGGCACAACAATGGCGATTGTTCTCATATCTGTGTGGCGTTGGGGCATAGTTCAGCGACTTGCTTGTGTCCCTCAGGCTTGGTATTTAAGGATTTGAGGAACCAAACCTGCATTGATGCCATAGACTGCGAGTTCCGATGCAAGTCGGGAGAGTGTTTGACCAATTCGAGGCAGTGCAACGGTCGCAAGGACTGCTCCGACGCGTCGGACGAGGCGTTCTGTGATTCGAAGCCGAAGAAGACTCCAGTCATTTGCGCGTTCGACGAGTTTATGTGTCACGACTTGACTCAGTGTGTGCTGAATGAGCTGCGCTGCAACAAGAGAAAGGACTGTCCGGACGGCAGTGACGAGGAGCACTGTGAGACATTCGGTGAGTACCAGGGCGGCTGTGAGGCTCTCTTCCTTCAATATATAATGCGTTTCTTTTCATAGATGACTCGAAGAAGTGCCACAACCACCAGCACGCCTGTGACAACGGGCGCTGTGTCGACTTGAGTGTCATGTGCGACGGATACGATGACTGCGGCGACAAGTCCGATGAGGCCAACTGTGACAAGAAGACCGAGGACTCCAAACCCAAGTGTGGCAAGGAGATGTTCCAATGTACGTCTGGAATGTGTGTCGCTAAGATCTGGGAGTGTGACGGCCATTTGGACTGCCCTGATGGGTCTGATGAGCACGCCAAATGTGGTAAGTTTCTGCCCGAATTTCTAAGACACATTCATACTCACCCTGTTTTATGCAGCTCTTATAGATTGTCCCCAGGATATGCACAAATGCAACCTCGGACAGTGCATCGATAAGCGCCTGCTGTGCGACGGTCACAATGACTGTGGAGACAACTCGGACGAACTGAAATGCGTGGATCCCCGGAACAAGGCTGCATGCGGCGATGAATTTGACACCTTTGGGAACCCGAAAATGTTCCATTGCCCAACGGAACCAACTATCTGCCTGGACTGGAGGGCCAAGTGTAACGGAACAGCCGAATGTCCGGGCGGAGAGGACGAAGTCGACTGTCATGGATGCAGCGTTTTGGAGTTCAGGTGTAAGACGACTGCCGAGTGCATTTCAATTGATTTCCATTGTGATGGCGAGAACGACTGTCTCGATGGCAGCGATGAGCTCAACTGCAAAGCGAGCTCAAATGACACGTCTGTCGGAAACTGCGATCGGGGTATGTTTGATTGCAAGGACGGAACGTGTGTCGACGACTCAAAGACCTGCAACGGAGCGATCGATTGTGCAAATGGCCAAGACGAGGCAGAGATCTGCACGACTGCCTGTGGGAAGGGAAATTTCTGTGAGCAGAAGTGCCACCCAACGCTTCAAGGCGCCAAGTGCAGCTGCTTCGATGGATTCAAGCTGGCGGCAGACAAGAAGAAGTGCCTAGACATTAACGAGTGCCTTCAGGCTGATAACCCCTGTGCACAGGGGTGCGAGAATTTCCCTGGCGGGTACCGCTGCTACTGCTACAGTGGGTTTATGCTGCGACCCGATAAGAACAGTTGCAAATCCCTTGAGGGCGAACATGCCGTTTTATTCGCTATGCACAACCAGATTCGAAGTTTGACTGAGTCGCCGAGAACGTTGCAGTTGCTGTTGTCGGTGAATGAACCCACGATAGTTGCTTTTGACTTGCACATTGCCCCAAAGAAATTGTACTACATCACCCAAGAGGGCGATACCCTCTTCGAATGGAGCATGGATAAGGGTGGACTTACCGGCCGACTTGCCGTTGAGAACGCCAGTAAGCTGGCTGTGGATTGGATCACGGGAAACGTATACGTTATAAGTCGAGTGGAAACCTACCGCCTAAGGGCGTATGATTTTGAGAAACAGCTCTGCGCCGACATCATAAAACTGCTGCGCACGGAAACAATGACCGCGGTAACGGTGGACGCCATCAATCGGAAAGTCTTCTACACGGCTGTGTCCGACAGTGTCCCATCGACACATATCTGCGTCGCTGGGCTGGGTGGATATAGGCAAAGAATTCTGGTCACCACCCCCGCCAAAGTGACAGCCTTAGAAGCTGACATCTATAAGCAGGAGCTGTATTTTGTCGACGCCCGTTCACACACCCTGCTCTCGATAAGCTATGGCATGGCTGGCAACCGACCTGTCAAGACTGTGATTCGGAACGAAAACGCGATATCCTACCCAACAGCGATTAGCATTCACGAGAACAGAGCTTACATTGTGAGCTTGGGCGGACCAAAGGTCTACTACTGTCGCCTATATGGAAATAGAGCCTGTGCCGCATTGCAATGGAATGTGAACACAACCGGGAATATCGTAGTGAACAGCCCGTCTCGACAGAAAATAGCTCCCAACGACTGCTATCACAAAAAATGTTCCGGCCTTTGCGTGCTAGGTCGCAAAGGCTACGACTGCATCTGCTCTGACGGTACCATCCACGATGAGTACTCCAAATGTCCGACTCACATTTCCACCGGCCTTGCATCTACCAAGGGTAACATGGACACTGCAGCCTCCTCTGCAACAGTGGTGGTTCTGTGGACTCTCGCTGTAGTCCTGGTTATTGCAGGTTTCGTTGGCTACCTTTACAGGCGACGGACACGAAACGCTCGAGGTTTCGAAAGCGTCTCCGTGGAAATGAAATAGTGCGTAAGATCTTAGTGTTAAATAAACGGTCCCATCAGGTATGTTGGGAACACAAATGATACATGATATTGGTAACTTATGAGAGCGTTTTTTTTGTCGTGGTCATTTTTGACAGAACATACGTCTTGTCAAACAACTTCTTGAGTTATCGGGTAGTGCTAACGTGACTGTCAATTTGTGTAGCGTTTTATTATTTCCATAAGAACAAAGTAACTGTATAAAAGACTATAAAATCAGCTACCAAACAAAAGCTGCAACGCTCATCCTGACCAACAACGGCCGACCTCTCCTTATGCTATACTCAACATGGTTTATATTATATGCAACGCTACAATTCTAGATACTAGAACTAAGAATAAAGCTAAAAAAAAATACTTGAGCTCGCCGGTTAGACGGACTTGATCAGATGATCCTGCTTCTGGTGTATTTTGTTGTTCGGCAAACTACAACCGGCTGTTGTTGCATTCGCGGTGCGGCGGTCCTTCTCCAGCTCGGAGAGGCACTCCCTGAATCCGAGCAGAAACTCGTCAGCATTCTCAGTGTTGAACACCATTGGGGGCTTTAGCTTGATCACATTATCGCGAGGCCCGTCGGAGCTCACCAGAATCTTGTGGACATTCTTCATGCGATTGACTACCCAGTGAGCGGCTTCAGTGGCCGCTTCTCTAGTGCCCTTGTTTTTCACCAGCTCAACGCCGATGAAGAGGCCACTGCCGCGCACGTCACCAATGCAGTCGAACTCGTACTTGAACTCTTCGCATTGCTTGAGTAGGTATTGGCCAACCTTGAATGCGTTGTCCTGCAGCTTTTCTTCATCGATGACGCTCATCACGGCGTTGGCAATAGCGCAAGACACCGGATTGCCGCCGTAGGTGTTGAAGTAAGCCACACCAGTAGCAGCAAATGAGTCAGCAATCTCCTGAGTGGTTACAACGGCTCCGACTGGATGCCCATTGCCCATCGGCTTGGCGACTGTTACGATGTCCGGAACGACATCCTGCATCTCAAAAGCCCAATAATGTGACCCAATGCGGCCGAATCCAACCTGCACCTCATCGGCGATACAGAGGCCACCACCAGCCCGAACCGCCTTGAATGCTTTCTTGAAGTAGCCATCGGGAGGAATGATCTGACCACCGCAGCTCTGCAAGCTCTCGGCAATAAAGGCGGCCACTCCTTTGCCCTCCGCTCTCAGGCCGTCGATGATCTCTTCAATGTCATTCACATAGATCGATGCCATGTCCTTATCGGGGTGGTCCTTGTCAATGTACTTGCCACCATAGCTATCGGGGCAGGCAGCCACATGAACAAACTCAGGCTTCTTGTCCCCACCGGGTTGGTTGAACTTGTACGGCGAGATCTCCATCACCGACTGCAGGTGGCCATGGTATGCACTGTAAAAGTAAATAGTCTTAACTAATATCCCCTCGGTTGTGTCAGTTTGTTTGATATTTACTGGTCCAACGTGATGACATCCTTCCTCTTGGTGTGATTCCTGGCCAACCTCAGAGCTAAATCATTCGCCTCGGAGCCAGAGTTTACAAAGAAACACACCGACAGCTCTGCAGGCATCCTGTCTGTCAGATTTTTGGCGCACTTAACCAGCTCATCGTGCAAGAAGCGGTTGTTGGTGGACAACGTAGCCATTTGGAGGCATCCCGCCTTCACGACCTTCGGATGGCAATGACCCACTATAAAAATAGAAAACAAAAATAAATTATAGCCCTCGTTTATATAAAGTGTGCGCCTAAGTTATTATCAGAGTACAGTTGTTCACATGTGATGATCACATGCAGCACGAGACAAGACATTTTCCATGTTATCGCGGCCAGATTGACGTTATCACCTCAAATAGTGGAAAACTTTCTGAAGAGCTTAGCTATTTAAAGAGGTTAACAAAAGTCAATTGCTTAGCGCTAATATTTGCTTCGAATGCAATCATGTTTGCTTGGGATAATAAATAAATACTTATACGTCCGCATATGTAAGCGGTATCAATTATTTCTAGCTATGGGTAGGTATAGACGTTTTGAAGGTTAGTTATAGAGTTTTATTGAAATCACATATAGGTAGACAGACACCTGTTTAAAAAGTTACGTAAAGAGGAGAGTTTCGAGGAGATTCAGTTGTCCATACAAAAGGAACGAGGATTATTAATTGGATTGATCTTCGTCATGCCAGACCAACAGTAACACATTAACGACGCAAGAGAACTAAAATTGCATTTCATCTACGACGCCATCTTTGTTTGAGTGCACGTCCTTTAATTTTTACAAACAAAATACTGGTACGTTCTTGGTGACACATCTTAGTGCACAAGTAGAGATTTCCCTTAGCGGTGTCTGTATGTTGCACGATGAAAGCAAAACATAAAATTGTACTAGAATTTATCAGTTTATCAGAACAGCCGACAATTTGTTGTCTGCACACAAATATTGCTTTTCTAAGCTTGCCTTGGATAAATTGTACATTTAAACGTAAAGCGGTGGTCGCAGTGGCTTAGTGGTTAGTGTGTTGGACTACTAAGCGAGGGGTCCAGGTTCGAATCCCGCAAAAACCCAAATTCAACTCAGGGTTTTTTCACTGCGCCACCTCTCGCGAACGTCTGACAAACATCCGAGAGTATAACTGTCATGAAAGAGCTTCTCAATCGGCCCGTTTGGAACCGGCATAAAATTGTAGATCCCTTCCATTCGTTCCAAAAATTAAAAACTCACACAAAACGAATGGTTGCGAGAAGCTAGGCCCTGGGTTCCTACAGACCTGTTGCGCCAACTATTATTATTATTAAACGTAAAGCGCTGTACAAATAAAGTAATAAACATTAAGCTGTCATTTGTAAGAGTCATAAAGTAGACAAAGTTTTATATTTTGCTGTTGATCACTGGCAAGAACTTTAAATCAAGACTGTCCCAGGTAAAATCAACTTTATTACAAATTTCAGTTTTTGCAATAGCCATCTCTATTACACATTTTGTACTAAACTTCCACCGAATTTCAAAGGCAATTAATCAAATAAAAAAGTTTTATACTGCAATATCTATGAAGTTGGCTCCATTGCTGAGGTAGAGTTGAGGACATTTTGGTTAAATAAATGAGGAACAAACAAAGAACAACAGAGCTACATATACAATAGACACATTAGGCTTAGTAAACTGTGGAACAATCAAGGAAAAATATTTTCAATGACAGTTCAAGTCAGTACCTTTTCAGGCAAGTCGCATCAAAACGATTTCTCGCTTAAAAAAATATCTACCTGTAAGGCATGACCCTGATTATTGACAAACCGTTTGAGAGTGTTAAATACGCAGCTTGACAGACTACCTCTGAATAAACATTCCAAGAGTACCCTAACACGAAAATAGCTTTGCCAAGTTCTTTGCGTTTGCATTTTTCGAACTTCAAATAGGCAATTTCTTTTATTCGTTGATTCAAGTAATAAAATCATTGGTTTCTACTATATTTATTACATTAAATAGAAGTTCTTTATATAATTCCGTTTAAGTTGGATCACCTTTCCATATTAAAAATGTGTAAGAAATAAAACAAAAATAGCTGACAGCAACTCGTGCTACAATTTTCCGAACTATTATCGCAAATCAGCAGACGTTCAAAAGATCATCTGCACTCAGTATGTTATTATCGCAAATGAAGACACCCTTTGTAGTAATCGTTATTTATTGGTTACACTCATAACGGTTCAAAACAACAGCAGTGATCAACGTCCACAAAGCCCCTGATGATAGAAATGTCAACAATTGTGTAACGGATATGAAATTACCTTTCGTTTAGAGCATTCAATGGTTTGCAATGTGCAACAAGTGCGCATTTCGTTACCCTCTCATGCACTAGATGTACTTGACATCTAGTACCCACAGCCACACGTGACGTTTCTGTTTTACAGTTGCAGCACAACTGACAGAAGAAAAGATCAGAGTCTCCCCGTATGTGGTTTGCAATTGCAATATTGCAATTAAATTCTCAACTTTGAATCAATCAGTTAGAGAGAATAACTTGAATCAAAAGAAGTTTCTGACAGCTCAAATCAACAAGTTGATATGTACATTAGACTTGGCTGGGTTGAAAGCGTGAGATTATTCAGAAATGGGGACATTCTCTTGTTTTTCACGTGAACGCCGACGCACACGACTGACGTGCACGTTTTTTTCCACTTCATGTGGCCTACTTTTGGTTGAAAAACACTCTGACAGGGACAGCGCCTTCATGTTATGTTCTTACTTCTTAGTACTTAACTACTGCTGTATAGTCTCGACTGAGTATTATATACCTAGGTAGGTGCGTTATCAGTTCGTTTTAAATCACTTCAAGATATGCGTAACGGCAAGAGTTGTTTACTCATTTCATTTATTGAACGGGGGGCACGTCTCGCGTTCAATAATAATCATAATCACGTGAAGCTCACGAGAGAAGCCACTGACTGGAGCGATGGACTGGGCTATTTTTGTCGCGTTAAATGTGACAGTGATTGCGCGAGTATATGAAGTAAAATATTTCATTCGCAGATTTATCAGTTTTTTTAAGAGATTTAAGTGACCTATAATGTATTAAGCATCATCCTGTTTATGTTGCTTCAATCGCAAAACATAACAAAACTGCGTTCTTGCGTTTTTTTACAGGCAAAATAATCGCCAAATGCCGCATAACTTCCTGTCAAATTAGACTTATTTATCAACAGATTGACGAAAATAAATACCTAAACATAATAGAAATTCTGATTGCGTCAAACTGGGGGCTCGTGTTATATTGCTTTACAACCTCCAACGACGTATATTCAACACGTACGATTGATTCCATGTTCGCATTAGTAAATTTATTTTGACGTCTACAATTGAAAATTAGCAAAATGGACTGGTTGCAATTTTGTGTCGCAATCATTTTGATAAGCACGATGAAATGTGTTTCGCATTGGATTTGTTTCTCAGTTTTCGCATTTATTTCCTGACATAAATATCCGTGGAAGTTTTGCACACTTTTCTATTTCCTCATATGGCCCATAAGGTACATTGAACCAGAATTACGTACCAGATTTTCCAGCAACGATCTTATTAATTTGCTTACAAAGTTTTTGCTTTGTCGCAGAATTTTATCTTAATCCACGTCTTTATCAATGTTTAAACATAAAATTCATCGATATTCAAAGAAAACAGTCAACTCGAAAAAAAAATGGCGAATTAATGTCAAACAAAGAACAAACTGTGAGTTTAAAAACAAACGCTTTGCTCTAGTATGCAATTTCTATAAATTCTTTAAAAGTCAGTTGTGACTTTACACCATATTTACACCTTAGGGTATTTTACCATTTTATGAACTACCCTACCTACAAAATAAAACTAGAACGAAACTTTAGTAGAATATAATTTCGTTTCCCATTTTTTCATTTTAAATTCCTATTGACATTTGCATTGAAATGGCATACGCCATTTTAATTGAACAATATTTTTTAATCCCTTCAACAGAAAACGTACTAGAAATTTCCATTTATTAAGACATTTGCAGATAACTCTGAACAAGTCTTGTTGAATCTTGAACTTTTAACATGAAAGGTGTGTTCAAAAGTCTAGTATTAAGTTTTTGTTTGGACTAGATTTCCCCTGAACGTAAAAGCAAAATTGGCGGTTAACTTTTCGTGGGTATAATCGAAATGTCAACTCAGTATAGTTATTTCAACTAAAAAAAAAACTTTTTACGTTTATATTTAAAGCTATATTTTTCGAAAGCAGCAGTAATTACCTAGTTTTTGCAAAGCGACTTGTGACGGTTCAAAAAAGTAGTACCCAGTTGAACTTTACTTTCACAAAACACGATAACGAATAATGAATGATTTTCGATAGTAGAAAATAATGTGAGTTATCAAACTAAAATCTACCAATCTCCCTTATAATTAAAATCATAAAAAGCCATTATTTTTGGAACATACTAATCTAAAACCATTAATAACCTCATATAATCACCTTGGAATTGGTCATTCGCTCTAATGATGTTAAATTTGTCATTTCTTTGGGGATCCAAACTTTGGCGAACAAAGAAACTGACCCATGCCCCACAGATAGTCGCTGACTTGGCAAAATTTTACTCATCATCGACCAAAATCTATTACTAAATTTAGATGTGGCCTACGTAAACTACAAATCAGTTTAATTATTGCGAAGTTAACAAGTATTATAATGACTTTTGATGCCCTTGTTATTGAAAAAGATTATAGTTTTTTTTTTTACTTACCATGAGCAACATTGTTAATACAGTCCAGATACCGAGTGCCCTGTTCGTCGTACATGTATTGGCCTTGACCACGGACTATTTTAAGCGGATCGGTACGATAAAACAGTTGACATGCTTTGCTGGAATGATCGTAAGAAAATAAAATATTAGTTTCTCAAAGGTGGATATTTTTAATTACTTTAGGAAGACAAAGAAGAAAGTATTGTAAGGCAGCAGTATTAAGTAAACGGCATCATTGCAAATCATCCACATATAGGGCGTCCGGTGCCTCTATTGACATTTCTTTCAACCTTGGTAAGGGGTAGAGAAAGAGTTGGGTCCTAAAATTCGAGGTCGAAAGTACTAGAACTAAAAGCATTTACTAACTCCGGTAGGTTTATACATTTAAGTTCTTTCGTAAACAATCTGGGCATAAGGTAGTTGTTTGAATAATATTAAATTATGAAACGCTGGTACCCATCTTTGTGACGAAGACTCTCATAACTTAGCCGTCCAGAAAAAGTCATCAAACAGCTTGCGCTTACAAAAATATGTAGTAGACTCGGCAACTTTTTATACCCCAGTAAGAATAGCTATGCAGACCTTTTTGATCTATTTACAACTCTTGTTTGTTACGGAACAACATTTTAAGATTTTCTTTACGTCAGTTTTTATTTCTTAAGTTTTCTCTACTCATTCACCTTTCCCTTTCTCTTCAGTTTGTAAACAAGGTGGCATTTTATTTTTCTCAGATTGTTGTCGTGAGTGACATAAAGACTTTTGTCTCAACTCATTCTGATTTCTATTTTTGACTCGTACTTTTCAGTGAGGGCTTTCTGAATGGTATAAGAGGTATATCTTCGGAATAGAGGAAGAGACAAATTTTTACCATAGACCGAATTACCTTTGAATGAACTAGAATGATGTTTAAAGAGTGACATTTTTATACCACAACGAATGGCAATCGAGTAAGTTCCATGAGAATCATTAGTTTGTGGAATTTATTTTCCTGGAGTGACTTCGCGAATTCTGCATTTTGTAATTAAAATCGTGTGTCCTTTGACCAAAAATGTATTCTCCCTTGTAGTGCGCTGTTTTCATCGAATGATTACAAATATGTTTTGACATTTCTAACGACATTGCAATACGGGTCAAAATTTCGAACAAAAGTCCGTGGGTCTTTTAAATAAAAGCTGGCATTTTGTTGGTTTTCCTATACAAACAGAATTATTGATTCTTAGATTGTTTTATGTTAAAAATGTGCGTACAAACTATTTAGAAAAAGGTCTGAGTCAACTAAATAGCGGACTCAGCATTTGCATAGCATTTGCTTTGTCTGATAAGTTTTATTTATATACCGATCTGAGTAAAAGGTGCCGCCTCTTTTAAAACATATCAAAAGTTGGAACTAACTCAGATTGGTTTTTATTCATACGAAACGTAGCAAATGCTTAGATTTTGACATTTCCCTTGAGATATAGCAATTGCTACGTTTTATTCATATGACCCCTTGTCATTCTTCACTCTTCCGACAACTACCACTTTGAAGTGATCTTCAATATCAATAGCTTTTCTTTTTAAATTGGTTTATACAAAGTAACGAAACGTTTGTAAAAATTAATATTTCCACTTGTGAGCGATTCGGTATGCTGAATGAAGAGTGAACGTGGTTTGTAAATCTTGAAATTTTATAATAAACTAGCGGCGTAAAAACATAAATTTGTTCAACCTACTTATTTTGCTTCGTTGAGTCGAACAGCTTCGATAAATGTTTAGGGACGAAATTTTCCAAGCTTCGCAACAAATTTTCCACCCTTAGGTAGGTACATCAAATCATGCGATAAAATGCAAAATTTCGTCGAAAAAAAAATTCTAATTTTTCAGAGTTTTACACTAAGATTTTTTTCAATTTCCAGACTTTTGCGGAGGATTTTCTAAAAATTTTCTTTCGTGAAAGCCTTCGCCTGGCAATTACGAACAACAGAAAAAAAGTTGATTTAAATCGGCCAAGCCGTTCTCAATTGATGAATTCATTTTTTACACCATTCTTATCTATAAAAATCTCGTGATTTTTGTGGAAATTTAAATAGATCTTATCACTTAATCGCACCAGTCGAAACATTGCAAAGGAACAAGATTAAATTAGTAGGATTGAGAGCTGAGTAGAACATTTTATTATGCAATAGCCCATTCAAAAACATGGTTTCAATAAACACATTATGAAATCACACTGAAATGGAACGTACGTACCTAATCAATAAAGCCCAAAGATGTCATAAATATGACATAGATCAACTTGTATTGCTTGCACCAACGCGGGAATAATATGAGTTAACACGCATCACATTGATAAATAATTAAAAATACATTTTACCTATTTAACTAAAAATACAAACACACGAGTATCTATTTTTGCAGATGCGTAGCAACGCATGCCGGCCTTCCGTTAGTTGAGAAAAATTTGTTTAACAAACCATCACCCCTTGTGTTGTTTCTTACTGAATCTGATTCTGAATCTAATGCCGAAAAACGCCACCTCCATTATGTAAACAAACCAATTCCTAACAAACAAACAACAAAGAAAATGGAAATATGTATGTACAAACAAAACATACTTCACAAATTTTCACATCCCCAAGTGCATTTACCAAATGAAAATGCAGGCGCAAGAATAACAACAGAGAAAATGCACTCAACGAAAAACAAACGAAAAGTTTCCACATTCAAGGCGGCACAACGACCTTGACAGCGAAAGTTCGACCTTCATGTGGAAAAGTTCAGGGTAAGAGCCGAAACGACAAAAAATATGCATACTCGTACATTACAATGCGGAAGGACTCTCAAGGACTACTTCATCTTCATATGTGTATATTCTTACTCACCCAATATATTTGTTTCGTAACTTGATGGTTTCCGACTTGCACAACTGCTCAGTTGCGTTAGACTCTAATAGCTCCTGTGCATATGACATTTTAATTTATTATAAATAACACTTCACAAATAGACAAATTAACACGTTCTGATAAGGTGTAACAAAAAGCGAGATACCACCAGCAGCACGTGTTGTGTACTGCGACAGCTAAGCCAAACTGATACTATCTCTGGTGTAGAACGGACTATGGTGCAAGTGCAACGCCAGGCAATTGAAATTCGTCTAAGATCTGCTTCACTATAGCCGAAGGTAGTAGTTGTCAGTTGTTCCTTTGCTAACTGAATGAGTCGATGATGAATCGTAGGTACTTTATAAACACCGAAATGTTTGCACCAGAGACAATACTGAGACCCCCAACTCCGGCCGATTTTCCGTTAATTGCCTACAAGCTGTATTACCATGGGGTGGCAACTGTAAGGTGCATTAGTATTGCTACATAGAAAATCGTATTGACAAATGTCACGAAACTTCAAAAATTTCGTTTAACCAATACGCTGGCACCTTACAGAAGCCACTTCCGCTGTGGGCAAAGTTGCTTTCCACCCGCTTCCGCTGTGGGCAAAGTTGCTGGCTGCGTTCATCAAATTTTGTCCGTTAAATTTGAAAATAATTATTACAACTAAATTTTGTGTGGACAGTGATCAATTTTCAAAAATAATTGTATATTTATTTGACACAAGAGAAAGATGAACAGTTCTGAAGAATAATAAACAAATAAAAACATTTTTAGCGAACATTCGTGAGGCAGTTAACATAGATCGAGTAGAATATGCTTACCACATAATAGGCGTGTTTTTTTGAGCTTCGATCTCAGCAAAGCAAAGCAAAGTAGGATTTTCAGCACGCAATTACAACAACTACATTCCACTTGACACTTCGAGATTCGCAATAGTTGTTGTAATTAGCGTGCTGAAAAGCCTACTTTACTTTGCTTTGCTGAGATCGAAGCTCAAAAAAACTCGGCTAATGTCGCTTAGTATACCTCTGAAGTTTAGCTATAATTTATAAACACAAAGATTTATGTCGTTGCTATTATTAAGTATAAATTATGAGTTTCTCCGTTAGTTTAAATTATTAAAAATAGAGCACACGTATTTGTATTGGTTTTATTTTTACATGTCTCGTATTTCAAACAATACATTAATATATTTATGGGTCGTATCTTTTGATATTATAATGGAACAATAAACGTGAATGAGTACCTACTTTGGTTGAACAGAAATACCTACAGAATGTTATGAAACAACTAATATGAAAATTGATAAAAATGTACTGAGATAAGAATATAAGGCTTGTTTTTTTGAGCTTCGAACTCAGCAAAGCAAAGTAAAGTAGGATTTTCAGCACGCTAATTACAACAATTACGATATACTTGACACTTCGAAACTCGAAATAGTTTTTGTAATTGCGTGCTGAAAATCCTACTTTACTTTGCTTTGCTGAGATAGAAGCTCAAAAAAACACGGCTAATGTCGCTTAGTATACTTCTGAAGTTTAGTTATAATTTATAAATGCAAAGATTTATGTCGTTACTGTTATTAAGTATAAATTATAAGTTTCTCCGTTAGTTTAAATTATTTAAAATAGAGCATACGTATTTGTATTGGTTTTATTTTTACATGTCTCGTATATCAAAGATTACATTAATATATTTATAGGTCGTATCTTTTGATATTATAATGGAACAATAAGCGAGAATGAGTACTTTGGTTGAACAGAAATACCTACAGAATGTTATAAACAACTAACATGAAAATTGATGAAAATGTACTGAGATAAGAATATACTTATTCACCAAACTTGAGTTGCAATTCGTTTAAAAAAAACTGTACTTCTGAACACAGTCACGATTGTCACAGCCCACCACGGTTGAAACTGACACTGACACAACAGATTCACCACTCTTGTCAAGCTCATTTCCATTTGACTTGACACTTGTATATTTGTTGTCATTTAGTTTTTGTTTTTGTGAATTTATCAAAAGTTTGTGCAATGGATTTAAGTACTGGAGAAAACTACATCATAGCTCAAGTCCAGAAAGCACGTTCCACCGATCCTTGTGCAGCAAAGGAATGGATTATAACTGCAAAAACTATTTCCCAACTACTTTGATGTCCAGGTACAAAGCTCCGTAGAGAATAAATCCTATTCTACAAAGTTTGAAGCGTATTAACTGGATACAGAATCCAACAATTATGAGGAAGCTGCCAAGTGTTTTAGTTACATGTAAGCTTGGTATATAGAACATAATTCCTCATTAAAACAAAAGAACGCTCACATTTCAGAATCAAAATGTTGACCTGTGGAAGGAGGTCGCCGAACTTACTGCTGCCGTACGTGCCCTAGAGAACAACAAGTATTTTATGTGAAAATGTTGCAACACGCCTCGAATGATGTGCAGCACAAGATTCTTTTGCTGTGAACCACACAGACAACAACTTGGAGCGACGCAATGATACTTCACAATAAAATGCTGCAATTTAGATATCGATGGTTGCCTTCCTAGAGTGCATCATACAGTTCCAGCAAGAGGTGGAAAACCGAGACAAATGGAGAAAGGAAAGATCATTGACCATTCAACGGGAATCTCGTACTCAATCAAGTAAGTGTTATGCTTTATGCACCTGCACCTGTAATTTTAAATATGCAGTAAAAAAATGTCTATTTCCAGAATACAATTTAACTCGGAGGAGCTTATACTCACTAAATTAAATTTCGCCTGGCATGGGTCTCATCTCAATTTACGACACAATGATTACCAGATTTGGACATAGGGTCATTTTATTCGGTTTAACTAACCTAACTTGTGTATTATACGTTTATTTATAGTAAATAAAGATTTTTTAATTCTATATAGATGAAATGGATGGTCTTTCCTTTTTGGATGTCGATGGCTCTTCATTGGGTTCATCCAATTTGCCGTATGTGTTAATATCGTTATCTCTTGCCACTGAGGTCACGACAAGCTTCATGGTTCGTAGTCTTTCGATTTGGTCACCGATTGCACGAAGCACGGATTTAAATCCTCCTTTGCCACCGAGCATTTGGAGGTGTATATGAACGGCTGCTTTGTTGTGGATTGTTGTTCGGGGCTGTTTTTCCATTTGGTAGCAAGAAGAACTCTCTACTTCTAAGTTTTGCAGCAAGGAACGCTTTAGAAAAAATTAAAAAGTCGAAGAAAACACACATATAGTCGCTTTGCAAATTTGCTGCAGGTTTTATTGATTGTAAGTAGTATACAAGACAGTATTTGCCTGCAACCCAAATAAATAGGCACCTTTAAAGATATGTTAATTTTGAAATCATTTACAATAACTCTGGAGTGTCTCTTTGCTATGGCTGCTTACACTTTTGGCTTCCTTTTGATAGTGTGTATATCTGAAATGAAAAAAATTAATAAACCTTTGAACTTTCTGGGGTATCTCTTTGCTGTGACTGCTTACTCTTTTGTTCCAATTTTTTGGATTCTGATTTTCTGGTACAACTGTTTACAACTAACATTTCCAGTCCAGGCAGAATATGATAGAGATCAAAGAACAAGTTCAATGTATTCGAGAAATGCAGGTTGCCATGGAGTAGGAATCTGTAACTGCAAATATTTTTTTTATTTAAAATTACAAAGAGTAAATGATTCGCTACTTACTTAGACACTGTTCATATCGTCCCAAGACTCATCGGTGGAGCTGGCAATAATTATGTGCTATAAGACTGAAATAAACAACAAGAAATTTAATAGTCGAACTGCTTACAACTATCATTTCCAATCAACATACACTTGATGTGATTCATCCATCTAATTCAATTTCTTGCTATTGTCTCTTGCTTTACTAGCAGCGAACAAGACAACAGAAAAATATCGTACAACTGTTGGTCGCGAAATGATGTGTCGATTTTGCGATTCTTCGAGAAACACAAATTCACATCGGCCTCTTCAACGAGTTCATTTCACACACCAATTGCCATAGAATTTGCTCACCTATTGTACATGTACTCAGCCGAGCCTTGCTGAAAGCATAAAGACATTCAAACGAAAAGCCAATTTGACAATCTATAAACAAACCTGCAGAAACTTCTTTACATCTTCGAGAATATTTTGAAATATTTTATCGTTCTTTTACGTGTTGAACCATCCGTATGTTGTTATTTTTATAATAATTTAGACGAATCTGTTTAAGGTTGATGTCATGATTCTCCCAGTCTACCTTGGCTTTGGTTCACATCTCGTGCTCGAGTAGTTCGATAGTTTGCCGGCTCATTGCCTCGTGGCGTGCGAAACTTTCCTCTTGCCTAGTGTTAAAGGTTCAGAAATCAATGTGCACAACTTTTACTATATATGTACTTACATTTTGAGGTTGTCCTCCTGGTCACGTTGCTGCTGCGACAATAATTTAGTGAATATGTTTAAGGTTGATGTCATGATTCTCCCAGTCTACCTTGGCTTTGGTTCACATCTCGTGCTCGAGTAGTTCGATAGTTTGCCGGCTCATTGCCTCGTGGCGTGCGAAACTTTCCTCTTGCCTAGTGTTAAAGGTTCAGAAATCAATGTGCACAACTTTTACTATATATGTACTTACATTTTGAGATTGTCCTCCTGGTCACGTTGCTGCTGCGACAATAATTGATCTTCATAGCGGCCGGTGCCTTGCCAATTGGACACGATGCTGCTGTTGCTTGGTATCTTTCTAGAAGTGGATACAAAATGGTTATCAATTCGTCGTCAGGTTCATGTAAATTAAAATCAACTAACAATCACGGTCTTCCTACGCTTTTTGTTATCGATAGGTACGCTTTTGTTCAACGTTCGCCTGTTCAGTTTGTGATTCGTATTCCATGAAATTGGCCATAAACTCTTGTTGGCGTGTATTCTCCTGCAGCTTGGACAAATCTATAAGACATATAATGTATTTATTTATTAATTTAAACACTAAAAATACGCAAAAACTTACATTTCTTTCAATTTGTTGCAGGAAAAATAAAATTGTGTTTACATATTTTGACATTTGTCAATCGACTTCTGTCAAAAGAAAACTCACCACATTTTTTTTTGGTTCGCTTTTTTTGTTGCTCACACGGATTCTAAATTCAAATAACACCGATAGGAAAACAAAATGGCGAATTTGAAAAAAAATCGAGGGGGCCAGCGGCAAGAGGATTGCCAGTTGGGGGTCTCAGTATGGTTTGTCTATGGTTTGCACTTCTCTTCGATATAAGACAGGAAATCATGGTGCACACAGACACAGGTCAACTGTATATGGCAATGTGTTTGTTTTAACGCGCAAGTTTAAATTTCTCTCCCCACGGAAGGGATGGACAATGGGGGGTCGATTAGCGCCATAAGCTTTTTTCTGTTGATTGATAAGAAAAAAGCTTCCGCAAACGAAAGATGCATACGTTCGGTTTGGTGTTTGTTATGATTTCGAGCAAAGTGTAAAAATAAATGGAACCGCTTTAAGATGTTTTTTTTTTAAGGTGAGCTTTTCAATGCAGACGGAACAGGAAAGCATTTCATCAATTGCTTTGCCTATAGGGTGGTGGTTTTAAAAAAGGAAAGGTTGTATCTGCGCTATATCTAGTCACTGAACAGTTTAATGAATTTATTCGATGAATATGATCCAGGGACGCAGTATTTTTATTCGCCACAGTAGTATTAACCAAAATGTTGACAAAACTATTTTATGGAAGTATTCCACTGTTGGAAAATTAGTTAAATGACTTTTAAGAAATCTAACAATTTGTATTCCCATGCTAAATTATTAATTTCAAAGAAATAGTGACCTAATCGTGCTTGCGTGATATCCTTGGTCTGATTCTCTTTCCCCGATATAAAAGCAATTGCGAAAAATATCAACCAAAATGTTATCTGCTTGCAACATGATCTTACGTAAGCCGTAGAGAATGATCTGTTTCAAGCAAATAACACCAATTGTTCGCTGTAATAATTTGGTTGTTGTTCACAAGTGGAAAACGTGGATACATCTAAAATCTGGCGGTTGGCCGCTGGTTATACCCACAAAATAATTGAAGCTCATAGAAGATGGAGGACCCAAGCATTTTTTTTTTTTAATTTTGCCTTTTTCCTTACAGATGAAGGTCCTATCTTAATATATATAATTTTACTGTACGCGTATATGTCACTGAACTCCTCCTAAATGACTGGACCGATTTGAATGAATTTTTGTGTTTCCGTTTGGGTGGCGCCCTGGATGGTTTAGATTGACAAATCAGCCCGACAGGTAACGCTGCAGTGGGTACGCTAGTATCCTATAAATTTCTGTCTTATGTGAACTTCCCTATCGCCTCTATAGATTTCTCTATTTAGCAAAAGGCAAATGTGTTTTATGCAACCACTTTTTCAATAAGCTTAGTGGAAGAATGTGTTAAACACCTAAGCCTAACTTAACTCCTTTCTGGAAAATGAATACCTAAAATATTGAGCAGTTTCCAGATAAAGAATTTCACTACTCGAGGTATAAAAACACTTTCAAAAAATATGCTTTTCACCTCTCTAAAGCGTTTTCTAAATACACAAACTCTATATTGAAAAATGCGGCCTCGACTGCAAAACCTTCCACTAAAAATCATGATTCGATTCCAAGGGAGAACAAATTCAAAGAAATTTCGGGAGGAAAAGAAACTGTCCAGTACAGAAAACTGTACATATTTCGCAAATCATTTCTTTTCAATACAAAGGACTACAAAGGACAAAAGAGCACTTTCGTTTTATTTAGTTCAAATTGGCCGTACATACGTTTTATTGTTATTATTAGAAAAGTTATGTGTAAAAAACTTTAAACGTTTATTACTCAAATGTTTGAAAAAGTCGCTTAAACCCGCTTCGTATTCTAAAAGCTCTAACTGTAAAACAGACAAATGTACATAAAATCCTGCCGGTGCGGGGCATCGTGCGGTGATTAAATCCCTCACTAAACAAGGAAAATCTCAAAATCCATGAAGAAATGGTAACCGTTTATCAAGACTCTGCTCCTTCATTATCGACCGTACAGAAGTGGTCAAGTGAATTTAAAATAGGCAGACGCTTTAAAAGAAGGCGCTACTCTCCAAGGCTGCTGTACGGGAGTGCGGGCTCGAGGAAATTAACCACCCACCCTACATACCAGACCTGGCCTCCAGTGACTACATTTTTTTAACAAATTTAAAAAAAGAACTCCTGTGAAAGCGTTTTGCTGACGATAATGAGCTCAAGTCCACTGTAAATGAGCATTCGGGCCAGGAAGAAAATTATTTTTTAATTGAATAGAAAACCTTATTTCGCGATCAAACAAATGTTATGTTATGTATTGATAAATTGAAAAATTATTTTTTTTTCCAGGTTTTATCTTTTTTCTAACATACCCATACCGAGAATACATTGAACACCCCCGTATAAGCTTATGAAGCCGATAATGATAAACACACAAAATGTACCTCCTTATCAGGGCCCTGTTTCACAAAACAATTTATCAACTTTTCACTTTGCAATTACCAAATTGTTCGTCAATTTGCAAAACTTTATTTTCCTCAAAACTATAAAATTTTAAAAATTTCAAGTTGAAATTGAAAGTGTAATTTGCAAAGTATTTGCAATTTTACATCTCTTTGCAATTTCTGTTCCATGTACGTTCTCTTGTGCAAAGTGCAAAGAAAATATCTAAAAGTGTAATTTGTAAAGATTTTGCAAATAATTATGCTGTTTCGTTCCACAAAAACTTTAAACTCTATTTTTGCAAAGCAAATTTTAATAAATTTGTCAAAAATGTGCAAGGTAAACGATCGCCTTACAAATTCATATTGTTATACTTATAAATAAGTTATAACTAGTGAAGTTTTCAAAATGTTAAGGCGTGAGTTTTTGTTCGACGATAGTGAAGACGCGGTTGTAACAGAAAATTATATTTGCAAAGTACAAAGTGCAAAGTTGATATATTGTTTTGCGAAATATGGCCCAGATATAATTATTTTATTGCTGTCCATCTATCAATTACTAAGTAGTGTTTTTTTTTAGAGGTATAGAACTTTGAAATGGAATAAAACAGAGATGATTTTTTTAAATTGACATGAAATTGACTTTAATCGAAAGATAATCTTCTGGCGTTATATAAATATGATTTCTGGCATATGACCGCCACGGGTGGCTCGGGCGGAGTCTTATCTGGAGGTCCAATTTTCGATGACTTTTTCCAACATTTGTGGCCGTATATCGGCAATAACGCAGCGAATGTTATCCTCCAAGTGGTCAATCGTTTCGGGCTTAACGGCGTAGACTAGCGACTTGACATATCCCCACAGAAAATATAGTCAAGCGGCGTTAAATCGCACGATCTTGGAGGCCAATTCACGGGCCCGCAACGTCAAACTATGCGGCTACCAAACATTTCCTTCAAGAAATCAATTGAGGCACGAGCTGTGTGACATGTTGCGCCGTCCTGTTGAAACCACAGCTTCTGCACGATCACGGTTGTTCAATTGATGAACGAAAAAGTCAGTAATCTGGGACCTAAAGCGGTCACCATTGACTGTAACGTTCTGTCCAGCATCGTTTTTAAGGAAGTACGGAGAAATTATTCCACCAACTCATAAAGCACACCAAACAGTCAGTTTTTGTGGATGTAACGGTGTCCCAACATACACTTAAGGATTATCATCCCTCCAAATACGGCAGTTTTGTTTATTGACATAGCTCATCAAAAGTGAGCTTCATCGCTATACAAAATTCGCTTATGAAAATTGACGTAGTGCGCGATATGTATTTCGAACAGGATCAGGATTTTCAAAATAAATTTGCACAATTTGGAAGCGTTTTTCAGGCGTCAGTCTATTCATGTTGAAATACCAAACCAAACTTAAAGTAAATCACTTGACAGCTGACAAAATGGCCGCCAGTTTAAAAAATTGTTGCCAACTTAAAGTTATGTACCTCTAAAAAAAAAACACCCTTTACATATAAAATTAAGTGTCTCTTCCTCCTGGCTGGTGTTCAACTGCGATGACGTTCTACCATAACAACTGACGTTCGGCGATGCTTTTCTTCACATTTATTGCAGTATGTTGTATGTTGTATCTTAAGTTTTATGTACATACCCAATAATTCAAGTAACGCCTCACAAACCTAGAGCATGAACTCATTTGAAATTGGATGGAGATGTCTTGTCAAGGAAAATTCCTCCAATGATACATATTTGGTTCAATTTGCGTTGATAAACAAAAAAAAAATATTTTAAAATTCACAGTAACAAAGGACTAAGAGAAGAACAGTTAGCTTGAAAAAATAAAATCCCTCTCAAATGATTGATGGATTCAATTAACTTTTACAACCTTTAATGAAAGAAAACATTTGATGGCTATCTTTTACCCAAACGCTTTTTAACTACTGTCAACTACTATAGGAATATGTATGTATAGATGAACCTATTGTTCCGTTTCATGTCCCCATTTTAGACACGCAGGACTTAGTTACAAAGGTAGGAAACAAACTTTTCTGTAAATTTTTTTTTTATAAGTTCATAGTTCATTTTTGTTTGTTGTGTCCATTGTCCATAGCTGCCTGAGGAAAATATTTAATAGTTATTTTTGTTACCCTGAGAAAGCGGTCGTTAATTTGTCCTTTTTTACCCGCCTGGACGCAGGTAGGGTTATGTGTTTCGCGCATATTCTATGTACGTTCCTACGTGACCCCCAAATGGCTTGATTGATTTTGAATAATGAGGTGCCATTAGATTCGTATTCTTCCCCGGAGTGTCATAGGCTAAAAAAAAAAACATAAATAAAGTTAACTTAAAAAACATAAAAAAATGACAAAGACTATAACTAAGTTTTTAGGTTTTTTAAATTAACTTTTTTTTTCATTTATACAGCTGGCTAAGGCACCACTAATTTTGTATTCAATTTCAAACTATCCGTCACTTTTGTGCTGCAGTACCAATACACGCTAAGCTAAGTATCCTGCTCGCTCTAAATTTTATCTCCCATACAAAAATGTCTACAAAGATACAATTTAGCGAGGCAATTTAGCAAAGCAGTATCCTGTTCGCACGCTAAATTCTTAACTTCATGTAGATGAGCCGATGAAAAGTCTCCACTCATTTAGCTCGCGAAATAAATGTTCGGTACATTAAATCGAAGATAAATTTTGACAGGAGAAACGGAATAAAAAGTTTTTTACGCGTTTGCATGAGAAATAAAAGGAAACGCAAATCCAAAGCAGAGATATTGTTTTTTGAGATATCGTGATATTTATTTATATCGGAATGGAGAATTTGTTAGGAGGACTTCTGCTTTCGTTTGGCCTCGAATGTTTTTCGGGTAGGTAATAATAATTGTTCCACAACGGTAAAGAGATTTTGGAAAGTTTCAGGACACATATGGAAGTTCTTTATATAATTTCTTTTTTGCAAATATGAATTTACGATACACGAAGAAATGATAACATCTTTTTTTATTTTTGTTGTATGCATTGTTTTATATTGTGATGCTTTTGAAGTTTGAATTTAAAATAACGTGTATTATTTGAAGCACATTTACCGACATTCTGTCATGAACTTATGGCTTTTGTCCCATCTATATCATATATAAAAATTTAGCTACCATTTATCTTTGCTGTGGAGAAACGGAGTGGAGACTAGCGGGAAGCTTAAATTAAGCGCGAGCAGGATACTTAGCTTGGGGTTAAGTTGCTTAATAATTTCACTTTCGAAAGTGCAATCATGTCTAAAATGTCACACAACTGCTTCATTTTATGAAACCGAAATTAAGTATATAGCCCTTCTGGATCTGATAGCAGCTGACGCATGTCCCGTTTCGTGCAGAGATAGCTACTTGAATTTGAGTTCCTCACGTACTCTTGTGTTCCTTATACGATTTTTGTTATAGTCAGAGTCACCCCATCAATACACTTCAAAGGATTCCTGTTCGGCATTTCCTCCTCGATAACTGATGCCTTGGACAAAGTGCTGATTTTACACAGAAAATAATGTTCCGACCACTGTACCAAATTTTACGTTTGCAAAGTACAACGTAGTTATATTTCAATTCGTCTAATGTGAAATTAATGACACTAAAATTCGGAAAATTTCCTGAGCTATTAATTATCGGTCTCAGTTAAGTTGGTACTTTTCCATTAGGTGATGTCCCTATAGAGTGCAGATTTTTAAAATACAATTTTATTCACAGGTAGTTCAGATCAACTGCCATTAAATGCTAGGTAGAATTCGTTTGAAGTCATTAACAATTTCATGGTGGATGGAATTTTCCACGTTCAAGTGTGCAATAAACAAAACACAGAAAATGATAGTGCACTACAAAAAGAATTTTGTAGGTCATATAAATAAATAAGTAAATAATTAGCTAGCTTCTCACAACCATTCGTTCTGTGCGAGTTTCTTTTTTTTTTAGGGACGAATGGAAGGGGCCTAAAATCTGCCTAAAATCGTATGCGTAGTCCAAATTGCTAATTGAGAAGCTCTTTCATAGCAGTTATACCCTCGGTCTCGGATGTTTGTCAGATGTTCGCGGGAGGTGGCGCAGTGGAAAAAAACATTGCAATTTGCAGTTTTTTCGGGAATCGAATTTGAGACCCCTCGCTTAGGATGTGGCAAAAAGAAGTGAAGATGCAATTTGATTTAGCTTTGCAATTTTTAAAAGGAACAGAATTTAGCTATAGGGGGAGATGGGGGACATTGATACATGGGGCACATAGATACAGTCGATATTATTTGAAAATTTATCGCAGTAGGCCGCTCAACCACGCGCACAACGCAACATGTCTATTAACGCATACATATGTCTATCTGACATATCTCTTCAGTCATCGTATTTCGCCCAACAAAAAAAAACGTGTTTTTCCAGTTATTAAGTAATTTTTTGATTTTTTTTCGAGTGCGTTATTTTGAAGGATAAAATTGTGTTAACGATTTCATATCAAGTTAGATTGTGAGTATACGTCTATAATAATGTTATATTTATCTAAAAAGTCCTTTTTGAACGTTATTTTAATTGCAATTAATATTTATATTGTGTGAGGACAGTTGGGGCACATTGATACACCCCACGTCGGGGTAGTTTGATACGTATCAAAGTGCTCCACAAAACTTTTCTGTGTGGTATGTCTATGTACCTAAGTTAGTAAAATATAGTATTTGTATTTCTAATAAAGACAATGGTCAAAACATAAAAAAAACGGAAAGAAAAAACATAACCTGAAGTTACAAAATCCGATAGTCAAAAAAGGCACCAGAAGAACGACTTCTCTATTTAATTTTAAGATAGATTTGTCTCCTTATTTAAATACTGGTTTTATTAATATTATGTTAGAAGACTATTAGAAGCTTGTTTTATTAACTAAAAGTTTGTAATAAATACTGATTTTTGGCTATGAATCAAAGTGCCCCTGATATGTATCAATGTACCCCGTGAGTGGGGCAGTTTGATACAAATTTCATTTTTTAGTAAATAGCTCTTAAATTGCTTTTTTAGATGAATTTAAAAATACGTTTGTCTAAAATAAGATAGTTAAAACGACATTGAACACAATCAATACCTATCTTTGTTATTATTGTCAATACGCTGCCTTTTTTTTGAGTTCCAATGAAAATCGTATCAATGTGCCCCATCTCCCCCTACATACACAATCTTTCAGAGAAAGAAAGAAAAGAGCTAATCAGTATTCAGCAGTTTCTTTTTTCTTTGTAGGAATATCTGTTTTGGTTTATAAGAATTAAATTCTTTTTCAAATATAGCTTCCACGAAATCTACCTCACGAAATTTGTCTCGTTGACTTGTCACTTGACAGCCAAATAATATTGTCTTAATTGATTTGCGCGTTGAAGGTGGGTATTTACTATTTGTACACACGAATGTGAATGTCCCTGTCAAACTCTCATAATAATGTTATGAAGATGTGATTCTTGTACATAGCGATAACGAAATGTGATTTTTTTAGGTTCATATATTCCTATTTTACTATAAAAGGTGCACGAATTCCCTAAAAAAGTATCGTAGGTAATTGGTGGAATTTCGAGTTAGAAGACAAGGGAATAGTAAGCACGGTTCGGGGGCAAAACAAGGGAAATGTTTTATATCACTAGCCGAAGATAAAGACGGTTATGCTTCAGGGAAAAACAGAATTCTTATGATCCTCAAATGTCTCTTAATTCTTAAATTTTTTTATTACCAATGTAATAATTCAATGCTCCTTAACGGGAAATAGAAGACATCACCGCTAAATTATATCATCCAAACAATAAGCGACAAAAAAAAAAACCGTTTATATCTCAGTTTCTGTTTTTTTTTATTTTTCGTTTAATTTTTTATGTATATTTATATTTAGTATGTATATATATATAATTTAAATTTATATATTTATTTTAATTCGAAAAAGTTACACCGAAAAAACAATATATTTGTAATTCCATATGTAGGTATATATCATGTATATATATAATATATTTGTTTCTTTCTTTCTTTCTTTTAAATATTTATGTATAATATATATATATATATTGAGGGGAGAATATTCTATTGCTGGGGTGTATTCGAAAATATGTTAAGTTTATTTTTTCAATTTTGAAGAACACTTTTTTGTATTTTTTTATTTTTTTGTTTTAAAGGTTTTTATTTTTTATTTTTTGTTGCAATGAATTTATTTACTCTACATTAATTACTAGAAATTAAATACACATAATTTTGTGTATCATTAATGGGTTTTATATAGTTTATTTATAATGTATATTATGTATTTTTACAGTTCTTAATGTGATAACTTTTTTCAGTGGTTTCTTGTTTTAATTCAAGCAAGTTACTATTTTATGTTTTCTGTTTTAGGAAAGCGTGCAAACACTTTAAATTTTTAAATAGCTTCTACTGCATATTTTTTATTTTGTTTTTAATTTGATGTACGATAAGTTAGTTTTACTGAAAACTTATAGGTAATAACTTTTACTCCGATTTCAAATATTTGCTCAAGATTGCGTTGTATATTTATATAGCTTAGTACTCTTTATATATTTATAAAATATGTGACCTATGTACAGTTTTTATTATTTTTAAGTAAAGTTAAATAAGAACTGCCAAGATAATAGAGAAGCGAAATGTTGACACTGAAATGAGGTAATCAAGTTCACCAGCCCTCAAATTATATTGTCATTGCTTTTGCTTTTTGGCAATGACCCTGAATGTTTTCTCCATACATTATTTAACTCAAATTTAAGGATCTACAATAGAAAACAAAAACAAACAGTAAAAATGAAATTTGAATGACATCAAAACTGGCAGTGTCCTTAAAAAATAAATTTAATTTATCTCTTGAAGTATGCTTAGTTGAATGCATTTTTTAATATGAATATAAATATAGATATCTACACCGATAATTGCCATTATTCTCTCCGCATCTAAATTTAAATAACAATTGCTAATGATCATTGCAATAATTTATCTGATTGTTTTTTGTATAATACAATTTATTTCAAATCGTGTTATTGTTCATAATGCTTAAGATTTATTTCGAACTTCAATATAGTTTCTTTTACAGAATGTACAGTGACCGTTTTCTTAAATAATTACTACTACTACTAGTACCTAATGTAGTTGCTATTGAAAAACAAAAATAAAATTGCTTCGTCAAATCCTTTAACGAAAAGTTTTGAATTTTTGTTTTTGTTTAGTACAAAATTTACATTGCAGACAAGTCCGAGAGAATCTTTGTGTTAAGTATAAAATTGTACACTAAAATGGAACTAAAGCAAATTAGAAATTTTAATTTGAATGCATACTTACAATATAATGTAGTCCCATTCAGAATCTTCTTAGCATATATATTTACATGTTGTGTGTATTTTTAAAACTATTAGGTAATTACAAACCTACTAATGAATTTATCGTGGAATCTAAGTTAGAAATTTACATTTTTATGTATAATTTAGTCGTATTCAGAATATTTTTAGCATATATTTACATGTGTGTATTTTCATAACTATTAGGCAATTACAAACCTACTAATTTACCTTAAATTTATGAACGTAGAATTAAAAACAAAAAAAGTAACTGCGATAGGTCAAAAAGATTCAGGATGCGTGCAATTACATTTTTAGGTATAATATGGTTATGAGTTACGTATGTGCAATTTCCAAGATATTGCCAATTTAAAAAAAAAAAAAAAATTATTTGATAGATGAAGTCTTTCGCAAAATAAAAACAAAGCCGATTCTTATGAAATGTTGAACAAGGAAAAGATGAACTTCAGGTGATTTCCGCATGCATTGTTTTGTCACAAATTTTTCCTTTAATGCGGTAAAATGTAAATCTCAGGCTTAACCTAGTATATTACTAAAAGGCTCGCAAGAATTTCATGGGCAAAAAGTATAACACATTTACATTATTTTTAATTAAACTGGGAACTTTCCATCTTTGATAACCTCGTCTAGATTTTTAAAATAAAGATCATTCAATTGAATTTTTCATATCCAGGATATAGAACTGACGAATACTTTGGCACATTTGCAAAACCTGCACCGACAGCCATGTACTGAGTCGGAAGTTTCGTTTTTTATATGTGATTGCAAGCATACTTTTGGAGGTCTGTCTTGCCAGGCCATGTGAGTTTTTGTTTCAATAGCATTTGACAAAACTAAAAAGTTTTGGAAAAAATGTGAATTTTAATAAACCGAAGGTTTTTAAAATTCTTGTTTTCTTCAAACAATGACCATAGATATGTTGTATTGCCTTCATATGCTCGTTTTCGCAAAACGACATTAGGGGGTCGATTCTCGTTTTGTGAACAAGTGAAACGAAAATGTTTCATACGTTGTTTTTTTTTTCATTTTAAGTGAGAGTTTGAAAATGGAGAACCTTGACATAGACTGGGTTAACCCTATGTACCCGATATAGTACTCAACTCGCCCTGGTACTGAAAGCCTGTTTAAAATGACTTCTAGGGCACCCTAGTTGTGCCTTGAACTGACCCGAATTAATTTGTCGGGGCAAGAATCTGAGTTTTGAGTGCGGAGTTTTGCTGTCATTCGTTTGTTGAGATATCTTGATAAATACAATAAATTTGATATTCAAAAGGGAATTGTTTGAAAACAACAACGTTTATGAACTAAAACTTTATATTCACCCCAATTGGGAATTATATTTCCCCCGGAATGTTTCCTATTCAGCAATCTTATTTACATTGCTGACAAGGGAAACATTTCCATCGGAACTTATTTGCGATAGCCCTAATTATAGGAAAGTGGAATGGGAAAAAGCTGGAATCGAATCTGCATACATTTTTAAATTTATCAGATCACCTATAAGTGCAAACATTTTTATCAACTTGCAAGCAGACTTATTGACAGGCGTGAAAATTAGCTGACACTTCTCAGTGCACACTAGTGCTAGCCACGTCAAACAACACTAATATCTTACTTACAACACAGTGTGCGATATTGAATACACTATACACCACGATAGTTTCACTTATTTAGCGGGAGTTGCTTTTTAGTACCGATTGAATCGAAAAAATTAAAGCTATGTTAGAAAGCGAATGTGAAAACGATTAACTCGATTCACTCTTTCACAGAACTTAAATTGGCTCCCAGAAAACACACGAAAGCTTCATCGAAAACAGGGGGCAGATTCTGTAAGGCGAAACGATCAAACGTTTTCGTGTGCACGAAGAAAGTTGCTTGTGTAACATATGGCCAATCATTCGTGCGCACGAAAACGTTTGATCGTTTCGCCTTACAGAATCTGGCCCCAGAAGTTTTCCCATACATATTTCAGTTTTCAAAACGAGTCGTTTCCACGAAAACATCCACAATTAATTGATGGGCTAATATTATTTTGAAATGCACTAGGTAAATTCTTTTTGTTTGCTAATAAATGCGATCGAAATTTGTAACCAAAAAAGTTTGCACCGAAGTTTAACAACTAGTGTCTCATAGCTGAGAACACTAACGAAAACGAGTTGTTGGTTGACGAGTTTTCGAGGAAAACGCGGTTTTCGGCTTGGTGTGAAAAGCCTATTATAAGGGACGTATTTCTTATGTCGTTTTCGATTTGACAAAAAATCAATTTTTTTTTTGATCGAGATTGCTTTTCATGTTCTATTTGCCACAAAAATCAATCTTTTTTTTGATCTCAGATCACTTTTGAGAAATCTCAATTTTTCCTCAGATTTTACACATACTTTCACTAACACCAATGTTTATGACACACAGCGTCGGTTACGAATTGTTTATCGTTGGAACGATTGCTTTTTTAACTGAATTATTTATTTAACGCGTATGGGATCGAGTTTTTATATTAAATGATTTCGAAATGCAGTACTATAAATGTGTGAAAATCAATTGAAATGGATTTCGAGTGCAAGTGCAAATATGTTTTTTTTTGCCGCCAACTCAATACACACACATACCAATATAATTCAGATTTTATGTTCGATTTGGCAGCAGAAATCTGAAATCTCAGATCAAAATCTGAAAAGCCAAATCGAAAACGACATTATTCTCTTAAAGTAATCTCGAAATGAAATGTTTACCCCCTAGTCAGTGTTGCCAGGCGCTTTAATTAAAATTCACCATCGCACATACATTAAAATTAACCTTCCACATTGTTCGTGATGGCATTCCCCATGGATTCCCCACAATCAAAATATTGAATATACCGACTGGTTCTTAAAAAATGTTCACCCAAGCTCCAATACAAAAACTGAAATGCAGTTACAATGAACCTTCAACCTTGGCCTATTTAATGTGGCTCGTATTCCAATCAGTCAACCGATTTTTATGATACCCGCTACTTGTGCATGAGGAATACATGTTTGTTATGTCAGTTACGTGGGTGTGCACACATGCGCATAAAGATTGGGCTCCGTTCAGCGTTGTTTGGAATAAATTTTTGAGTTGAGCCATTTTCCGAGCCATTCCACAAAAGAGGATTTTTTTTTTGTATTTTCTTAAAATGAAAAAAAAAAGTTAAATTATTGGGTTCACTTGGCGAATCTTTTAAACAACTATTGTTTTTGTGGCGGGTTAATTCAAATATTCTGATAGGTAACTTTTTTTTTATTTCCCAACATTTTTTTTTCAGACAGTGATGTAGTTTTAAGACAGATGTAAACCATTTCTCTTCCAAGTTAACCAATTGGGGACTTCAGCCCAATCCTGGTTCCTTTTAAAAAGGGAATATTGGAGTAAAGTATTGACTTTTAATATTTTTGTTAATTTTTCCCACTTTGCGTTCTAGAAGAGGGAAGATTCCCCTTTCCCCTTTCATAAAATTTTTGATTGATTGGAAAAAAAAGGGCGAATTCACCACGAACTGGCAACACTGCCCCTAGTTCTTACATTCGCCTAAACCCTAAAAATATCACGATGTCACTTATGGTAGAGGAATTCTTGTACGCACAGATAATTATTGACTCCATAGAATCCATAGAAAAATCGACAAAAAAAATATTTTATGTGGAATTAGAATGATGGTGCTTTCAAAATTAAACCAATAAATGTTGTAAAACTTTGTATCGAAAACTACAGAAGCAACTTGTGCGCAAAAAATGCATCTACTTCAAATAAATTGTCAACTAATAGAATTAGTACAAGGTGGGCCAAAAGAGATCACCCTATTGGAAGATGCTCTTATCTTTGCAATTGGCCGCCATTGTCAAATCGGTTTTGACATTTGTGGACTAGATAGATAGATGTAGAATAAGTGGTAGGTATACATTTTTTTCTGTAGCGACTTTTAGTTTGATTTAATGCTCCCCTCTCGCTAAAATTGAGTGGCGCTGAAATTAGTCCACTGCCAATGTATAATGAACACATCACCATAAACGTGTCAACACAAACTAATTATTTTTTTGGGATAAATACCTATGTAGCATGAATCACTGCAAGTACCAGTTGTAATGGCGTGTTGAAGGTTATTTTTCAAATTGCTCTTCTAGGATAGATTCTCAATGAAAGTTACTTTAAGTGACACTCAGCTGGACAGTAATACAGAAATTATAATTTAGGATTTTCTAAATTGTTTACTACTTGTTGAGATGGAGCAGGCTTGCAAAAATTTCTTCAAATCAGCTGTTTTTCGCTGGAAATACTGCTAGTCTTTAGAAATGAGTAAAGAGGTTTAAAAGTTCAGAATTTATACCTAATCATTCAGAAAGCTATTTAAAAAGCGAACAAGAATGCCACAAGAATCTCTCCCTTCCTATCAGACTAGAAAATAAATAGTATTTACAAACTTAAATAGAAAAATAATACAAATTTATATAATGTAGTATGTAGGTATTTACAAACATGACCATAACCTATCCTAATACTTATCGCTAAAAGTGCATGCTATCTATAAGGATTTCTAATTGAATAAGAAAGAAATATTTTTGTTTAATTATACAACATATTTAAATTACAAGAACATCGACTTGTTTATGAACGGTGATTTGTTATCTACACTAACAATTGCTTCGTAATAAGGAAGCATTTCGTTTTCAATTGATTATTCAATTAAATCAAACAGAAGTATTTTAATATAAACACTTTTGAGACATAAATTTATTGCGGATAGGTAGTTATGGTATTTTTTAATATTTACCAATTTCAAAACATTTGATACAAGTTGGTTTAAAATGAGGAAGCATTTAGTTTCGAATTATATAGGTTAATTAAGCCAAATAGAACAGCAGACAACTCGTTCGAAGTTGTATTAGAATACGTATCTTTTTTTTAATCACACTAATAGACAACATATTTTACAAGTTAAACATATCTACTAATTCAACTTTCTTGAACGATTTTATACATTTGCGTCCTTGTATATTTCATAACAAGAACATTAATGAATTAATCTTAATTTATGTATTCCTACATCTATATAAACTTTCTTAACGCTATTCTTACAATTGATTCACATCTACAAAAATGTAATTATATCTATCCTATAACGCTTATTTACTTACTTTTTACTTATACCAAAACATGTGGCTCATGAACTAAAGTGAGGAAAATTTGTATTATTTTACAACAACCAAAACAAAACGGCAAATTTGCTGTTTGCATTTTTATATTAACGATCGCATTGAAAATTGGATTCACTGGTACACAAGCCTTTCCTTTTGCTTGTTTCGCTGAGTATTTTTTTAATTTTTATATAAATAAAGTTAACTCTTCAAAAGTACGTGCTTTAATTCTGTAATACCTACACTTTTTTTTTAATATTTACATTACATTTTTTAATGAAGACAGTATTTAGAAGTCAAAAAACTAGAAACATCTTTCGGTTAAGGTGAACATTAATGGTAGAACTGACAAAATAACAAAACGCTAACATTACGTTGTTATTATAAGACCATTGCTTTTCGTTTATTATAAACTATATTATATTGTTCATAGATACATACAATTGCTTGGTTTCAATTGAATAATACACGTTACTGTAATTAATGCATGGAGTGTTATTGCGATTTTTCATGTAGAACTTGTGTAAGGTTTTTTTTTGTTTTAAGTTTTGGATCACAATAATGATCGCTTTTGTAAAATAATAAAAGAAACGCGTGCAGATATTGTGTGGCAGTAGATCAATATATATATGTTGGAACATTTACTTCGTTTCGTTATGTCACATGAAGAATGTCTGCATAGAGCGTGTTTTACAAAGGTCCTTCATTTTGTTTCTGTAAAGAGAGGGAAATAAGTAATCAAAAGAGGAACGCTAAAAGGGTGAGTATTTTATAACATGTATTTGCCATAGAAATTTTTATAATAAAACCTAAATTTTATTTTTGAAATACAAGATCATCTCATTTGTTCCAAACAACATATTTTGGTTCATAGAGCTTCGATAAATGTTTATGGTCGAAACTCAAGCTTCATAAAGAATTTTCCATCTTTATATCTAATCATGCGATAAAAGGCAAATTTCGTCGAAAACAAAAAACAAATAATATTTTTCCCGTTTTTCCGGAATTTTCCGGGTTTTACAATCAGCGTCCATATTGCACTTTGCGAATTCGTGTTTTGTTCGTTCGAATAACGTTTGCCGGCCATTGCGCATTAGAGATTTGGATTTCTTCATTGCGATTTTGTGAGTTTTTATAAATTAAAATTGATAATCTTATAAAGAAATTGGTGTAGTTCTGTTTGACTAGAATGCATTTGACTGCCTGCCTTTAAATGCAAAAATCTTAAAAACTTCTTAATATATTTTGGTGCATTTTTCACAGGCATATAGAGAATACCTAGGCCCACAATGTCCAATTTGTTTCAACATATACAACTAAATAAATTCCGGAAAAAATGGACAAGAGTAATTTATTTTTAACTTTCTCCATTACGTAGTAAGAGAAAGATATTGGTTTCGTACAAAATTTCGAACTCGAGATTTTATTCAATTCTGATATTACGATGATAGAGGAACTCAAAAAAGTTGGTCGCAAAATTCTGTCCGGTCTGTCCGTCTGTCCGTCCTTCCACGGGCCTACAGCCTAAACGGCTTTCCGGACTACGTTCAAACCTCGGATTTGGAGTTTTAGGGCTTACAGCTCGGGAGGTGTTTTTTTTTTTGCAAGGTAACCTCAATATTAATGGTACTTCCCATACAACATTTTCGTACCAGTTTGATTTGATCGAAAACGGCTCTAACGATTTCAACCAAAATTGATATTTAAGCTTAAGTAGGTGAGGTAACCATGACTGCGTACCCAGTTTTTGGCTAAAAATTCGAGCAACGATACTTTTGAAATTTCGACATATCTCAAAAACGGTCTATACGATTGTAGCAAAAATTAATTTCTAAGGTAATGTGGTCATTTATAACTTAATAGCAAGCTAAGTTTTTCTTTATATTATCGTACAATGGATTTATGGAAATAGTAATTTTTTAAAAATATAGTTTTGTCTAGTTAACTTAAAAGCGCAATAACGATTTTGACCAAAATGCAAACTAAGTGTCAATTGGATGTTTTCAAAACTATTGTGTCCTTAATTTTCAATTTGAAGCACCGAAAACGCTTATTTTAAAAACTGTTCATATCTCGAAAACCCCATCTTCGATTTCGATAAATTGTCAAAAACGAAGTATTTCTTTTATCCGGAACAATATCATACAGCCAGTTTTCAGCTTAATAGTTACACAATAGTATTTTTCCAACTAAACATTGCAATATTTGCAACTTCTATTTTTATTTTATATAACTGCCATATGAGATGAATATCCAAAAGAAAATTTTGTTTTCTTTTGTCTAGTATCGAGAAAGTTTCGTTCGACCCAGTCGTGCACTTTATTTCGTTTCGTTTCGCTTTTTTCTTTGTAACGCTTTGCGTTCGAAAATAAATATACTAAATGCCACCTTATAGAGGACATCTGCAGGTACAACATAGGATATCCAATAACTCGATAACTAAAATGGTATTTTAAATAAATACTAGGCGAAATTTGAGACATTTCTACGGTTTTCACCTGGGTGAGTTTACTACATATAATTACTAAGCTCATGATTTAAAAAAACAAATATGTTCCCTCCTTGGCCTTTAAATAAAATAAGACGATATTTTGAAAACATTATTGGTGACATAATATTATGAATGACCATAATAAAAAACACAATGTTTTTGAAAACAAAGGAATTCAAACTTTCAAAGGATAAAATAATAGATATATAATAATAGTTGAGTCTTACCTTAGGATTTAGGCTTTTTAGTCCGCCTTATCACTATTATTTGTGAGTTATTTTGTAAAAGAAAGCTTTCAATTTTAAAATTATGATATGCGTTTCTTAACAAATTCTTAGTTTCAATACTTCATTGAACATGTATTGACTGATACAATTGTATCCGCTTTTGGCGTGTAAGAATGTGGCGTGTGGGGCGTGGGATTGAAAGAGATATTGTGCGAAATGTATACGGGACTGAAAGAAAATGATTTAACATTTGAAACGAATACCTGTTAAAATTACGGAAGGAAGAAAAATTATTTTATGCAGTGGGAAGAAATATCCTGTTATTGGCCAACTCAAGCGTTATGACTTATGAGAATACTTATTTTTTCATCATCAACTGTTCTGAAACCACATTTTGCACGGGCGAAGCCGGGGGGTGCAGCTAGTTTTCTATACAAAAAATCAATTTTCGATATTTCAAATTTTCCAAAATTTTCTTTCGTAAAATTCTTCTCGTGACAATTACGAACAACAGAAACAATTTTGATCCAAATCGGCCCAGCCTTTCTCAATTGATGAATTACCTACTATAAATATTTTACACCATTTTTATATACATAATTATCTATATCTACCCATAAAAGAATAAAAAAAAATATACTTTTAATTTTTCTTAAATACCCTCTCCTAAAAACACTAAAGTGAAGTAAATCAAAAACAATTTTTATGTGGCACTTTTTAGACAAACAATAGCATAATCAGCGATACCATTTGAAATTGTTGGTGGCAACACTTTTGAAAATTACCCAAATCTTCTACAATCGTTAGACCTTTGTTTTTATAGTTCCAAAAATGCATGTAATAATCTAACTGAGATATGCAAAACAAATAACATTTTCTTTATTTGTTGATTCCATAGGGTGTCATCTGTTTGACAAATTATATGTAGCAAAAGAAAACTAACACGTAAATCACACTTAAAAGGCAATCTGCATAGAAAGAAGAAAATTCGTAGGTAAGCTTCAAAAACTAGTAACAATTATTATATGTACTTATTGGTAAGCTCTTCATTGCTTTGAACGTTTTAAGCGACAATAACGTCACTTCCACTTATAATAAATGAACTGTTCAATTGGCTACATTTTGGTTAGACCATTTTCTATATTTCGTGAGTTTCGTTAAAAAAACGTAACCTCTTCCGACGGGATTTCAAGATGTAATTCGTTCTTTTTTTTAATAGGGTATCACTTAATTCGTCCCAGGCCGACTGTAAGCATTATATGCGTCTAATTTCTTTTACAAGTTAAGTGTCTGTCTAAATAACGAACGGTTATTTGAATAGTTCATAGCCACAAATTTAATTAAGCAAACCGATGAAATTCTAAAAACTACGTGCACGAAAATTCAACCAAATGACGTTTGTCTCTTACCAGTTTATGGAAACGAACGATACGTAAAGCAGAAACAAGTTTTGTATATATAAATCCAAAACAAGTACTCGTATACTCGTCTGCTGCGCTTGTTCTCTTTATCGTTTAAATTCAGTAGAGTAAACATCAAATTGAAGTGCATCATAGAAGAAATGTGATATTATTCTGTTTAAAAGTTCGATTTTCTATTAGACACACCTTAAATAATTGTTTTTATTACTGCATTCTCGAGAACTTCTCTTAAAAATAGCGTTTATAAGAAAAAAGTGCATCGGAAACGGAAAAACTAAAATACAAAGTAAATAAAAGAAACAGATTAAAAGTTATTAAACAACTTGTGCCAAAAGTGCTGGCAATCGAGCATTGGTTACAAAATGGATAATTCTGCTTATGAGAAAGAATGCGATTTGCCTTTGGGTGAGTGTTGACTTTTGACTTATTATTAAGGCCAAGAAAAGTTAAATCTTGTTATGGCCCGTCAAAGAACTTTCCAATAATTGACAGCACTATGTATTAAAAAGAAGAAGAGTGAAGACAACAAAATCTCGCATTTAAAAATATATACATACATTCAAATGTCAGCGGGGTCTTGCATTGCTGATAAATAATAATGTAGTCTATCTAGGAAGTCGGGAGTCGGGAGACTTTCTATGGTAGCAGGGTGGAATGCGTCGCGCTGAAAAATGTAAAAGACTCCACAACCAATAGCGGCACAACACCACATTATCACAGTTTCGCGTTCGATCGTCGTGGGCTCTTGATATTTTGATGGGATACCTTTCTTTGGTATAAGTAGGTATAGGTATCGTATAGCTCATGTTTTGCATATTTTTCTTGTAGTTTCACGCATAGTAAATTCTGCATAATTTTAGTCTATGAATTCTAACATATTTCCTCTAGATGTTTGCATTCTATTCTTCCGCAATGATTTTTATAAATCGAGGGCGATTCTTCTTTACTCTGGCATTTTTTTATTTGTGATACTGACAGGAACGGTAGCCAACTTCACTCATGTTCCGTTCCGGAACATCACTTAGCCGCTGTAAAAAGACAGCGCCTATGTTGGTTTGAAACATGGATGTTGCACATTGGCAGTAAAGATCTTAATGCAAATTGAATGGAAGGGATAAAACTCTTGGACTGTAATCCAGGTCGAAAGCCCATGTATAGTATATAGCAATTTTCAATACGCAGCCATGACTTTGCAAGAGTCTATTTATTGCTAGATACTTACAGCGGCTCCTTTGTTTCCATGGTTTCAAAACTACTATTGACCTCTGTCTGACTGAAATGTATAACTGCCGGTCAACCTGTCTTGTTCGACCGATATATTTTTCCGAGTCGTATTTGTTGTGAATGTTGTGTTGCAGACGTGTTTATGAACTTTCGAATTTCAAACTACCGCCTTACAATGACAAACACTGGTTTCTTGTGATAAGTAGTAGGTAGTTACATTAATTGCAATAGATATTGTGATTATCACTTCTTATGTACCAATAATGCTATGTAATGATGAAGACCGCCTTTTCATTTAGCCCCCATTTCTCATATTTAAAACCCATGATACAACTTTTTTAAGCTTTCTGTCGGAATTTTTGAAAATACCTAGCTATTAGCTTTTAGGAGCTATTATAGCACCCGTAAGCTCAAGAAAAAGTAAAACTCTACAACAACTGAGGGCTTTAGAACCCTTGCGCGAGATCTCCAAAAAAGAAAAGCGCTTGCTCGAAAAGTCGAAAGAGAGCAGAAAACGAACCAGCATTTGTCAATCTAAAATTCATGGCTGGGTTGTGAAAATAGTTTTGTTCGTTATGATTTAAAACCTGAAGCAAATGGTAGTGCAATAGGCAATCGAAACTGAAAACAAAATGATGGATTGGAATAAGAATTGTGGCATGCTTTTGCTCAACATTCCTTTCACCAAGATGCATTTCTTATATTTCTGAGATGCTGCATAAAAACAGAAAAACAGAAATCAGCAAATTAATACAATCAATTTAGACGTCACATACGATACAAGCTTTTTAATAACGTGTTTTTATTTCCTATTTAATTTTAGAAAACCTCAAACCACCACAAGATGTCAGAATTGACACAAAAACAAAAGATATAAAAGTCTACACATTTGAAGAAGCAGCTGCATTAACAGAAATCGGAAACTTTCATTATTTCGTTCAATTAGTATGTGGCCTTTGCCTAATGTCAGCTGTTGTTGATGTTATGGGCACCAGTGTAGTTATGCCGTTTTTAATTCATGACATCCCATCGACAGTTGCCCAACAAGGTTTTCTAGCATCTTCCGGATATTTGGGTACCGTTCTAAGTTCCCATGCTTTTGGATTTCTATCCGACACATGGGGACGAGTAAAGATGCTGCGAGCTACTCTAGCACTTAGCTTCATAACGGGCATTATTTCAGCATTTTCTGTCAATATTTGGATGTTGATTGTATTTCGATTTCTAACTGGACTGGTACTGTCTGGCTGCCAAGCTATCGTTTACAGTTTTCTCGGCGAATTCCACAGCAAGCAAACAAGAACAAAATATATAACAATGTTGTCGATGTTCATACCAATGGGACTGATGTTCATTCCAGGTGAGTAAAGACTATTTTTTACTAGTGATGCAGCTCGACTGAGTATTTTAACAATAAAAACCAAAACCCAGTTCCTTTCTCTTAAGCTTTATATTTGGAGTCTAAATTTGCAACGAAATCGTTATCGAAACCCGTCATAATTTTCGAACACCTTTAACAAAAAAAAAGTTGCAACAGTTTGGCATATATCATTTAAGTGCCACTGAACAACATATTCCATTACCTAGAGACAAATAGAACATGAAATCTGACAGCCAGCTGATTTCGAGAGCAGACAAACTTTTTCTCTCCCAACGGAAAACGACAGTTCACAAGAATTCTAGTACAATCTGACGATTTGCAAAATATAATTCTTCCGAACAAGCCTTTTTTCCTTTCTCGTTCAAAACAGTTACAGTGCACTGATTCAGCACATAATGTAAGCGGTATTAGTTGCTAGGTACACTTTATGTCTATCTACTACTCTTTTTTACAAATGTGTGCCAGCATTACTGATATAATAATTATGGTTTTGTAATTTTGACATTATATGGTTAATTCCTACTAATTAATAGTCACATTTTGAACCTTAACTGTATTTCGTCATTGTGAGTTCGTAAAATTAAAGCTTGACACTTCAATTAGTTGTTAGTACTCGTGCTTGACAATAATTAGTAATGGAACATATTTAACAAATCCACTTACGTTTCTAATTTCCAGCAATGGGCCTCGCTATTCTTCCAGTTAAACTAGATTTCACAATATTTGGTATGACATTTCGATCGTGGCGTCTATTTCTGTTAGTAATTTGCTTTCTGAGAGTTTTCGCTTTCATCGGAGTGTTCATGACGCCAGAGTCTCCCAAATATGTACTGATGCAGGGTGATCATGAACAAGCATTGCAGATTTTACGCAAGATGTTCACAAGAAATACGCACAAGCCACACTGTGAATATCCTGTACATCAGCTGTCTATCGGAGTGTCAGGAGGGAACCTGAAAAATATTACCGGGGTAAGAGATGCCTTGAAACTTATCTGGACGCAAACGGTACCACTTTTCACCAAAAATAGAATATTGCACACGATGAACATCTGCCTTATGATGTTCACGATGTATGCGATAGCACATGGATCGTTTATGTGGTAAGCATAACCTCAAATAAATTTAATTTCAAATAACTTGTCCAAGGTATGCAATTTGCATAAGTAGTTAATTGCTGTTAATCTTACTCATTTCTAATACGACGTTTCGCTATTTTTAGAACAAACAGTATGGAAAAAAGACTTTAAAAATGACTTAACAGACACTCGAAAAGTTTTAGGCTTGGCTAAAATATATTTCTTTTCTATTACAGGTTGCCAACAATGTTAAAACAACAAGTGGAACAAGCTGGACATGGTTACACAACCTGCGAAATAATGTATTTAGCGAGCAACGCAACCGGCAATGTAAGCGCAGCGGTCTACAACTCGGATGACGTTCCTATTGACACTACAATGTTTAAGGTTCTGATTATGATCGGTGCATCATTCACCGTTACATACTTTATTTTCTCCACGATTATTAATTATGTCGGCAAAAGGAATCTGTTGTGTAAGTTTCACTTTTAATCAGTCTGAATATCTAAACCTGACTAACCGATCAACTTTGCAGTCTGTTGGATATTGGTTGCCGGAGCTGCCAGTTTGATATTCCAATATGTGACGGATTTCGTATGGTCTGTGGTAGTGTTCACATTTTTAGTAAGTTTAAATAGTAGCGGCGGTATTGTCAGCACAGTGGCTATGGAATTTTTTCCCACAAATGTCAGTGCCATGGGCATGTGTCTAATGATGATGATAGCACGAATCGGATCATTTGTTGGGAGTAATTTTGTTGGTTTAATGATTTACTCACATTGTTATACGTTGTTTAATATTTATTTGGGTCTATGTATATTGATCGCATTACTTTCGTTGCTTTTGCCTTCTAGTAGTAAGAAACAAGAAACGTAGCACAATACATTTACAAATAAAATATATACAAAAAACTTAGTATTAAAATTCAGTTTTATTTCTTTACTCTAGATGAAACAGATATATGCTGAATTCAAGTTGCTGACAACGTAAGAAAATGTACTAGAATGATTAAGAGGAATAGAAGCACGTGGCAGTGATTCGGTGATAATCATTAAATGGGTCACTGCTCACTCAGAAAAGTTTGCCTTAAAAAGCTGGGCGCCTTTGCATCCTTTGCATTAGCGATCGAAATCGAAACTAAAAAAAAGAGATGGCCTTTAAGCACGGTATTATTCAGGAAAGCAAAACTGCAGATTTTCTTGGAAGAAGAAATCACGAGACTACCAAGCAGAGAATGTTATGCAGCATTGCTTTATGGTTCTGTTATTAATTTTTCAATGTCAAAACTACCTACTAATCGAATTATACCTACGAAAACGAACGCAATGACATAAATTTAACTCAATGGTCGTGGTCCATTTTTCCTTTCTCACTAAAACGAATATGAAGTAATTTGTTTAGTGTGCAGTTTTTATATAACTTTTATCAGTATTGTGGGGAATAATCAAAGTAATTAGACGTTAGATTCCTAATCTTCTTATTCAGTTTTTTCTTGATACTTTGACTGTCAAACTATGTAAAAGATAGAACATCATCGTTATCTACATATCTTCTATATGTGTATTATATAAAATTGTTGCAAGTGCGTTGTGACTTTATAAAAAACGAACGGCTCAACCGATTTTTGTTGTGCTTTATTCGTCTTGAATCAGTGATGGTTAAGGAAAAAAGAAAAATCGGAAAATTCTCAACAGGTGGCGACTTTGAAAAAAATATAAACTGGATAGAAATCGAGTAGTTTCAAATACAAAAAAAAATATTTTTTAAATTTTAAAAGCAATTGTTGTTGTCAATTATTTAAATTATTTTCCAAGCTGTTTTTTGTTGTCCAAAATAATAAGTTTGTTTATGTTTACTATGTTACATTAACAGCTAGGTTCCACATTTCACCTTTGATTCAACGCATCCCGATGATTCCAACGGACTTACCATTCGAATTCAAACGACTGCAATTTTGTATTACAAAGCTTTGTATTGAATGTTAATATCATATATTTTACAGGAAAATAAAAGGCATTGAATTAATTTGAATTGCTACCAAATTTATTTAATCACCAAACTTCAAACTAAGTTGAAATCCAAAAAAAAAAAGCTTCAAATAGATCAAGGTTAGGTGGTACGAAGTTCAACAGGTCAGCTATAGTATAAATATAAAAATGGTGTGAAAAATGTTCATTATTGCCAGGAGAAGGTTCTCACGAAAGAAAATTTTGGAAAATACCTTCGAAAAATTCGGCATTTTTTTGTATGGAAATTTGTTTGCAATTGTTCGGGAATGGCTTTTCTAATGGAAAAATAGAAAACTCCGAAATATCAGGAAAAACGAGAAAACTGGTTTTTTTTCACGCAATTTCGCATTTTATCGCATATATGTTTTGATGATTTTGGAAGATGTAATAATGGAAAATTCGCTTTGAAAATTTCGGATAATTTTGAAATTCATTGTGATAAAAGACATTTTGCGTGAATTTCGAGTGTAGAAGTAAACGAGATAAATAATGGCTAGCAAATGAAACGATTAGCTGATGAAAGTAGTTGACGATGGAACGGGAGGCATTTACTTTCTCGATGCTTCCCTTCATCCCGAAATCTACTGCGGCCGTTCAACTTAATGCGTGCCTTAAATCGTCATCTTTGTGGCGTCATGCCAAGAAGTTGAAATCGACCACGAACATGAGAGTCGCATTGCCATTGCCAGACCCATCGGCTGCTGAATTCTCGAGACAACTGCTGGCGCTTGGCAATAACCAAATTCCTGCTTATGTTTCAACTGGATTGATATAGTTTCCGGCAAATTTTCGCGAGTTCACATCGTCGAAGGCATTGCATCAAGTTGCGGAATCAGAATCATCCGAAATTGTGCAACGGTACGCGGTTGTCAGTCAAGAAACGGATGAACAATGTAATTCAATCGACGATCCTCTAAGGCAAATTCAAAGGAGAGGATGTCCTTATCCCATGAATTATTCCAACTGATCTTCCATTCTAATTCAAGCAGTCACGATCAATAACTCGCAAGGCCAATCTTTGGAAGTCTATGGGATTAATCTTGAACTTCCCTGTTTTTCACACGGTCAACTGTATACGTTGCCTGTTCGCGTGTTGGCAAACCATTTTCGTTGTTTGTTTTTCCGCCGGAAAACAAATCGAAACACATTGTTTATCATATAATAAATCACGTTGAAATTTGAACTATCTGTGTTCTACTAGTCGTGTTCAGAGGTGTCTTTAGATATTTGACTTAGTTGATGTTCTAGCCGTGTACAGTGATGTATAATTTTGCTTTTGTGACCGATTTGGAAAACGGTGAGTGTTACAGGGTAGTAAGTAAACCCAAAGAAATCGGACATATATTTCACTGATGGGGAATGCTGTTCAGATAAACGCATACACAGACGGAAGTATCTGCGATCTACAACCTACATACGTTCGAAAGTGGCTCAGCATAGATCTTAAATTTATGCTTTCTTTTCATAAAACTCCTCACTTCTTAGCATCTTTTCTTTCTACTTAATTTTAGAAAAATCCAAACCCACCAATCAAAATGTCCGAACAGAAACCAAAGTCTACACATTTGAAGAAGCAGTTGCATTAACCGAAATCGGGATGTGTCATTATTCAATCCAAATAGTATGTGGGATCTGTCTAATGGCAGCCATTGTTGATGTCATGGGCATCAGTGTAGTGATGCCATTTCTAGACCGTGACATCCCATCGACAGTTGCCCAACAAGGTTTTCTAGCGTCTTCCGGATATTTGGGTACCGTTCTAAGCTCGCATTCTATTGGATTTCTATCTGACACATGGGGACGAGTGAAGATGCTGCGAGCTACTCTAGCACTTAGCTTCATAACGGGCATTATTTCAGCATTTTCTGTCAATATTTGGATGTTGATTGTATTTCGATTTCTAACTGGACTGGTACTGTCTGGCTGCCAAGCTATCGTTTACAGTTTTCTCGGTGAATTCCACAGCAAGAAAACAAGAACAAAATATATAACAATGTTGTCGATGTTCATACCAATGGGACTGATGTTCATTCCAGGTGAGTAAAAGAGTATGCTGTCTTAAAAATCATTCTGAGTAGGTATTTTAACAATAAATCTCAAAACCCAGTTGCTTTCTCTAAAGCCTTATATTTGGAGTCTATTTGCAACGAAATCGTTATCGAAACCCGTCATAATTTTCGACCACAGTAGAATGTCAACCTTTAACAAAAAAAAAGTTGCAACAGTTTGGCAACTTTTAAGTGCCACTGAGCAACATATTCCATTACCTAGAGACATTAATGAAACATAAAATCTGACATCCAGGTCCAGCTGATTTGGAGAGCAGAAAAACTTTCTGTCCCAATGGAAAACGGCAGTTCACAAGAATTCTAGTACAATCTCCCGATTTGCAAAACATAATTGTTCCGAATTTGCTTAGGAAACATAATTCAGCACAATGTGAGCAGTATTTGCTGCTACACTTGATGTATATCTACTACTCTTTTTTACAATTGTGTGCCAGATTTCGAAAAACTGATATAATATGGTTTTGTAATTTTGACATTTGTTGTTAATCCCAGCTAATTAATAATCACATTCTTAACCTTAACTGTATTTCGTCATTGTGAGTTCGTAAAATTTAAGATTGACACTTCAAATAGTTGTTAGTACTCGTGCTTGACGATAATTAGTAATGGAAAATATTTAACAAATCCACTTACGTTTCTAATTTCCAGCAATGGGCCTCGCTATTCTTCCAGTTAAACTAGATTTCACAATATTTGGTATGACATTTCGATCGTGGCGTCTCTTTCTGTTAGTAATTTGCTTTCTGAGAGTTTTCGCTTTCATCGGAGTGTTCATGACGCCAGAGTCTCCCAAATATGTACTGATGCAGGGTGATCATGATCAAGCATTGCAGATTTTACGCAAGATGTTCACAATAAATACGCACAAGCCACAATGTGAATATCCTGTACATCAGCTGTCTATCGGAGTGTCAGGAGGGAACCTGAAAAACATTACCGGGGTAAGAGATGCCTTGAAACTTAAGCATAACATCAAATAAGTTTAATTTCAAATAACTTTTCTAAGGTAAGCAATTTCCATAAGTAGTTAATTACTGTTAATCTTACTCATTTTCAATTCCACGTTTTGCTATTTTTAGAACAAACAGTATGGAAAAAAGATGTTGAAAATGACTTAACAGTCACTCAAAAAGTCTTAGGCTTGGCTAAAATATATTTCTTTTCTGTTACAGGTTGCCAACAATGTTAAAACAACAAGTGGAACAAGCTGGTCATGGTTACACAACCTGCGAAATAATGTATTTAGCGAGCAACGCAACCGGCAATGTAAGCGCAGCGGTCTACAACTCGGATGACGTTCCTATTGACACTACAATGTTTAAGGTTCTGATTATGATCGGTGCATCATTCACCGTTACATACTTTATTTTCTCCACGATTATTAATTATGTCGGCAAAAGGAATCTGTTGTGTAAGTTTCACTTTTAATCAGTCTAAATACCTAAACCTGACTAACCGATAAACTTTGCAGTCTGTTGGATATTGGTTGCCGGAGCTGCCAGTTTGATATTCCAATATGTGACGGATTTCGTATGGTCTGTGGTAGTGTTCACATTTTTAGTAAGTTTAAATAGCAGCGGCGGTATTGTCAGCACAGTGGCTATGGAATTTTTTCCCACAAATGTCAGTGCCATGGGCATGTGTCTAATGATGATGATAGCACGAATCGGATCATTTGTTGGGAGTAATTTTGTTGGTTTAATGATTTACTCACATTGTTATACGTTGTTTAATATTTATTTGGGTCTATGTATATTGATCGCATTACTTTCGTTGCTTTTGCCTTCTAGTAGTAAGAAACAAGAAACGTAGCACAATACATTTACAAATAAAATATACAAAAAAACTTAGTATTAAAATTCAGTTTTATTTCTTTACTCTAGATGAAACAGATATATGCTGAATTCAAGTTGCTGACAACGTAAGAAAATGTACTAGAATGATTAAGAGGAATAGAAGCACGTGGCAGTGATTCGGTGATAATCATTAAATGGGTCACTGCTCACTCAGAAAAGTTTGCCTTAAAAAGCTGGGCGCCTTTGCATCCTTTGCATTAGCGATCGAAATCGAAACTAAAAAAAAGAGATGGCCTTTAAGCACGGTATTATTCAGGAAAGCAAAACTGCAGATTTTCTTGGAAGAAGAAATCACGAGACTACCAAGCAGAGAATGTTATGCAGCATTGCTTTATGGTTCTGTTATTAATTTTTCAATGTCAAAACTACTAATCGAATTATACCTACGAAAACGAACGCAATGACATAAATTTAACTCATTGGTCGTGGTCCATTTTTCCTTTCTCACTAAAACGAATATGAAGTAATTTGTTTAGTGTGCAGTTTTTATATAACTTTTATCAGTATTGTGGGGAATAATCAAAGTAATTAGACGTTAGATTCCTAATCTTCTTATTCAGTTTTTTCTTGATACTTTGACTGTCAAACTATGTAAAAGATAGAACATCATCGTTATCTACATATCTTCTATATGTGTATATATAAAATTGTTGCAAGTGCGTTGTGACTTTATAAAAAACGAACGGCTCAACCGATTTTTGTTGTGATGGTTAAGGAAAAAAGAAAAATCGGAAAATTCTCAACAGGTGGCGACTTTGAAAAAAATATAAACTGGATAGAAATCGAGTAGTTTCAAATACAAAAAAAAAATATTTTTTTAAATTTTAAAAGCAATTGTTGTTGTCAATTATTTAAATTATTTTCCAAGCTGTTTTTTGTTGTCCAAAATAATAAGTTTGTTTATGTTTACTATGTTACATTAACAGCTAGGTTCCACATTTCACCTTTGATTCAACGCATCCCGATGATTCCAACGGACTTACCATTCGAATTCAAACGACTGCAATTTTGTATTACAAAGCTTTGTATTGAATGTTAATATCATATATTTTACAGGAAAATAAAAGGCATTGAATTAATTTGAATTGCTACCAAATTTATTTAATCACCAAACTTCAAACTAAGTTGAAATCCAAAAAAAAAAAGCTTCAAATAGATCAAGGTTAGGTGGTACGAAGTTCAACAGGTCAGCTATAGTATAAATATAAAAATGGTGTGAAAAATGTTCATTATTGCCAGGAGAAGGTTCTCACGAAAGAAAATTTTGGAAAATACCTTCGAAAAATTCGGCATTTTTTTGTATGGAAATTTGTTTGCAATTGTTCGGGAATGGCTTTTCTAATGGAAAAATAGAAAACTCCGAAATATCAGGAAAAACGAGAAAACTGGTTTTTTTTCACGCAATTTCGCATTTTATCGCATATATGTTTTGATGATTTTGGAAGATGTAATAATGGAAAATTCGCTTTGAAAATTTCGGATAATTTTGAAATTCATTGTGATAAAAGACATTTTGCGTGAATTTCGAGTGTAGAAGTAAACGAGATAAATAATGGCTAGCAAATGAAACGATTAGCTGATGAAAGTAGTTGACGATGGAACGGGAGGCATTTACTTTCTCGATGCTTCCCTTCATCCCGAAATCTACTGCGGCCGTTCAACTTAATGCGTGCCTTAAATCGTCATCTTTGTGGCGTCATGCCAAGAAGTTGAAATCGACCACGAACATGAGAGTCGCATTGCCATTGCCAGACCCATCGGCTGCTGAATTCTCGAGACAACTGCTGGCGCTTGGCAATAACCAAATTCCTGCTTATGTTTCAACTGGATTGATATAGTTTCCGGCAAATTTTCGCGAGTTCACATCGTCGAAGGCATTGCATCAAGTTGCGGAATCAGAATCATCCGAAATTGTGCAACGGTACGCGGTTGTCAGTCAAGAAACGGATGAACAATGTAATTCAATCGACGATCCTCTAAGGCAAATTCAAAGGAGAGGATGTCCTTATCCCATGAATTATTCCAACTGATCTTCCATTCTAATTCAAGCAGTCACGATCAATAACTCGCAAGGCCAATCTTTGGAAGTCTATGGGATTAATCTTGAACTTCCCTGTTTTTCACACGGTCAACTGTATACGTTGCCTGTTCGCGTGTTGGCAAACCATTTTCGTTGTTTGTTTTTCCGCCGGAAAACAAATCGAAACACATTGTTTATCATATAATAAATCACGTTGAAATTTGAACTATCTGTGTTCTACTAGTCGTTTTCAGAGGTGTCTTTAGATATTTGACTTAGTTGATGTTCTAGCCGTGTACAGTGATGTATATAATTTTGCTTTTGTGACCGATTTGGAAAACGGTGAGTGTTACAGGGTAGTAAGTAAACCCAAAGAAATCGGACATATATTTCACTGATGGGGAATGCTGTTCAGATAAACGCATACACAGACGGAAGTATCTGCGATCTACAACCTACATACGTTCGAAAGTGGCTCAGCATAGATCTTAAATTTATGCTTTCTTTTCATAAAACTCCTCACTTCTTAGCATCTTTTCTTTCTACTTAATTTTAGAAAAATCCAAACCCACCAATCAAAATGTCCGAACAGAAACCAAAGTCTACACATTTGAAGAAGCAGTTGCATTAACCGAAATCGGGATGTGTCATTATTCAATCCAAATAGTATGTGGGATCTGTCTAATGGCAGCCATTGTTGATGTCATGGGCATCAGTGTAGTGATGCCATTTCTAGACCGTGACATCCCATCGACAGTTGCCCAACAAGGTTTTCTAGCGTCTTCCGGATATTTGGGTACCGTTCTAAGCTCGCATTCTATTGGATTTCTATCTGACACATGGGGACGAGTGAAGATGCTGCGAGCTACTCTAGCACTTAGCTTCATAACGGGCATTATTTCAGCATTTTCTGTCAATATTTGGATGTTGATTGTATTTCGATTTCTAACTGGACTGGTACTGTCTGGCTGCCAAGCTATCGTTTACAGTTTTCTCGGTGAATTCCACAGCAAGAAAACAAGAACAAAATATATAACAATGTTGTCGATGTTCATACCAATGGGACTGATGTTCATTCCAGGTGAGTAAAATAGTTTTCGAACACAGTAAAATGTCAACATTTAACCAAAAAAAGTTGCAACAGTTTGGCATATATCATTTAAGTGCCACTGAACAACATATTCCATTACCCAGAGACATTAATGAAACATAAAATCTGACAGCCAGCTGATTTGGAGAGCAGAAAAACTTTTTCTCTCCCAATGAAAAACGACAGTTCACAAGAATTCTAGTACAATCTCCCGATTTGCAAAATATAATTGTCCCGAAACAAAAGTTTTTTCCTTTCTCGTTCAGAACAGTGCACTGATTTACTTATGACACATAATTCAGCACAATGTGAGCGGTATTTGTTGCTACAATTTATTTATATCTAGGTACTACTCTTTTCTACAAACCATTTCCCTATTGTGTGCCAGCATTCGCATACCTAACTGATATAATATGGTTTTGTAATTTTGACATTTGTTGTTAATCCCAGCTTATTTATAATCAGTAATCACATTCTTAACCTTAACTGTATTTCGTCATTGTGAGTTCGTAAAATTAAAGATTGACACTTCAAATAGTTGTTAGTACTCGTGCTTGACGATAATTATAATGGAAAATATTTAACAAATCCACTTACGTTTCTAATTTCCAGCAATGGGCCTCGCTATTCTTCCAGTTAAACTAGATTTCACAATATTTGGTATGACATTTCGATCGTGGCGTCTCTTTCTGTTAGTAATTTGCTTTCTGAGAGTTTTCGCTTTCATCGGAGTGTTCATGACGCCAGAGTCTCCCAAATTTGTACTGATGCAGGGTGATCATGATCAAGCATTGCAGATTTTACGCAAGATGTTCACAAAAAATACGCACAAGCCACAATGTGAATATCCTGTACATCAGCTGTCTATCGGAGTGTCAGGAGGGAGCCTGAAAAATATTACCGGGGTAAGAGATGCCTTGAAACTTATCTGGACACAAACGGTACCACTATTCACCAAAAATAGAATATTGCATACAATGAACATCTGCCTCATGATGTTCACCATGTATGCGATAGCACATGGATCGTTTATGTGGTAAGCATAACCTCAAATAAATTTAATTTCAAATAACTCTTCTAAGGTATGCAATTTCCATAAGTTAATTAACTACTTATGTTAATCTTACTCATTTTCAATACCACGTTTTGCTATTTTTAGAACAAACAGTATGGGAAAAAGATGTTAAAAATTACTTAACAGACGCTCAAAAAGTCTTAGGCTTGGCTAAAATATATTTTACTTCTATTACAGGTTGCCAACAATGTTAAAACAACAAGTGGAACAAGCTGGTCATGGTTACACAACCTGCGAAATAATGTATTTAGCCAGCAACGCAACCGGCAATGTAAGCGCAGCGGTCTACAACTCGGATGACGTTCCTATTGACACTACAATGTTTAAGGTTCTGATTATGATCGGTGCATCATTCACCGTTACATACTTTATTTTCTCCACGATTATTAATTATGTCGGCAAAAGGAATCTGTTGTGTAAGTTTCACTTTTAATCAGTCTGAATACCTAAACCTGACTAACCGATCAACTTTGCAGTCTGTTGGATATTGGTTGCCGGAGCTGCCAGCTTGATATTCCAATATGTGACGGATTTCGTATGGTCTGTGGTAGTGTTCACATTTTTAGTAAGTTTAAATAGCAGCGGCGGTATTGTCAGCACAGTGGCTATGGAATTTTTTCCCACAAATGTCAGTGCCATGGGCATGTGTCTAATGATGATGATAGCACGAATCGGATCATTTGTTGGGAGTAATTTTGTTGGTTTAATGATTTACTCACATTGTTATACGTTGTTTAATATTTATTTGGCTATATGTATATTGATCGCATTACTTTCGTTGCTTTTGCCTTCTAGTAGTAAAAAACAAGAAACGTAGCACAATATTTACAAATAAAATACAAGAAACTTTTATTTTTTAAATATGCGGAAGTTGATTTCTTTATTCTAGATGAAACAGATATAGGTAGGTATGCTGAATTCAAGTTGCTGACAAGGTAAGAAAAAGTACTAGAATGATTAAGAGGAATAGAAACACGTCGCAGTGATACGGTGATGGGTCAATGCACTTACATTATATATACTACTATAAAATATCTAAATGGCTCCGTTTTCTGTTCTTTTAATATTTACAGTGCTCAATCAAACTAACAACACAAGTTAAAATATAATTCACATCTTATCCTTTTCACATCAGTTCGAATGATAATCATCTTCGTTTCTACACATCTTCTTATTTCTTAAAAGATTTTCTCGAACAGTATCTCTACAGACTACACGCACCAAATTTAGGTTACAATCGTTAAACGGTTCATTTGTTGCATGTTTGTTCTGTTAGCTTTCGTCACTATATCTTTTTCCTGTGCCAAAATACGTAGGTACTTATTGCGTAATTTAATGAGTAACAAATTACGATAATTGAAAGTTAGATTATTTATCTTTTTAAGTATGCATTTTCACTTGGAAAAACAAATTTGGAGGGGATGATTATAATCATTACAGCCATGTTAAAGCTTACAGATTGAAAGTTTTAATATTTAAAAAAGCGAATGTGTTCAACGTGTTCAGAGATGTTTTTAGAAAATTTATTCAGTTGACGCCATAGCAGACACAGTTTAGTGATGGATAATTTCGCATTTGTGGATGACTTGGATAAGCCTCAGGGTAAGTCCTGTGTTACTCTTTGGCGCTACCTAAATTTTAAAGTTTGATCGAAGTCAGTAACGATTACTATTACATACAATTTGTTTTACGTAATGTGATGTGTCTACTTGTTGGTCTATACTCAATTATAACAAAAATCCTAGTATGTAAAAATCAATGGGTTTTTTTGTGGATTCGTAATTGGCTTTATCTGTAGCTGGCTGTATTATACACCTCTGCTATACAGTGGACGTCTAGTTTAACGAATGATGTAATGTTTGATGCCATTCACAATATCGAGCGTGTTCTTAATATCAAAATTTATTTTATTATTGTTTTGTCTAACGATTTGAGCCAAAATTGATACTTAAGCTTATATATGTGAGGTTACCATGACTGCATACCCAGTTTCGACATATCTCGAAAACGGTTCGTACAAAAACGGCTTTAACAAATTTGACCCGAATACATACTGAAAATAACAAAAGTATTCTAAATAAAAATCCCGGGGGAAAACTAATTCCTCAAAAAATTCGAAGATGTCAGTTTCTTAATTATTTCTCTAAAAATACTACAGAATTCACATTACTTCACATTACATTACATGTATACTCAAAAATCTTGTGAGCTGTAAGACGTTATGAAATAGTAAAGTAGACGCTTATAGCTCTCTAGTCAGAACTTGTGACAATTGCCTGTTACTGAGAGCTTTAACTTCTACGAACTTATATTGTTATTTGATATAACTGCCATATGAGACAATTAATTTGTTTTCTTTATTTTATAATTATTTTAAGCAAAAGTACAAAAAGTACACCTAACGAAATTCAAATTAAACTTATAAAATTCTATGAACGCTGCCAGCAACTTTAACTCAATTTTGTTCTTATAAATCGGCGGAATTTCGTGGTCTCAGTACGGTTTTCCTATGCCTAAAACTACAAGGTGGACCTGTACACTTAGGCCCATTTTATTATTTATTATTTTTATATGGAAAACTCCCCGAGTTGTGTTCAACTTCGAGTGAATAAAATGGGCCTAAATGCCGGTTGCTGGTGACTTAATTTCCACAAGAATTTTGATGTAAAGCGGCCCGAAAAGTTACTATTAGCATGGTTAAAAAACGGTTTTTTACACATTCCTTTGGAGCTTTCATTACAGCACGTTTTAAACTACAATATCAAATATATTACTTCCATTGCAGAAAAACCCAGTTCTGTTGCAGAAAGTGGTGTATTCCTTGATACGAAACTAACCTTTGTTCCTCACATCGAGTATATAGTCGCTAAGGCTAATTCTCTTGTTGGGTTTATCAAAAGAAATGCGAAAGATTTCTCTGATCCTCACACATTTATATCGATTTTCAATACCCTAGTCAGATCAACACTTGAATATGCCGATGTTGTTTGGAATCCAAACTATTTAGCACATTCGGACCGTATTGAAAGAGTACAAAGGCGGTTTACAAAATACGTGTTCTTTAAAATGCGTTGGGATTTTCAGCCCTCTTATAAGGCTAGATGTCAGCTGTTGGGTTAAATGACACTTAAAGCAAGAAGGAATGCACATGACATAATGTTTGCGAGAGACGTACTGTGTTCGCATATCAATAGTTGTACACTTCTGTCCATGTTTCCAATTAATGCTCCGGGGAGGGTTTTAAGGGATAACCACTTCTTTTATCAGCAGGGGCATAGAACAAATTATGGTCGGAACGAGCCAATTACTAGATGCCTTAATTCATTCAATGTTGTTAGTAGACATATGGATTTTCATATTTCCAGAGAACGCTTCAAAAGCATTTTATTTAGATTGCTTTCAAACTAATGTCAATGTAGTATTTTTATCTCCTAATTTTAATTTTTTTCATTTTTTCCCTTTCCATTAAACTTAATGTATTATATATATAAATTCGTAATCTGTAAGCTAAGCTTGTTGATGAAATAATAAATAATAATAAATAAATGAGAAAAATTGTGTAAAAATCGAAAACACCAAAGTGTATACATTTGATGGAGCAGTATTATTAACGAAAGTCGGGATTTACCATTACTTTCTGGAAATAGTGTGTGGGTTTTGTTTAATGGCAATTGCTTTAGATCTCCTAGGTAGCAGCATCATAATACCATTTTTAAGCCAAGACACCCCAGCAAGTGTTGCTCAGATAGGTTTATTTGCGTCGTCGTCGGCGTTTTTTAAGTTCGCATGCGTGTAGTCTCTCGGATACATGAGGACGAATTAAGATGTTGCGTACAACTGTGGCCCTTAGTTTTATAACGAGCCTTGTAACTGTATTTTGTGTCAACATTTGGATGCTTACTGCGTTTCGATTCTTAACTGGACTTATAATTTCTAGCTAATAATAATAATAATAGTTGGCGCAACAGGTCTGTAGGGACCCTGGGCCTAGCTTCTCGCAACCATTCGTTTTGTGTGAGCTTTTTTTTTTTTTAATTTTGGGAACGAATGGAAGGGATCTACAATTTTATGCCGATTCCAAACGGCCGATTGAGAAGCTCTTTCATGACAGACTCTCGGATGTTTGTCAGACGTTCGCGAGAGGTGGCGCAGTGAAAAAACCCTGAGTTGGAATTTGGGTTTTTGCGGGATTCGAACCTGGGACCGCTCGCTTAGTAGTCCAATACACTAACCACTAAGCCACTGCACCTACTAGCCTTCTAGCTGCCAAGCCTTAATGCAGTGTCGCTTTTTCCTTTTCTCAAATGCTTGTAGTTCAATCAATCAAACTCTTCAACATACTCGGATTTATCAAGAAGAAGTTCGATTAATTTCAGATCACTTTCATCGCTACTTAGATGATGTAATTAATTTTCTTAGTATATTAGCAAATTCCTCGAGTTCACCAGCCATTTTAACGACTTTTCGTACCACATTGCTGAATATTTGGATTATGCATCTGTCATTTTTCATTGATTACTACAAAAGCGTTCCCTAACTTTTTCGTAAGTGTCTCTCTCTGTGAGAATTTATCCCCACCACTTCCATTTTGACAGTCTTTTCTATTTTTACTACAAAAGTAAAGAAACAGACCTATTGTCTCACACTAGCACTACCTTCATAGTCTGCAGCAACAAGCTTAAATCACTCTTCTAAAAGTCTTTCTCCAAGGTAAACAAATGAATAAATAATAAAAATCAATAATTCGATGTGCGTACGTACATGTACACGTAAAAAAATATTTTTATTTAAAAAGAAAAAAAACTCTTCAAAAAGGAAGAAAAAAACAAACAAAATAAATCAAAAATAAAAAAATTATCAAAAAAACAGGTTTTTCGCCTCTTCTGTAGTTCTACCTTTTTTTTTATTGGTTACTTAAAACTAAAATGAGTATGAAAAAAAAAACCTTTCGTGTATATGAATGTGTAAAAATGACATGACAAAAAATATTATACATAAAAATTAAACAAATATATAAGCATGTATATTTTTTATGAAAAAAAAAATAATAATAATAAATATGATGATTGCTTAAAATGTAGGTGTATAATAATAAAGAAAAATAAAACTCAAATTGAAACCGTCTAAAAGATAAACGAAAAAATACAACTAAATCTAATTACAAAAAAAAATATAAGCATGTTTTTATAATATTTCGGAGCTAAATTAAAATTACTAGAAATCCTTCAAAATAAAAACAAGGTTACATTACTAAGATATATATATTTTTTCTATGTCTGAACACAATTTTTTTCTTTATTTTGTTGTTTACTTTAATTTAAATTAAATAAAATGAAAACAGAAATAGTTTTTTTTTTGTGTTTTTCTTTTCATATCTTTATATATGTGTATTTTTTATTTATGAGGGTAAATTCAGTCTAAATAATATGTAATAATAAAAACAAAGAATACAAATAATTGAAAATTCTATTATATGTTACAGGTGACAGAGTTTTTCGTAATGGATGGCTATTTCGAGGCTGTGCAAACGATTTAGAACGCCCATTGAATACTGAAACCAGTCGGTGGTGTATTTCGTTGACAGTTGCAACAAATGTTAAGTTCTTGAGCTAGTTTACTAGCGGTATTTCCCAAAAAAAAATGCTAAATAAAAGAAAAGAAACAACCGACAAAGAAACTTGTTTTCACTAGTCTTTAATGTTTGTTACAGTTCTAGGTGGCGTACATTTTTCGATTGGTTACAGTGTTGAAATTAAAAAATGGAAATAAAGAAACATTTTATGTGAAAACGTTGAACGGGTAACTTCTGTCGCGAGCGATACACTTGACATTAAAAGTACGATATTAAAGAAAATTAATGCACGGACGATGTGCGCATACAAAAAAAAAAAAACAATTTACTGAGCACAAAGAAAAAAACAAATTTAAACATATGGGATTTCATCCGATTTAAGTTTTTCTATACCCCTCACGTTCTAACTATATTTAAAAATTGTGTAGGTACCTTAAAGCTCAGATGACAATTAGTGGCTTTAATATTCGCCACCATACGTGTAGACGACGTACACAAACCAAGGAAAGTAATAAAGGAAAACGCTTCTTCACCATACGTTTTGAAGTATCCCCCCACATGTTTTCTTTTCTTTCCAGGCATCTTTCGCGAAACTGGCTTAAATAATATGCGGCGCTTAATGCAAGATCATATATAGGGCTCGGTACTCTTTCTTAGTAGTTTTCTTTATAACCACAAAAAAAAATCATGAATTTTCCTCTTCAACGCTCTTTTTCGCATTTCTTATCTCACTTCGCGATGATTCTCTTTCCCCCTAAATCTGACCAAAGTAGATATATTTTCCCAGTTTAGAGAAATTGAGCGTTAAGAGAATCGCCAATAGTTGTTTTTTCTCAAAAAAAGTTTCTCATATTTCTGAGAATTCATTGGGGCAATATAAGATCCTGTTCTCCCATTCACTTGCATTTTTTGCCAATTTTGTTTAGCTGCCAATTGGGCAATAAAAGTGTTTTCGTAACGAAATACGTTTCCATTTATTTGTTCGTTAAACAAAAAAAAAAAAAAACAATAAAGTCTAGTACACATTTAAAATAAGTTGTATTCTTCCTAACGAAGAATCCCGCTCACTGCCAGAGAGCATTAAAAAAGAGCCAATTGTGTCAATTTGTTAGCAGTAGTCTTTAGAATTGTTAACAATTAGTTAACAATATTGGATGGGGTAACTCATATACAATAAAGAACAGAATCATCTGTTAGATATGATTAAGAAAAAATTAACTATAATATAATTCTAATTGATGAATTGATTTACCTCACCTATTGGTTATTCAGCAGAATTACAGTGATCATTTGGGCGTCGAAAACAATGGTGGTGAGGACGATCTCAGGTGACTATGCACAATATGCTGTTGGTGCTGATGCGCATGCTGTTGATGGTGATGCTGCTGGTGGTGGTGTTGCTGCTGATGAAGGAGCTGATGATGCTCTTGCTGCTGCTGAGATTGGGGTGGTGGCGGTGGATGAGCTGTTAGGCAGTTCACAGTGAAATTACTGAAATCCACAACAATGGGGGCGGCTGCGATTACGTTTAGATTTTGATTGGGCGCAGACCCACCGGTCGCCGCTATTGTAAGCATCGCCGCGGGATAAACCTGTTGCTGTTGTGTGGACGGCGGCTGTTGCACCGTTGTTGTAACAGGTGATTGCATATTCATGGGAATATGCTGTGAAGCCATGGTATGGTGAGATTGCTGTGAGGGTGACGAGACAACTGGTGGGGGTTGCTGCGTCAGCAGCTCCAAGGTTGTATGATGCAATTGATGTGGCTTTTGGATGTGGTGCCGATGTGGCAATTGATGGGGAAGTGCAGCATGCTGATGGAGATGGTGAAATTGTTGCGAAACCTGCTGATGATGATGTTGGGGCGGACCTGACATCTGTTGTCGGTGCTGCTGCTGTTGTTCGTGTTGTTGCTGCTGCTGCTGTTTGGCGTGGTGATGATGATGATGGTGGTGATGGTGATGATGGCCACCTGTTGAGCCAGCTATCGATTGTGGAACAGCAATAGAACTTAAGCTGCTATTGCTCGTTGATGAAGTGGACGTGTTGGCCGCACCAATTGTTAGTGACGAACCCATCACAAAATGCTGCTGTGCTTGTTGATGATGATGATGGTGCAGGTTCTGGTGGTGCTGCATGTGAAATGAACTATTCGACGGTGTTGATGAAGACGATGGTGGCTGATTGAGGCTGGGTGAAGCAGAGGGTGGTGCCTTTGTTCGTGATACCATTGGAGCCACCATCACAGAGGTGGCTGGTGATTCTGAAGGGGACGGCGTTGATGATAGTGATCGGTCGTGGTTCATAGTGGGTGTAGATGCTTCTGATTCGGCTAGTAATGAGGTGAGGGATGACGCATTGCTTTTTAGATTGTGTACTTCGGAACTGACCGAATCCAGTCTTTGTCATTTGGAATTGCTTTGGAGAGCTGCATTTATCTGCGTCCAAAGGTCCTTCTTACAAGATTTCGATCTGCAACAAGGAAGAACGAAATCCGCTTAATGGTTCCTTGTATTAATAATTAATTTAAAGAAACTCACCTCTTAATGGATTGCAACCAATCCTTGAATTGTGCACTGCCTTCGGGTGTTATCTGGAAGGCTGCACGTGCTGCTAGTATAATACTAGCGAATTCTTCGTAGTCCGCCTGAGTGAGATGATACAGCTTCTGGTGTATACATTGAATGTACCTAAAAGGGAATTTGACGTAAGCACCAAGTTAGCTCTAGGGTCCCTTTCTTGTACTTACATCTGTTGACACTTTTGAACGAGCGGTGTCAATGCAGACCGCAAATGTTGCATCACCATTTGGTGGTTGTTTCGGCCTAGGTAATGAGCCGACTCTATAGCCACATCGTGCAGCACAAACGGGCTAACGATCGAATTTACAGCGCACACGCAAAACTGATGCAAGTACTGTGTGCCGAGTTTCTTCGATATGCGCAACAGCCATTTCACATCTTCGCCGTACGGGGGATTGCGAGCATACTTGGCTTGCGGACGATCGTCGTGCACCCTTCGAGCGAGTGTTTCCATTGCCAGCATGCCAACATTGTAGGCGGCGAGCAAATATCGCAGCTGGATTGGGCTGTAAACAATAAACACCACATGAGCTTCATTTGAATTTTGACTTCTCGGCTCAAACTCACCTGAATTGATGTGGATGCCTTTGTCGGACTTGTGGTTGCGGCTGTGCTTGCTGGACAAACGGATACTGCTGTTGACGCATTCCATTGCCCTGTTGAGAGCCTTGTGGTGGCGGTTGCGATATCGACATCGGTTGACCATAGTACTGCGGCGGCATCTGTTGTGGTGGTGGTGGCGCGGATGCATTTACTTGAACTGGCATTTGCACAGCAGCGTACTGCGGGTTACCAGGGCCGCCTGGGTAGACTCCGCCAGGCGGTACCTGGGGGTGTGGCTGCATTGGTTGGAAGGAGCCTGGTTGCACTCCATACGCCGTTGGCGGTGGTCCTGCTTGTGGAGGTGGTGCTTGCTGCGGAAAGGGCTGATAGCCCTGGGGCGGTGGCGCTGTTGAGATATACATCTGCATTTGATTTGGGGGATACGACAAGTTGTGATGGTGATAGATGCCCTGACAGAAGCTGTACGGCGGGTATGGTGCAATTCCAATCGGTGCCAGTGTAGTCACTCCCTGTGGGAATGGTGGCGGAGCTGTTGTCACAACTACTTGTTGATTCTGTGACGGTTGCGGCGGAGGAGGCTGCTGCATTTGAGCCTCGGCCGATTCAATTAGCGCACTTAGGCTGACCGAGTGATCAATGTCGTTTACATCGTGATCTTGTTCGCTGTTGGGGGTATTTCGCAAATATAACTCGTACCAATAGTGCGCGACTTGGAACAGCACCTCGGGATAGACCCCGCCACCCTTTGCGGCGTTTTCTACGGTTATACACGCTCTTTCCAGCATTTGGTCGCTCTGCTCCTTGCATTGCAGTATCGCTCGCTGAATCTCGTTCGGATTGAGCGCAGCTGCATGGGGAAGTACAGACAAAGCCAACTCAGCGGCAGGGTATATCATATTGATGTCCCAACCTCGTGATGCACGGTCGGCCATTCCTGCAGCCTCGGGCGGTGTTAAATGTCCCTCCCATGTGTCGATTAGGAACGATATTGCCGGCGCACCGATCTCCATCGCTTGTCCAATTATCCAGGACACATGCGACGAGTAGGTGCGCGATAGCCAATTGGGGCTGACACAGTTGTGTAGGCCAAGGGCGTAAAGGCCCAACTGGAAGGCGCACATGTGAAGAGCGCGGTGCGGTCCGTGGTGGTTGTGATTTGTTGTTGCCTGTGTAAACAAAGACGTTGAGCTTGTTCCGCCAGCCTTGGTGAGGACGTTCTTTGCCAGTTCGAACATGAAATGTGCACTCGCTTCTGAGGGCTGATTGGGTATGGACGGATAGGCGCGCTTACCCTTATACCGAAGGTCCTTGTTTCGACTGCTGGGACCAGGTCCATTTCCGCCGACACTGTTGCCACCGCTTACAGCTTGACTGGGGGACGCTCCGGCAAGATTACCCTGTCCAGAGCCAATGTTGTGCGCCCCAATACTAACCTCCAATTCCGCACTGGTACTGCTGTGTGGTCGACTATTGTCTGACGTAGGGAATCCGCATGAGTCCGCAAAGCTAGACGCTGCTGCTGCATGAGCATTGAACTGTTCTTGCTCGTCGCGCCGCGCTTGCGATGCCGGTGTCCGCACTGGCGGGTTATTCGAGTAGTATGCCGGGAGGAGAGGAGTCTTCAGCAGGGTGTGTATGTCTCGATCCAAGAGCTTGTCCATAATTTTCGCGATCTTTCGTGGTTCATCCTTGTAATACGACAGCAAAGTTAGAGCAAGATCGCCCCTTTGGCGCCGAGTGCCTTCACAGAGCAATGGATGTTCAGCTTCGGACACATTGGTCTTGAGTCCCAAAGCTGCCACCGCTGCCTCGAAACCCAAATTCTCATCCGTGGGTATCCTGTACGCTATACTCATAACTTTGTTGCGATTTTCCTTGCCCGTCACCGAGGGCATGACCAGAGCATCAAAAATGAAGCTCGCCAGGTTTATCGGAAGCAAGGCCTCTCCCCTCGACTTGAGCGTTCCGTTTTTTAGTTGCTCTGCTCGCTCACGAATTACACGCAATTTCGGCTGATTCAAATGGATTTTCTTTAACAATGCCAGCAGATCGGCCTCCTGGTTGGCCAGCTTCACCTCGAGTGGCTTTGTACTGGCCGGTGGTCGCGGCATCTCAAGCGCAAACAGGCAAATTCTGAACGCGTTGTGATAATGCTCAGAGTTCTCAGACAGCACGGTGCAGAGGAATGCACACTTGGATAGTGTTGACGAGGCCAGCACACTCAGCTGATGCGAAATGGGATTGATGTTGTGCTTCTTGCCCTTGCGCTTGGGCGGTGGCGGTAGTTCAACCATCAAGTTGGGAGGATTCGCCAACATTTCCTCTGCCAAGCGGACGGCTAAGATGCACGCTTCCCTTCCGTGGCCATGAGCATGAAGACCTTCAGCCCGTGCTAAGAGAATGTCCCAAGCATCCTCTGTCGGTCGAACATTCGAGAAAATCTCCGGTTTCTCTGTTGACAAGGGTATTTGCAAGGACTTACTGCACCCCGGCATGGGGCTGTACTCCGCAATACCTGCGGCGAAGACCGATGGCGGGGTGGTTTTAATCGGTTGACACTCTGGAGTGATGAATTCATCGCTGGAACTCGAGAAGGATTCGTCTTTTGAGATCCGACGAGGCTCTACCACTGCATCGCTCAGAACGACCACTGCGTCATCAATAACAGCGACTTCAGCAATCGCCGTTGGTAGTAGTTGATGAGTGGCTGGTGGTGGTGCCGCCAATTCGCCATTTTTCCCACCCAACATCGATGAAGAGGACGACGAAGCTGATGAAAGTGAAGATGTTTGCCTAGTTGCGGCACTCCCACTAGCGCTGTCAACGAAATTGCCCAGGAACTTGAGCTCCTCTCCGGTTACGGGTAAGTTCACTTCCTCCAGTGGCGAGGACAGCTCAATGCTGTTCTGTGAATCTGTCTCGCTGGTGTTCTGCTGCTTGATCTGTGCTGCTGCGGGTTGTAGAGCCCGGCCACCTTCATTGTTGCCACTGCTGTCACCGCCAAAGTCCTCGTTTTCGCAGAACCCTTCGCTGCTTGCACTCGAACGATTACCATCGCCCGGCTTGACCCCAACACCGCCGACAACCACCGAACCAACGCCACCACTAGCAATGCCCGGTAGAACACCGCCTCCGGTCACAATTAGCGCTTGATGCAAACGCACGGGTACACTTTCACTGCTCGAATTGCTCGAGTTGTTGCTGCTCGAGATGTAGAAACGATCGCGGAAGGGACGGTCATACCGATTCTTGTTGTGTACCAGATGCATGCTGTGGTGATCCGACGAAGTGCTGATATAGTTATAGTGCTTGTTGTTAGCCATAACCGCTTGTGTTGCATTCAACTGATGGATGTTCGCAGCCGGTTCGCTCTTCGAGTCGGTGTGCTTGAAGCATGTGAAGGGCGAGTAGTAAATCGGATTCGTGTCCTGTGTGTGGGTTATGCCAGGAATGGGGTATTCCTCCCAGTCCAGATAACATGCCTCGATGGCCGGCTTAAAGCCGACAAACAATTCGGCGTCGGTTCTGCGTGAAGTTAATCTTTGTGAATAATTATTGTAGTTTTTCAAGAAACCAAAAAGAAAACAAAAACGGGTTTGCAACTCTGTTACCCCACAACCAAATAACGTCGAACAAGTTCACTCACCTAGAGTTTTGCTGATGCTTACTGCTATACGACGAGGGCAGCATTCGACACTTGACCACCCGATCGAGGATCTTCAAATGCCATGCCGTGAACTGTGCGTGCAGCATGTCCCGCTCATCTGGAGCCAGCCCTGGATTCAATGCTGCCAGGCGCCACAATACAACTATTTCGTCACACAACGATGAGCAGGCGTGCTGTGAAGCATTCGAATTGCTATGTGTGTTACTGTGCTTGCCACCGTTGTATCCATGCGATCCCATCATCATTGACAGCTTCGTCTGAAACCACCAAATCAGAATCTGATCGCATGCCATACACTCCTCGGTGATGATCTCGAGCAGGCGCACTGCATTGCGATCGCAGCGCCGATACATCTCCCTTACGATCGAGAGTAGATTCCACATGCCTTCCGGTTCTCGGCCACGCAGCGGGCGCAGCAGAGAGCTCCATTCGGCAGCGGCCGGTGGGGCGGAGTTTGTTAAATAATTTACATCACTGAAAGTGGAGTCACAATTAGACAAATCCACGCACAGATCGGCCTTCACGCTACTTACCTAAATACAATTGGCGCTGGTAAACAAAATTTAATCAATATGCGTTTGATATTCTCATGTAGCGTCTTCTCGTCCAGGTACCAGCTGGTTTGATCGTTTGCCGAAGCACCAGCCGTTGGATCTGGTGCTCCACATACTGTGTTGATTGCGGTCGGCTGTGCGCTCAGCAGCTCGTCAAGCAGACGCTGCGCAGTCGGCAGAATCTGCTGCGGTAGCTCACTGATCAGATATTGGGCGAATTTTTGCAGCTGATCTCGTTGCAGGCGGGTGAGTGATTCAGACACTGGAGCTCGTAAGCACACCTCATTCGGCTGTGAAGAAGTAAACACACAAAATTAACTATAATCACCGATTTATTCATCTCGATTACTTACACAATGTATTCGATATAGACACACGGCGACCACATGAGAACACCAATAGGCGGAAGATGTACACGTACAATTGCACGACGATATCCGCCGTCGGTCGAATGTGACCGCTACATTAAAGTGACCTCTTAGCTGACTCTGGCCAACCACAGTCGCCGATAGATGAAAACCTAAGCAGTAGTAAGTTTATGTATCGTTTAACAAATGGACGACATATTTACCTATTTGCAATGGATCCTTAACTAAACGATTCTTAAATAACTGATCTCCACGATGGAATTCATCGGCGGAGCTATTTGCTAAACAGGAGTACAAACGAATGTCCTCCTCGTTGTCGGGAAAACTCCAGAATGCAATACGTAACTGCAGCTGTTCTGGAACCGGCGGATAGACGTGCTCAACCAATTCAAACGGGATGTGGGAAGCGACGCATTTCGCTGCTAGCTCCGTTAGAGATGGAACATCTGCAATGAAAAACAAATTGTAATTATTTTGTCCAGCCGGAGATGCTATGGTATTTAAATTTAGTAAAAACACTTCAATAGGTCATCAGTTCCGAAAGGTTTTTCAAGAAGAAAAGGAGTCAATCTTTCGGAAAAGGCCAGCATATGTAACTTCGTTACCATTTACATATCACAATGGTGGCCCAAAGCTGTTCAAGCCCTCACATCAAGGCTACGGTAGGTAGGTACCATCGACCACAAGCTTATTCAGCGACAGCAAAGATTCGCTAACATCATTCTGCACATTTACAGTGAACACGACCGGCGGCTGACCACTATGGCCAAAAGCGTGTATCTAGATAGAATAAAAATCAAGCCAAATGAAACCCTGACCCAACCTAATAATGTCCGCAAAAGCTTACAAAATAAAACAACAATTATTCCCGCTGGGAATGAAAAGAAAGCAAATACACGAAGATTGCGTGTCGTGTTGCAAAAATGGCTAAGGGGCGAGTTAGGCGCGTGTGAACTGTGGGGGCTTGGGAACATGCATACATGAAAAGTCGTCTGCCATAGGAATCGTATTCGCTGTCCTCTTTTGCATGAGATTGTACCAGTCTACTACAAAAAAATGTAAACTGAAGGTAACAACGAACACACAACAGAGCAAGAGGTGTGATGAAATTAAACGAAAACTGTGCTGTGGCAGAAGAGAGGATGTGCTTCAGCTGCCGATATGGTCAACACTTAAACTGGAGACATAAAGACGGCAGTAAAGATATAGTGTACACTGTACACTGCATGAACATATGGGTACATCTATTGGGTTCTCGAGGATGTAGTGTTCATGTTTGATGACGATGATAGTGGCAATCATGACGAACTCACGACGATGAGCACATGCAGTATACAAGTACAACCAGTCGCCGCAATTGCCCTTCCATCAGCCTATGACGACGATACAGCTTATGGTATATGGAATTGAAGGAGATAGTACGAAACCGTCGAACTGTGTGTAGAGTGGGAAACTGCACAGTGAGTTGTGATTGTGAGTAGATATGGAAACTGGTGTGTTACAGAATTGCATGTTGCACACTCAAGCGTGCATGGGTTGCTTCACGGTATTTGGCGGAATGAGGTAATCATAAGTGGATAGGTTAGGTCAAGTCTGGTACTGGAAAATGGAAATTGTTTTGTATTAATTGCAGAGGCACACGAGATGACACGGGATTGAAGTGAAAGTTGTAACTATAACTATTTAATTGTTTTGTTCCATACGTCACTTTTGTCGTTTTTCAGTTAGGAACGGATTCTATGACAGAATATTAACAAAGTTGAGAATTGGTTTGTCCTACGTGCACTTGTGTTAAAGAAAATCTATGTATATGGGAGACTGATTGTGCTGCAACTGTATGAGTATGCGTTTATGCATTGCAACATATAATTGGCCGCGTTCCACTGCCCGCTAGATGAGCAGCGGCATGTCAAACTCCATATAAAAAAAATTGACATTTTACCATTTGCGCTAGTCGTCTAGCACTTTTTGTGAAATATCCCTTTCAGGGAAATTTCTCAATCTAGCGCAAAACTACCCGCTGCTTTGAGAAAAAAAAAAAAAAAAAAAAAAAAAACAGCTGCAGCTGTCAATGGAAATCGTTCAAACATCTACAAAATAAAAACAAAAATACGAAGCCGAGCTGCAATTGTGATTAAATTCGTAATAAGGTAAGTAAAATAGCAATTCCGATATTATTATAGTTTCTATAATAATATGGAAATAATTATGCGACGCGAAATTATTTATGAATGAAAGTCAAATGTCATTTTGCCGCTGCCGCTGCGCGAGCGTTCCTTCATCTGGGATATTTTGTGCTAGAAGACTAGCGGGCAGAGGAACGCGGCCATTGTGTTTAGCCAGTTAGTCCTCACTCCTCAGCCGTGGCTTGACTCTTGACTGCCAAAGCGAAAGAACGTGCGATCGCGGATGTTTATGACTTTTTTTTTGTTATGTATTCAGCTTCATCTGAACCTGGATCTGTGCCGTGTGGCATCCTTGAGTAAGTTCCTACTTGAGTTATTTCTCCATTTTATTTAAATGAATACAGGATATAAAATATATTTTTTTGACGAATTATTGCCCAAGGACCTTAGTTCTTCCTCTCTATCGTGGGAAGATTTTTCAAGTAATTACAACTATCTCATTTATTTAGCGTAACGCATTCTATGCTAACTGTTATTTTTCCGAAAGGTGATGGTTGAAGAACTGATCCAAATTATTCAGCTGACAGTTTTAGTTGTGACAGCAATACCCCAAGAACGTCGAGAATAAATAATAAACATCAAAGCAGTCAACAAAACTTACTCCATGAAACAGAAGTAGTTGACAAAAATGAACGAAGCTTCCCATCCGATTTTTATGATTCTTCATCCAACTTCATGCTTTATTGCCTTTCAGATATTTTGGATGACAATTTATTTGTGTCATTTGCATTTTGTTGTGTCCCACGTGCATGGGAAAACAAAATCAGTCTCAAAATATGGGAGGTCGGACACAAGCAGTGTTGCCATAAAAATATTTGGACAAATCAGTACTTATGGCAACGCTGGACACAAGTATAAAAAATTGATTTGAACGTAAAATAACGTAGCGTGTGAAGTGTGAACGGTTTGGTAGGTAAGCTCTTTATAAGACTAGCTTCAAGTTAAAAAAAAATAAAAAAAAATCGATCACACGCTTTCGGAGTACCAGGTACGCAAACTTTTAAATGCGTTTTTCTCGGAAAAGTGCCAATGCAAAAAGAAGGTGAATGGTTTTTTTTTTGCAATATACCTATAAATATTCTAACAGAATACAGAACGCAAGCCTGAAATATATGAATGAAACGAGTCTTTTAAGTGACATCATAATTATAATATTTTTTGTTTGACCAACAATCATGAAGCATCTCTTTTGGGCAGAGCGAGCCCTGCAGTACCCAACTTAGGTTCATTTGGACCCAGTGTGATGCCCTTGTTTGAGGGCTAGCCGTTGGTTTTGTTTCCTCTCGGTTACTCGACCGTATCAAAAGGTATCAAAAGAAATTATGGAAAAAATAATGAGCGAATAATGAGCGATCCAAACAATGGCCGCGTTCCACTGCCCGCTAGATGTCTAACACAAAATATCCCATTTAAAGGAACGCTCGCGCTAGAATGATAGCAGAGGAACAAGTTATAACTGAATGTTCTCCTAGAATATATCAGCGCATTCAAATGGAAAGTTTAATAGGCATTTAGTTTGAAAAAAATGCAATTCCAACTTATTTTGTAGATGCTGCATTTTACAATAAATTATGCCAAACATGACATTTCTTAAACTTTTTGTAAGAAAACCGATCAGGTACTTCTCTTGAAATTGAGAGAATTCTCTCTCGATTTTAGAGATTTGACATTTTTCACTTTTCTATGCTTAAAGTACACGAACGGACCTAATATTATAAAAACAATCTGAACTGCTATTTTACTTACATTATTACCAATTTTATAACAATTGCACCTCATATTCGTATTTTTTAAAAACGTATGAACGATTTCCTTTGACAGGTCGTTCTTTTTTGTCTCTCTCCCAATATTGCGGGTAGTTTTGCGCTAGGTTCAGAAATTTTCCTGAAAGGGATATTGCGCAATATATGAAATGCCATTTTTTTTATATGGATATGGAGTTGGACATGCCGCTGGTCATCTAGCGTGCAATGGAACGCGCCGATTGTTTGGATTGCTCATTTTGACTACCGAACTCTTTAGGTTTGTTTGACGTGGCTAGCACTAGTGCCCACTAGTGCGCACTGAGAAGAATCAGCTGATTTTCCCGCCTGCCCAAAAACCTGCACAACCCTGAAAATTCGGCTATCATATCGAACGCAAAATATGCTGCCCTGAAGTCTGGCAGTTTTTGAATTTGAAAAATACTTATGTTTTGGTGAACGAAGTGCGAAGATGATAACACTTTGTTCTGTTTATTGTTAAAAATGAGTGAACTCAATTCTGATCTCGTGCTTGCCATAATGCAAACAAGTTGATAAAACTGTTTGCAATATATGCGATGCACTAAAAAATGTAATCAGCTTTGATTCCAGATTTTTTTCATTCCATTTATCTTTAAAATAAGGTTTTAGTCCATAAACGTTGTTGTTTTCAAACAATTCCCCTTTGAATATCAAATTTATTGTATTTATCTTTATTACGATATTCAAATAAACGAATAACAGCAAGCGAAATGACAGCGCAACTCAGCACTGAGTTCTTGCCCCGACAAAATAACTGGGGTCAGTTCAGTGCACAACTAGGGCGCCCTAGAAGTCATGTCAAACACAGGTTTTCGGTACCAGGGCGAGTTCAGTGCTATATCGAACACATTAGCGTACTAGGGCCCACGTCAAACAATAACAAACCTTTTAATTGCATTTTTGTTTGTCATCGCAAAACTATAAATAGTGAGTTTCAATAGATCAGTAACATTTTCAAATCGAAAATAAATTAATACATATTTGATTACAAAATAATCAAATCGTCGACATCTGAAACTGAAATGGTGTCCAAAAAAGACCCGGAAATGTCAAAATAAGATTTGTACATAATAATTCTAAACTACCCCATAAATCCGTGGTACATGTCCCCATAAATCGTTTTGAAACTTGCTCTCGTTTATCAAGATACAAACTACACAATGAACTCTATCCGCCCAAAAATCTTTCAACACCCAAAACAGAACAGGATGTAAAAAAAAAAAAAAAAAAAATAAAACAAGGTTCTACCGAGATTTGAACTCGGATCGCTGGATTCAAAGTCCAGAGTGCTAACCATTACACCATAGAACCGAACAACGGATACGTGCCAAAATTGGAACATGACGCATGTCATCATCTGTTGGCACAAATGTCATTACGAAATTCATTTGCTTTCGCTTTTTTTTTATATAGCTAGGTAGGTACATAACGAATCCATGTACACGTCTGCCGATTTTATTCCGCAAAATCTATCTAATACAACTTTTTGTAAAAGTGTACGCCATCACTTTAAATGAAAACAACCCGTCAATTAAAGTGTTGTTTGCCTCTGTGCCGATTCGTATGTATTGTTCGTTCAATTTTGCTTAGCACGAAATAATAAGGTCATTTGTTGTGCTCTTAGCTCTTGTTCCCGTTTATTTCTTGTGACATTACGTTCAGTGGCTTTACGATTCACGCAATCATTTTTCGTGCGTTTTTTCATGTTGTTTTGGGGGGAGGGAAATGTGCCTATGTGCCTGCAGACATACGCGTATGTAGGACACATCAGCAGCAGCTGTAAAAAAGTAACTGCTTTAGTTTTAGAGAAAATTTTAAGCATCTGGTTCAGCCCGATTTACTTACAAAGCTTTTCTATTGTTTGTTCTACAAAACGAATGCGAAAATACGTCAGTAGGATGGAGCGACGTAAACCCAAATAATTAAGTGTACTGAACATGTTCTGGCGCCGATTTAAAGTTTGAAAGCAGTTGTACCTACGAGCGACAGAAGTTTTGCAAATGAATATGTTCCTATTCGAAGTTCATAGTCGTGGATTATGCGTCGTTTTCAGTTTTATCGTATTGGTGCTTTATTTTATTTCCGGAACTCAAATCGTTGAGTATGAGCTCTTCCGCCATGTTTATCGTGCAGAACTCGGCTAAAATCCACCAGGATAAGGGCTTAGTATCTAGTGGATATTCGTCATTGGAGTGGAGAGGGTTCTTTATCCTCGTAAATACACTTGGTAAATCCCCATACTGCTCAACTACATACTAGAATAGATGGTGGATTGTTTGTTGATACCATTTATTCATTTTGTTGAGGTGATATCTGATCCCACAACGACCTGTGAGGAAGCCTGCAAGCTTTCTTATATTATCCTTACTGAGTCCAAGGGCTTCTTTGTAGGAGTAAGGCCAAATTAAACGTTTAAATTGTCTTAGACCTCGGACATGTTCCCAGTGTTTAAGACGAAGTTGTTTTTCCCAATCGTTAATTTGTCTTAGCGCCGTAGTCCAATTGACTGTACAGTAGGGTTCTGGTCCACAGAGAAGAGATTCGGAAGTTTGTCTGCCTGTATCTAGCCTGCAATACACCGATGACCCGGCACCCAGCCAAGCCTTACCTGGTTGTGTATGGCTAGGGCTTGCAGAGCATCGTTACAGTAATAATAATAATAGTTGGCGCAACAGGTCTGTAGGGACCCTGGGCCTAGCTTCTCGCAACCATTCGTTTTGTATGAGTTTTTATTTTTTGGAACGAATGGACCATGGAAGGGATCTACAATTTTATACCGATTCCAAACGGCCGATTGAGAAGCTCTTTCTCGACAGTATTGAACTGATTTTGAGTCCATTGTATTGGACGCCAAAGCTTTTAAGGCTGCCTGACTGTCTGAGAAGATTTGAATGATTGCTCCTTTCATAACTTTTTTGGATATTAAATCAGCGCAAATTTCGAACGCCTGAAAAACCGTGTTGATACCATAAATAGGTCTTGAAAAGACTTATCTAATAGCCGTGAACGACATACTTGCAGCAGCCGATGCCCTCGATATAGTCGAGCTCGTGATATCCTAACTATACCCTTCGGTCATAATCCGTAGCTATGAGCAATAATCCTGCTAATAAGCAAAAACAGTTCGCCCACACACTCACATACATAATTTGAAATCCTTAACAAAACATCCCACAACAAAAATATTTCATCTGACCCACTGTATACGTTGTCACAAGTTCTCAAGCAACATAAACAACATCAGTAGAGACCGTATGTTCTGTTGTGGTAAGGCGTTTTAAAACTGGTTTCACATTTCTGCATTAACTTTGGCTTTTTGCATACAAACGGATATAGGTACACAAAGGAACACACAGAGCCGTAAGACATTACCTGGACAGGGAGGATAGAATAGCATAACAGAGAGAGCAAACTCGGGTTCAGGTTGTTGGTCTCGGAGTTGCAAGAGGTGTTTTTCTTTTTCTTTTTATTTATTGTCTTTGTTTACAATCAAAACGAGCAAGCGAATACAAGTCAAAGAACCTTGCCAAGGATTTGACTCTTCTTCTTGAAGAAACGTACAAAGGCAATTGACATTGCGGTTGTTCAGTGTATTTTCAGGTTTATTTTTCGTTTGCTTGTGTTTGTTATACGTTTCTACAACTCGTAGTTGTCTCTTATGTGCATCCTTTTTCGATTTGAAAGGACGGGCGAAAAGATGTTGATTGATGGAAGGAAGCTTAACAAATGGGTAATAATTATTTGCAAGGATATACCAAGGTAGCCTGTCGTTTTTGTCCGCATTTTACAAGCAACAACTAATTATTCATAAAAAATAGGATGCAATGGGCATCGATCAAGTAGAATGGTTAATTGATTAAAGGTGTTCATTATGCAGCGGAACCAGTTTGTAAGTTAATTAGGTACATCCTTTGTTAAACTTTAATGTGCTAGCAGGTCTTGAATAACACGTCTTTCACTAGAAATGTTGGAGCACCATAGGGTGAATGACGCACCTTAATGTCTGAGGCTACCTATTGCTTATCCGTAAATTGTATTTTTACGTTTTTGCTGAAACAATTTTCGTTTTGAAATACTTTTTTTGCGGGCCCTTATTCCACGGAGTTCCGAATGTGTTTTGTCAGAAAGGAACAAAAAGTCCTCAATAACTGAGAGACTGCAAAACAATTTAAGAATAAAATATCTTGCTGGTAAATTAACCATTAAAATACGTAGGTATTTCGTAGTTGGTACTCACCCTCGCTTTCGTTGGGCCTTTTCGAATATCCTGCCTGGTTGAATACGGTAGAACCCCAGCCGCCGTTGCTGCTGCTGGTAAATGGTCGTTTCCAACCGCGCCAATTGTTACAAACCGACTCCGGTTCGGAACTCCAGCTGCACAGTGAATCCTCTTCAAAGCGATCCGAATCATCGAAGCTAAAACGATCAATGTCCTCTTGATTCCAATCACCAACACCGCCCGCTTGTTGGTCGTTGCCTTGGTTGTTGACCCTCTGTTGATGACCTCCGGTTCCTCCGCCACCGCCACCACTACCGGCAACACCGCCCGCACCTGCATCAGCAGATCCATGACCATTGCCACCTGCAACAGAGGGGTTCGGATGTCCACCTCCCCCACTGCCGTTGCCTATACCGTTCGCCAGTTTTACAGCAAAATGTTTATAACAGACGTGAAAAATTCTTCAGCCAGCGAAAAAGAACACAGAGAAAATTGGGGGGGCACGACTAAAAAAAACACCAAATCCTCCAATTCTATCGTCGGTTTGTTGTTGTTGTTGCTCTAAACCGATTGTGAACTGTGATCCACCACCGCCACGCGACGAAAACAAAGGATTCACCCCTCTATACCACCACCAGCAGCACGGGATGATATTTTCCTTTTCCTCGCTTTGAATTTTCACTTTTTTCCGGAATGGTGTCGCATTTGGGAGGTTGTTTGGTGAGTATGGAGGCAACGATTCTACTGCTGTTCGGGGAAGTTGGATGTGTGCGTGTTTGTGGCTTGCTTGTGTGCATGTGCGTGCGCTCAAGAGTTTGTGTTCTGGTATATATATATATGGATGAATATGTACAGATGGCTTTTCTTCTTTTTGTTCTTGGAATCGTTTTTTTTTTTTTATTTGCTTGAACCAAGAAACACTTGATCAGCTGGCAAATGGACTTACTTGGATAGGTTTCTTGCTTTATTCCCGCAGTGAAAACAAAGAATGAGCTACCACCAGCAAAAACTAAAATCCGTAGGAGGGGTGGGGGAAAACGAAAAAAAAAAAGAGGAAAATCTATACACACAGCAAACAAACACAACACAGCGCCCAGCCGTCGATTTCAATTTTTTTTTCTCTGCAGCCACTCCTGATTCAATGCAATTTACAATTATTTAGTTTTTTCTTCACTTTGGCTTATTTCACAGTCCGAAAGTCCTTGCTTTCTTTGTTTTCAATCACCACAATTAGAGCCAGTAAGGAGGGTGCCACAATAAATTGTGTTCGGGTAGACGCTTTGTATGGGCATTTTCACAGTTTTCTCTGATCGCACAATTTGTGAGAATGAAAGTGTGGAATTCTTAAACGAATACGATCACTGCTCGAATTGGGGGGTCTTTTCCCAGAGATTGTCTTTCTTGAGTTTTTCTTCTTGGGGGAGAAGAGCAAAATGATTGCTTTGTTGAGTTTTGGATGGGAATTTTTTCGAGTTTTTCTTCGCGCAAACGCCGAAAACTATGTTCGAAACGAAAATCGAATATTTCAATTGTACTTTAATTCGATATTTGGGAATTTTTAATTTCTTTAACATTCACTGAAGAAGAAAAAAATATAAGTTCTTGCTCCCCGTCGAAGAAGATAACAACAAATATGGCGACAAAATGCGAGAATGAAGTGAAAATGGGATCTGTGGGCATTTTCCCTTTGTTCGTTTCGTTTTTCTAATTTCTAGTGTGAAAAAAGAATGATTTGGAATTTTCACAAAGGAATGAGCTGAAAAATTAAAGTCAAATTTGAAGCAGAAGCTGCGCCGAGCAGCTGATGAATTGGGCTGTGTTCGAAAGTCGTCGATGTCTTCGGGTTTACAGTTTTCGGACTGGACGTTGCAAAAATACTGGCAAAAATTTCAATTCACATGAGACTATGAGAGCGAATTGCGAACCAAGAACTGGCGAATATTCGTAGATTCTGACACTTCATTTAGATGAAAACTTTTTTTAGTAGCAGGTACCCGCGAATCATTTGTATTGTTGAAGGTTAAGTTCAAGCGAATTTTTCATTCGAAGGTTTGTGGATCGCGACTGTTTTATGTGGATTGTGAATAAAGTGTGACAGTTCTCGGCAAGAATTTTCAACTCGCGGGAGAATTGCTGTATTTGTAAATTTCGTTATAGTCTCGGTTTAATTAGATTAACAGCCCGATTCTGCCGTTGTGAATATAATGCTTTTGTGGTAAAACAAATAGCAATTTCCAATTCATAAATACCGATAAATTGATTAGTTCGCAGTTCGTCTATTCGCAGTTCGCGCTCATGTGAATGGTCCTTTACTTTTGTTAAAAATTTAATTCACCATGTTCGACGAACTCGTTCTTCCAAATTCGGTTATCTTGTTCTTCCAAATTTGGTTATCTTTTCGCGAGTAACGATGCATTTTTAAACTTCTCTTTTTTAAAACTAGATCGCTATAAACTTGACAGCTATATAAGAACCTACATAAGTCGTTTTCGTCTTGTGAAGCATATCAATCTTTTTGCGATAATATACAAATATTTTTTGGTCGAGATCGCTTTTCATGTTCGATGTGCCAAAAAATGTTAAAATTTTTTTTATCTCAGATTTACACCTACTTTCACTAACACCATTGTTAATGACACACATCTGGCGAATACGAATTGTTTATCATGGGAAGGATTGCTTTTTGAGCTGAATTTATTCGTATTAAATTAAATATTTTGAAATACATTACTATAAATGTGGGAAAATCAATTGAAATGGATTTCCAGTGCAGGTGAAAAAAATGTTTATTTTTTCCACCCAATTCAATACAAAAGCCGAGTTTTTTTGAGCTTTTATCTCAGCAAAGCAAAGTAAAGTAGGCTTTTCAGCACGCTAATTACAACAACAACTATTGTGAGTCCCGAAGTGTCAATTGGAATGTAGTTGTTGTAATTGCGTGCTGAAAATCCTACTTTGCTTTGTTTTGCTGAGATCGAAGCTCTAAAAAACACGGCTAAACAAGAACCAAAAAAATTCAGATCTCATGTTTGATTTGCAGCAGAATTCACTAATCTCAGATCGAAATCTGAAAAGCCAAATCGAGAAAAACATTAGCTAGCTAGGTACCCGGGTACCTACTCGAAGCTGCTCGATTCATTTGGTTTTGTTAAATCTTCTTGAATCGAAGCTGATGTAGCGCAAGCCTCAATGTTAGCTACCAGAGCCACCATCTTTGTTCTTTCTCGAGACATTCCACTAGAATTTTCAAGCAGAAAACTTGGTATTGAATCATTCTAGCAGTCATTTGACAGTTTTGACAACCACAAACTGCTGTACTTTCTTTCCCGTATATCCGGTTCGTTCGATTGGACTGTGTTTTTCAAAAGGTCTCATTAAATTTTTAAATATTTTATTAATCCGTTCATATTTTTTGAAAATACATGTGCAAGTTGTAAACTAAATATGTGCTTTAATGAAATCTTACGATTTGCGTATCGATTTTATATGTTTTCAAGCAGATGTTTGTGAATTAAAATTTGCCTCCGATCGATTGCATCCACAACAAATAAAAAAATGTTTGACAAAGTGTATTCTCCATATTTCAGAACTCAATCAAAATGCCACCAAGGAAGAATAAAGTTCAAAAAGAAGAAGTCCAGGTTTCCCTAGGACCACAAGTGCGTGATGGTGAGCTAGTATTCGGCGTTGCTCACATCTATGCCAGTTTCAACGATACATTCGTACATGTAACTGATTTGTCCGGTCGTGAAACCATTGCCCGTGTCACTGGTGGCATGAAAGTGAAGGCTGATCGTGATGAGGCTTCACCCTACGCTGCTATGTTGGCCGCACAGGTAATAAACAAAGAAAAACAGCCGCAATTGCAGATATTGATATAATTTTTTTTTTTTTTTTCTAGGACGTTGCTGAGAAGTGCAAGACTCTTGGCATCACCGCACTGCACATCAAGCTCCGTGCCACTGGTGGCAACAAGACAAAGACTCCCGGACCTGGTGCACAGTCGGCACTACGTGCTTTGGCTCGTTCATCGATGAAGATTGGCCGCATCGAGGATGTCACTCCAATCCCATCAGATTCCACACGCAGGAAGGGTGGTCGTCGCGGTCGCCGTTTGTAGATTGTATGCTGGATTACTTTTGTGCCCTGGCTGTTGGAATACTCCAGTATTCTTGGCAACAAATTTGATTTTTTAATTGATATAAACAAATACCGTAAATAAGAACCACAGTGTTTTCATTTTTCAATTAGAGTTTTGAATTTGGTTTCGAAGTGGTGGTAGTTGTGCTGAGGACCATCGTATTTCGTTGTAGGCGATTTTTAAACTATCCAACTCTGAAACTAGCTTTGTGCAAGAAATGTAACGCCAAGAACTGTTGCTCGCCTTGAAAATCCTAAATTTGGGTGTTCAAGAAGATGCTTTCTTCGATTGATTCGATTTTCTCGTAGAGAAAACTAGGAGCTCAATAACGCGTACCAAACCTTGAGGAAGGACCTGCGGGGTTGACATTACATCAATCGTCTGATCTTGCAGTTCAAAGTGCATACATATTTGCATTAACGCGAACGTCTCAGTGCGGAAAGGAAAAGAGGTGAAGCAAGCGGGACAAACAGTAAATACGCACACACAAAATAAAATGCAAACATTGACAAATTTCGGAACAAAGCAGTTGTTTATTGTAAAAGTGTACGTCGGAGCACACGATTCACTCAATACCCATTTCATTCAAAGCGTTTCGTTCCACTTGCTCCTTCCGATACCTAGATTAACTGTTAAATTAGAGCGAAGGAGAGGTTACAAAAATAAATAGACAGGTCGTTGCAAATCAAACAATCTCAAAGGAGCCGCTCATTTAAGCATCATTCTCAATCTGTCCGACTTTAACGTAGACTTTTGAAGACAACGCGTGCTTCTGTGGTTCTTTTTTCTCGGGAGTATTCGTCACAGTATTCACATAGGTATACTGCATGAGGAAACCGAGAGTGACATCATCACCTGCTTGTAGTCCAGCATCTGGGACGAAGTTTAATTTGATGGACACTTTATTCGATTTCCGCCAAATGATGAATCTAAAAAAAAAAAAATGAATCCAGTCTCAAGAGCAGATGAAGCAATTTACTAACTTAGGTTCTTCTCGTTGAACTTGGACCTCTTCGTCGAATTCAGTGGAGTCATCGCGCTGATTCAACACAAACGAAGAATCCAGCATCTCCAGCTGAGCATTGGTTGGATTCTTTGCACAGCGTGGCTCCTCTGTGAGGGATGTTTGTCTGGATAGACCTGTGTTGAGACCAGGCGTGGATGTGGCCGCCGTGACAGCTATCTGCTCTTCAAAGTTTTTGCGCGTCAGCTCGATCATTCGAAGTTCCTCTTCTTCGGTTGGCAACTCCATGATGGTGATGGTCACATCGTGCATGGTTGGATTGGTTAACTTGAGAATCAGTTGACTGGCGCTGCCCGCTTTTAAAGGCTTCTCACAACGCACAAGTAGAACATCGGGCATGTGGTAGTTGGCGAACAATTGAATGCGATACTTGATCGAACCGGGATGATATTCGGGCTTGATCACGTTGTGCTCACACTGACGACAGCGAAGCGATCGTTTGATCCACAAGCACTTGCGCTGCGGATAGAGCTTGTTCACGGTGAATGGTTGATCAGATGGTTGACCATGTCGCTGTTGAATGGTAGTGACTAAGGAAGATCAACACTTAAGGTAAACATCCGTTGGGCTTTTCAGAGTGACTTACTGTTTTTTATGTTGATTTTCTGAGTGAAAATCGATGGATTCAGTTCGGCCACATCTTCGGTAGCTGCTGAGGGACTTATTTGGATCGGCTTGGCCTTTTGGGGGTTCTTATCAGACCAACCCATTTGGCGTCGAATGATTGCTACTGTTAAGCCGGTGCGATCCTGCCAAAGAGATCAATAGCTTTACATAATGCTGTGGTAATTCACAGGACCTACCGTCAAATTAGTAAATTTGTGTGCCTTAGGCGTCTTTCTTCGATTGTATTCTTGTTTTTCCTGCTTCTCCTGAAGAACCACAGATTGATAGTACTCGAGAAGGGCATCAAATCTAGTCTGATGTCCATATTCATTGTCCGGCCATGCTCCGGTTGCAACCGTTTGATCAGGAATGCCCACATCCCTAGAAGTCCACCGACATGCCAAACACGAAAGATAATACATCTTCTTGGTCATTACCTTTGGTTCACCTTCGCCCTCTTTTGGAGGTTCATCGGTCTTCCTAAAGCGAAAAATCAAATATTGCTTTTTACATTTTTCTGTTCACCTACCTTGGAACAATAACCGTAGTTGCCCTAGCGGATAGAGTATGCTGGCAACATGGACAATTGAAACAGCTCATACAACGGTTCTTCATGCGTCTAGCCTCTGACGAGGGTATGTTTTCCAAGCAATTTGAACAGAAGTGTGAGTCCACCTAGAAAGTATAATGCGACACTAGTCTTCCGTTTTTGGACAGAGGGATTACTCACTTCGTGGCAGACACAGAAACCGCACCTCAATTTCAAGCAATGCCTACAGAAATACAACTTCATTATGGGATTTAGAATACCACAAGAGCAGGCAAATTTGACTACACTATCTTGCATAAAATTCGCCATGGTGAGAGGTCGAAAAAAATTGCAATGAAAAAATCGAAGAAAAAGTTAAACAAGAATTTCCACTGTAGTTCCTTCCACTGACACCACCGATGACAACATACGGAAATGACAGGTGAGTGGTTGGGAAATTCAAAGAAAATATGGTACATTCTTAAAAATGGTACCAAACGTACTAGAATAGTAACAAATAGTGTTTCTTGATAAGGTAGTTCGCGACAACATCAGTGATTGTAAAATAGAACAAAAAGCCAAGGGACATCTAAAAAACATGAAGGAAAACAGAATAGATTTTATATGACTGTAGTATAATTATGTATGTTAAAAAAAAAAAACACTGAAAAGTATAAAGAATAATATACATAAGGTACTCTTTAGAGTGGTTCATAGAAGGGCTATCTTTCTTGTTCAAATGTCAAAAAAAAAACTAATAGGATAATAAAGCCGAGGTTTTGGTCAAATATTACAAAAATAGCGCGCAATTAACATTACTTTAATATCAACTTTATTTTCTAGCATTTCTTATCCTTTTCAGTAATTTTTTAACATAATTATGCTAAAGTTACCAGTTTTTAGGCTGTCATATAGTTTTTTTTTTTTTTACATATTTGACACTGACGTTGTAGCCAACTACCCTTTTCGAAGCGATAATTAACGTTTCAAATTTTTTCTTAGTTGTTCGTAGAGGGCTTGAGGGTTGTTAAATGATTGTGTAAGATTAACAAAAAATACTAAAGAAAAAAAATGCAACCAAAATGCATTTTCTCTCGCTCATTCGCACTCATTAAATAATTATTTTTCCTGAGAATATTGCTAAAAGACAAAAGAATTTTTTTCTCTGCAAAAGTTGAACCGCTTTAATTTAACCTTAAATCTAGTACATATATGTACTAGAAAAATATCCCCACAATTTCGCAATTCAGCCATTGAGCTGAATAACAGTTTTATCGCCGCATCAAACCAAAAGTGACAGCTGATTGCGGTTTGAATACAAAAATTTCAAAAAGAATCCGCAGTTTTGTCGAAAAAAAATTGAAAATTGTTTACACTTTCTTTCGTTCTTATAAAAACTGTGGATGTTTCTTGCCGTAGTAATAAACACAAACGTGTTTTAAATAAAATCAACCGAAATAATGTCAAATGACATAAGTACAGCAGTAAATCTCATTGATTTAAGCGCCGAAGATGGTCCGTCCTCACCACTCGTTGATTCTACTCCGTCCAAAATAAAAACTTGCACACCACCGATTGCACTACTACCCATTCCTCATTGTGATGGCCGTGAAAGTCTTGAAAACAATCCATTTGACTTCATTCAAAAACAGGCCAACCGTCCAGATGACCCTTTCGAGCTACTCTCTCGCGAGGCATCCTACCAAGCGCATCCTTTCGAGTCTGCTGCAGCTATTAGCCAGGCTGAGGTACGTACGGGAAATTTGCTCTGGATAAGTGATGATAGTATTAAAACAGGGGATGACGACTCTGCGCTAGTTCCGGAATTTAGTAAATTGCAAGTACCTTTCAGATTTAGGGAACCGATTAGTTCCTTATCCAGTATCGGGTCAACAAACTTTTCACCGAATAATGACAGTGCATTCACATCACGAAATGACAGCTCAAAGACAATTAACAAAGCGTTCATTACGGAGAATACAATCTCTAGCCTCTCGGAGGATAGTCTATCGCAAAGTTTAATGAATAAGGGCTTTGTCGGGTCTTGTAGTTCTCTGGATGTTAGCCAATCGCCCGGGAGTTCCACACCAGAGTGTTCTGTAGCGGTGCCGGATAACTCTGATAGTTCTGGGCGGGGACGATCGCAAAAAGTAGTAGATGCACGTAAGCGGCTTCTTAAGCTTAGTTTGTCTAATTCAACTTCGAATTCACCCTTAAACCGGCGGCCTTTTGATGACGAAAACAGCAGCCCCCTATCTTCGGTATTTTCGGAGGCGAAGAACCTTGCTGACCACTTCTCATCGCAATTTGCTATCGACACAACCAAGTCGTTCGATGATTCCTGCGATGACCTAATGGCGATTAAACCGAATTGGATAGATTCGGAAAACGACATCGATAGCGATCTGGAATTGATGAGGATTCCTATTCTTCAGGAGATTCCCTCGCCGGTCGTCTCTCAAACACCAATGCCTTGGGATGAGGAGCCTGCAGAGACAGACCCATATACATTGCCTGTCATTTGTAAAAACTCTTCAGACTTGGAGGCTCTTAAAGAGAAGGTTCAGCAACACAAGGTGCAGCGAAACAACAACCAAGAGATTGGAACTTTGATCGAAAATCTCAAGCACGTGATCAAAGATTGCGCGAACGACATGAAAAAGACAGAGGCGAACAACTTGCTGGAAAGCCTGAGCAAGTTAATGAACGACAAGAATGTCGGTGGTAAGTGATATAACCTACTTTACTGGATTTAGATTTGATGTTTGTTCTTCCAGCTGAAACTAGTGAAAAGATGGACACGCTTACACCGCCACAGCCAATTGTGCGTCAGGGTACCTTTGACATTGACCTGAAAGAGAACGAGGATCGTGAGGAGCGTGAAAAACAAGAAGCGCAACAAACACATGAAGAGCCGCACTGCAGTGCAGAAGAACCATCCCAAGAAGAACCCGAACACTGTTCCGATTCAAACATATCGGGAAGAACGCATTCCTTCAACTCTCCCGAAATGTCTCAGCCAGAAGTATCTGACATTGTCGAACAAATAGGACGGCTTCTAAGCAATCAGAACGTTAACGTCGTTCAGGCCAATCTTAGCAACACTTCTGGTAATAATGCCACAAATCCCACCTACATTGTCGTCATGAACACACCAATTCCACCCAAACAACGCACCTCAATCGCACCATCAGACTATAGAAATGACGGCTCGCCCGAATTGCAGCAGAGTCAAGGACGCCGCCGTAGTCAATCGTTGAGCATTCACGATAAAGAAAAACAATTTACCGCCCCAGAGCCTCCCAGTGCGCAGCGTAACGAGTGCAAGACACCAGCACGTGCCACCATGATGCGAAGGAACTCGTTCTCCAGCGCAACGTCCAGCACTCCCAGCACGCGCATAAATCGTCGCTCTATTTGTTCGAACAGCAACGCAACCGAATCGCTCGCAAAGCCACAAAGTCAGATGCCCCGACGAACCGGAACCATGGCGCTAGAGACGCACCACGAAAAACAGCATATAATGCAGTCGCACCCTCCAATGCCAATTGGTGGCATCGGCTTAAACGCGAAGAAACTCAAGTTCAAACAATCGACGGAGTCGATATTCAAGGCCAGCGGTCCGATGAAGGCGACAATTCCCGTTAAAAAGGTCGCACCAATGATTGTAACTACAACAGCGGACTCGCCCATTGACGACTCGACCAAATTCAAATCCGCTACCAGCACTCCGAATGTGCAATTAGCTGCGAAAAGCTATCCGAATGCCTGCTCTACACCAATGGTGGAAGCTTCGCCCATTAAAAGGATCGGAGTAGCCAAGTCGAGATATTCATTTGTTGCAGCCACCCCAACACCGAAACAATCCAGTCTGACGACATCTTCTTCGAGTCAAGTGCGTCGTCGGACTATGAGTGAGATGCGGTCTCCGAAGAAAGTCATAGAGAAACCGAGTTCATCGGGCATCTCAAAGCCGCCCATGAAGTCGGTTAAACTGCCACAGAATTTCTCAAAGACCCTCAACAAGATGGCACCGTCAACATCCAAAGGGGTAAGCACTGCAGGTTCTGTGTTATTTTCATTTGTCTATCTTTTTCTCTTTTGCAGGTCCTCCGATTAACAAAGCCCGTAACCTTACCTACAGCAGATAAAAACAAGGAAAACAAACTACCTAGAACTGGTCGCTGATTTTATGCCATATAGAAATCATTTCGTGTTTTTGTACTTAAAAGCTATTCTGTCAATATTTTTTCTCGTTACCCATTAAGTTTGTCTTAAATATTTTCTAAAGACCAAAAGTTAGGTTTTGTGAGCCGGTGTGCGGCCAGATATTGTTTTTTTTTTTTCGCTGTTGTGCTCATCTTACCTGTTTCTGTTCTATTTATCTTTTCTATTTATAAAAGCTCTTTATTTTGGAAATAAAATCACATTTCTATATCTAGAAGGGCTGCTTTTTTACAGTTTACCGTCAGTTAAAATACTACAGTAAAGTACCTATCGATGAAAATGTGTGAGGTGGTTCCCAATTGACTGAATTGAGTGTTCGAAATTTTGTTGTCCTTGCTAATCCAAAAGTCTTATTAGTTGCTGTGTATTTTCGGTTGAAAATATATAGTTTTACCGCAGAATCAAATGGGTTAACTTCATTGGTGTCAAGTTATCGAAGTGCTTTAAGAATTTCGTGCTTGCGTTTTTATCGTCATGCCAGACTAAAGTCCGTTAATGTTCGCTGTTTCTTTTCTTGATGAATGTTTCGTGAACGTCGTTACATTTGGGTTTGTATTTCTTTCAAGGAAGCTCGATTTAACCTCAATTATTGACACACATCTCTCTACCCTTAATTTTCTTAGTAAATAAACAATTGTTTTACTTTAAAAACAAAAAACCTTGTATGCATTTATTGTAATTGACTAAAAAAAATATTATAAAACTTATTCTAAAATCAGTCTCTAGCCTTAGTGCTCAAGGCCGGCCTCCTCGTCTCCCTTTTGTCTTTCCTGCTTTGGTATAAAGAACGCTAGTACTCCACAAAGTATTAGCGCCGTTGACGAAATGTAGAACGTCGATTCACAATGATCGGACAATAAGAGGCCCACGATATTCGCACCGACCACACTACCTAGACGGCCAAACATCAATGAGATGCATATCGCCATTCCTCTGCGAAAGGGAAAGAATGTTATTCAACCTGTTTATAAGGCTAATGAAATCAAACTAACCTCAGATGTGTTGGGTATAGTTCCACTGTTGCAGCACCAAGAACATTTATCCCCACTCCACAGAGGAATAGAAGTACATATAGGTAAACTGATATGGCAGGATTATCCACGTGAATTGCGGCAATGCCACAGGATGCAAAGAATACTACTACCACAACTGAAAGGAAAACAAGAAAATATATAAACGGCAGCTCGTTGGGTGGCACTATTAAGGATTACATACATAATATAGGAACTTTTCCAACTCTGTTAATGATCAAGCCAATAACGGCGAATCCTAAGGCATAAAGAATCTCCATAACCAGGGAGTACATAAATGTGGGATCCTCCAGCTTCTCCACACAATGCATTGTCTGAAAGGCAATTCGGTTAGGCGAGTCTTAAAACAAGACGCTTAAAAGACAACTTACTCCATCTTCATTATAAATTGAGGCATGCTTAGCATAAACAACATCACAGATAATAGTTCTGTTACCAGGATTCTGAGTCATAAACTCCACCATGCTGTTCGTTATATGGGGGAACCACATGTACATGCCATTTGTGGTAACATACAGCCAGAATTGAATAGTACAAATAATAACAGTCGCTCGGCAGTATTTTTTGTCAAAAAGTGGAATCGTTTGGTCCCACATTGTTCGCAGGAAGGCAGCTACAAAGTTTGCTTGTTTGCCTGGCGTTTCTTTTATTTTCCGAACAGTTGTATCTTCCTCTGGGATAATACCGTTAATCTAAAGTAGGAACATGTTTAAAAATGGCTTTACGAAGTTGTAATTAATGCGTTCTCACCTCAAAATCTTCCTTTGTTCCAACATTCCATCTGTGCATCTTTCTTAAAACCTCAATTGCTTCCTTGTCCTGTCCCACAGATAGAAGAAACTTTGGACTCTCCGGCAAGACTAGTAGAAATAGACCACACAAAAATCCAGGAATACCACAAACTACCATAAAAAGTCGCCATGGCTTGTATGTGATTCCCAATGCAGGTATTGGCAGTGCCCACTCTTGATTGATCACCAACCATGCGATCAGTGGTAGTATCATGGCTCCGATGGCAAAGATAAACGAAGATCCCATCATTGCTCTCGATCTCGTACGATCTGTGTGAAATTCACCCAAATACGCGTAGATTGTTGCCGATCCTCCAGAAACGCTAAATGAACCCGATCAATTGGTGTACACAAGTACAAGGATCAATTTATAACTTACAAGAAACCATTGATAAATCGTAGTAGAACTAACACCCAAAAAGTATGTGAAAATGATGACAGTAAAGTGACACCGAAAGTGATCAACAGAGTTGGCATGATCACTTTTCGCCTGCCTTTGGTATCGGCCAAGAAGCCCCATAAATGCGAGCTCACAATAATACCGGCAAATCCAATAGCGCTTAGGATGCCCTTGTCCTGATTTGTTAGCTGCAGATCACAATGCGAAATTGGAAGGATAAAACCGATCGATGCTGTTTCAAGGAGCACATTAGCCAACACTAAGCCAGCGACAATTATAAGGAAATAATTAAATATTCCAAATCCTGAAAAAAAAGGATATTTATGGGTCATTTTGTATCCAAAGCAGAAATGGCGGCTCTAAACTTACTTGTCTTTTCTAGGGCCTCTGAGAAGGGGATTGGTCCTTTATCGGGTTTTTGTCCATTTTTGATGACGAGTACTGAAATGGAAAAAAAAACTTCATTAGAAATTTGTAGGGCGGTTGAAATTACAGACATTAAATGACTTGATTTTTCTGTGGATAACCGTTGTTTTCACTGGAATTTTTGTAAGAAAAAACACATTTTACTGTCATTTAAATTTTCTTTGCATTTATATTTTGCCTTTATTATTTTGAACTAGCTTATAGAAATTGTAACAATCTTTACATGTCTAGTAAAATACGAACTAGGTACACGATGTGTTATTTTAATATATCGTTCTACAAAATGATGCCTCCATTCGCAAAAGCGTCATGTTCATAAGCAGCTTCTTGCAGGATCTTTTAATCCAAGTCATCATTCCTCGACGAGTGGACATTGGCCTTTCAAGCAATTGATAAACTTCGTAGCCAGAAAAAAAAAACAAAATAAGAAAGGCAATAAGAAATAGCAAGGTGCTTACAAAAATTGTGAATTAAAATTCTTATGCAACGCGCTATAAACGTGAGTTACCATTTTTTAAACCCTATCGAAGTTCAATGTAAATTTGATATTATTTTGCTGTTTAATGTATGTACTTTTATAATCTAGTACAATTCGCGCGAAACACAGAAATAATTTTATTAAATTTATTTAAATTTGAATGTATTCGAAAAGAGATCTACTACATTACGTAACTATAGGTAACTGACAGTTAATCGTTTCAAGTGGCTTTCATGGAAAGCTGCAGTGTCTTATAAGTCTCTGTCAAAACTTCCAAACGTGGAACAACACCAAGATAGTATAATTTCCAAAATCATTAAATTATTACCTCCGAACGAACTGTACTAAAACATATATAAACTTTTCCGGGCAATTTAAGATACTAGTCTATTATTAGGTCGGAACTATTTAAGCTCAAAATATAAACTATAATAGCTTAACCTATCTTCCAAAGACACCAAATTAAGGTCACTTTGTTAAAATATTTGCTAGACACTGTTAATCAAATAACTTTATCTTTTATTATCTCTATCCTTAGAGGCTAGCGATTTAGTGAATTTAATCTACGCTGCGCCACGCGTTTAAATTTATTCTGATTACATTCAGTTGCAATAGTGGAAAACTTGAACTTGGCAATGCTTTGCAACGAGGTGAGCATTTCAATTGCACAGCGCATGTATTACTTTTTGAATTACCTATTTTAAACGTTGATGCAATCACGATGGTGCATTTATGACTTGCTGCTGATACATTAAGCTATTTACATTTTTTCTTTGAAATAGACTCTACATTTAATTTTTAATAAAACAACAGAACTGCGTTGTCGTTTAGATTGGTATTATTTGCTGTCGACATGGTGCGACCTAAAAGAAACGAATTGTATTAGAAATATGTATTGAAGCACTGAAGGAAGTCTGACAGCTACGTTTAAGTGAGTTAATGTGACAGAAGCTGTTAATAGAGCAGAAGCCGACGAATCTAGTCCGTGACGGAGATCTAAGTTGACAGTTCGTATAATGTGAATGACATTGGAAATGGAACGATACCGTTTTGTGTTCATTGTACATCTAGTCCAAACCAATCTATAGTCGAATTAGGATAACTACATTTTTGAATGTGACCACTTTCAGCCTTAATTTATTTTGGCAACGTTGAAGTAAAGAACTAGAAACAAATGAAAAAAATACTAATCCAAATATAAACAAGCCTAGTAGATAACAAGAATGTGATAATAGATGCGTCCCAATTTCTTATGACGTCAAGCTTTCTTTTACAGTCTGGCAACATACCTAAATAAGATAAGCAAATAACGACTCTCTAATTACTTAGTAATAAATTACTGCACACACAACAGATTTGTGAACAAAAGGAGAGACATTTGTCAGAGCACTTTGTAAAAGAATTTAATTGTATTAGATGCAGCAACAGGTGGTGTCACCGGATGTAAACAAAACGCTGTTAATACTAACAAATAATAAGACTAGGTACTAACAAACTTGGGAAATGGAATGTGAAAAGCGGCAAAATCTGTAGCATGCATGGCTTATAAATATGAAACAATGCTAGTACAATGAATTACCACTTGAAAAATATTAATTTCATATAAAATGCATGTATATGGAAAATACGCATGTCTGCGATAAAAATTTTAAGGATTTGCAAGAAAATTCTGAGGTCTGCTGTGAAAAATAAGTTATCGCAAACAAATGAACTAGCTGGAAACGGACCTCGACTCAAATCAAGTTTGCCCATAAGGGATGTTGGTAGAGGCTCAGCGCCATGTATATCAAATAAGTATGAAGTCGGAAGCTGTCCTGTATAATCCTGATTTAGTCAACAAAATCACATAAAAGTTGAACAGACATTATTTAATACAAGCCAGCACACATATATCGTCTTTTTTTGTATCGAAGACTTAAAGCATTTAATATGCCTTGGCTCAGAAAGGCGGATTCTTTTAAATCAAAGGATGTTTTCGAATCGAATTGCACAAAAAACAATTTCTCACTTCCTAATCCATAAAAAGAATATACTGACACACAAACTGTTGATTTTGCGACAAATCTCTGTAAAGATAACCAATGTAAGTCAAACGATGCGGCAGTTTACTAAAAAGAAAAACGTCCTATGCAAACCACCTGCGTTCTGCCATTCAGTGGCAAGCAAGATGACGCTTATTTACACAACATCAGATGGGCATCTATTCACACAGAAATTTTAAACTTAATTCATTAAAACTAAATAGATACCGATGATTCTCCACCTTATTAAATACAAATATTATTGAACACAAATTAAATAAAAAGTGTGTTTACCCATTTTGCTTAAAATTTATCTGGTGCAGATGTAACTATGATCTTTAAATTACTTCTTACTACGGTTTCTTTAGACTAAGATTTAGCTCATTCTCAGTTATAATCATTCTAACCAACACTAAACGACTGTACATTAGATCTTTGATTCAGCTCTTTTATTCAGAGCGATTTGCCAAGTTCTGCGATGCCAGAGTAGGTAAGATTTATCTACTCTAAATCATGCTGCTAGCACGGTCGTTGCTGGGCACCGCTTCGCTACTACTCCCGCACAATAAATTTAATCTACCATCATAAATGCTCACATTTTTTGTTATTTTCTAAATTCAACAAATCAAAAGTAAGTCATTTATTATTTATTTGAATAAGGTTGCAATAATGGTTTTGTTCTTATCGGACAGTTTTTTGACTATTTGACTTGGTCTGTGCTAAAATTAAGTTCAAGATCGTTTAGGTTGGGTATTTCGTTGTTTTAGAGGATCCTAGATACGATGCTAGAAGGAAAAAGTCGTCTTAAATGTGCAGAGAAATTTGCATTAGAGTAGAAGTTGGAGAGAGAGATTATTTTGTGTTTATTTTATTAAAAAAAAAGTTACTGCATTGGCAGATAAGCCTAATAATTGGATCGGGTAGAGAAGCAAAAACTAACTTCAGCAAAGTGATGCAGATCATAATTATACGCACCATATCTGTCTTATGCCTAAGAAGGCACTGAAAACAGTCGAATTTAAGTTAAACCTTAGTTAGAGTCATATTAACCTATTCATTAATATTTAATTGTTTCCAGCAACTTGGCATCACTATCCGCTGTTATCATTATTTCATCCGAGACAGTTGGGGTTTTTTTTTTTTTGTCAACTTGTTCTTGCGACGCCGTTTAGAGGAAATATGTATTACAAAACAATTGATTTCCGTGTTTTAATTGCAAAAAAAAAACACAACATTAATTTAGTTTACTGTAGCTCCTTCTTCAAAATGGTTGGTCCCTAGGTTAGTTTTTGTTTGAAATAATTTCTTCATTCATTAAGGATTCTTATAAGGACATCCGATTTGATGCTGTGGTTATGGGACAATCCTTTGTTTGTATAAAAAACGCAAAATCCTGTAAGCAGAACTTGAAAATAATCAAATTACAGAACACGTTTTAAAAATGGATTAATATTATGCCAGACTGACATTAGTCCTATGCAAACCACCTGCGTTCTGCCATTCAGTGGCAAGCAAGATGACGCTTATTTACGCAACAATACGTGAATTGGCAGATAGGACGGTAGAATATTTGATCATAAGCCGAGCCCATAGTCTGTCACTAAGCAGAAGGAACTATTAATATAAGATTCTTGTAATCACCTCGATAAGATAGTGCTTGACGTTGACAAACCCAAATGTGCAAACTAGAAAATAGTTACGCAAGCAGGTCAATGACAGAATATTTACAATTTACATTACTTAATAATTACGCGCATGCAGATGCAATCTGCTGTGACTGACGTTAATTCTTGTCATGAAAATGATTATTCGAAGCTAGTACATGTATAACACACACGCTAAAACTGTTAGTTAAAATTGTTCTTTGGATACTGTATAGTGTATATGACAGATATACCGGATGCTGAAGTTTATTTCCTTTTCTGACTGTATATTATTTATTTAATTATTTATTCATGTACATCAAATGAGAATATTTACTGCTCTCGCTAGATTACTCGATATCAAGTTTAAATACATTCCGCGGTACTAATAATCATTTTTAGTGTCCAGGTTAAGTTTTTCGAAGTCACAATGGCGATGCCCAATGGGCCTTACCAATAATCATTTTTAACCTCCACACTAAATATTTTCTAGGTCACAATATGCAATTTTGTATGGAAAATTTCGCCATTGTGAGTCCGAAAAACTTAACCTGGACACTAAAAATGATTATTAGTACCGCGGATTAAATACTACCACCAAAGCCTAACGTTAAAATCAATTTATTCTTAAATGAGTCCCTACTAAGATCAAACGCAAATAAACTACTATAATCTATAAATATTAGATTCTCTTAGGCATCTGGTAATTGGTTTATTCTTTTACTTTGAAAACGAGGCGATATATAATCATTTGTATCCATTTAATAAAGGAACTGTTATATATTGATAATTTCAACACTTCCAGCAAAAGTCATTCAATTATTGTTTTATTTATCAGGTCAGCTTTACTTAGTTTAATTGAATCAATCAATTAATGCGGTTACGGAAGTAAGTCATTGTTTACTTTTGCTTCTTACCACGCGTAAGACGAGCAATATCGTTTTAATTTATTGCTGCGAGAGGAAGTCGGCTTTGGCCATGGCATACCTAGAACTTATTACTACCACAACTGCGGAGGTGAATCGCCCTCATGTTTGATTATGAAATAGTTATGGATGGGTTGTACCTATGACGTCTAGTAATACCCGAATAATGCAAGGTGAATTTCCCACCGGCATTGTTCCGAAGAAATTTTAGGGTTGAGCCATTTTCCAAACCATTCCACACAAGTTTGAGCCACATTAATTAAATGAAAAGCTGGATGGAGTTTTAGTAATTTCCCAAAACAAAAAAAAATTATGGGTGCGTTCACTTGGTGAATCTTTTAACTAGCTATTGTTTTTGGTACGACGCTACGTTCAGTCGAGTAAAATCTCATTTCCTGATTAATTTTTTTTTTATTTCTGGAAAATTTGTTTTTTTAAGAAAGTGCTGTAGAATAAAATAAATACTTGAGCTAAATTACTTAATTGAGTACTTCATTACAACGCTGTATTCCCACATCGATTCTTGACCCAATTCAAGTAGGTCTTGTTAGGTATATTTTAGTCCACGTTCGTCTACGGTCCGCTCTACAGCTCTGCCGCCCGGTGGGCTACCTTTTCTTGTGAGAAAACAATTTTCATTGCCTAGTTTTAGATGCACTTAATTTGCGAAGAATGTTGCCAGAAACTAGTACTTTCATCAAAATGAGAATTATTTTATTCGTTGCAACCTTCATAGCATCAGATAGTGCTATCTATTTTTGCACTTTATTGTCACGCACCTCAGCAGAAAAATGTGTTTTTGGTGGTGCACTAATTTGTTTGACCTTGAGATTTTAATGATTTTAATGAATTTAGGTTAGTAGTTGAAATTTTGTCTTATCTCTACGGATGTGAGCGTTTTTACGTAGGGACACATTTAGATCTACATTATGTTCTTTGAAAATATTTTTTAATTTGAACTAGCAATTAATCTGCTACATTGAATACTGTTTGTAATATATTGGAACAAACTGTTCAAGAATGTAGCTTAGTAAGTCTGAAAGCTGGCGGACTTCTTATTGGCCTAGATTGGTCGCATTTAACGTTTCATTTCAGTTGACGTATATGGAAAAGAAGCCGACGAATCTGGTCAAGAATTTCGTTACTGATTACCAGTTGGACAGTTCGTATATGTGGCTAACGTAGGAAATGTGACGTTACTGATCAATCTAGTTTTTGCATTCAGGGTACATCTAGTCCAGTGCAATTCAATCTTCGTATAACGAGCTATATATTTTTTGTAAAATATTTTGCTAACTTCGATGATCCTGAAGAATCGTATGGATGCATTTGTGTTTTAAAAAATAAAGGAAAGCAAAAGAGATTACTTTTAAGGAACGAACAAATATCGATAATTTCATAGCCATAGATTAAATATCAATTTTCAAATTTCACTTTCACTCAATAGAATAGAATTATGCATTTCAAATCACTTGACGTTCGCCTTTTTTTTTTTATAGAATTTGGATCGGAACAAAATAAATTCATTCAGTACCTACAATTTATACATTCAGCACTTGTGATTGACTTTGGATAACTTCGCAGACATTTATTGAGCTGAATAGCTAATTGGAATCAATAATCCACATTATTATGAACGAAGATGAATAAAATCTTATTTTTTTTCACAACGAAATAAAAATATATTGTGTAAATTACTAGATACAAAAAAAATTCTTATACCACCAATGCCAACTTCTTGAACACCTGAAGATACCATGTCTCGGCGGATTTCGTTTTATTTATAAACTAGTTTTGAGATTTCCCTATTGCCATCCGATTATAAACAGTCGAGATCAAGTGCTCCTTACTGACTAAATTCATGATGATCGGCTATCTGCAATCAAGCCATTTTCTCAATGCGTGCCGTTGCATATAACTCGCTGTACTGGTTCGGTAAGTAGAAGAAGGGCGTCCGCCAACAGATAGTAACTTCATTGGCAAAAAAAATAGGATTTTGTATGTCAATAGGCTCCTAGAAACCATGTGAGTATTTACGTAATCATCTTAGGTCGCGGTTGTAAGCCACAATTCTTTGATACGTGCTGCATAAAGCGCCGGTACTTGGTGACAGCAATAGTTGGCTTATTATTGTTTACTTCATTGTATTTGGTAAGAAGTTTAATGTTTTCTAGAATATTGCGCAATGAATCTCAAGTCGGCAATAGTGAAAAGGAGTCTTCTTTTATTTGTTTGTATGTATTGAACATGCCCCATTTTTTCCAAAAAATGTATTGCTATTGCAAGCTTAAGTGGCATTTATTTTGAGTACGTTAGCATTTTTGTTAAAAGAATATATGTTTTGGTTTTATGCTTCTGAAAAATATCTGACAGCTCAATTGAATCAGAATGACTTGTCAAAAAGTAAAAACCATTTGTCTTGTCTTTCTAAACCCAGCAAGCGATTGTTGAGTTAGGGCAGTAAAATCACCTTTAATCAAAGATCATGCGATTATTCTTCAAGTCAATATTCACTGACCGCCTTTATGGTAGGTAATAATTAGACTGATTCTCTATAAGTTTGGTGTATCTATTCCCATTTCACATTAACAAGTGAATTGCATTGAATTAACATTTCGAATCGATATCCAAAATGTGCATCAGATTCAAAACATCGAAATACCAATAGCAAAGAAATGAGTTCAGTTTACGTCTTCGTGAAGAAACCTGAAACCTCAGACTCAGACCATGTTCTAGAAGGCCCAATTAAGAACCACATAAATTATAAATAACCCGAACTAAAACCTGCCAAAGAAAAAGCAACAAATAAACAAGCACATAATTAAAACAAATAGAATTAAGCATCGTATAGTCGTAGGTAGTTAATTTTGTTCACATGAAAAAATATAGTTAGTTCTTTATAATTCATGATGACTTTACTATAATATTCATACAATCTATTGAAAGCTGCTGTCAGTCGAAGAACACAATTTAAAGCAACGTTTATCAGTATCACATTTCATATACCTACGAAGAGGTAAAAGCTTCGTTTCGCAAAGCTTTCTCTTGCCATTGAAAGCGGTACAGTGAAATCTTTGAAATTCAAACAGCAGTAAAGGTCGTTGTTCCGAGAATTTTAATAGGGTTGCCACGTTTGTAGATATAGTTTCTCATAGCTGTAATCTAGTCAATTATGACCTCAGAAGTCATTTAAGAGCAGCATATTTAAAACAGAAAAAAAAAGTTGCGTATCCGCCCTAGTGCATTTCAAATACAACGTGTTATTAACTTTCGAAAGATAAAAAATTTTCGGAAGTTAAATACATCGATGACACTTAAATGAAAGGTGTTGAGAAATAAGGGTAACACATTTCATTTCTTATCAATTTACAATACAACACCGAACGTCAAAGTTATCTTGTGGCACTAGTATTATCAGCGCTTACGCAGCGGTTTCCCCAACACTGAGTGTACCCAAATTTCAACCATCCACACGTGAACGCCAAATTGCGTAAACAAACGATAAGACGAGTGAAAGATAATAGCATATTTATGACATTGAAAATATTTTACAAAAACAAATTTGCCAGCAAAGAGATTATGATTGCGCTTGCGTTTTGAATTAAAAAAAAATACAGCTACACACACATTCCTCATAAGCACTTGTGTCGCATTCATGTATTTAAACTTTTAGAGTTATTGAATAATATTTGTAGTAGCATTTCCTTTGATGCGAATCTACATCAGATAAGCTTTCAGTAGTGTCAATAGAGACGGAGTCTTACTTTGATAAAGACGCTAAACAAAAAGTGTTGCATACGAATAGGCTATTGGACAAATTTAATATTCAAAGTCGCACCAACGCATGCAAGAATGATTTATCTGCGATAAAAGGGAAACCCTACCCCCAGAACATACTTTCATATAACACGTAAGTGATTGACATACAAAAAAATGTTTTGAGATCTTGCAGACGATTTGGTCTTGCTTAACAAATAAATGTCTTTTGAGACAGAAATGCATGCAAATTTATGAACACTTTCTCGTCTCTCAGAGCTTTTAAATCACTTGAACTAACTAAACCTGTCTGAAAGCAGAAGCCGAAAAGACCAAAATGTGCTTCGCAAGTCTATTATATGTGCGAAACTAAAATTATATACACATACAATTTTAAGCAATATTTGATGATTTATTACCCGAAAGCTTTCCCAAAGACTTAGGCGAAAATTTGTCGGAATATTTGCAACATAAATAACACTCCGATATGAGCCTTATATTACTAAATATCATCATAGTGAGAACTGGCGTTTCCCATGATTTTTAAGCACGTCCATGGAATCCGTGGCTCAGAATAACAGTATTGAATCAAGTATGGAATTTTCTCCTTTAATGGTGGCCAAAAGACTGAGAGTGATAAAGAAGTTAATAAGGACAGTTTACAAAAAATGATGACGATGACTTGTTAGAAAGCTTGACAACATTTTTAGTATTCTGCTGAACAGTTCGGTGTGAACCTAAGCGTCAACTAACAATCCGCTCTAGTTAGCTCCTATACTTTATCAGTTAGCTTCAGATGCATGGGCCAAGGTCTACTCGTATTCGCCACTTTAGGCGAGGTTTTACTCTAGTGAGTTGACCCTCTCTTGGTTAAAACTGAAAACTGTGAAAATAATAAATAAAAAGCTGACGCAATACGTCCGTGTACAGGCACCCTGTATCGAAGTGATGATATATGGATAGGATTTATGAATATCTTTGGGCTGTGATTACACTACAAGGCAGTATTGCCTGCCCATATTTTGTTTTCTTCATAATCCCGAGGCATAGATTAGATAATCTTATTTGATTAGAATTGCTTTAAGTTTGCCTTTTATACATTTTACTATAACGAACGAATCAAAACTTAATTATTGGTTGCGATGACTATGCACACAATAATTTGTGGGCACCGGCAATAATTGCCATAATTTTAATGTGGTTAAACGGCACAGGGTCATAAGTCTACAGGCCAAAAGTCCACAATGGACTTTTGACCCACCTAGGTGAGTTATAAGTCCACTTTTGTATAAGTCCACTTGTATACTTTTGACTCACTGATCGTGGTCTTGTGGCTCATGGATGAAGAAGAGGAAAACGAGCTTGAAAGCGAAGCTAAAAATTCTAGTAATGACCTCATTGGCGGTGTTTGCCTCCAAAACCCACGAGACACACTTCTCCAGCCTTGCAATCATTTTAAGATTGCGCTTTTAAACTATTAAATGGCTATGGGGGGGCATATTGCCCCTTTGAAACCCCTCGCTTGGGTTTAATGTTGGATTGTGGGGTGGGTGCAAGGTTGGCCTTATTATCATTGAAATTTTGTTGGGGTTATTGCACTTTGTCGGAGTGAAATAAGACCAACAACTGTTGGAAGTTGGCCTTTATACACTATTTAAAAGCGAAATAACTCCAATTTTTAGAAGTTGGTCTTATTTCACTTGGCCTTATTTCATGGCACCTATAAAACATTCGCATGATTTTTCAGTTGTTTTAATTTCCTTTTTTTGTCATATGGATAATTGTGGACTTATGGTCTACTTCCGTTTTAAAATTGTGAACCTATGGCCGAAATTATTGTGAACTTTCGGCTCTCCAGAATTGATTTGTGGACTTTTGGCCTGTGGACTTATGACCCTGCGCCGGTTAAACCATCGTTCAGTAGTTCAGCATTCTTATGTCTTTGCGCCCAATAGTTCTATTCGATCAAAACTCATCTCTGTTTTTCTTAAAAAATGCTGCATAGTTTTGTTTTAGATTTAGCGATAAGGATACAAGTATTATGGATTTAGTTTTTCCATATTCCGTTCTTCGCCCTAACATGTGTTTGAAGCTAAAGAAATTAGAAACAGGTCTTCAGGGGTGCAACAACTTTTTTTTATTGAAAAATACATTCACTTGCTTCCATTAGTTTAAAATTTTATTAACATTGCATAGACCAGTGAGATGACTGCTTTGATTTATGGCTGCTTGTGCACGAACTGTTATGGAATATTTTCTGTACAAAAAGCCTTAAGCTTGATCATAAAAAAATCAGAAACATGTTAGGAATTTCACGTACCATATTTTTATGGCAAATTTGGCGACACACACATTCCGAAACAAATGTGGTTTTAATAAGTAAATTTAGTGAAAATTATTTACAACAAATGCATCAAGTAAATAACGCAAAAAAAAAAGAAGCAAGTTTTCAACTTCACAATACACTATTTGTGGTACTAATAATCATTTATAGTGTTCAGGTTACATTTTTCGAGCTCACAATGGCGAAATTTTTCAAGCAAAATTGCATATTGTGACCTAGAAAATATTTAGAGTGAAGGTTAAAAATGATTATTGGTAAGGCCCTATGCATTTAGTGCCAGAATGTAAAGGTCAACTAACGCAAAGCTGTTTTCCGCATTCAATATTATCGGGATTCATCTCAATAAACAATAAACTCAAATAAAGTGCATAAAAATAACTTGTTTTGTGAGACCAAATTGCTGCGATGAAATCATCACGATACACATCAGGGGAAGGTGAACCAAATAATCTCCATAATCCCAATATAATTAAATGCACGATATCAGTTTCTGGACTCTCGAGACTCTGTTTATTTATCCACCTACTACATGAGTCATCTCTCCATGTATTCACCCCAAAAGTGCTCACGAAAGTCGTATTGTCTAGTGTCCTCCTTCACACAATCGACTCAATCACTTTCGCTGCCGCTTTGAATTTTCATCAGCGTAATAATTATCACAATCGAATGGCCTTAAACTACCGCTCTAAATGTAGTTATTTTTATTGTTGTTCACAACCATAGTCAAGTGTTTGCGACAATCTACTTAGCGATTCTATTCAGCATCGAATCGATACTTGAAAATGTCGTGCTTATTTGCTGGAAGTACTGTAACTAGTTGTGTTGTCGTTAAAAAAAATTATGCCTTGTAGTGCAAAATTCCATATACAACACTTTGTCAGACTATTGCCATCTAGAATACGCAGGCAAAATCATCTGAAAATATCCAGTTACAACCAACCTTACAATCGAAAGGCGTAAAGTGTGTTCTCGATGTACGGACATAACAAGTACGAGTACTTTACTATTTTACTTATGATTAGGCTACTGCTTAAACGCATGGAAAGTCTGCCGTGAGTACGGTTGCCACTTGAAAATAAAGTTTGTGTCCAAAATTGGACATAAAAATTACCAACTGTAGATATAATTGACTTAAGTAATTTAAGTCGAAAACATTTGTAAGCACAGAATAAAGAAATACGCTTTAGGTTGCATAAAAATTAAAGTCAAGTGTCTTTTTTCATTTCGTTAAAAAATTACCAAATGGAATAAAAAATTACAATGTGACCAAGAGGAAAAATAATGACCAAATCTGTGGCCATGAATAATAAATAATAATAATTTATTCGGAAATTAATAAATTTTTGTGTAGTTCATTTCCATATAATTACTGTAATTAACCATAAATTACAGATTACATCTGCAGGTGGTGTTACTGTAGATTGATTACAGTCAATTCATATCCGGTTGCATGAGTTCAGCCAGAGCGATAAAGGGAAACACGTGACCTGTCACAGACTTTTGAACTTGGATTCTATTTGTACGGAGAAGATTTTGGTACAAACTGTACACGATTTCCATGCAGAGTAAGACTACGAGTCCAATCGTCGGGTAGTAGGCAAAGAAAAGAGTCATATAGTCATAGAAGAGATTTCGCAGAGCACAAGAGCAGCACATAATACAAACTACACGTAAAGGACTTTTGTTTACAGCAAATTCAGGAATATTTCAATCGTTTTGAGGAACTCATATTTTCGTGTTTGAAAAAAATAAAACAATTACTTACATTTAACTTTAACTGTGTCATCGAGTAGGTCCTGATCCTCTGCAGCCATTTTCGATGGTACCTATATCCTTTTGTAAAATTCAACACTTATTCACTTAGAAATTAGTAAAATAAAAATATTTTATTTTTTTGTTGACAATATTTGTCGTATTTTTTATTTTATTTTTTTTTACAGGAAATATTTTTAGGAACACATTATTGTTGTTTAAAAACAAAAATCAAGAAATTCAAAGTAAACTAAAAATAAACGTAAAACACGCGTCGTCTGTTTAGAGGAGCACCGAGATTTGTGAGCGTGACAGTCACCGACAACAATGAAATGAAAATGCGAAATACGAAATACGTGCTGTGCTAAGCGCACGACTGCAGATGATTCTTTGCGAAATGTTTATTCTGACTGAATGAAGGTCCGCTTCTCGATGAGCTGTATATTGGCGCCTAATAAACACAAAACACTTAACGAACATAACATAATACGAACGAACTTGAGTCTTCTCTTATGTACTCTTAAACGGGACGAGACAGCATGCTTGTGCTTGTATATATACAATTTGGTTGGATATTTTTTTTTTGCTTTCCTATGTACGAACATGGGCTCTCTTGGCCTTAGCTATGTACAAAAGAGAGCGTTTCTTAGCTATCGTCTGGTGTATGACGTATGAGTGGTGTGTGTCTGTCATTTCAGCCACATTCCACATATAATGTTGGGGTATTCACTGTGAGCAAACTCTAGACAGTTGGACTTTGTTGTATGGAATCAAATTCCATGGAAACTGTAAAGGTAAAGCACATGCAGCCTAACACGTGAAATAGCAGACAGAGCTTATTTTAGTAGCTATTGGAAATTTTGATTTGTTGACATATTTACTTTTTGGGGAAAAGGTAGCTTGTACGGAGGTTTGGATAGAGAATAAATTATTCGTTCGCGTGGCGCATGTATGGCGGATACGTAACTTTCTTCGGTTTTATTATCCGGTATTTAAACTGCGACTGAACAGTGTGTACGACATAATGCCCGGCAAGGTTTAGGGGAAGTTGTCCAATAGTTTGTGAACATTAGATTTGTGACGTACGTAGAAATTGTCATTTTTAGTTTTGGCTTTAAATTTAAGGAGCTAGGTATATCTTGAAGCTTTGCTTCAAATTAAATTTATTGCGAATAACTCTTAAAAACGCAGTTTATCTTCGTTGATATTAAGTTATATTTCGGAACCTCAAAACAGATTAAGACAATATTAATTTAATAAAAAACGTGGTAATTCATTTTTGGTGAAGATGTCCAAGAGACAATATTTATGGTGTGTGGGTTGCCAACTATCATCGATCTTCAATAAAATTTAAGGTCGGGAGTAGAATTTATTTTTAGTAGAGCGCTTGAGAGTAGCACTGAGCTAATAATAAATTTACAGAAATCCCCAAATTAAATATTTTCTTTCAGGCTTTCTAAACCTATATTTGTGCAAATTATCCCAAAAAAATAATCCTTTTGAAGACAAAGGTAATTTGTTCAGAAAATAAATGTAAACTGGAAGTTATATTCACAATGCAAAACTGAGAAGAAAAATTATTTTATCACAACTCTCCATTGTTATCGGTCTGTAATGCTTACACTTTAGTAGACGGCAGATGAAGATAATCAAAAGATCATTGATCTATATACAGGTTAAAAAATATTTGCGTGTTCCCAATTCCCGAGTAAAACGGTTATAATAACATAATAATAAGATGACGATGAGTGTTTATATTTATTTGCTTATTTTTCAGAAAACAGTGCAGGTATCTGCACAAAAAAAAAGTTCACTACCTCTTGGGAGAGCACGATCGCAATGAAATTAAATGATAAAGGATAGATAGATTCGATATAAGACAGCACGATTTAAAGCTGCAGGTTTAAGCTGCTCGTATTCTCTTAAAGTGCCTCTTATTTCATAATGCTTATCTGTTAGTAAGACAGAAACCAACTTAAAAAAAAAAACAAATACCAAAAAAAATTAAACACAAATGTATTTCTTTTAAACAAAAACCAAAACCACACACCTTCACACCAGAAATGAGTGTATGCTACTTTTGTAAGATTTCTGAGTGTTTTTTTCCCATAAAAGATATACAGAAGTTCCAAAATTGTTTTGTCGAAGATGGGACATAAGTCCGAAATATTCGCATAGGTAATATTAAGCAAAAATGTTGTGGATCTCCATTAGGCATCGAAAACAGTTTTTCCACTACATATACCAACAATTGTTCTTTATAATTTAGAAAATTGAACCAACAGTTTGAAAATACAATAATAATGATTTATTATTTCACATAACAAGATTAAACCAACATAAAATATTTTAATTTTATTTTCTCAAATTCTCAAAAACCAGAGTTTTAAATTTTCTTCTGACAATTAGATAATTAACAAAATTATTTTGTTAGAGAAAAGAAACTTACAAAACTCCACCTAGTTTAATTTCTCAAACTCTCAAAACCTAGAATCCTAGAAGTTTCTTTTTGCGAGAGGTCCAAAGTCTAAGCCCTTCAGTAGTAATTTTCAGTGTTTGTAGTATCACTTTCCATTTTCCCGAAAGAAGCTTTAGAAGATAAAAAAATTGACTTACTAAGAAGCCAATTACTGACATGCTTGAATTGTGTTCCGCAATTTGTTTTTAGATAAACGTATGTCCTGAACTATGTCGACTATTCAAAACTATTCAATTATTGAAACCGGCCCACCCCGAGTCCGGTAATGTTTTAATTTCGCTCTTTATTTCACATAGAAAGAAAACCTCTGTGAAATATGTTCGCTAGCAAACAATAATGTTATTCACCCGTCCGTCACCATAAAAGTTTAAAGTCTATCTGTTTGACTTTATTTTTGCGATTCACGATGAATGACTGACAACAAGTTATTTGCAGACCATTTCAGTTGTAACTGGTATACATATTCATAGGCCTAGTTGCGTATTCCAACAACTTTTTTTATCAGATGTTCGCTGTTGTTGTTTACTATCTTCGCACTAGAATTTTGAGGTCAAACTTAAAGCTGCCGGCATTGCCGCTGCCACACACTGAGGGGAAAAGCCAGCTTATGTGAAGAAAATTTAACGAAAAAAAAACATTCGCTCTTTGAGGTATATAGGAAGTATAACGGTGGTATTACATCAACAAACACGACCCTTACCCTGTCATTGCGTGCTCTCATTAATTTGTAAATATTTCCCATTCGAAAAACACGTGACGTTTGTGTATTCGAGTGATGTCAGTTGTGTTTGTATCCTTGACCAAACCAAAAATAGTTCCATCGCTCCGGAAAATTATGAGCTCTCAACATGAGAGATAATTTTCGAAATGGAATTATGCCGATTTTGTTGTTGTATAATAAAAACTTAGAAAGCGATCAAACTTTTGGATGATAGTCAAAGAAAATAAATGCTGTTGGTTTTAATTTTTTATTCGGAATGCGTGTGCCAAAATAAATCCAGCCAGCTGACCCGTGGCTGCCATTTATTTAGTTTTCTTATTAAATAATACCTATCGGTAGTAGATGGAGTTGGTAAGGGTACACAAATCAGAGTAAATTGTTTAATTTGCTGAAAAGGAACGTGATAGCAATGTGCGACTCATTTCTTACATGAAATTTCGTGAAAAAAGTCACAAGTTACCTACTCATGTAAGCCTTTTGTTTAATTAGGTTATCAGACGCACGTTTTATTTATTTTGGATTGACAAACACAATAGCATTTTCCAAGCAAAATAATCTTGCTAGTGTAATACAGAAAATGCAAAATTCGATTGGCAAGCATCGTGCAGTACTCAGTGTTGCCGCTGAAAAATTTCAAAAAGGGGCCTCCACATAAAATATTAATAAAAAAAAAAAAACAGCAACAAAGACATTATTTTTAAACGACGCCGACGTGTCTAATCTGGAGATCCAATTTTCGATGACGTTTTCCAACATTTATGGCAGAATATCGGCAATAACACGGCGAATTTTGTCCTCCAAGTGTTCAATCGTTTCGGCGTAGACTAGCGACTTCACATATCCCCACAGAAAATAGTCAAGCAGCGTTAAATCGCACGAACTTGAAGGCGGCCAATTCAGGGGTCCGCAGCGTCAAACTATACGGTCGGTTACCAAACGTTTCCTTCAATAAATCAATTCTGGCACGAGCTGTGTAACATGTTGAAACCACTTCTCGTGCACATCCTAGTTGTTTTAAAAGAAGTGTGGACGAACTATTCCATCAACCCAAAAAAGCACACTAAACAGTCAGTTTTTGTGGATGTAATGGTGTCGCAACATACGCTCGAGGATTATCATCACTCCAAATACGGCAGTTTTGTTTATTGACGTATCCATTCAACCAAACGTGAGCTTCATCGCTAAACAAAATTCGCTTATGAAAATTGAGGTAGTGAGCGATACGTATTTCGAACAGATCGATACGTATGTGACCAGAAAATAATGGTTCACTTGAAAACATTTTCAAACTCCATTACTCTTTACGATACGGATACAATCTGAAGTGTATCCATCTTACTACAGCAAATTTCAGCGATAATTAGTACTCAACATCATCTTAAATTTGTGCCTTTCTGACACATGTACTTTCCAGTTTGGCCAAAACTGGATTTGACTAGCTTCGTTTGATTTATGACGTGAGGTCGAAGTAGCTGTGGGACATAATTTATTATTTATTATGTTTTTTTTACTATTTCGTCTTTGCATTGATATCTATGTTTTCGTTTATGTGGCTCATTAGCGTTTCGGTAATTTGATATAATTGAAACCAATTCAGATTATAAGAGTTTCAAGTTACTTAGGCGGGGAGAAAAAAAAACACTTGAAAAATAATGGCCAGCACTATTCCGCATGCAGTTTTCATTTTATTGATAAGAGGTCTAATTTGTTTGTTATTTTTTTTATTGGCTGAACCCTGGTACCATTCCGGGCTTGTATTTTTTGTGACTCATTGTATAGTTTCAGCAAATTGAATCATAGGAATTGCGAGGATGAATGACATTCGTGAGTGTTTTCAGTAATTTGCACAAGACGATTGTACATAATGTTCTCCTATCTAAAATAAGTTTTTGTTTTAAGTTGTTTTACCTGTTTTATTTCTGTGTGATATAATATATTGTGATCGAGTTGAAATTAAAATTAAAAATGTATCTACGTTACCACTTGAAATATTTGAAAAGGATGAAAACCTATTACATTTAAAAATTCATCATCCTACTTGTACTCACTATAATTGGCCTTTGAACATCAGGGCTCCAATTATAGAAACGCCATTTGTTAAAAAAACAAAAGAAAAATTAACGAAAGCCAATTTCTCACGTACATTACCTTCACACTTGTTAGGCTATAAACACAGGTACCTACACCTACGCTATGATCATCCATGCTTAGATGGCGCTAGCACAATGGTTGGTTAGGTGTTACCTACTATGTGATTAGACGATGACCTAAAAAAGAAGTTTTAGAACTTTGTTTTGTATGCAAACTCAAAATCGCTAATTTTGAGAGCATTGGCTGATTTGTGGTCACGGAAACAGCTTATATTCCTTAACAGAACCCTTTTTGTCTCTCTAAACTTCTCCGCTTGATAAGATATAAATACACATTGTATCATTCGAAGCCCAGTTACCTACTTCTAACAATAAGGGGAAAAGAATTCTGCTTATCTTACGTTCAGTCTCTCGAAAAGCTGTATACCAGGAACTTTGAAAACATGTTTCCAGAAGGAAATTGTCTGAATAGAAAAATTCTGGTCAATACCTACTACAAATTTCTTATGTTAAATTTCGATTTTTTTCTCCGCCAGGATGCGAAGCTATAGCTCTATTCACGGGCCGCCAAATTTATTGAATGCAACGGAGAAGATTGCAACCCGCAAAAATAGTTTTTAAAGTGTGTACATGGTTTTTCCGAACCCAAAAATATTTTTCCCTCTCTTCTTCTTTTAACGAAAGCAGTGTTGAAAGTTCATGGGGAGTACCTACTCCTTTTTGTGGGGCATTTTATTAAAAAAATTGATGAAATAGGAAAAGGAGAATTTTCCCTCTTCTAGACCAAAATTTGGGAAAAATACAAAAATAATAAAATTTCAAACTTAACTCTAATATTCCGTTTTAAACGCAACCCAAATAGCAATTCTCAATTCTCATACATATGCAATTACATTTAAATTGAGTTGCTTGGAATTCGCGCTCATGTGAATAGTCCTAACTGACATGTCACAACTCACAAGTGTATTCCTCTTGCGTAGCAGTTGTCAATTTATAATCGTGTGATTATTGAACCATATTCATGTGTGTGTTCATTCTTTCTGCTTTTGAGTTTTTGCATTAGAACTAAGGTGAACAATTTTAAAGAAGCAGTCAGTTTACTCAATATTTTGAATGTGGGGAATGCAGGTGGAATGCCACCACGAAGAGTGGGGAAAAAGGGTAATTTTAAGGTCTGTGATGGGGAATTCCATTTAAATCACCTGGAAACACTGAACGAAAGTCGTAGTATTTCTACAGGGACCGTATTATTTTTGGGAGAGGGATTTTTTATAACTTTTTTTCGTTATTCAATTTAAAAGTGAAAGCGAGGAGTAACAACGTTTCTCGCTCAGTGCCTGTCCAGCGCCAGCGACCACAAATACCAGACAATATTTTTTTTTTGTCGCTCATAAACGTTTGAAAACAAAACGCAAAAATCTATTCTCTGTTCAACACGTTGGCCAGGGAACACAATTGATTTATATTTATTTTGTTATTATTTTCTTATGTTCAGCGACAAAGGTGTCAATTATATATTTTTAGATTCACGAGATGTCTTCTATGTAAATTTGGAAAAACAATTAGAAGTTCATGAACATCTTTTGCTAGAGCTCTCGAGCAAAATTTCGTTGAAAATGGTTTTCCAAATGATAAAAAAATACTTTTTCTGTATTCATTTTAAATGGTTGATAGCATTTATCACACTACATACCTACTAACGATGAGCTCTGCCTATTGCAATAACATCTGAAATACACCCACTTATACAGTGAGAACTGGGAACGTTTCAATTGGGTATTACTAAAAGAGATTATTAAATCGAGTCTTGAATACAGCAAAAAGTATTAACAAGAACTGCACTGAGTTTTAAATGCAATTAAGCAACAGTTTTATATATGTATATATTTTCTGCTGACTGTATGGAATGCGAGAGATTTTAATTTTATGAAATAGTTATGAAACAAAAGTTCCGATAGCGAGTCTCAGAAATAAGCGGCGACGACAAACAAATACATGTGAAATGATCGCAATTTCTTGTTCAAGGTTTACGCGGTCTGTTAATTGGTTTCGAACTTAAAGCTGTAGGTATATCGTATATGAAGAATGTGGGAGCAGAGCACTGAAATTACTCAAAAAACGTGACTTTTTAAAGTAAACATTTCAATGCCCATGCAATTAAATTAATTTATACTCACTTTCTGAGCAGTTTAATACTTTGCGCCGCAGGTATAATGAAGTAGTTAAAGCGCACGTCATTGCATTTGTGAGAGTTATTTGAAAGTCGCTTTAGACAAATTAAATAAAGTGGTGGGTCATATTATAACAGGACTGGACTATTTGGAGACAGTCCGAATTCAATTATGTTCCCAGAAACGCAACCATAGCTTTTGTAACATATGAAATGTTCTAGGAGAACATTCAAATAACACCGATTTTTTTTCTGTGCAATTGATTTTTAAGACAGATTTTGAATTGGTTTCTTGTCAACTTTTTGCATTTGACATATTTATCAGTACTTTCCCGTTGCAATTCTCTGAGCTGTTTCGAGCCAAGAGAGGAACTACTCGTTTCGTTACTCGTTATTTTTCGAATTTTCTTTTTTTTTCTGTCATTTTACATGAGCACGTGAATAGACTTTGTGCGATTGCGATCGATGCCGACAAATTGGTGCATTTTTAATGTACGAACAACGCAGTGGAAAATTAAGACATACGATCAAAGAAGTTCGAACTATGTCTAAGGAGAGGCACAAACGATGCCTTGCTGCTATAAATTTAAAGTAAATTAGTACCAAAAAAGCTCGAGTTTTTTCCAGCCATTTTATTTCAGGTATATTGACATATTTACAATAATATTTAGGCAAATGTGCCAAGCGTTCGGACGATTTGAACGCGGATTGGGTTCAAAGCTCACACCTGAGGTACGCCGGTAATTTTAACTCATCTCTATCAGCTTCAAGATTCCAGCAGCGCAAAAAACCCATTCCCAGAAGACCATGTAGAAAAATGCATTTAACGTATTTTAGCCATCCGACTTCAAAAAGATCTTGGCCTTTGGTGATGCTCTGACTGTTATTCCACTCAATTCCAGTGTATAAGTACTTTCTATGAAAGTTTAAATCAAAATTTAAGAAACCTTCACATTCCTATGAAATTCTTTTGATACAACCTTCTCAATTTCTAAGTAGTGGAGTTTACTCAGCGCATCAAAGCCTTTTGCGTAAACAGATAGCTCCATTTCTATACCTAAGGTAATGTTATTCAGTATGTTATATATGAGTACTTTAAGCCTATTTTATTCACTCGAATTTGAACACAACTTGGGGATTTTTTTATGGAAAACTACCCGAGTTGTGTTCAACTTCGAGTGAATAAAATGGGCCTGAAGTTATTAGATTTAAGTTACTTTAAACATTCTTAATAAATCATGATTTGGTATGCGATGGGCTTTTTAGAGCACTTTCTTTTGCTCTAGGCAGTGTTGCCATAAAAATATTTGGACAAATCTGCAATTATGAGAAGAAAACAAATCTGCAATCTTTCTATGGAAAAAAAAGATCTGAATACGAAAATGACAGCACACAGCGAAAGAAAGTGTGGAAAAAAATTGTATATTACTTTTCAAAAAGAACAAAATATGTTATTGTTATAAATACAAAATCTTAAGCGCAGATTTCCGGGCGATTTCTGATTGTCTGCAGCTAGGTTGAAAATCTGCACTAATGGCAACGCTGCAGCTCACTTTTTTCGTTTGATTGCATCAAACAAAAAAAAAAAAACAATCTTTCTCCGATTTCAGAGAACTTATGTGAATTTTTAAATATTCGTTTGTTTTCCTATAAGTTTTTCAGCTGTCACTTTGTTTTTTTTTTTTTGACACTGTCGTGGTCGCGAACAACTCTATTGGTGTAATGTCAATTAGAATCCGTGTAGCATGCAAAAACATAAAAATAAAAAATAAACAAAAAATTCTGCCTAACTTGAGGGGATCTAATAGAGTTTGAGAGCCGGAATTTTAGAAGATACGTCTTTGTGACATTTGTCCATACAACATTTCTATGTAAAAATACTAGCGCACTTACCATCCCGTAAAAATATAGCTTTTAGAAAAGTCGATAAAATATATCGATCGAAGTTGGGGGTCTCAGTGTCAGTATGATTTGTCTATGCTACAGATGTCAGCTGCAGGGTGCTTCCAGCGTGTTTCTGAACGTCTGATACTGGGGCTATTGTGGAGCAGACGCACATGTAGGGCTTTACTAATAATCATTTTTAACCTTGACCTTATATATTTGACAAGTTTATGTAATTTCGTGTGGAAATTTTCAACATTGTGATTTCGAAAAATGCTGCCTGGGCACTACAAATGATTCCTTGTACCGCTCGTAGTGCTCTACCGCCATTAGCATTTTACTGTCATCAGTCATCACTTATAAATATTTTAACAAAAAGCCTTTCAGTTTTTTGTTGCTATTTTGTTTTCTTAGCATGCGTTTTGACAATCCTTGTATGTATGTAGAAATTGCTTCATTAATTTCTCCACAAGTGTTGACGTTTCACAGTGGCGAACCGAATGGAAGTAAGAATCTATACCAACATTTGCCGGCTCATGAACAAACGTCAACAGTGAATCTGAATCATTGAGATAGACGCTCTAAATTTTTTAGGTTTTTGACATTTTGACGAACAAACTAATTAACTAACGCAATTAAATAAAAAAAAAACATACTCAGACTGTTTTATTGCAAATGAATATTATTATTGTTGTGGGGAAAAAGTAAATTTAATGCCAGTACAGTACAACAAAACTATTCACTTAACTATTTATATGTAAATGTAACTTAACTACCAACTACAACTTATGACTAAATAGCGTGTAAAATGAAAACATTTTATCAGTTGACAAAAGAAAACACACTAATTAATTTAAATTCTCAGGTAAGATATCAGACTTTAAAACACAAAACAAAAATGAAAAAAAGAAATATAAACTGTCTCATCAGTTCCCCGTCATCGAGATAAGACTAATGCGGCGTGGTGACTCGGATCCACCTTTAACTGGTTTCGGGATTAGAAAACCGAGGCCGCCAGCAAGAATTAAAGAGATCCCCGTTGCCAGAAATGCACTTTCACAGTGATTACTGATGAGAACGCCAACAATGTTAGCGCCGACCACACTGCCCAGACGTCCCATCATCAGGGAGATGCACACAGCCATGGCTCTGTAAGGTATCGATTAGTGTGAATTTTCTTGGAGGAGGAATGTGACTCACCTCAGTCTAGTTGGGTATAGATCAACTGTAGCTGCACTGAGGACGTTTATTCCCAAGCCGCAGAGGAGTAGGATCAGGTACAGATATGTGGCCACCATGGGCAGGTTCACATATATTGTGACAATGCCACAGATCCCACAGGCTGCCAAGATAACAACTGCAATGGAGGTGAATGTCAGAAGTGCGTGTCGAAAATCGAAAGCAAAACTTACATAGAATCAGGACCTTCCCCACATTGTTAATGATCGCTCCAATCAGAGCAAATCCAACCGCGTAGAGCAGCTCCAACACCAGCGAATGTTGATACGTGGATATTTCCAGCTTTTCGATGCAAATCTCCTCGCCACCGTTGTGGTCTTGTTCGAAGAGCATTGCCTGCTTCGCATACACCACATCGCAGATGTATGTCTTGTTGTTGGGGTTTTCATTCATGAACTCCGCAATGCTGTTCAGGATGTGTGGGAACCACATGTACATTCCATTTGAGGTTACGAAAATCCAGAACTGGATCGTACAAATCAATACAGTTGTACTCATGTATTCCCGATTGAAGAGCGGTTGCGTTTGCACCCACATCGATTTGAAGAGCGCTATAGCTGGGTTTGTCGCACTCACCGCCATCTTGGGCCTCATGGATGAATCAATATCTTCCAGCACATGGGAAATCTAAAAGAAACAATTAAATCAGCCCCTATTTTCAATTTAAAGGTCCATCTGCCTTACAGGATACTCTTCCTTGGCCTTCCCCGTATTCCAACTAAACATGGTTCTTAAAATCTCCACACTCATCTCATCCTTCCCCTGAGAGAGTAAGAACTTTGGACTCTCTGGTATCTTAAACAGGCACAGACCGCAAATGAACCCTGGAATCCCACAGACCACCATAAACAGCCTCCATGGCTTGTAGGTGATCGCCAGGAATGGAATATCCAAACGCCACTCTTGATTGATGACAAGCCATGCAATGGCGGGCATTAACATTGCCCCAACTCCGAAAATGAACGCAGCGCCCATGATCGCTCTGGAACGAGTCTTCTCGGTGTGGAACTCGCCCAGGTAGGCGTATATCGTTGCCGAACCACCAGATATGCTAAACGAGATTTGAATCAATTTCAATTCGAAATGTGAATAATTGTTTTCTTACCAAAATCCGTTCAGGTACCGCAGGACTACCAGTGCCCAGAAGTTGTTGGTGAAACTTGACAGGACCGTGAACCCGAAACCTATCAACAACGTTGGTCGAATTATTTGCCTTCTCCCCGTAGTGTCCGCCAGAAAACCCCACAAATGCGATGTCGATATTATCCCCACAAAGCCAATGGCACTAAGGACTCCTCTTTCTTTGATCGACAAGTGTAGATCACATTGTGACACAGGCAAGACGTAACTTATTCCCAGTGTTTCCAGTAGAACATTTGACAAGATCAACCCCGATATTAGGATGACGATGTAGTTGAATTTACCGAATTCTTGAAAAGAGAAGGAAATTTATTTCAAATTAGGGATTGTTTGTATTACAATAAACAAAAAAAAAACTATAGCTTTCTTAATAAGATCAAATGAGAGTGATTCAGCTTAAGGTGGGATGTCATCCCAGCACTGGAATCTTAGTGTTCTCCTTAGTAGGATGATAAGACATTTTTTTAGCTGTTTACAAAAATTAAGTGTCTTCTCCTCCATAAATTGACACCAGCCAGCTTAAGCTTACTTAATCCAGCTTTAGTGAGGGATGTATTGTCATAAAATGTCATTGTTAATTTAATCTTATCCACTAATCAGAAAGAGCCAATACTTTCCGCTGAAAACTGAGCTATAATATGTAGAAAGAAATTAACTGACTCGCTTGTGCTGTCATCTGTTCAATAGTGATGCGTCACCATGGCATGCAGCAGCTTCTGTACCAAAATCATTGCCCGGCCTTGAGCAATTACTTTTATCAAATATTAGATTATCAAAAAAAAAAAAAAACAAATTTGTTTAGTCTCTTGACATTTTCATGGACTGAATTGTAAATTTGACAGAAGCCAACTGAGTAACCTTGAATTTTGTGATCTGCACGATAAGCGAAGAGTTGCATGACAAGTAAGAAAAACAAAACAACAAACGTTTAGCGACTTTTGTGATGGCAGCACAAAGTAAATATCTTTTGAAGATAAGGAGTTAGTAAGTAGTTTTGCACGGAATTTCGTTGAAATTTTAACTTCTGCTTTTCCCCAAAAGCTTTTAAATAATTATATTAATCTTTTCTTAAGATATAGTGATAGTTGGAAATATACATGTACTCGTACCTCATCTGCCAGATCTCTTTATCGAATGTATTTTGTGCTTGAAAACAGAGCTCATTTATGTGCTAAGAGATTTTGGGCCAACAAGTGGATAACACAGGAGAACAATTTGATGTTGTGAAATCTAAGTCTTTTGGTTTAGCATATTGTCACAAAATCTAAAAGCAAACATAAATGAGAAGGAATTCAACCATGGGAAGATAATATTCTCTCCGGCATGTGTCACATTTTAGGCTAGTTCTTTGGTTTGTTGATTTTAGTAAAGCTACTATTAGACGATATGATGAATCAGCATACGTATGCTGAAAAATGTGCCCCAATCACAACAAATGTTGTGTATGCTGATTCAGTATATCGTCTAATAGTAGCTTAAGAATATTTTCTTTTTCTTATTCAAGTTTTGCTTATTTGTTGTACAATGGCTTTGTGCTATTTGTGTAAAATGATTTCCAATTCAAATGTTGTACTTCTATAAAATAAAATTCTAAATTTTTTTGGTCTGGATTAGATGTTATGTACCATCAACTAGATTGGTCAGTTGCGCCACTTTTCCTACATCAGCCGAATATGAAAACAGTCTTAGAACTCATCAGTAACGAAATTATTGACTGGATTCATTGGCTACCACTTCATTTATGTCAACTAAAAAAAAACTATTCGGGTGACCGATCTAGACCAATCACAACTGAGACCTATCAAGTCACCCAGCTGTCAGACATACGAAACTTGATAATTGAACATCCCCAACGTTATGAAAATCCAAAATAATTTGTAACTTATAAATGTACATAAAAGCTGCCTTTAACTGTTCACCATAATTTACTTAAGATCTGACAAAACAGTGAAGCGGTTCACATGCCCAAAGGTCTCAATCCTGGAATAGCACAACAAGTGTACAAATCGGAACGCAAATATTGCATTTCGATAAAGCTTACGCAACCATTTCTTGTCTACACAAATATGCCAACCACCGTGCAAGTTTTGTTAAGGAATGATACAAGAAATGGACATGCAAGGCGGAAGATGTTGAAGCATTCAGCAAAAAAGAAGAAATTGCTTGATATTAATAATTATTTGAGTTTTAAGTGTCGATCTGAAGTTTTCAAATAGTGCAACGTTCGGAAGAATAATGAATTTGTTGGAGGTCATTCTCGTATTTAGTAAAACTAAAATTTTTTCAATTGTTAATTATTTAAAAATATGCACTATATAACCTCAGGATAATTTCTTTCATGTGACATTTAATTTGTCAAGATTGTCTGTTGCGTCTGAACACTTCCATCTAGCCAAGCAGCTAAAATCTCAATGTGACAAGCGACGAACCTAACCTCGCGGATGTCACTTTGCTGTCTTCTGTTTTTTTTTGCCGCCACCTGCAGCAGTATCATAACTTTCTTTTTTAAATTCCTAAATTATTTGTATTAAATTAATTACATTATATTACTTCCATTAAATTGAATTGTCTCAACAAAAATAAAAAGCTAATTGGAATTATATCAAGTATTCTTCATTGTCTAATCTCAGAAGGGATTTATGCCAAAGAAATAGTAGAGAGAATATAAATCTTCCCCTTGTGAATTTTAGGAACTTTAAGGTGAAGGTTAAAAATGATTAATACCGTTAAGCTAGGAAGATAACCTATTAAAAGCTCGTTGATTGACTACCTTAATCATACTAAGCTTTTCTCCCTCATATCTATCATGAATACACCGCTCATAACCTCCCGTTATTAGAGACAACTTTGTTTATTTGCATTCCTTGGAGCACTATAAATCTCGGGTATAATTGAAATAAACACTTTCCGCACCCTACGTACAGTCGTACAATGCGCAACATGTTGACCTCTTACCTATCAAACAATGTTTCCTTTCCTGTCAGGTTCCAAGTTCACTGAGTATCTATTGACGCGCCTCGTCAGCATATCGACTGAGATCGAGTCCAATTAGGGGTAATTGCCACAATATAGTTCCAATAGACACGCTGTATATTTGTGAAAGGTAGCTTTGCAAACAATAAACGATTCCCAATCAAATCGATAAGCGAATTAAAATGGGGTAGTTGCAGTGTGCGGTCAAATTTAGTAATAATCGAAAAGCAATTATCTCGTAACACGTATTGGAGTTGTCTTTATAATAATTATTGTCTACATAATAATTACATTGACCTTGTGCCTTTCTTGAAATATCCTGTTGTTTGCAGAATATACCAGAAACTATACAAGGGTTTGTACATGAGTAACATTCGCCTTATGTGGTAGACATTATTTTGACTTGTGACAGTTGAAAGGTACCTATTTCACGGTTCCATTTTAATTAGGCTTAATCCAAATGTTGTAATTGTTATGAGACATAAAAACAAACCTTTAGACTCATGTTCTTAACTTAACCAAATATTTACATTAACAATTTATACATCTCATTCATTGAATGAGATTTGCTCGAGTGTACCATGAAATGGAGAGGTAGGTATAGGTATGCCATGTATTGTGCTGATGCTTTGTTTCTTACAGAAACTCTTACCTAAAGAAGTAATTCAAACTCAAAATTCAGGTGCACATTCTTTAAGTAAACTGGAGTTTTAAGTTTAGTTTTCTACGTATATCTGTAGATTCCTTATAAATTTATCTTGAACACCTTCATGTGGCATATTGTAGAAATATTGTCAACAAAAATAAGTTAGCGTTCCCCTGAGAATCACAACAACTCTTATAAAACTTAAGTTCTCCTCTAGTTTTAAGATTTTGTTACAGAAGAGGAGAAGACATAAATCAACTTACTCTATGACACAGTGATATGATATCATTCAGTAATTTTCCATTTTGTGAGTAAAGAGAGCAATTCGTAAACTTTTTGCAACAAGAAAAAGGGAATTTCAAAATGCTGCAATCTGTTCTATTTACATTATGAACGTATATTTAATAATCTTGTTTTATATCTCAGTCACCAAAATAACAACTTTCCATCCGACGGAAAAAGTTCATTCTCCTTTACTGAATGCGGTCATTTTCAGTTTTGCAAATGCAAAGAAACTTGAACGTGAAAAAAGGTGTGCACCTAAGTTGATAGGAAATTTATTTATCGTTAGCGAAGCTTTATTTCAAGTAGATATTATATTATAACTAAAATTTTCTTCATATATTCATCGGCATTTTCAGATGCTGTTATAGAAACAAAATGAAAACAGAAACCTTCAAAAAAAAATATCATCGTTTGAAATCGTACCCACCTAATTTATATTAAAGCGTAGCACGCAGATGATCCGAAATGAAAAATCCCATACAAAAGTGACAGCGCAATCATGAACGAAAAATGTTGCTCTCCTTTTCGTTTTGCAGTACGCAGCTGGTACGTATAGCTGCTGCGAAATGATGGTTGGTATAATTGTCCACTTTTTTTCGCATATGATTATTGTCCGGGACATTATTTTCGTGTGAAAATTTGACATTTGTACCGCAGTGCTGCCAGCTTTTATAAGAGGTTTGGGGCCAAATTGGAAAATTTGTGCGCCAAAAATACATTAACTTAAATATGAAGATCAAAAATGCACATTTTTATTTTAATTCATTGGCACACTTGCTCCGATTAAATTGTTTTTAAGACGACGGTCATAGTAAAAATTCCGACAAATGGAACAGTAAAGAAATTAAATATTTCAGTTGAATGATAGCTATGTTTTTTTTTTTGTTTTTTTTTTTTTTAAGTTAACTAAGAAGTTGTTTCGAAAAATTTGTTCATACGGAAAAATGTATAAATTATTTTTCTAGAAAATTTAAAAATAATTTGATTACTTTTTTTTTTTTGATAAACTAAATTTTATAATTCATTAGCAGCATTTGAAGACGAAGATTGAGTTCAACCATCAAGTTTAAGTGGTAAAAAAAAGCAAAATAAAATGTTGACGGTTTCGTCTTACGTGTGTATGGCTATTAACTGGGGCTCTATGCGGAAAAATACGTTTGTTATTGACGTATGTAGTTTTCTTATAAATACCTAAGGAGCCTAAAAATCACCAAACTTTAAAGTAAATAGTCTAAATTAGGACAATTACCAAATAAACATTTTAAGGAGCCAGCGAAAAGTTCGAGTATACAAATCGGAGACAAATTGACAGTGATGGTAGCACTGCTACTTGTGTAGCAGCTGATGGAACCCTTCACAAATTATTTTCCGCTGCCTTTTCGCAGACTTTTCGCTGTCCTTTTGGAGATCACCGGAAAATTTCAAATCGCTGTTTGAATTGGATCATTTCCTAAAGAACATTCAACTAGTACAAAAACTTTTTCAGCATGACTTCGTCCGGAACAATCATTTAAGTAGGTAATTGATTTCGTTCCGACTTGCAACATATTTTTTTTTATACCTCCTTAAATAACTATTGATGGAACTCTCCACTCTCCACAAATTATTTTCCACAGACGTTTCGTTGTCCATTTGGGAGACCAATGGAAAATTTCGTTCCAAAATATCTACGTACCAGGCTTAAAAAACAAATTTACCATCAGAATCCTTTTATAAAGTAAATATCTCTTCCGTGTACCAGGTCTTCTTAACCTATCATCCATTTTCTTGTAAGCAAGGCGTGTTACATATTTCTACCTACAGATTTATTTCAAAAGTTGAGACCTATTGTTGGAAGAAGGGTTTCGCTGAAACTTCGTAATTGTTTTTAGCTGCTTACACAACGCGCGTACAAAAATAGTGTGGATGTCACAATATTTGCAATCAAATAAATTTCTACAAGCTACTCAAATTCTATAGTTTGGTAACAAAAAAAATACTTCTTCGGCACCTGGCTTTAAGTTTTAACTCGTTATGACTTTTGTCACATTTCTGCAAAATACATTAAGTACATTCAAGGTCCGTCGATGCAAAACAATTTAGCGGAAAATGGTGTCATAAAATCACCATCCGACGGTTATGTACTTTCCAAAAAATTAAAACTTCAATTCCTAGTTGGCGGTTACAAAGTCACGATTCACATCGTAAGTCGTGATGATAGAAAAAAGGCATACCAATTAAAACTTCTCAAGAATCCATAACAGAATCATTCCACTCTTGTGTTGCTAATAGAAAGGCGTCAACGGCGTATTATTAAAATTAATTGAAATAACAACGCATAAAAATCAACGTCGAGTTCTATTCTTACTTGTTGCTTGTAGAGCATCTTCGAAGTATTCTGAACCCTTGGCTGGCTGGGGCTGCCCCGCGATGACATCAGTCCCCAGTGTTGTTACTGTTGATACTGTTGTTAGTCCTCCGGTGGCTACGTTGCCGCCCTCCACAGTGGCAATTGTTGCATTTGAATCTGTAAATGAGATAACATCGTGTGATGAGCTACGTAATATAAATTATGTCTCTTTGCTTGCTTGTTAATCAATTACGTATCGTTTGAGTGGAGATGACATATCGTCTAGTTCATGTGGAGATAGTATGGGGATCAATAAATAAACAAATAACTGTGGGGTTAAAGACACTCACATTCTCGTCGACAAGATGGTAAATATCAATTTTATTAAGTAACAAAACAATTAAGTCCATACAGTCGGACGAAGCTGTGCGACTCATGGTACGGACTGCGGACGACCATTTGCGGAACGTGAATTCCTAATTGATTGCGAAATGGAATTTATCAGATGATGTTTGTTTTTCTTTTGGATTTGAATCAATAAATGGGAAACAATGTTGGCGCACGCCAGGGACAGTGCTTTGTATCAATTTATACTGGAGAATGGTTATGCCTGACATTTTCCAATTAAACTGCAGACACTTGGACACTTGATTCAGTGGGTCAGTTTGAATGGATGTTTTGCTGGAAAATTCTGAAAGAGACCATCCAGATTCTATAAATACATGTGTACAAGTGGAAATTAGTCTCCAGTGGTGGCCTTGATCGGAATATAGTTGCAAATTGATTTATTAAAAACAGAAGGCGTGGCATGTTTTCATTAATATCAATTTATTGGGTCAGATTTGACGTTGGTGCTAAGTAGGCCTAAAAGACATGTGTTTTATTTGAGATATTATTATGAAGAGATGGATAAATAGCAATTGAGATTTGGTCTGAGAGTGGAATTCATTGAATATGAATCACTGGAGAATTTAACTATCGTACGTTAAGAATATTAACTCACCACTCCAAATGTCTCTTTGTTTCAACCACTCATTTCATTAGAACGAAAAATTTGTTACCCTGTAAAGTCGGTGTAGCTATTTTCACACCAAACCGAAAACATGGTTATCGCGAAAACACACGAAAACTTCATCAAAAGAAGGAGGTTTCCCATACATATTTCAGTTTTCAAAACGAGTCTACTAGTTTTCAACGAAAAAACGTTGGATTTTGGAAACAAACACACCTTATGCAATATTCAGCAAATTCAGCAAAATGGTTGATCGAACAAATGTCACAATTCACAACGTAAAATCATTTTTCCCAATTAATTGATGGGCTAATATAATTTGGAAATTCTCTAAGTTCATTTTTTTTTTGTTAAATAATGCGTTTGAAATTTGTAACCACAAAAGTTTGCACCGAAGTTTAACGACTAGTGTCTCACAGCTGATTGAAACGTCAAACGAAAACTAGTTGGTGGTCGGTGTGAATGCATCGACGAGTTTTCGAGGAAAACACGGTTTTCGGCTTGGTGTGAAAAGCCTATAACACTCATACATTTTAACGTCATCGACAAAAGCCTAAAATTAAATTTATCACCGCACCTAAAAAGGATTGCGGAGGATCAGTGAATGTCAAAGCATTGATATTTTTTTTAGAGATTATACATGTATTGTATATAACTGAAATGAATTGCGAACAAAAGTTTGCACGCAGATGAGTCTGGAATTCATTATCAGTCATCACTCAACGTCAAAACCAATGTCCGATAAGCAACGAACAGTAAGGGGCGAAAAAAGGTCTTCTACGTTGATCAATAGTAGAAGGAAAAATACCTTAGCATCATTTTAGGGGCAAATGTTTTTGCTAATAGTTTTTTTTTGTAGACTATTTTTATGATGAATCAATAAGTGCCGTAATTCGTTATTTCTAAAAATTCAAAAATAAACAACCAATTAAAGATGAACATCTCTCAGATGGGGTTATTTGCATGAGCAGTTTAGATCAGTTTCGGGTTCTTTAAGTCTATTTTGTTGTCTTTTAACATCGTCGATTAATAAAACTTTGTTAAATTACAATTCAATTTTAATGGGCACAATCGCGAACATACTTAAACTGATTAAATTAGTCTGGTATAAATTTACCTTAAAAGCGAAAAACTAGATATGGTCTGTAAAGCCACTTTTCCCCATATCCGAACTGTCAACTTAGTACTCAGTCAAAAAGTTCTTGATTAGATTCGTGGACTAACCCTCCATAAATTTCAACTAAAAAAACTGTTTATGTAACCGATCTAGACCAATCGAAACTGAGCTACATCATGTCAGCTAGCTCTCAAACTTACTAAGCTAGATACTTGAACGTCCCAAATGTACTTTCCATCTTTTCCGGTTTTGCAAATAGTCCTCTGACCTCTGAGGTAAAAAAATTATCAAATTTATTAATTCTGTCACTAATTTAAAGAATATATGCGTACAGGGTTTTAGTGACAACCATTTTTAACACTCACCTTAAATATTTTTAAAGTCACAGTAGGAACCAGTAGATCAATTTATGTGAAACATTTTGACATTCTGATTTTATTGAAATTTGCCAAGACGCCAGTCTTATTTTTGGTAAATTTTTTTTTAAACTTGGTAAATGTTTAAATTTTTTGTTAATTTTATTAAAAAAAATTGGCAACCCATATGGACTCGTATATAATTTACCAGAAGCTACAACAGGTTCTGGGAAATATGAACAATTTTTCAGAAAAAGTTATATATCTCGAATCACTTTAAACAAATTGTTTATTGTTTTTTTTATATGAAAAGTATACTTGAAAACTCCACTTATGAATAATGTAGCACCACTTAGCCCCTTAGAGTGTTTTCCAATAAATTAATTTAAGTAGAAAACTACTCCAAAATGTAGTTATATAAGAACCCGCAAGTTCAAATGTTGTTCAAGTGGTGTAAACAAATAATCAGAATGGCAACACATTTACGCTGTCGGAAAAATAAAAATAGCAACACAAACTCGATGGAACCATTCAACTACATAAATATTGCCTCTGGGAACTTCTTTGAACGTGATTACTTCATCACTTAAATACATAAGTAATTATACAAATAACTTGCAAATAAATACATATCTATATGCATATATCATTAAAGATTGTAATTAAGTGGTCTCAAACTCGAACTAATAGGTAGAGAGCAATATTACTCTAAGCAGCGCTTTAGATCGGATCAACTAGGCAACTTTCTGTTGCGTATTTTTATCACTCAAAAAAAGCACACGGTATTACAAGAAAGCTAGAGCACTCACACTTATTAGCCAACAAAACGTCAGAGCAACTTGTCATATTTACTAGTCTGGATGATATTCATTTCCTTGACGACCCTCGCATTACACCCCTGGTAGGCTTTTGGACCTACCTGTGAAAATGCCTATCACCCCTACGCAGTTTAGACAGATAGTTCTTTGAAAGAAATTCCCATTCCGTGTAAAGCTTAGAACGCTGCTCGAGCTAAATTTTCTCTCCCATACAAAATTTCCTCCAAAATTTAGCTGGTCTAAATTTAAGCGAGCCCATTTAGCTAGAGCTGAACAATTAAACTTCCGTTTCAGAATGGACATCGTGTATTTTTCAATATTTAGCGTGCCCATTTAATGGGGCGGCACGTTTTCTCAAACAAAATTTTGACAGACCGTTGCGTTCTTTTGTTCTGTTGCGTTTTTGTATTGCTGAGAACGGTAAGCTAGGATGAGTTTTTTTTAGTAAATACCTCGACGAGGAGTACCTAGAATCAGAAATGGTTTAAATTAAAGAGAAATGAATCTTTAAGGAAAGTTATTTTCAAGGAAAAGCTGGTTTTTGGGACAGCGCTCTCTATGTCAAAATTTAGCTTGGACTTTAGCTGTTGTTTGGAGAGAAAAGTTGGAGACATAAAATTTAGTTTAGCTCGAGCAGCATTCTATAAGCTTAAGTATTGGTGATGTTCCTATATTGAAAGCTTATGTACTCAAACTAAGTTCGCAAAAACAAGAAAAAACATCTTTACTTCCTTCTTTGCTAAGGAGAAAAATGCAAACGATCGGTGGACTCAGACTGTCAAAGATCACTACTCCAGTCTAGACTGACTGCCAAGGAATATATGAACAAGTTTTCGCCAATAAAAGACTCCAGGCTGATAGTTGAGTTAAAGTCTGCTTTTCAGGGTGTACTAACCTTCATAATAGAGGTGGAATATTTCTTGCAATATTGAACTCGAAAGCCAAACTCGAGCTGGAAATCTATTGAAATAAAAAAAGACGACAATAAACCATGCCCAGCCAATTGAGTATACCTAACGTCAATAATCAACTAATCAGAGCAAGTGACTGATTGGCACTCATCTAGGGGAAACTTTTAAACAGTTTGATGGCAAAATGATTGGTGAAAACATTGCATCCAAAAATAATGAAATCGGGCTTAGCTCACCGTTCTTATCATCCATCAAGGGCTAACCCATACACAACCCATTCCACTTATCATCGAAAGAACTGACCTTTAGGTCAACTAAATTCATAAAAAAATATCTGCCAAGTGCTTGGATATTGTCAGAAATAGTCCTGTGGGAAAATAATTACGTGTCTTAAGTCCACCAATCAGCAAATACCTTTAATATCTAGTTCTTCATTTTTGAATGCAGTTGCTCGATTGATATAGCACAATAGCTAGTGCTCTCAGGTCCAGACCCCGTGTTTATAAATCTATAGATTGAAATAACCATTGAATTGCAAAATTTTTGTCTAAGTGGACCTATCTATATAGAGCATAGAGCCTTTTTCATGCTCATATTAAAAACTTCCCCCCACTGAAACAAACAAAAAAAAAAAAAGTTCGATTCACTTTTCCGGTCCAGATCTTCTGTACAAAAAATATACAACACTCAATAAACCCGTAAGGTTGCTCTCGACAACATATATAGTGACACAGTTTATCATTATCACAGTGAATTTAAGAAATTGCAAATTCAACAGGAATTTTCAGAAACAGTCCAATATATGTCATGTAAGTATTAGTATCCACCGCATATGCAAAGTAAGTAGGTAATAATATCCGTTCTTCAAAGGGGTTAAATTCTCACAGAACTACGCACCAAAGGAAGCTTACGAATATTACTTCAAATTCAAATCACCACCACACTCGTCAGTGCTGTCACCAAGCATTCGAAATTATTTACTTAAATCAACGCACCTTGCGATTCTCCATTTTGTTCACGGTATTCACACATTTTATTCTGTTCTCACAAACGTATTAGAATATTTAAAATATTAAAAAAAAATTAACCAATAAAATTAGAGTAATATAAGAGCAAACTTAAATCAGACTTTCATAACAAAGCAAACACAAATTCCCAACAAATAGGAAACTCTATCTCCACTTCACATATTCAAATAATAAATTAATATAAAAAAAAACCAGCAGTCTCCACAAAAACTCCAAATTAGAGGACAAAACAACCACCTTAGAGATCTCTCCCTTCTAACTGATCACGAATTGTCGCAGTGTCAATGTTTTATACTAGATTTCGCAATACCAACACTACCACTCATGCCTACTCCAGTAGGGGATGAAATCAAGTGGTAGATCGCGAGTCTTTGTCAATTTCCATTACGCAGATACAATTTAATAGAGAGCTCCCCACTCGCAATGGCATCGTAAATTGCAACCCCCCCAAGAACAAAAGCAATACCAGTTCAATGCATTAAACAAATAACCCGCATACACACAGTCAGCGCATGTATTGTATATATAGTTAAACGTCCTAATAGTCCGAATAAACAGTACCTACAGCTCAGTGTTCACTCTAACCCTTGCGCAAACAAGAGTAACAAACGAATCTAAACCACAACAAAAAAATGGGAGTGCTGTCAATATTTGCTAAGCGAAAACCATCTCCATCCGAAGCAAAAACGATTTCAAATTTGACTTAATCCTTCGTTTCGTATAGTGCTATAAAACAAAAACGCAAAACACTGTGTTTTATTTACACCCCCTACATGTAGATACTATACATGGAATATGAATATCTTGAAGAATCAGCTGCGGCGGGGTTGCTTGTGAATGTATTGGATGTAGATTTCTTCTTGCGAGAAAAAAAAAAGTGGAAAAGTATCTACGAAGCTGTTTAATTATCTTGCTGGCTATTTTGTGGTGACTTTCTGTGTTACTAGGAGGCTCTAGTCATTTGAGGAGACATCTGGGCTTTATATTGCGGCGGCAATATGTTCGGATTTGAGCTCTGCTGGGAGCTGTGTAGTAGGCGGGAGTGTGCCCGTACCGCACATGTGGATGATTGTTTGTTGGTTCTTTTAATTAAAGAAAGTATGGGATTGAGGCTGAGAATCAGCTATCGTTGCTATGGTCATTGAAATTCCTTGAACAGACAATTAGATGGAGCAAATGGTGATAGTTTCAGCAATGTGATTCGATATCGAAAGGAAATTGTATAATACGCGGATTTCATATTGATTGAAGGTTTTAATGGATTCAGAGGTGGATGAGATACGCTCATGACTCACTTGTTGAGGATGGTAAATCTTGGATTTTGTTTCAAGGGCGTTTCGAGAAGGGGCTCCAAAGACTGCGGTTGAGAGTTGTTCCCATATTTTTTTTTTACATATTGAGAGCCTGCCTATGTGTTTAGGATCATCTTTGCAAAGCGGTGTCTGACAGAACTAATCCGTTCCATTAATTGAGGCATTGAATTCTTTTTATAGTTCACAAAACAGTCAGCTATGTAGTGGTGCGTCAGGGGGCAAAATAATCGACCTGCAGAGCAGCTCAGAAATACATAGAAATATGTTGTGACAGAAATCCAGTTTCTAGTGAATACTATCAAGTGAATATGACTCTACTTTAACTTCTTTCATATGCTAAATACCACATTTGAGAGATGGAGTAAATAAAAACGCACACGGAAACAGAATTACCCCTTTTAAAATTATCTAATATCTACTACCTACTCCTAAATAGCCTTAGCCTTAAATATTCCCTTGAACTAACGGAAGAAATCAATATACCCAAGGCCTAGCTTCCAGCATTCATTCTTTCGTGTGTGTCTGTTAAAAGTATGCTAAACTCTTCTCTCTCAGTCTTGGACACATTCTACTACATCCAATATAATTTTACTACAAGCTAGTGTTTTCTTGTTTCAGATCTTTCTAGCTATGGGTTTGTTTTATTGAAAAAATATCCTCATTTTCTATTGCGTTCTGTGGATCACTTTTTAGATGAATGGAAAAGAAATGCGAAGTAATGCCAAAAATTAACGGCTCAATTGAGGAGCTCTCTTAGTATAAAAATAAATAAGTAATAAATTTTTTGAGTTTTTATTTTTGGGGCGAATGCAAGTGACCTACAGTTTTATTCGAGTAGATTCTTAAACTCATAAGCAGATTGAAGACGAACTTCAGTTTAAGTCAAATTATTTCTTTGCGAAAAAATCGTTAAACCATAATCCTATTAAATCAAAAGCAACATAAACCGTTTTCGTTTGATACTCGCAAAGTAATCAAACCGCTGCATGGTCAGCTTTGACATTTAAGCTATACCGTCGGATAACAGCCATACAAAAAGAGTCCGCGAAAAGAGAGAGAAAACAATCAAATTTTCAAAGAAGTGGTAGGTGCTGAAAACTTAAGATTTTCAATATGGTGCATAGTTGTCTACATTTTAATAAAGTCCGCATGCGACGGTAGTAACGATCTACAGTAAAATTGGACTACTAAGTTTTTTTTTTTCAAACAAGCTGCAACAATTATGTAGACTGTTCTAACCAGACAGTAGGTCTATTGTTCTCTGTTTCTAACTTTAGGCTTCGAATATTGTATTCTTTATCAAGGACTATTATTCTGTCTGGTGTTTGTCAAAAGTTCGCGAGAGGTGACGTGGAATAATTGTTTTCGATTCGTGTCTGCGAGCAAATGTGCTATTACAGTACCTAATATTTTAACTTGCAATCGACGAGATTTTGTTTACCCACGTTGTATTAATTTGTTAGTTCGATGTTCGATTCGGGGTTCATATTAAGGCCAACAATACTGAAATAGAGGCTAGTGATTCAATTATTGTGATAGGGTATATATGCTTTCGATTATCCTTTAACAGCTTAATTCATTATAAAATATACCCCGAAGAGAAAACTCTCCTTCGAGTACAGAATTAAGCCCACAAAATGGATGCGTTCAATATAAGAATAATAAAGAATAATAATAGACTGGGCTCCTATTGTTGGCGTGTTCTTAAAGCGTTCTTTGCGGCGAAAAATTATCCGGGACGGTAGTTTGTTGAAGCATTTATCGGAATGGTTTTGCTGCTTTCTTTAAGCCGATCTTTCACATGTATTTCAGACCTCATGATAAAATCCCAGATAGATGAGCTGTCGGTAGAATTATATCGCCATCAGTGGAACATAGATGACATACAATTCTGTTTCATTTCTTGTCACTATATAATTTCCTTTGAAGAAATATAGCCTAAGTCCTAAGACTTTTTTTTAAATGTAAGCAATAGCCTATCTTTACAACCATAAAGTTATACACAACTGAAATTATAATTGTCAATCCGGGAGAGGGCAAAGCCAAGCTCAATTGTTTTGTAAAATTAATACTGAAAAAATAAAACAAAATATGGAATACAGAATACAAAAGAAAACGTGTAACCTATAATTGAAGTGCACTTTATTTCGAATTTGATTAACGATCGCTATATTTGTTTGGAGGCCCAAACCTGCTTTCTTCTAAACAGATTGTTGTCTCCCTTCTTACAAAGAACATAGTGGATGAATTTCCTCTAGCACTCGTTCAAATGTTGCTAATTTAATGTAATTAGAATGAAACATATTGGAATATTAAACAGCTCAAAATGATATGGAATTAGTCAATAATAATATTAAATGTGCCTTGATTTTGTGCGGTTTTTTCCGCAATGGCGGTGTCGGAAAGGGTTCACGTATAGGCGGATTCTATAAATGTGTGAGTGATGTCGCGAACTGACAACTTCCAATATTTCCCTGTTCTTATATCGCTTTGTTCCTGCAAATTCCAGGCGAGCTTTCCCACACGCGACCTTTTTAGGTAGCGAGAAGGATGTCGGATGAGAAGAAATGATAACAGCGTGACCGTTGTGCGACAATTTGGTACCTTTTTCGAGGACACTAATACAATTTTTTGTTCCTTTGTTCCTTTTTATTATTTGTAAAATACACATTTTTGGACTATTCGCATGAGAGCCAATGGCGAACGAACTGCGAACAAGCGAATTTTTTTACACTTCAATTACTTCAATCATTGTTTAATGTTAAATTCGATAGAATTTTTTCATTCGTGGGTTTGTGGATCCGCGAATGTCTTATGTAGGATTGTGAATAAAGTGTGACAGTTCGCCGCAAGAATTTTCAATTGCTGTAATAATTGTAAATTGAGCTATTTAAATCGATTGAGAGTCCGATTTTTTTTTAGATTAGACTTAAGATTAATTTAATTTAAGGCTTTGGTGGTAAATAGTATAAAAATCAATTTTCAATTCATAAATACAATTAAATTCATTTGTTCGCAATGCGCGCTCATGTGAATAGTACTTAAAAAAGTTTTCAAAAAATGTGATTTCAAAATGAATATGTTAAAAAAATAACGCGTAAATAGTGTAAATACTACAAAATACTAAATTTATGTAACAGCGTCAGAAAAAGGCACACTTTTCTTTCATCGCCCCTTTTATATGGACTTTTTAAAACTAAATTGAAGGAGATTTCAAAAGTAGATATTGATATAATTTATAAACAAAATTCAATTAATTTTTTATATATTTATAAATAAAATTTATAAATAAAATAAAAAAAAAAAATAGGCGCAGTGGCTTAGTGGTTAGTGTGTTGGACTACTAAGCGAGGGGCTCAGGTTCGAATCCCGCGAAAACCCAAATTCCAACTTAGGGTTTTTTTCCGCTGCGCCACCTCTCGCGAACGTCTGACAAACATCCGAGAGTATAACTGTCATGAAAGAGCTTCTCAATTAGCCGTTTGGAATCGGCATAAAATTGTAGATCCCTTCCATTCGTTCCAAAAATGAAAACTCACACAAAACGAATGGTTGTGAGAAGCTAGGGTTAGGGTCCCTACGACCTGTAGCGCCAACTATTTATTTATATTTATTATTTATTATATATAAATAAAAATCAAAGCTAAAAGGTTTTCATTTTAAAATTTGTCATTTGAAAACGAATTGCATCTAAAGTACTGTCTAGCTTACCCGCAGAACAACCTTAAAGACATCTAATTCTAATGTTATTTGGTTGTTTTGGGTTTATTTATAAAAGAAACGTTGTGAGAGAGTGATCTTTTTAATCGTAACATCTTCTGAAAAGTAACAAATAAAAAAAAAAGAAAAAAGTGTCATTTCTAAAGCTATTCTGCAATTTAAGAATTTTCGCACAATATTTAACAATTGTTGGCTCTCCTAACACTATAATCGTGTTCTGATACACAGCAGTGTTATATTTTATAGAAATTCATTTGGAAATCACTGCGTTTCTAAAATTTTCAAAGTGAATTTTCATACTAAAAAAAGGGAAAAAGTAGCAACAAATAGTATGAGGGTCCTCGAAAAAGTGCCAAATTATTGCACTACGGTCTCGTTGGTCACAGCGCGCGGCTCACTCACACACTCAAATCCGATTCGGAACGTTCCCTAGCGACATCGCCTCAAAAACCGCACAAAATCAAGGCACAGAGTTATACTTTTGCCTTTTAAAGAGAAGTAATCAGAAACAACTGTCATTCTTATATTGTTGGGTATTGAGCTGGGAACATACCTTCGTCAGGCGAACGAATCAGATTAATTTAAGTACGACGTTTGAATCGAACTAAATCTGCAAGAAATTCTAAACACATTCTTTTCCAAAAATTCCAGAAAAATATAAACTTGTGAAGTATCGTTTTCCAGGTCTGAAGGGTGCAGATAATGGGGACGTTTAAATACCTAGTTTAGTAAGTCTGACAGCCGGGTGACTTAATGTGTCTCACTACAGCTTGGCCTACATTTATTAGTCACCGTCTTTGCAGTTGACATTAGGCATGTTTTTTTGAGCTTCGATCTCAGCAAACCAAAGTAAAGTAGGATTTTTTGTACGCAATTACAACAACTATTGCGAGTCTCAAAGTGTCAAATCTAGCGTAGGTAGTTGTTATAATTGTGTGCTGAAAATCCTACTTTACTTTGCCGAGATCGAAGCTCAAAAAAACACGGCTATTACTGGAGGGTTTGACGACTAAAATCAAATAGATAATGACAAAGAACAAGGGAAAACGAGGTAAAAATCGTCGTCATGGAATGAACGAAAATGAATTGGAAAAATGTTCGTGTCCAAGTAGGTACTAAGTTGGCTGTTCTTTTATGTGGCTGTCACATTACAAGTGGCGGTGCTGACCAATAGAGTTCAATGTAGGTATATCTAGATTCTAGACCACACCAATCTAGTCCAATTTGTTTCAGCTTGTAATGATAGGTACTTTTGCCAATTTTCCACTGCATGAGTTGTGACGTCTATGAATTTGAGGTAAGAGAAAAAAAAATTGTTTTAAACTTTTGTATAACTTAGTTATTAATGAAATAAATAAATTAATTAAATAAAAAATAAAATAATAAGAAACAGGTATTACCACATCCACAAAAGTGATGATGGGAATTTCAGCTGTCAAAAAATTCCCTACTCTCGAAGCTAGGTATAATAACCTAATATAAGTAGTTCCATTCTTGACAAGCAAAAGGCTTGTTGCTCAGCTTAAGAAACCACCATGCAATCTCGAAAGGAAGAATCAATAATTGCAACTAGGACCTTTTTTTTACCTCGAATTTATATTTATTTGTGAGCGTTAGGTAGTGTGGTTAGTGCACGTTTATTGTTTAGAGGTTGTCGCCTTGCTAATCAATTAGTAGGACAAGTATTGTCCAGTAGTTCACATAATTATTTCGTGAATGAATTTAAATATGAATAGCCGTAAATGATTGCCAATAGATAATAGACACCACTAGGATCAAATGCACTTGGGTTGAGTAATTTTATAAAAAAAATGTAGGTAAATATTTACCAAAGCAAATAAATATTTTGAGTACAAAATAAACAAATCAGGAAATGCATACTTCAAAATTGAATTGCCTCCTGGAAATAACTTCTCATTACCGTCGTTTCAGATTGTACTCGTGTTGTTTTGACGCTGATGCAGTTTATCATATTGCAATGCGTTCTCTACAATCTCTCTAATGTATGAGCTGAGAAGTTCTTCTCAAAATTGTAGTTCATCAATAAAGTCTCACTCTCTCCGAGAACACAAGACCCGAATGTGTGAATCTTTTACTTACTCGTAAATAGCCATATCAATAAGTGTATTTCGTATAAGTGTATTCCAATAGGAAACAGACTGGAAAGACAAACATATGCACGAGTTTGTCTAACGATCGCATAGCCTCTATTCAATTGAAGGTGTTAATTGATTGGAATCGATATGTCAATTTATGACTGAATGTAGTACAAAATCATGTGCGAATTAAAGTCGGATGTGCTGAGTAATATGAAAAGTATATCAATCGTATTTAACTGTAACGATAGATTGAGTGATCTCTTGGAAGAAGACGGTTTATACCCATAATGTTCATCATAACAAAGTAAAGCCTGCGAACAATACGGGACGAGTTGTATCAATGAGGTATCAAGTCATACACAAGGCAATTAATTAAATATGTTCTTGCGATCATATTGCATTATTTTGCAATAAATTTATGCATGAACAAGTCCACGTATAACAATTGCTGTAGTCATTTAAGAAAATCGAATAAAAAATTGTCGGAAGTTCTTAAGTTTTTATCCGCTACTGTATTATGGATACGTTATATGCATCCGGTTCAATTTGAGTAATTAGTTTACGATATAAACAAGACTTACCGCACAATAAAGACGCGCGTTTAAAATGTTTTACTGAATGAATGTGCAAAAGATAATAGCTTCTCCACTTTCATTCAAAAGAAAACTGGCAGGTTGATTCCTAGTTCTTATCACGTGGATGACAGTTGTATCTTTCATTGTTCAGACTAAGAATACATCAGCATACTTATACAGATGCAGCGCCAAAATATCATTCAAGATAATTTATGCGTTATTATTAAGTTATTTTGTGATAGGGATTACAACGTAGCGTATACTTATTTATTTATAAATAAATATATTGTTTACAATTTCCAGCAAGATTAACTGATCTGCAATGCGCAGTAAGATTTGAATGGTTTCACGAAACAGTAAATTGAGAAAGTGTATTCAAATAAATGGTCTTCCAACGGAAAATTTTCAATTACCTATACAAGTATCGTTTTATGCATTTGTATACTTTAAGTGGGAATTAGTGGCGTAGACATTTTGTAAAAAGTCTGTCGGTAGAATGAAAATTTCACAGAGCGACCGCTGGATTCACTCAAGTCAGGCCTAATGTTGTAGAAACTTTAAGTGTTAGTTTACGATTACAGGTTTGGGTATAACTGTAATTTTATCTGATAATTTAGAAACTTTCTAGCTCAGTGACAGACTTGGGCCTTAAAAGTTGGGAGACTACAAACCCCATCTTCGGGATTGAGAGGGTATTAATTTGAGGTTAATTTTTGTGGAAATGGAATTCATGTCAAATAAAGGGAGTGCTCTGGGTTAAGTTAATAAGTTAATTATTTGATAGGAAGATTTGTACCCAAAAAAAGGCCAATTAGTCGTTCTTATTAATATTGGCTAGCTCGTCAAAAATGTAAGCACAAGAAGTGCCAAATCTAGTGACTTTAAGGCCCTTTAGTTATATCCATACCTAAAATGCAACAGAAAAAGTTGGAACAGTATCTATGACTTTATTTTTTTCGTTAAGGCGGCCATAACGAAAATTCTGTCAGAAAAATTGTTCCCTGCGAACACAATAACAAATCTCACCACTGATTGGATTCCATCAGAAAAATAAATTCCTGATAGATGGAACAGTAAAGAAATAAAATGTCTCAGTGGAATGATCTGTTTTTTTTTTTTTTGTTGTGGAATTGACTAGAAGTATAGGGAAAAGGTTTTTCGTGCGGAAAAATAAATGAATAAATTATTTTTCTTGAAAATTTAAAGATTATCTGTTTATTATTTTTATAAACTAACTTTATAATTCATAAGCAGCATTTTAAGGTCAAGATTGAGTTTAATCATTAGGATTAATAATAATAATAATAATAATAATAATAATAGTTGGCGCAACAGGTCTGTAGGGACCCAGGGCCTAGCTTCTCGCAACCATTCGTTTTGTGTGAGTTTTTTTTTTTATTTTTGGAACTAATGGAAGGGATCTACAATTTTATGCCGGTTCCAAACAGGCCGATTGAGAAGCTCTTTCATGAAAGTAAATGTTATACTCTCGGATGTTTGTCAGACGTTCGCGAGAGGTGGCGCAGTGAAAAAAACCCTGAGTTGGAATTTGGGTTTTAGCGGGATTCGAACCTGGACCCCTCGCTTAGTATTCCAACACACTAACCACTAAGCCACTGCGACCATTTATCATTAGGATTAAGTGGTCTAAAAAAACAAAAAAAAATTTGTACGGTTTCCTTAATATGGCTATAACTAGGGCCGAAATTATGGAGAAACAAAAAATCATATGCTTAAAAGTTGCACATACGCCCAAGTGACTTTCACTGCAATTATGCACATGCAGTTAATGGGTGCAATAATAATAACAATAGAGAGGGTCTAGTGCACTGCGACCTTTTGTCTATCGTGCCCCCTGCTAATACCTTGGAAGGGTTCGTAGCCTTTTCCAAAGCACCATCGCATCACAGTTCCAATAGGATTTAAGAACCGTGTTTGAGGGGTACAAACATTTAGTGCAAATAAATCATGTAAACATTTCAGATTCCACATTTACACAATTCTTTGCCAATTCGGAAATACTGAATTGAGCACATCTTTAGGACAATTTACTCTCAGACGTTTGCAGGAGGTAACGCAGTTGAAATTTTTAAGAACCAATATGTGTTCTTCCTGTAGTCGAAATTGAGACCCTAGCTGTAATTTTTTGAAAAATTCAACGTTTGTAGACAAATATCTATCCGAACAATTTGTTTGTAAGCAAATAAAGTCTCGTCGGATGGGCTAATATTAGCATTGTTAATATTAATGTAAGCCACCAAATTTATTACTTAATATGGATAGATAAGGCAGCGGACATGACTTGAAGACTTGTTTTAGAGATATCTACTCTACAGTCCCTGTAGATGTAGACTGACAATTTCATGTTTTCACCAGGCAATTGGACTCCGCGAAGACCCCATTGAGAACATTTTATAAACCAAAGATGTGGATAAAAACATGACAAATAATGTATGTGTACAGAAATCAGACTAACTGTAGGTACTAAAATGTTTGGAGTACATTGGAAAACATTTTAAAAATCAAATACCAACATCCAAAATTTGCATCAACTTCAAACAATGATCTTTCAGTTAACTCTGTTGTTTAAATAAACTGAGACCCGAAGCCAAACGCAAACATATCACAAGCATATCACAATCTCATAACAACACGATTATGATATTGCTTTAAAATGAGCCTTGGCCAGCCATTTGCGTTTCATATTTATAAACTTCTTGAATTTAAAGTGCGTATGTGAACGTACGTTGTAGATACTTTCAACGTTATTTTATTGAATGCAAGAAAAAAGCGCAAACCTAGGAACAGTTATCTAGTTATTTCGAGTGGGTATCTTGAGAAAGTATTTAATAAAATATCTTCGTGTGGGGTAACCTACCTTCGTGTTGCCATACTATAAAAAGATATCATGACACAATAAGATAGTAAATTTAAAAAGTATAATATGGGCGTTTCTTTATTTGTGCGTCATATCGCACGCAAATTTTTCAAAAAAAAAATCAGAGAACATAGAGATAAACATCTACCATTGACTGGGATTAGTGAGTGAATAAGATTAGATGTTATTTCAAATGTTTATGTATGCATAACGTACAGTTATCGTACATTTGTCTTAGAGCAAGATAGATGACCCAAGTCTGGGAATTATATAAACATCCAAACTATTTAAAGTGTGGCATGTTGTTTACGGCAAAAGCAAATTGTAAATAAGCCCGATAAAAGTGGCGCTTATGCAAGTGCTTGGAAGAGCTTCAATTTGTTGTCAGTAAAGTAAGTTACTGTTCACTAATAACAAATTACTAATATTCGATTCGGGACAGTCGTATTATTAAAGTTCGACGCGTCACCACCTTCATAGCATGTATGAAAAAACTACTTGCTCACCAGTTTCCCTTCTTGTGGAACATTCACTTGTCTTTTCGAACCAAAATAAAACGCATTATGTTAATAAATTTATTCTGAATAAGTGCGACTTTAAAAAAAATATATTTGATAAAAATTGAAACACTACGTTGACACAAGAATATTCGGTTCGATTGCATGTAATATACCGAAACCCTTGTGAAGAATACACACTCTCTCCACTCCGCATTCAACCAGGAATTTAGAGAACTGCAAATAGAAAACATTATTACATCTTGGAGCGTCACACGGAAATCGAAACCTTACCAAAACAGCGTTTTCATGAATTGTGCTAACGACGACGATAACCTTATCCGCCATCATCGCTTCGAGGTTAGGAACACCCAACGCCTCCAGTCGAGTATCACCCAACTGGACTGTATTGAACGGAATATTTATACTTCCCTCAATCCGCACCCTAGAGAACTCCAGCACTCCACGCAAGTCAATCGTGGCCATTTCGTTGGGTGAATGCAATAGAAGGTTGGAGTAGTCATGCGCGCTTATCCGCGGGCACATTTCAGTTTGTAGTTCAGCAAGAGTCACCCCAGAGATGTCCTGAAAACAAAGTAAATTTAAAGTTGGAACTGTGGATAGAGTATGCATTTATGTGATCTTACGAAATCCTGCGGTTCGAATTCTCTGAGCACATGCTGTCGGTGGGATACGCTCTTGGGGGTCGATGCGTACATCTTTTGCGACTCAACGACACAGTTCTCCATCACAATGTCCGGCAAGTCGGAGAAGAGTAAAATGCACTCGTTGAAGCCGGAACTGAGAAGTGTGGTCTTGAGCTGTTTGAGAATCGAAATACCAATGAACAGAGGATATGAGTTGTCGCCGAGCATGAGCTTGTCCCATAGGTGCAGAATTTTGTGCAAGGGAAATACATCTATGGAAGGAGAAGTTATTTTAGTAAATAAGAGAACACGGAGAGAGAAGCCTTACGGGAGAACATCGTGAGGAACCATGGAATGGCGAAGAGTTCTGGAATAAAATTAATTCCACTGAGATGCTTGGCAAGAACGGGCTCGTGAAACGCTGTCAACTGCGAGAATTTGCTAAGATACTCCTTGATGATGGCAGAGTTGTCCTTGAGAAAGAACCATTGTAGGTACTTCGGGATGAACTTATATAGACTGAGGAAGGCGATTTCTGAAAACTGTATTTGAGCCGGGGACAACACACCAATCGAATGCACTCACCTTCCTGATTGAAGTTGAGATACAAAAAAGGTGCTGTGAGCGAGTCGAGTCCTTGCCAGTAAACGTACTGGGGATGAGACGTCACCCAGGCTTTGAGAAGTCGCTTAAGTTTCCGATGGCCTTCCGGAGATGACAAAAGTTCATCATATTGGTGACATCGTGGGATATCAACTTCGATCTGGGGACACATATGGACTTAGGAAGAAATCGAACTAGTTTTAGGAATACCTGTCGATCGGTTGATGTTGGAGTGACTTTGTCTATCTTCTCATAGCTTCCGTTTGGTATCACTCCAAGCAGACACGACCAGATTTGACCACGCAACAATGGTGGTATATCCACTGCGGCTTCCTTTTCAATCAATTCTCCAGTGAATGGGTAACCCTAAACGAGATAAGAATACAACTGACAACCTACCGTAACTCCTCATTGTTTTGTTCACCTTCAAGAGTCTTGAGAACAACATAACCCGGTGAAATTGGTATTCCGTGTCCCTCTCTCGAATAATGAGTGGCAACTGCTCCATGCCAGAGCCGAAGTTGTAGACAAACTTTGGCGAGTGAATCAGGGGAAAGTATGCCATCGCCGGAATTCCTTTCAGCCTCTCGAGGAGATTGTTCAGCTTCAGAATCACCACACGGTCGTCCATTAAGTAGCTCTGACTCCTCTTTGGCCCTACAATAGTTCCACCCAGACAAACTACTCGGGGAATTGCCAAGATGGGGGCTTCACTCCTAATCAGACCTTCCATTTTTAATTCGGCCTGTACATCACCACCAGCCAGCTGCCAGAGGTAGTAAATCTGCTCTAGAGGACAACAAAGCAACAGAGACTTTGGCTTGTCGGGGGTTTTTATCGCACAACCGTTGAGATTCGCTTGAAATATAGTATTTTCCACCAGTTCAAGTGGAAGAGGACGATTTTTTGCCACTACAGAAAGGCATTTCTCTACGAGCAGTCGCAGATCCTTGTCTAGAGCTAGATAGCGTTCATAGCAGTTGTGCTCACGTGCGATTTTCTCGAAAACACTGTTTGTCTTGCAGAAGGAAAGGATCTTCCGTCCCACGTTTGAGATTTTCAAATTTGACCACAGTTGGCAATCCAACAACAGTTCGGCTATGATCATGCCCACACTCCAAATGTCACTCTTGATATTGTGTCGAGCACCGAGCAGACGTTCTGGCGGCATATAGCGAATGTTTCTAAAACAAACTACATAGCTAAAGATCAATCGTTTGTTGGCTTTTTAAACTTACCCAATCGGAAATGGAACGTATTCACCACCATTTGCCATGTAAAAAAGCCCATAGTTGAACAACTTAACGTTGTCGAACTCATCGACCAGTACGTTCCTAGGTTCCAAATTATGTATGACAAACTTGTTGCGATGCACCTCATTGATTCCACAAGCAATTTGATAGAAAATTCTTAAAATACGCGCAGCAGAAAAGGGAACTCTAGAGTTCTGCTCCAATGTTTCGCCACAATATTCAGAGACCACAATTGTGCGTTCTTAAAGGTTCAAATTTGTCAGTTAAAATTCCTTTCATTCTTCTCAAATTACTCACCATGTTTTCCGCGTATTATGTCCAGATATTGGCACAAGTTTGGATGTTTAATCTCCTTTAATCGCTGTGCCCGCCCGAGAATCGCAATCGAATTGGGAGTTAATGGCAGGCCATTACTGCCGCAAACATCGCCTGGATGTGTTTTGGCAAAAAATGTGGTGGCAGCTAGGTGAGAATTTGCTTTTGAAATGCAAGGCGACATGTTTTTTTGGAAAAATTAGAAGTACTTCATTATTTAGAAATGATTTTTCCTATGCAAATGGGAGGATCCTCTGATAAAGTTTTTTTATAAACAAAACAAAAGAAAAATTTTTGTGACAGCTGACAAGTATTTGACAGTTTGATGCAGGAGTAGAGCTATCTCTGTCGTGTGGTGTGTGTCTGTTTCGTTCAATAACTTGTGTGGAGACTTTCGAACATCGGCAACATGCGGAAGCCGGAAATCATAGACAAACCATACCATACCATTGTCTCTGCCGGAAATGCTGGTTTGTTAACACTTCCCAACTTAATACTCGAAAAATAAAAAACTGTTTTTTGTTTATGTCGTTTTCCATTGGGTTTTCGGATTTTGCTCTCGGATTTTAGATTTTTCGTGCCCAAATGGAACATAAAACAATATATTTCTTTCTTTGCCTTTGAAGTAGTGCGTGTTTTAAGCGTGTTTTAAAAGTCAGCTGTTCTTAAATTGTTATTTTATGCTTATAAAAATCCACTCTTCACAGACTTGTATTCTTAAGCCTATGCTGTTCCAGGAAAGCTAAGATTAAGCGCCTCTCCAATGTTTCTCTCCACCACTTCGCTTAATGTTCGCTTAATTTTGACAGTGTAAGTTCCATCAAGAAAAAAAATGTGTTAGATGATTGACTTGCTCATTAGGTACATGTTTTCCTTTGAAATATAAAAAAAAAAAAAAACAGCCATGAATAGAAGACGGTTGGAGAAGAAGGTAATAAGTGCAGCTGTGCAAATCATAGCAATAAAAACAAACCGAAGAAAGAAAATGCCTTCTGTACGTGTGAATCCATATTTACAAATGAGAAAAACAAAAGGACGTTTTTCCAAAGACGTAAGCCATTACGAATATTAAAACATATTCCTGTTACAAATATACTTGAAACTTGCAGTTTTTGGTGTCAAATGTGAATGTGTTCAAGGAAAATTTTCACACGGAACCGATGCATTTCAAAAGCTGTATGAACTATATTGGAACCGCTATTAAGACCAAAGAGAAATACAAGGCCAAATGATAACATTACTCCATTGGAAAAATTAGCCGTTGTTATAGAGTATACTTAATAACCTACTCGTGCAGCTTTTATGTAACTTACTAATTTACCTTTTCTAGGTATCTGGCCAGTGGAACTATTCAACGACATATAGCTTCGGTATACAGAATCAGCAAACAATATTTCGGAGAAATATTAAATGAAGTTTGTTCTGCCATATGCGAGGCGTTAAGCGATGAGGTCCCCGCACTCTGATCGAAACCGAATTCATTGAAATTGCAAATGAATTCAATGCCGTATGGAATTTGCCTAACTGTTTGGGGGCTATTGACGGTAAGCATATAGCCTTAAAATGCCCTCCAAACGCAGCAAGCTTATTTTATAACTACAAGGTTTGTATCGCAAACAGATTTATTCGTTATCATAATATCATATTTATAAACCATTTACTTATAGGGATTTCATAGCATTGTGGCTATCTACGATGCAAACTACAGGTTTGTTTTCATTGATGTGGGGGCATTGGTAGCTACGGCGATGCAAATGTTTTTAGCTCATCTCAACTTGCAAAGGACATTCTGAAAGATAAGCTGCCATTTCCAGAAGACATGCCAATTGGATCAGATATGATCCCGTACTTTTTTGTGGCAGATGATGCTTTTCCACTTAATAAGAGGATTATAAAGCCATATGCCCCAAGAAAGCCAAAGAAACTTAGTGATGATGAGCGCATTGCAAACTACAGGATAAGTAAAAGGATAAGGAAAAAAGCTAAATAGATAAGGAAAAGTTGAAGGATTTCGTAAATTCCCCATCCGGTTCTATTCCATGAAAAAAAACATTCACACAATTTAATGTTTTATTGCATCACGATTTTAAGTAAAAGTGATATGAGATCAAAAAAGATTGTTTTTTGGGGCAAATCCAACATGAAAAGCAATCTCGATCAAAAAAAAAAATAGATTTTTTGTCAAATCGAAAACGACATAAAATAATCGTCACATTTTGAATGCTTTTTGGTTTTTGTTCTGTTGTGTTCTATGTGGTGCGTTCTTAAATACAAACATCATCAGCCATTTTGAATTCGATTTCGAACTAATGGTAGATTTCGAAAATTTCAAGATATAAAAAAACTCTCCACGAAATGGCAGCAGAAGGAAGTTTTCACTTCATCATCTCGTTCATTCGGTTTTTTCCCTTCACCGATTTAACTTCATATACTGCAGGTAAGCATTGATTTTGCTTTAAAACTAATTTGTATAGTTATTAAATTAAAATTGTGAAGAACCTGAAAATTACTTATCGATTTTTCTTCTCAATCATGTAATAATTGCTTGTGTTTTGTTATAAAATTCAAGGATTGAAAAATATATTTTCTGTGAACCACGTGTCTTGACATATCGCCATTTTCAAGATGGCGTCAACTAGCGTGGTTTTAGCAGAAAATGTTCACAGTTTTATTTTATCTAAAATGATGATCGTTTTACTTTCCTTTTGCGGTTTCCACCAGAAGAATTTTTTCTCGAAATTCTAAGGATGGTCAAAGGTGTCTGATTCTTGAAAATATTTTATTCGAAACAATTCGCGTGACGTAGATTTCACTGAGAATAAATTTCTATTTAATTTTTCTTTAACAGAATGGCGGACGCAGCTCCAGCCCGTGGTGGATTCCGTGGAGGATTTGGTTCTCGTGGTGGTGGTGGCCGTGGACGCGGTCGTGGACGTGGTCGCGGTAGAGGCCGTGGTGGTCGTGGCAAAGAGGACTCAAAGGAATGGGTTCCAGTCACCAAGTTGGGTCGTTTGGTTCGTGATGCAAAAATTCACAGCCTCGAGGAGATCTACTTGTACTCTTTGCCAATCAAAGAGTTCGAGATCATCGATTTCTTCTTGGGCTCTGCCCTTAAGGATGAGGTCTTGAAAATTATGCCCGTCCAGAAGCAGACGCGTGCTGGTCAGCGTACCCGTTTCAAGGCATTTGTCGCTATTGGTGATAACAACGGCCACATTGGCTTGGGAGTCAAGTGCAGCAAGGAAGTTGCTACTGCCATCCGTGGAGCTATCATCTTGGCTAAGTTGTCGGTGGTTCCAGTTCGTCGTGGTTACTGGGGTAACAAGATCGGTAAACCGCATACCGTACCATGCAAGGTAAGGATATTTCACTTCATAAAACTTGAATTGGCCAAAATGATGAATCTCTTTGTCTTTCCTTTTGCGGTTTCCACCGGAAGCCTTGCGCTAGTGACGGTCAAGATAGTCTGATTTTATTTCCTACCAACGTTGATAGAATTTTATTTTTCCATACATGTACTGACTTCATATTTTTGTTTTCTTTCAGGTCACTGGTAAGTGCGGCTCCGTTTCGGTGCGTCTGATTCCAGCTCCCCGTGGTACCGGTATTGTGTCGGCTCCAGTTCCAAAGAAGCTGTTGATGATGGCTGGTATTGAGGATTGTTACACCTCGGCTCGTGGTTCCACTGGTACTTTGGGTAACTTCGCCAAGGCCACCTATGCTGCCATTGCCAAGACATACGCTTACTTGACACCAGATTTGTGGAAGGACTTGCCTCTCGGCCAGACCCCATACCAAGAGTTTGCTGACTTCTTGGCCGACAAGCCAGGCGTAAGACATGTCGAAGCCTAAGCCTACACCCCGTGTAGAACATATCCTGTTTGTTGAGTTAAAAATGCTTGCAAACAGTTGAAAATAAAGTTTAAACATCCAAGACTTACATTTTTAGTTTTGCTATTTTTTTGTTTAGTAGTAGAGTTACAGCAGCAACAAGTAAGTATCGGAGTTGGGTTTCCACTTTGCTAGAAACTTATGAGTAGGGGAAGAATGCCAGTTGCTGCTGCGTTATACAACGCTTGCAGGGAATTGATGGCGTGTTGGTTGGTTTGATCCGTCTAGACTTCGGGAATGGTTACGTTAGACGCATTCACGTATATCACAGGATCGGTCGTATTCGGAATTTTGCTACGAACCCCCAAAGAACTATCATAGAATCCGTCGGAAATGTGATAGACGTGATTGCCCAGCACGGTGTATATGGAAGACTAGACTAGTTTCAAAAGCTAGACGTCGTTTGACTGTCCAAAATCATGTCTTCCATAGAGCGAAATGAAAAAGGGTTGGGCTCCAATCGCGTAATTTACGAAATGATCGTCGTCCAAACGATTGATAACAAGATATCGTTTTTAGATCGCTTCATAGATTTGTAGGGACTAGGAATCCGAACGCGTCGACAAATATCGTTTTCCATTTATTTCACTCTCGGACCCACTCATTCTGTAGTCCAATGGAACAAGAAAACTGCTTCTGATTGAATCCACAAGAGCTTGGTGAAATGAAAAAAAATAATCTACGCCAGCTGTCAGCTGACTTGTATTAAATATGCAAACTACACTTGTGTGAGTGCTTCTTGAGTGGATTTTGCGAGGGGGAAGTAATCAATATTTTTGAGTGGTCCTTGAATACAGATTTGGTACTTGTGATTGCATGTGAATTCGTTTGAATACACTGTGATTCACCATGAATACGCACAGAAAAGTACCTTGAATACACCTGATTACTTCCCCCTCGGGATTTTGACTTCAAAATTATCCAGAATAGTATTTTTTTTGTGCCAATGGAACGGTTTCAGAAGTGATTTTTCGATTCCGGACTCTCCCGGAAGCAATGGAAAACGACATTAAACCAACCAACCATCCAATAACTACTTACCTCTATCTTCGTCTCACAGTTTGAGCAAACAAGAAAACACATTTCTTTATTATTTGAATATACAATTATTTTTCGTTTTTATTATTGACCTCTCACGTTTCGTGTTTTTTCGTTTTTTTTTTTTGTTTTGTTTGTCTACACGTTAACACCGTTGTACATTCAAATTAAACGAAAAACAAAATTTACGGAATTTACGCAGAACATTTCCAATTCCTCCAGATGCAATGGTCTTTTCCATTTCTTTACACTTAATAATTAAAAAAATCTAATATCATTTTATACCCATTGGTGTACAAAATAAAATCAACAATTATTTAAAAAATAAAACATTTAACGTTTGTGTGTTTTTGTATAAAATATTCTACGACAAAATAACATTAATTAAGTAAGTTTGTTAATAATTAAAAAAACTAAAACTACACAGATACATACATGTTTACTTAATTTGTTTAAATTTTAGAATATTTCCTTTTCGTTTGACTTTACGCGATTCTAATAACTATTTTTGTTTTCTAGATTTACATTTCGCCGTTAAGAATTAATTAATTCTATGATATATTTTCATTACAGTTAGTTTTGTGTGTTAAACATTATTATTTTCGTTCGACTATTTCCTCATTTTGTTTATACATCTTAGCACATTATGGAAGGAACAAGGAAATGATTTGTTTTTCACTTTAATGTTTAATTGTAGACATTTAATACGAATTTATTGTTAAAATTTTTTCTTTTGCTATTTATACAATTTTGGCATTTAATATGTTTATAGATATAAAAGATTTTACAAACGAGACTTTGGGATCTAGAATTATTTAGTAAAAAAAAAAAAAAACGCTGAAGGTGGTAGATTAGGTAACTAGTTTTTGTTTTTGTCATAGGTTTGCATTTGTTATAAAATATTTACATGTAAAAAATTGTGCAGTAGTTGGTTATTTTTTTTTTTTGTTTGTAAACTTGTATACAGACTTCTAGATTCGTTAAAATGTTTTTGCTTTCTTTTTGATAAAAAATTGGTATAATAAGTGGTAGAAAATATTTGTATAAAGTAGATATTAGGTAGGTATGGTTATAAGGAGTGTACATTTTTTAATTATATAAACATAGAGTGGGAGGAGGATTCATGTGCTGTATTTGTGTCTTGTACGAACGGAAGACACCTAGATGCACTGACATGTGTCTCCGGTTTATTCGAACGTCACTTCGAGGAATCCCAACTGATCCTTTTTTGTTTTCTACTTCTATACAGCTTTATTCGAAGTATCAAGTCTTTGGTTCACGAGCTACAGTTTTGCATAAGTAGCGAGTGCTTGTCACTACAACAGGCCGACTTTAGCTTACTTGGATCACGAGTTTAGTCTATCGATGACTGAGCTGATCCAAAAATAAGCAGTTACGTAATTTCTTGCAAATATTCCGGCATTTGAAAATCCCAATTGCAGCTTCCACTTGATTGTTTGTAATTATGTTTAAAAAAGTTTCTGTTGATAGGTACTTTTCTGCGGACTTATTCCTTTTGTTCATTTATCAAGAGTGTGTAGTCACTTTCGTTTTCTATACCCTTCTAAAAGCAATATTTTTAAAGCTAATACGGAGCTTCATGACTCTGTGGCAACAAGAAAAAACAGGATAAGCCGACTTATGCCAAAATTGAACTAATGTTATTATGGAAAGCACTGTACCCTGCTCTATAAGTGAAATTGTTTTCATTTAAATATCTTTTACGGTTGCTGTGTTATGGATCAGGAAAAAAACGCGTAGGTCGTCTTCCCCCATATGGAGGCAAACCTTTATCCTGCGCTGGCATGCGCTCCTGAAAAGTGGCTAAAAATGACTTATGCTGTTTTTCCTTGTTGCCACTGAACTAATTTCGTTTGTGTGTTACACATATTGCGCGTCACGGCTTGAATTAGTGTCAAGAAAAGTTTTTTTTTTAAACACTACGCGAGAGTATCGAAAATACAAATAAATTTATAGGTGTTGCTATAATACGCAACATCAACCATTGGTACGCATATATTGGATGCACATCGTAACTCCAACAGTTAGTTGGGAATACTACTACTACCACGTAGTGATTGAACGTGATGAAACGGTTTATGTTTAAGTGGAGTTGGTTGGTTGGTTGGTTTAGGTGGCTGTATTTCCCGACGAGGGGAAAAAAAAAAAACACAAGTAGCGCATTGAGCGCCGGTTTGAAACCACAACTTACGGAACCTGATATGAAAAGGAGGTGAAGGAAGTTAAAAGAGCTCAAAACCAGCCTGTGGAGTTGAGAAATTTGATAATCCTGTGGAAATGGATGCCTTGGATGGCCAAAAGGTCATCAAAAAAATGGATGACCCAGTGCACTGCGTCTGGTTTTGGCTAGGGCCGGACACTCACAAAACAGATGGAACACTGTTTCACTCTTACTTGTGTCATCACAGCTACGGCAGTGGGTATTGTGGGGGATGCCAAGCTTGGCTGCGTGGGTTCCTAAAGGCCAATGACCCGTACTAATTGCCGTTAGTCTGGCAACATCTACAAGCGATCTGGATAAGAGGTTATTTGTTCGGGCATTATCGTAGGTTAAGTGGAGTTACTCGGCGGTAAAATGTACGAAAATCACTTAAATGGATCGGGTGGTTCAGCCTATTGAGTTTAGTCACTAGGCTTCGTTATTTGCAACAAATTTTCCCAACAAAATCTGTTGACACATTGAGATATTGATACTGACAGCATATAAATTGAAACTGAGTTCGACTATACCTAGAGAAGAAAGTGATTTCCCTCCATCTGCTCCCCACTCTTGAAATTTAAATTTACATTAACTTACTTGTTCTTGGCCATTTGTTTAATGTATAAGTAACAAAAAGTGATTTGTTGTTTACTTTCTACGGGTTACATCTTAGTTTACATAGTTTTCTTTTACAAATTTACGAGTACATGCATTAATAATAATTATAAATGTTACCATCCTTCGTACAGGTAGATAAATATATAAACATTTAAAATTTCCTTTGTTTCTTTGCTATTTATACATAATATTCAGTAAAATACAATTTATAAATTATTACATATACAAGTATTATTTAATTTTTAACATACAATCATTATTATTCGATATTGTTTTGTTTTTTACTTTATAATTTAATTTTACTATATATATATTCTTGGCTATAAAACAACAAAATAAGAACAAAAAAAAAGGGCGATAAAAAAAGTATATCCACAAAAGTAATAAAAAATAATTTAAACAATTTTTCGATTTGAGTTCATCTTTTTTGTTTCTAAAGAGTTTCGATTCGTTTTATAATTTTTGTATTCGTATTACAAAGAAAAATCAGTGGAATGTTGTTTTGGTCAGGAGAGAGATGTTGTATGTATTGTCAAATCACGGATACTAATAATTTGTCTATTGAGCGTATTTTTCTTGATTCAGATTAAGAGTGTTGTACAAATGTGTAAAATAAGATTGTACTGAATTAAAGTTGTTAAGTAGTTGTATATATATAAAAATGCGTTCATTATATGCGTCCATTTCTTGTTCGTTTGTTTGTACGTAACTATGTAAATGTATTACATATTATATATTGTAAGTAGTTATATACTATATATAGAGAATAAGACTGATTTGCATTTCTGTTTGTTTGTTGTCGCTTAAATAATTTAAAGAGTTAATATCATGTTTTGTTTGTTTTGTAAATTGAATAGATTAGAGTAGCAGATTTTTGCTCAGCTTTTTATTTTACATTCCCGATTCCGCAATGCCTTCGTCATCTGTAAGAGCAAATTATGTGGTTAATATTTTGAGATAAGAAGAACAAATAGGGTAAGCAATTGCAAACATTTCCTATGGGATAGAAGAGTGGCCGAATCTACTACTAAAAAGTGCGAACTACCAAGAAATATGTACCTAACCTTAAAAAGTAGGTAACAATAAACGAATTCGTGCCTGCACTTTAGCATGGTCGACGTTTAGTCCTTGTTGTTTTCTTTGAAAGCCATTTATTTTGGGCACTTTCTTCTCCTATTATTAAACACATTTAAGAAAAAATGCGTAAGAGTTTTCAACCGGTTCTGTAGCAGTTACGCCATATTTGTGTTTGTTTATCTGACGTTTGCAATTCACCATAGTTGTAAGCACTTGTGTTTTAAAAAAAATATGAACAAATTAAAGTTGTTCTTTACAGAATGTTGTGGAATATAAATATCCATATACCAATTTAGTAAAAAAAATCATTTCTAAACTCGTCTAAATCAATGAAAGAGTAACTCCCTTATTTGCCTGGCAAAACAGATTTAAGTTACGAGTTAAACACATAGGGGCATATTCATAGTTATAATATAAACCTGGGTCTAACTAAACTCGAGTCTAAAGTTAACCCACAGGAAAAACACAACTGCTATTCATAAAGAATTTGGCAGCTCTGTTTAATTAGACCCGAGTCTAACGTGTATTCTACTACAAATCTATTACATAAATACTTTGTGACAAAGAAATTATAAAAAGAGCAAGAGAACAAAACTGGGAGAAAGCAGAAAAAAAAATATTTGAATATATGATTTCATCAAAAAAAAAAAAGCCGCAGGGTTAGATGTTCAAATAAATATGAAAGCTGCTGGATATAACAGAATCCCGAAGCTAAAAGACCAGTGGCATCGGATGAAGAACTCAGCACGGAAAAATGTAAGCCAAATCAGAGTAACACAAAGAACAACAACTGGAAATGTATAGTTGTTATAATGGAATTTGGTTCACATCATTATTTGTGAAATTCATAAATTTTCTTTTCGTTCAATTGGTTTTGACGTTTAATGGAGTCAAAAACAACTTAAACATACGTTCTGTCGTGTTTAATGTTAGACTCGAGTTTTTCGTTTAGACATGGGTTTAAATTGTCTATGAATTACATAAACTCCGGTTTAGCTTAGTTATAACATAGAAATAGCTTATCAAAGATCTATGAATATGCCCCATAATAGATCTGTTCCCTTACTTTCTGGTTCAATTTTGGGCAATATCAATAGGTTCGTTCGGGTACTTTTTCGCAAACGTAAAATTATATTTAAAATTTGCTTAGAAACTGTGCGAATGCGATCACGAACTGAGAAAATTGCAAAAAATGAGAGAGAAATCCATTTCCCCCTCTTTTCATCTTTTTGTAATTTTCTACACGCCGAATTTGGACTTAGTGAAAAATGAAAACTGCCAACTAAGTGACAGCTCAAACGTTTGACAAGTAAAACTCTATTTATTTACGTCTTCAACGATGTCAGAGGAACAAGTGATAAATAATTGTTCTCCTAGAACATGCGCGTTCAAAATGATAGTTTAATAGGTATTTAGCTTATAAAAAAATGCAATTCTCACTTATTTTGTAGATGCTACATTTTACGATAATGTCAAATTGATATTTCTTAAACTTTTTGTAAGAATGCCGGTCAGGTACTTCTCTTGAAATTGAGAGACTTATCTCGATTTTTAGAGATTTGACATTTTTCATTTTTCTATGCTGAAAGTACACGAACAGGTCTGTTCCCTTACTTTCTGGTTTAATTTTGACAATATTTGTTTTGACAATTTGTTACATTTCTCTCATTACGAGAGAATTCGTTCACCGAAATGATATAAGGTCTGTTCCTTTACTTTTAAATCTTACAAAATTTTTACAAATTCTTACGAATTTTCACTCAATGCCGTTCCTTGACTCGAAAAATTCGTAAAAAAGAGCGTCGTCGAGAGAGGAAGATATTACCCCTCCACTGAGAATCTTACGAATTTTTACTCAACAAATTTCTTGGTGTAAGAAATTTGAATAGCTGTCAGTCACCAAACAATTAACAGCTGATTTGAAGTTTCTTGTCATATTTGACATTCGATTGAATTTGTTTTGATTCATTTTATACCCATTTGTGTACAAAATAAAATCAACAATTATTTAAAAAATAAAACATTTAACGTACAAAATAAATATTGAATGTTCTCCCCGAACATTCCATCGTATTGAAAATATTCTTTACCACTGCAATTTATGGAATTATTTATCTGTCATTTTTCATAGTTTACTACAAAAGCGTTCCCTAACTTATTCGTAAGTGTCTCTCTCTGTGAGAGAATTTATCCCCACCACTGCCATTTTAATTGTCTTTTCCATTCTTACGACAAAAGTAAGGGAACAGACCTAATATTTGCTGGTTTTTTATGGAGGGGAAATGTTTTGTTCTCTCTTTTTGGCTCTCTTCTGCCCAACTTTTGTGTAAGGGAACGAAGTTTGACTAAATTTGGCGAAAGTGTTCGAATGCATTATCGTAAGGGAACATACCTAATTTTGTATCAGTTCAGACACAACAACAAAATTCAAAAGGAATCAAGTTATGCGCTGTAGAATTAGATTTGTAAATAAAAAGTATTACAGCGTAATTGAGAAGCAACATAAAAATGAAAAAGCAGTTGTACTTATAGAAAATGTTTGCAATCCCCTATAGATAAACATAAAAAAAAGATTAACACACAAAAATAGATGTAAGTGAAAAACCTTTAAAGTCCAAAACTACAAAAGAGAAACAAAAATAGTTTATCTAGGAATAAAATTAAATTAAATTAGCTACAAACCAAGAAAGGGATTAGCGTATATGATCCCTTCACCAGTGCCACTGCCATTTTTTATCCTAATGACCCCTTCGTCCCCAATTATCGTACAATCGTCGTCGTTGCGTGTCCCCAGCAACTGATCATAACAACTGACATCCGTGCTAATCACATCGATGTCCTCCTCATCGTCATCGTCGTCCTTCTCCAAGCTATTACGATTCGATCCGGCCGTGCTCGATTGCATTGGATTTGAGTCCTCATAGCTGCCGCCACCACTGTCATCGTTGGCATTGTTGGCCTCTTCTAGGTTCGTCTCGAAGTAATCTTCATCTTCGTCATTGTGCGATGAGGATCTACGTCGGTAGATATCCTCCTCGTGACTGTGATTTTCGACTTCTTCCTCGTCGAAACTTCGTCGCGGGCCATTGGATATAGTGTGCGCTCCACCACCAACAAAGGTACTATTCACTAGGACTATCTCGTGACTTAGGCTATTCTTGATATCACAGGCCGACGAGCTGAACGTTATCATTTGTGACTTTCGACGCTCTGGCTGCTGGTGGTGCAGAGTCTCTTTGCTGCAAATCATCGAACTCGGCTTGTCATCAACCAGAACGATAACCACACTATTGTTGTTATCGTGCTGGTTGAGCTGATGTCATCTGTCCAGTGTTGCTGCTTTCCATTGACTTGGCGGTGATGGAGCCGAGTGACTTATCTCTTGATCGCTGGCAGTCAGCGGCTGATGTTCGTCATGATAGATGATGGCATCGTTGACTTGGTCAATGTCGTCTTCGTCGCGATCATGATCGATGTGGCCTTCAGCTGTGACAATGATCTCGTCGCCGGTACCTTCATCTTCTTCGTCTAGGTTTTGTTGTTCTGTTTTGTTTTTCAGTCGTTTGTTTGTTGTTTTTATGTTTTATTTTGTTTGGGGTGCCGAAAAGGATTGGTTTTGGTTTTATTTGGTGCGATTATATCCGTGTGATTGCAGCGCGGGGAAGGAGAAAAGAAAATATGATGACATGGGGTTAGTTACAATGTGGGCCCAACACCTTGTTAAAATGTCTTTGGCACAGATACCTATATAAGTTAAGCACATGATGATGATAGTGGGAGGGATAGTCAGACTGAGGCAGGATGTATTCGGTTGGGGGGTCATAAATGATAGATCTTAGGCATTACTTAAGCTATGTGCTTGAAATTTAGTTAAAAGGTTAGCCGCTTTAGATGCGATAATAAAAAACGTCTGTTTGTAAGTTCTCTTTAATTGAATGCAATTGGTTCCCAAAAAACGGTTTAAATATTCAACAATTACGTTGCATGTTTTGAACTAAGTTCTTTTCTTACTACCGATAGCGGAAGCGGACCCAGCGCCCACAAACAACGTATCTTCTAAATTTACATTGGGCCTTACCAATAATCAATTTTAATCTTCACACTAAATATTTCCTAGGTCACAATATGCAATTTTGTATGGAAAATTTCGCCATTGTGAGTTCGAAAAACTTAACCTGGACACTAAAAATGATTATTGGTACCGCGGATTGTCATTAGTTCCGAATTAGGCTCGGTATTCGACAACCACCTACTACTAGGAGCTATGACCTAAAAAATATCTATAATACAAATATGTGAAGAAATTTTAAAACCACTCAGAAGTCGTTTTATCCTCTATACCGAGCGATCATCGACGACATGCTGTTCGTTGCGTATAAAACGCCAAACACCAGTCAAAATCTCACGCTGCAGATAAAACGATATACCTCGTCATCGCGGGTGCGTTTTCTTTCTGATTGCTCAAAAAGTAAATGAAGACTGACTACAGAAATGATCCTGTGAAGTATAGTCTTAACTTTTCGATCGCGCAGCAGAGGTATACCTGAATTTATCCACAACAAGCTGGTGTGAAGCGTAAGCGTCGAGTAAAATATAGTCGTCTTGTACGAGGTAGAGACAAATACGAAAAAACAATAACAACAAACAGCATGATCAATAGAATGTTGTTAGACGACTGGTGATCTATTTTTATACTTGGCATTCGTCACGTCGCTGTGACGTCAGTCGTGTGTGTTTCATAGTTTTCATAGTTTAGTTTTGTACCTACAGAATACTAATGCGATATTGGATTGGGCTTCTTCAAATTCGCTTACAGATTTCTAATTTCGTGTGTCTAATCGAACATAAAAACGTCTGCTCTTTTTCTGACATTACGATGATAGAGGAACTTAAAAAAGCGAGTCGCAAAATTCTGTCCGTATCTCTGTCTGTGCATCGAATTGAAAATTAAGTAGGTATACACAATAATTTTTACAACATCAATTTGACTCTAAGTTTGAATTTGGGTCAAAATCGTTATTGCCATTTTCAGGGAAACTAAACAAAACTAGATTTAAAAAAAAATAGCGTAACGTACCTATACAATTATTGACACACCGAAATTTCGATACAATTATTGACACCCTCTTCAAACACAAGGTCTCAGTGGTTTAAATGCAGAGCAATTCCAGTAACGACTTTTTAAAATCGTTTATTCTTTTTCTCTCTATATTCGTGCTTTATTGCGCTGTGAAAGACTGGCCGTGTAGTGCAAAATTTCATTCGGGAAACATGAAACATCAGTGGTTCGTGGCTCTAAAATCGTGCACAGAAACAAGAAGAATTCCTTAAGGAACTCAAACAAATAAGCGACTTTATATGATTTATTTTATACAATCATCAAATTTTTCATTTCTTGCAAAAGATCATGCTTTCACCCATGATCGTTTATGTTAAATTTTTTTTTCTACTGATATTCCTATCTACCTACCTACCTATTTGCCCAATTTCTTTTATTGACATCATGGTGTCAATAATTGTCTTCTATGGGAATACAAAAGTTGACACCGTGTCTATAATTATGCTATTGGAGGGTGTCAACTATTGTTTCTTTCTCTAAATAAATATTTAGTTGAAAAAATGGCAAAACGCAGCCACAAATACCGTGAAAGTGACCGCAAGCTATGCCCAAAAGGGCAGCAGCCAAATCCTATCCGGTCCCTCGAACAACGCTTATATTTCGATTAAGCGAAAAATTTGTCAAAACAAGACCAGGTCCTAGGACAGTTTTAACTGCCATCGATGAAGAAGCCTTGGGTGAATGGATAGCCACATCCCAGCCAAAAAAGTTTTCCTAAAAGAAAATAAGTTGTGCTCCACGCCGTTAAAGAGTTTCTCGATGGAGCCAAACGGGACCATCCATTTGAGCCAGAAAACATGCCGGGGAATGGTTGGTCTAAGGCGTTTTTAAGTTGACACCCTTCCATTTCACTAAGAAAACCAGACCCGGTTACATCGACAAGTGCAACAGTTGGATCTTTGGACATAAGATCGTGGTTTGTTAAGATTGAAGATTTCCTGAAGGAGAAGAATTGGTGTAACATTCTAGGTCCGCATGGACCTTGTACATAGGTGTCAATTAATATACATTTTTATAAGCCCTTTGAAATATTGTGATTTAACTATATTTTGTTAATTCTCCTAAATTTATATAAAAACTAAATGAATTCTAATAATATAACATATTTCGTTTTGAAAGTACACCTGTCAATACTTTTTTACGGCGATTTAAAGTAAAAAAAAAATCTTATTTGTGTCAGTAACTGTATCGGTTACGCTACTACATATTTTCAAAAATCCATTGTACGATAATATAGAGAAAAACTGAGTTTGCTATTAAGTTATAATTGAATAGATTACCTTAGAAATTAATTTTTGTTACAATCATGGACCGTTTTCGAGATATCTATATCGAAATTTTAAAAGTACCGGTTTTCGAATTTTAAGTCAAAAAATGGGAACGCAGTCATGGTAATCTCACCTACTTAAGCTAAAATATAAATTTTGGTTGAAATCGTTAGACCCGTTTTCGATCAAATCAAACTGGTACGACAATTTTATATGGGAAGTACCATTAATATTGAGGTAACCTTATTCCAAATCCGAAGTTTGAACGAAATCCGGCAGACGAACAGACGGACAGAATTTTGCGACCCACTTTTTGCTCTGAAAGCGACCAATCGAATAGTGCAACGTGCCAACTTCTATTCTACTTCTAATATCTAATCTAAGCGCGCTGCCATTCATTTCTTGGATGAATTAAATTGAAGATATGCTGCATTTGTTTTTGTATGTCTCCCACGGAACCTTTTTCAGTACATGGCATTTGAAATATGCGAATGATTGACCAAAATCACATATACCTAGAACAGCAACGCATTTAAGCATTTTTGTTCTTAACAATTATTATTATTTTTGACTTTGCAAACAAACGTTTCATACTATCCGCTTCTGCCCGAAAAAAACCCAGCACCAAAAGTAATTAATCCAGGATTATACAAAGGAAAAACCACTAAAGCGTTAGAAATTGCAAAACTCACCCTCATAACCTTCATTATCATGTATCTCACGAGCAGGTCCAATTATATTCTCCTTACCCTCCAACACAGCCAATAAACATTGATGGATGCAGATGTACTGCTGCTCCGTCTGCACCATCCAAACGCGTTCTAAAAAAAACAACAACAAAGAAACCGTTATTAATCTCGTCACTAAGCTATGCATCCAATCCACTTACCTTTTCTCATTGCAAACACAATGCCGAAGATGTCCACATATTCGGATGTGTTGATCTGTTGCAGAATACGATCTAGCGTAATAAACGTACCCGATCGGCCAACACCAGCACTGCAATGGACAACAATTGGCCTCTGCTCGGTGCCAATTCGATCACGGAAGGCTCTCACAAAGCGCACCAAGGTTTGAGGAGGATTGGGCACTCCGAAATCAGGCCACGTAGTGAAATGGAAATGTCGCAGGATTCGTTGTTCAGCACCCTAACAACAGACAGAGATAAAAGGACCGTTCGCATTCACCGGTTCTGGCAGATACTCACCCGACACAACATAAACTCAGTCATCACCCAATCGGCGTAGTGGCTATCGTTAAGGATCTGCACCTTGATGTCGCCATAGAACACCGGTACGGTGTCATGTGGCCAATACTGGTCACATTTCTCTCGGCCCTTCTCAAAGCATCGGGTTAGCATCACGATCGCTCGAGAGTTACTCTCCCAGCAAGTGCGCCAGAAGTCGTCCCGCGTGGAATGCAGTGGTCCCTGGGTCACAATGAATTCTCGCGGCGAATTGTGACCGGGCACATAGTTGGCGTTTATGTAATCCGAACCCTCGTCGTCGTCGACCGGTTGCAGTTTGAAACGCGAATGGTCGTACGGCAGGATGTTGGTAAACCGGTTCTTCGGCCGATTGCACGGAAGATCAGCAAACGTGCACGGTTGATCTCGGCCGACGTGCTTTAGCTCTTCAAACTCCTCGCTAAATCGGAAGTCCGAATCGGCCGACATCAACCGGTAGTGCTCGGCGAAGTTCTTGATCAAGATCGGTCGATTTGTTTCGATTACACTGTCCTGCAGGGACATATTGTCGTTGGCCCGTGAGTCTTTCGTAGTCTTTCGACAGCTATTCCGTCGTCGTTTGAAGAACACCAGTGTGACTAGGAGAATCAGTATGATCGTCAACGGCACCGTGATCGCCACTATCAATGAGGTGTTGTCTTGATCTGGAAAAACAATGAATGTAGAAGGACAGTCTATAACAGTGGAAAAAGCAGGCTTGTAAAGAATTTCAACTCTTACCCGATGTCAGGAGATCTTGGATATACAAATTAAGCAAGACATGGTTTAAAAATTGAGGGAAGGAGAGAACAATTAAAGCGAGATGCAAACTTCAGACTGACTTTTAGGGGAATCATCCTAGGGCAACATCAAAAGCTCAAGAACTTACCTTTGTTCTTTGAGAGCGAGTAGAAGGGAGGGGTCTAACATGCAGGCGCACACTTACCAGTTTGTATAGGGAAGCTGTACGCAGTGTCTGTGAACTTATCGGGCGCCGTGAAAGCCCTGACTTTTACTCGATAGGTCGTGCCTGATTTCAAGGGCCCGTTGCAGTATCCCGTCTGACGATTGTCGCAATTCTCCGCTCCGATGGTGAAGTCTTCCACGGAACTGTTTTTGAACGGATAATATGGCTCGATGGCTTGGTATGGCAGCCAAACACTATAAGATTGGACATCACGCCAGCTTGGCATCTCCAGACCGGAAGCGTTCTTTGTATCGTCCTCGGCTACGATGATCGTGTACATTATGACCTATGAAGAAACATCTTATAAATGATCTAAGCACCTTGCCTTTATACGTACCGCTCCATTTTGATCGGAAAAGTAGTTCTTGCGGAAGCGTATCTGAATAGTCGATGAACTTCGGTACACCTCAGTTGGGACGACTTGTGTTGCCGGTCTTGGTGGGGCTAGAATCGGCATTTTTTGCTTCCACTCCTTTTCGGGACCAAAACCGATCGATGTCTTCGCTTGTATCTTGAAGACGTACGTCTTTCCTGGCAGCAAATTCTTAATGGTGCCCCTAGTCTCGTCCGCATCGAAGTCCTTCGTTTGGGTTTGAGTCGTACTCTCCAGACCATAGGTGACCGAAAATTGCCGTATAACACCGTTCGCCTCACTGGTCGGTAGTGACCAGTCAAAAACGATCTCACTTGGCTGCACGTCGATCGGTTCGAATTTTTCAACTCGCCCCGGAACTGCTTCGTTTGTCGTGAAGCTGGCCGAGACGGGAGAACTACTTCGAAGAACAGATGACTCGGTACCACTGCGCACCACGACTGTGAACGTGTAGTTCCGATGTGGCCGAAGATCGCTTATAGTGATCGTGTCCTGTGTGGTCAGGTTTTGGACGTAGTTCGAGTCCGTCTTTAAATACTGGACTTCAAAGGCGTTGTATTCACCCTTTGGAAGGTCCCACTTCAACGAGATCTCCGTATCGGTGATGTGAGTTGCATTGATCTGGGTGATCGGTTCTGGATAGAGGCGATCTTGTCTTTGGATTGGCAAGCTGGCCACACCGCCACTAACAGTCCAAACAGTGATGTTGTACAGTCGTCCGGGGATCAGGCCAGTAAAGGTCACCTTGCGGTCGGTGTCATTCGACAGCTTCTCCTTATCTTGAATGGAGAGGTCGCCCAACGAGAAGCGATAAATGTCGAACTTCGATGACGATTGAGGCGTTGGCGTGTACGCTAGTGTAATCGTATCGCGTTCCTGAAGAATGTTATTGTTCACCACAACGACCTCGGATTGTATCAGAGGCATGGTACGCGTGGACAGATGGTTTGTGTCACTGGTCAGCCCATAGGAGATGGTGTATATGTCGAACTTGTATTGAGCGCCCGGCATCAGATCGCCAATTAGGACACGAACCGTTTCGGGATCATCTGAAAGGAATCAACATGTTTTAATAGATATATATATAACTGCGTTCGAACTTCTAGTTTTGTTTAGAACCCTACCTCGATTGTCCTCGGACACGTTTTTGGTGTAAATTTTGCTGGGGCTCTCTGAGGGCCACCACTTGAGGACATACTCCTCCACCCTGCCCTCAGGTCGAGGCCATTCCAGGGTGATATTCGTTGAGTCCACCAATGGAATAATTTTCGAGACCGGATTGGGTCGCACTGTCTGATTTATCTGGAGCGGTGTGGAGCTTTCAATGCCATAGCTGACGGTGTTCACTTGGATGGTATACCGCTCGCCTGGAGTCATTTCGGTCACATCAGCCTCAGTAGCCTTCACACTAGGCAAGCGGGCCCATTGCTTGTCATTGTCAGTCTTATAGCGGACAGAATATTCGGTGAATTCGCCACGATCTGGTGGTGCCCAACGGATGAGTACCGAGTTGCTGGTCACCTTGTCGATTGTGAGATTCCTCGGCGGATTGGGAACTGAAAAGGGATAACAGTTTAGAAAATCATCACAGGCATATTTTAAAAAAATACTTACAAACTGCCTGGAAGTAGGCATGTGGTTCACTCCTCAGGCCATGGCTTACGGCAAACACCTTAACCTCATAGCCCGCCCCGGGATGTAGACTCTTGATCACCAATCGCGATTCTGTGGTTAGGACAGTGCGAACTTCGGAAGTTCCATTTCTTGAGTACAGTATTTCATACTTCTCCTGGCGAGAGTTCACGTCGCTCTTCCAACTGATGTTGAGACCCTCCTTGATGCTCTTCAAGTCCTCAATGATCGGCGACGAGGGTCGCGTCACAACATACATGGTTGTCTCATTCGACTCCATTTTCTTTGACACTGCCTGGATAGTCAGCGAGTAGTTCCTTCCCGGCAACAAACTCTCTAGGTTATAGCGAGTTCTCTCCGTCGTCATTGTGCTGGCGTCTCCATTGAAAGTCTCCACCTCATGATAGCTGATCCTGTACTCCTCCTGTGTACTACCCGGATCCGGTTCCCACGTTATGATCATATTGTTCGTCTTGTCATCATTAAAAGATCGCAGATTCCTCACTGGCAGTGGTTTTAGAGTGACATCACCTGTCGCCGGCCATGATGTCACCTTTCCTGAGACGGTCTTCACTATCACATTGTAGGTCTTGCCCGGCTCCAGATTGTCCTGAAACTCTAGTGAGGCGATAGGATCATTGTTTCGTGCCACAGTCGATTGTCGTCTCGACGTGGACAGTGACACCTGGTACTTGTCGAATTCGCTGACTCCTTTTGGCGCCTCCCACAGCACCTTGAAGGCATTCGATGTTATGGAGTCTTTGTCGAACGTAACGTTCAGTGGTCGCAATGGCACCGTACGATATTGGGCTGTTGTTGGTAGGGATATTTCATCTTCAGACATCGTCTGAACGGATATGTTGTACGCACGTCCGGGCACCAGACCCTTGAAGGCAGCCTGGGCTGGACCTGGCGGTTCACCTTCTTTCTCCACATAGAGGACACTTTCCAATGCGTCTGGCGGTTCGATGGACACTTTGTAGTGAGTATAAATGCCAGCGGGATAAGGCGGCTGCCAAAGTACCAACAAAGTCGTTTCATTGCGGAACCACACGATGAATTTTCCAGGCGTGTTCGGTTCTAGAGAAGAATGGAAAACAAGATCAGTATACAAAGACGAATGCAAATATTTGTGTTCAGCATATAAAAATGCTAAAGATGTAAAGCGTGCGGATGAAAGTTGATTGTAAATACAAAATGCAAAGGTGATTGATATATATATACATACATACATTATGTGCGCAAGCTTGAAGGGTACCAAAGAGACATCCTTTTGTTTCAAATATATGAAAATCCAGGCTCTAAAAATGTACAGGCATAATTGCCGGAAGAGGTTACCTTCGATCAACGATTTTTTCTTCAGTGATGGGTGCGTTCAAAGCTCACGGCAAAATTGCATTTTCGGCATTTCAATACACGTAAGCGAAATATGAGGCAAGACCATGCGCCTCGCTCAGGAAAGGTTGCACTATAAAGTTTTGAACTTTTTACGCGCGGAACGATTATATTATGATTAGCATACTGTTACTCAACATTGCTTAGGTTTGGAAAGATAATGAACCAATCCAATAAGATAAGTTTTACAAAAACAAATTTGACAAGATAACAAGGCGCATGATGTTTGAATAAGGTCGATTCGCAAAGATCGACAGTGCTTATCCAAATGTGAACATAGATCTTAAAATGTCTAAGGTGGTTTTCCATTGGGACAGAAAAAGCAATAGAAATCAGCTGGCTGTCAGATTTCATGTTCCCCATTGGCCGCTAAAAGAGCGCTTTTTTTGACAGTTGAAGCAATTTTGCGAATCTCGATATCTGAACGAGATCCACACCATTTTGTCAATGTCAAAACCATCGTGAATCGTCGTCATGGTTTAGTATTTTAGAATCTTGGCTACGGCAGGTTTAGGACGCGGAATCTACTGTCCTTTTCATTACACTTGTGTGTCAGACATTTAGGAAAGATGGGGCATTTTGTGTGCTTTCTCGGAATGATACCGAACAAATTTCACTCACTACTAAGCATTTTCAGTGACCGGTAGAATTCTACAAAGATGGGAAATAAAATATACTTAAGTGCGAGGTCAAAAAGTAATAGTTACTTTAACTAAATTTTGATCAAATGGAAGACTTTTACAGGAATGGCTTAACTTTGACAGTGCGATTTAAAAAAATTCGTCTTAAGTTTTGTGTTGCAGAATATCGGAAATTGTTTTTTTGTAAGTCCTTTAATCTGTCGAAAATATTGAATTCTATTATTTTTAGGGAAAATAATGTGAATGGCTGGGTAGCATAATATATCTTCTATAGGTAATCGTTATATGCAAATGGCAAGTACAGTCGAACCGGGATAATGCCACATCGCCAAATAGCACAATTAGTTTTACTAATACGAAGCAATAGTCGTATTTTCTGCGCGATAATAAAAAATCATATTTGTTGTTCATGTCCAGGCTATATTGGCTTTTAATGACGAAATTTTCCATATAAAATTACCCATTGTGACCTGCAAAATAGAGCCCCCTGTCTTTTATCACCTGCTTAAACCACATTATTTTGTTGCCCGTTTGGTGTGACATTATGCGGGTTCGACTGTACCGATCATTTAAGAGCTAAATAAAAGAAGTGTGACCCCTGAAATTTCCAAGCTATATTCACAAAAAAATGTATCACAAGTGGAAATGCCAGAGCAATATTTTTTAGTTCCTCTAACATCGATCAAACTTGAAGAGCGAGACTGATGTTTTTTACGAACACAATACTTTCCTTTTCAGGAGTAAGTCAAACGTCGAACACAATATAAACATTTAGCCGTACTCATAACAAATTTAAGTCTCGACTTTAAATTTATGGAAGCTCACAATTGCGAAGTTCGTTAGAAATATATAGCCACCGTGAACTACTAAAATTAACAGTCGAAACTAAAAATGGTAAAATAAATTGCATTCAAAATGTATTCACATGTTACATCCCTGTCGAAAGTTGAGAACTTAGTTGCTCCCCTCAAAAATGGCGGAGCTTTTGAACCATGAATCAAAACAAATTCCAATACTACGATATTTCCATGATTACATTGATGTAAAGTTGGACAGGGATTTATATTGCAAACTATCTGCGCGAACTTGTGGCGAGATCTTTAACATAAAGCAGCGCCATGCATACTTTTTCCCTTTCGAATACGTCTCTTGTTACGTAGAAACAGAACGTAAAAAATAGAAACGAAATCTTGCATATTTGCACTAATTAATAGAGTTGGCGTTCCAGGTTATAACAGTCGTTTCTGATGGGGGGATTCCAAAACCAGACGACGGTAAGAGACAGGAAATTAAATACATTAGGCAACTGTCTAATGTTGGCTAAACGATTAAATGGAAAACGTAAGCAAGCTTATGCCGCTAATTACAGAAACAAATATTCTAAATTTACATGCAACTATTACTATTAAAAATCAAACAAAAATTTCAACAAACAAGCAACTACTGACAATAGCATCACATTGATAACACATTCAATAGGCATCTTGTAAATGTTTTACCTCTAAGGATTTTTATGTCCAACAACTCCTTATGACGTGTCCTTCTACCTTTTGTTTTGTGTATATGTGTTGGAGTTTGAAATTGTTTTTTTGTTAATTGAAAAACAATGGAGACGGTGTTATTGACAATTGTCGGATGGTGGGTGTGGGGGAGAGAGGGAAGCAATGGAAAAACAAAGTTAGTCACCTCCACCAAAGAAAAACAATTTAAAATTTTACTTAATCTTCTCTATACTTACTTGTTGTAAAGTTGCGACTGGTGTACGCCACCGATTCCTTGTTGTCGTATATCGTGTACGCCTGCACTTGATATGTTGCTCCAGGAGTCAGCTCCCTTATGTGATATTGGAATGCATTGTCGTCCACTAGTATCGTGCGATTTGTATCGTACGCATCGGATAAACCTAAAACTTTTATTTTGAACGAGGAAAAGTTTCCCTGCAACGGTGGACTCCAGGTTATAATTGCCGTCTTGCCGCTGCGTACTGCCACTGATAGGTTAGAGGGTGGATCAGGAGCTGTAATTGGAGAACACAAATGGTCAGGTTAATGAAAAACTTGAGAAAACTCTAAAAGTAAACGAGCAGAGGGAATACTTAATCCCCGCCAGGATGTATCGATTTCTGAGAGGAAAAATAATGAATTCTCCTCAAAGCCTAAAAGGGGATGAAAAGTGTTTTAGCTAATCACCTCGCAACCCCTAAATACTTCGTTTTGACCATTTCCTGCAAAAGGTTAATGGTCACGATGTGCAGTGGTTAATCCATTTCCTGTGCGGAAGGAGTATAAATACGTAGCGTGCATCCAGTATAGAGGGGTGCGCAGCGCATACAACGCTGATAATAAGAAAATCGTGTTACACCCCGCCCCAGGATATTCCCTAATTAGCCGCAATGGGAAGCATGATTCGCAAAGCCATCGCATAAAATCACACGCTCCTCTGGTTGCTTTTTCTCAAAGGACACGAGGCAATGGTTTATGGCCTTCTCCTCACAACATGCATCGCATTTAATTAGAACCACAAAATAAATCAACCAAGTAAAGTGAAAGTCATAAGACGGCAAAGGAAGTCGCAAAATTTCTTTCTGGAATTTGTATCCTTTTCTCTACTTTAAAAGGATCCACCACAGGGAAGAAAATATGCTACGACTGAACCATGAATTATCCCAAAGGAAGAGCGGCAGGGTGTTTTACGAAAAATTGTACAAATCCTTGAAATGGCTTAGCTTATATGGGAAGATAAAATGCAGCACATCATGAGCCGGCTTTTCTCGAATAGAAGGCTGTATTTTTAAGGATTTTCGGTTCGGGTTTATTTTTGTTGTTTCTGTTGGAGAGTGTTTTTTTATTCGTCAGTGGCGACTTGAGTGCCTTTGCAGGGAGATATATTTTTTTTTTTGTTTAAAATTCACTGCTGTACAGGGTAGGGATTATAAGATGCAGCGAAACTGGTAGCACTATGTAAATATTCGAGGATAATTAATTTTATAATACGGAACGAAGTCCTGGGCTGGGGCTGTATATACCTAGACATGTTACAGTTGGGAAATGCACAGTTCAAGGACAGAGAAAAGTCCGTTGATAAATTTTCACACAACCTTGGCGAACACCACCAAGAGACAAAAATTAATTTTTCTAAAACCGAACTGAGAACCAAAGAATAAACTATTCATTTCAAGCAATGGAAAGACGGTTATTAACATTGCGCTTTGCAAGTAACGACTTTCATTCAGCTTTACATACCTACCTACAATATATAAAAAAACGAAACTAATATTATCTAGTATTCAATCTAAAGGCCATATTATTCATTCCGAGGTTTAAGTGAATTTTACACAATAATCCGTATTTTTTAGACACGATAATTTAAATTTACATTTATAATATTCACTCAAAAACATGCCTTAATCCCGCTGGATAAATTTGCATTTAAACTCGCAGTTTTAACCGATTATTTATCTCGATTTTGACGTTATGTTAAATTTCACATTAAATGACATTTATTTTTTGTTGTTTGTCACTTGACAATTGATTTGATTTGCTGTGTGATGAGTTTCATATTAATTGTATTAGTAATTTAGCCTCCATAATATGCCTCCTTTTTTAGCCGCAGGAATTCATCTTCGGACGACAAAGCCATCAAAATTTCATCCCCTTTACAAATGAAATCATTTTTTTTAGCTTCTTGCTATATTTTACATTCTATTTCACTTTTACTTATTTCCTGAACAAAGAAATGTGAATATTATGAAACTGAGTTTTAACTATTGGGATCCTGCTGTAATTAACACTTTCGACCTTACTAATAATCACTCACTAATGTCGACAACTAGTTGGATGTCAGCTTTAGTAAAAATTGACAGCATTTGTAAAACTGTACCAATAAACAATTGGACACATTAACTAGTCCGACAACTTTCTTAGAATCTACTACATTTATGTGGCCATTGCAGAATTCAAATTTCATAATTTGTTTTCGTGAAAAACAATGTCAACGGTTTCTTGCACAGCGCGGATTTTATTCTAAAAAAAAAGGAATACATAAAATGCAATTAAATTTAGCCGACAGATATCTTTCAAATGCTTTATAAGGCTTATTATAAGCAAACAATATCCGCTGATCTGTCAAATATCAATTTTCAGTACTTTATATAGTACGCTTTCAATTGCTTCTTAGTATTACTTCACGATTGTTTTATGAGTGCATTCGTTCCGTTATAAAATCCCTTTAAAATTATTCAATAAACGGAACACAGTTTATTTGAATGCTTTCGTTTATTCGTAGGTTGATGATGCAAATCAAAACTTATTGGTGGCCTATACATCAAAATGCCTAACGATGCATTTACAAGGGAATATTTTTGAAAATATAATTAAAAGCCGGCTCAGAACAAATTTAAATTTCACGTAGGAAGCTAGGAAACGTGGTAAGATCTATTAAAAATTGGATTATGTACCTTAATTCTGGAAACTAGAACGCGAAAAAAGTTTAAACTCTTGCTGAAAGTTTAAACCGCTCATTTTTATGCACAAAAGCTGTTATGTTTCCTCTTCTACGAATCCACACATATTCTCCTACTACCTGTTACCCCTCCAGAAGTTAATAAACTTGTTATTTTGTGTGCATTTCGCTGAGTGCTGATAATTCTATTTTTATAGCTATATTTTCCGCGAAGTGAAACTTTTCACACCAACCATTTTTTCATTAGAGATCCTCATTCTCGGTAAACAAACTCCTTTTGCAAAGAGTATCAAAAGGGTTTGGTTTCAGCCAAAAATCTACCTGTGGCGCCTAATGTACTGAGAATTGTTGAAAAAAGATATTGAGCCGTCCAAACTTAGGTAAGAAGATATTTTATTCTGTTTGTGAATACTGTCAAGAAAACTTGGAAATATCCCAAACTAATATTATATTAATTTTTTAATAACCATCCATGAAGGAAAACCAATCAAAAAGCAAGAACTAGAGGTTAAACAAGATAAAACAGAGAAAAACACAGAAATAAATGATCCAAGTGTTTAGAAATAAAACAAACAAAACATTTTGCGTACGTTTATACAAATTTGTGTTTGTTAGATTCAAAAACCATTTGCATTGTTGCATTGCAACGAATACAACTAGAAAACATTCACAATTTACTAAAATTACTTTATAATTGCAAAATCTCAGGCGTATACAGACAACAGCGTACTAAATTCTCTTCTATTACGAAATACAAAATTTAATACCGTGATTTTGGACGGTTGGGCAACACTTGTCTTCAAAATGACATTAAGGGACGATTTATTTAGCTAATGCCCGAGATAAACATGACTTTCTCAACACTAACATTTAACCCTACAGTTAGCGATATTCTGTCAACTACATTTGTTTATTGGTAAAGGGATTTTGGAAAGTGTGGAGTCTTTTCGAAAACTGCCAGACTAAAGTTGATTATTGATAAGGCCGTTTGTGAACACATCCCTTATAGTTCTAAAAATAAATTATGTACATTCCACTGGAACTAATTTAAAAGGGGAAACCCCTCACAAAAAGCAAACAGCATACATCAATAAAACTCTTTGTTAATTTTTACTTTTTTCCCGGACATTGAAGAAGAAGTACCTACCTACATAAATAAAATTTAATAAAAGGAAATTTGTTTTAATTATTAATTATTTAAAGAAGTAATATTTTAATATTGACCCTAATTAAATCTTCAACTGGTTCTGCAGTGCGGTTTAAACTCAATCGGAGTAAACATCGGCAGGTTTCAAAAATTGAGTTTATGTTCGGACTTGGGTTTAATTTTTGGAGTGAATAATATGACCGTAAGTGAAATTACCTTATTTATTTACCGATTAATTTAAAAAATTACAAATAGTTGGTACAAATAGTACTCAAAAAGTGGTACGTTGCGTACTCGGGAAAGTCGAATAGTGCAGAAATCAGTACAATAGCAATCCCTTTTTCAACAGTGATGAATTATCATTTGGAGGACATACTTTTCTTGTTGTCGTGCCGATTACGGCGTAATTTGAATAAAATTTAAATTTCAAATGAAAGGACCAAACATCAAATTTTCTTTACAATATACCAACAAATACATTATATTCTCCAGCCTTCTTGTGAATGTGACAAATCGTGACAAAGGTTCACGTTGAGTGACTTATTCAGGACACACAATGAAATTGCCCAGAGCCCCACTTCAACCCAATAGACAGTTCATGACATCAATTTCCACTGTATCCCCTAAATATTAACATCATCCACTTGACAATATACTTATCCTTGTGGTAATATTACAAGTTCCTATCCACCTGAAGACAACAGCGCACATACACATGAAGAGTCTTCAATCCCAAAACGTTTATGCCGACATTTAGTCAAAACACTCTCTAATTGAATAATCCTCCCCCAGGAGCTGGAGCCACCACCCACCACCACAACCAAGTAGTTTTGCTCCTTCTTGTGACATATAATCTGCTCCCTCTTCCTGCCCAGAAATTAACATACTAAGTATGCACAGCACATGTGCTCGAGGAATTGAGGACACTTTTGTAAATTATTTTGTATTTTTCTTCAAGTCGCACAATTCAACATATATACAAGAGAACGGAAGGAACTTCTTGTTAGCGAACGCTTAATGAATTTTTCATAATCGCATAACAATAAACATACTCGCTGGGACCTAATGAGAGTTGTGAAAACTTGGCGCATAAGAGACCTACGGATAAGGATTGATGGCAGTTTCTAGAGTTCTCTATCCGTCGCCGAGGTTAAGTGGCACTTGGATGCACGCGAAATAATGATGGCGAGATTGGGAGCTCTAGAGATGAATCCACTTGTGTTGAAATTCCTTATTCATAGGCGTATTGACCTGAATCGCTTGAAGCGCAACGACTGAGGAATCAGGATCAGCAGGATGGATTTCTTTTGATTTACCTGGAGGGAAATATAATTGAATTGATGAGAGACTTAGAATGGAAAATCGAAGGAATGAAAAGCTACAACAGGATGACGGCTGCGACATAATGGGGCAACACGGTAAACAATTACTTAGAAAATAGTTTCAATTTTACTTCCAGTTTGATTTCAGAAAATGCGAAATGCACTGAAGGACAGCAACAGGGTTATGCACTCTCCCTTAGGTAGAACATTTGGGATGGACTATTGTAAAGCTTCCGGTGAGCCGCTTTATTGAATTAATTTTAAAAGCCTTTGTTCCCTACTAATAATCATTTTTAGCCTTCCCCCTACATATTTTGTAGGTCACAATATGCAATTTCGCATTGAAAATGTTGTCATTGTAAGTTCGAAGAAGTTAGCCTAGACACTAAAAAAGATTATAAGTACGAGTATATAAGCGCATTATCATTATGTACAATGACTGTTACTACACGACCTTCAGTTTAGACAGACAAATTTCAACAGCATCGGTGGTTCAGTGGTAGAATGCTCGCCTGCCACGCGGGCGGCCCGGGTTCGATTCCCGGCCGATGCAATTTAATATTTTTATTTTTTGGTTAAATTAATAGTAACTGCATAGTAAGAAACTTTGGAAATGATTAAAATTCTCTGCAGGTTTAAAAAAAAACTACTGTGCCCGACAAAATGTTTTAGGTGGGCTTAAATTTATTATCACATTCACATTACTACGAGCCATTGTCAATAAAAAATTGTATTTTAATTCAATAGGAATGGTATCTATGCACTGCTTGCACTGCTATGACACATGAGCTACTTTGTCTTAAAGAAGTTTCGTGACATAATTTTGAAATCCGAACCGATTTTTAGCCGGAACGAAAAAGAGAATTTATTCTGTGATTCAGGAGTTAAAAATGATATTTCAACTTAAACTAAAACAAACAACAAACAACCTACTACCTTCAGGCCAATATTGCCAGTTCGTGCTGGATTCCCCTTTTTGTGGGGAATTTTAATCAAAAATTTGATGAAAATGGAACAGGGAAATCTTCCCTGTGGCGAAAATACAAAAATAATAAAATTTCAATTCAGTACTCTAATATTCCGTTAAAAACAAATAGCAATTCTAAATTCATAAATGCAATTTAATTAAAATTTTAAAAAAGGGAACCAAAAAGGGGCGAGCCGAAAAAGGGGGCTACCATAAAATACATATAAAAAAATAATAAAGAAGAAGAAGACCAACAAAGAATTTCGAAATTGGTAAGTTGTTTCCGAATGGCAGCCAACTGATCGTGATCGTGAACAGGAACAGTGCTGCCACAAGGGAAAAAAATTGCATAGCAAATTTGTGTAGCAAAACTTAATTTGAGTAGCAATACTCAAATAATGTAAAAAAAAAAATTCCGAAACAAGTATAGTTGGTAAATGGTAAACTATATATTTTACAAAACTATAAGTAACAAATTCCAGTCAAATTCGAACACTAACACATCCGAAGAAATGGGTACTTGTTGGGAATGGGAATGGTAGAAAAGAATATAAGTTTGTGTGGGAAATTGAGTAAAGATTGAATAACTTTCGTTTATATATTTTTTTAAAGAAAAATTCCAAGATTTACGTTGACGTTTCGCGATTTAAAAAAAGTAGCAAAATAGACGTTCTTAGGGAGAGTGCGTAGCAAATTCGCAATCGCGTAGCAGTTTTGCTACGATCGTAGCAAAGTGGCAGCGCTGATTCGTAAACATTAATTATAAAAAACCACTCTGCGTCTGCATCTCTATTCTGTACTTACTCCTCAAAACTAATCAATAAAATTTGGAAATAATTTTAAAACCACTCAGAAGTCGTTTTATCCTCTATACCGAGCGATCATCGACGACATGCTGTTCGTTGCGTATAAAACGCCAAACACCAGTCAAAATCTCACGCTGCAGATAAAACGATATACCTCGTCATCGCGGGTGCGTTTTCTTTCTGATTGCTCAAAAAGTAAATGAAGACTGACTACAGAAATGATCCTGTGAAGTATAGTCTTAACTTTTCGATCGCGCAGCAGAGGTATACCTGAATTTATCCACAACAAGCTGGTGTGAAGCGTAAGCGTCAAGTTAAATATAGTCGTGTTGTACGAGGTAGAGACCAAACCAAATACGAAAAACAATAACAACAAACAGCACGATCGCATAGATCGATAGAATGTTGTTAGACGGACGTTTTCTACGTGCGTGACTTCGTATCGTGGAGATGTGTCATATCGATTTCATTAATGTATGCGTGTATTCGCCGATTCAATGATACAGACAGAGTGGGTGAATGATTTATGTGAATAATAATTCAATTTTCGTGAAGCGGACATAAAATGTTCAGTGCCGCTGTTGATATCAGCCGCGAGAATGAATAATTTTTCACCTGATAACGTCAAAGTTTTTTCTTTCTGATCCAAGCGATCTAATCTACTAATTTAAAAGAGGTAGGTACCTACACAAAGAAATGCCAGAACCGAGCAATTATAAAATTTCGATATTTTTATCTCTGGAGAAGGATAAATTTCGAAGACGAAGTGCTTATTCATTCCTATAGAATATTTTTTGCCAAACCATGTATCGTACCACAACCGACTTTGAACATTTAAAATCTCTAAAAAATGCACAATAATGTTTTGGACAGAAGTTACCCTCTTTAAAAATTAACATGCATGGTGATTTCATGTTTATGAACTATATAGAATAGCTCAAGGCATACTTTTAAAACCATATTCTTCGGCTTCTGTGGAATCAATTTTTTTATACACAAATTTATGCAGAGATCGGCTTCAGGTGAAACATGTTCAGTGAATTGGAACCAAGAATTTGTTAAGAAATGACGCATGTTATAATTTTAAAATTTAAAATTTTCTCCTACAAAAGAACTCACAAATCAGAGACAATTTCGTTTTCCTATAGGTGTAATGCCAATTTAGAATCCGTGTGACATGCAGTTATGCCAGATTTTTTTTTGACTAAATTCCTCATTTGGGGAATTTTTGGAAAAATTTCCCCATTCCATATCCGTTTTTTCCCCATTTGAATTCATTGAAGTAAAGACGCATTTTTAATATAGGTAATACAAATTTGTTTTCTATCAAAAATAAATAAAAACAAATAATATTCAAAGTCTTTCAGTTTAAACTTATACAAAAGAAGTTAAATTAAAAGCAAAAATTGCAGGTAGTTTGAATAGATTTGAGAGGCACCATATGTAATTCATAAATAACGAGGCAGGTTTAAAGTAAATTATAAATTAAAAAGGTACATAAATAAAAAAAATATATGAATAATAAATAAAAAATAAATACCTGCCTCGTTATTTGTGAATTACCCATGCCTTTTAAATCTATTCAACCTACCTGCAATGTTTGCTCTTAATTTTACTTATTTTGTATTAGTTTAAACTGCAAGACTTTGATTATTATTTGTTTTTTTTTTTTTTTTTTTGTAACACCTTTTTTAAAAAAACGGTTAAAAAAATGAAAACAAATTTTTATTATATTAAAAATGCGTCTTTACTTCAATGAATTGAAATGGGGAAAAAAATGGGGAAAAAACGGATATGAATATGAAATGGGGACAATTTTAGGCAAAAAAAATCTGGCATCACTGGTCCACAGCGACAACCACACCTTTGAGTTGACCCTTCGGCCAGTGTGACCAATTTAATTTTTGAAATCATGCTAAATTCAGCAGTATAGCATTTATTTTTTTTTATAAAAAGTGCTAAAAATCATGCTAAATATTTATTTTAAATCAAAACCTGCTAAAAACCCAAAAAATTAACAAAAAAGCTGTTTTTCAGAAAAAAAAAAAAAAAAAAAAAGGAGATATATTTAAAAAAAATTACTTCGTGACGCGTACCTATTACATAAGAAACAATTTTAATACCATTAAGTTCAGTCTTTCTTTGTTAATTAAATATAAATGCTCTTACTATTCATTTTAAAATAAATTAATATTGCTGGGCTTCGATTAAAATCCCCTCAAAAACATCGGCCATATCATTTTTTTATCCTTTTATCGATTTCTATGAAAAGAGCAAATTAGAAGTGCTCTTTCTTTGTTTCCTATGTTTCATTGAAATAAAAAGGGAACTTCCAGGTCAATTCTTAACACGACAGAAGTGTTCGGGATATTTTTAAAGAACTGCCCTGAAGCCTGAACTCACATTATGTGTTGTGTTGTTGGAAACAATTAGGCGTGCAAAATGTAAGCATAAATTGATATATATTGATTTGTCCTATTAAAACATTCATATTTACCGTAGAAAAAAAAAAAAAGTAACAACAGAATACCCAATCTCACATAATATGGTGTCTATCACTATTACAAAAGTGCCCCAACGAATTTTACTGGAAAGAGAAATTCTGGATTTCGAGGCAATTCTCTCGGATCTTCAATGAAAAACGCCATAAGGATCGTCTGCTTTGATTTTATTTTATTATTTTAATTCATAATTTGGCTAAATCAAAATCCTGCTGATTTTTCCTGCTAGAGCACAAAATAATGCTAAAAAAAAATGCTGGCATTATTTGAAAAAAAAAAATGCTAAAAATAAAATAATCCTGCTAAATTTAGCAGGAAATATGCTAAATTGGTCACACTGCCTTCGGCCCATATTCTGATCTGAGGCTTTTATAGAAGTTCTCACGCCTTTAGAAATTTTCCTTGAATTGCATTGCATATAGCATAAGCATAACTACAATCATCAGCGTAACGCGTAAGCGACTAAGCGTATGCGTTCGCGTTGCGAAGACTGTGAAACCTACTTAGGTTTTAGGTAGTTTCACCGTCACTCCTCAAAACTAATCAATAAAATTTGGAAATAATTTTAAAACCACTCAGAAGTCGTTTTATCCTCTATACCGAGCGATCATCGACGACATGCTGTTCGTTGCGTATAAAACGCCAAACACCAGTCAAAATCTCACGCTGCAGATAAAACGATATACCTCGTCATCGCGGGTGCGTTTTCTTTCTGATTGCTCAAAAAGTAAATGAAGACTGACTACAGAAATGATCCTGTGAAGTATAGTCTTAACTTTTCGATCGCGCAGCAGAGGTATACCTGAATTTATCCACAACAAGCTGGTGTGAAGCGTAAGCGTCAAGTTAAATATAGTCGTGTTGTACGAGGTAGAGACCAAACCAAATACGAAAAAACAATAACAACAAACAGCATGATCAATAGAATGTTGTTAGACAGCATTCGGGTCTCGGGTGCGTTGTCACTGTTTTTGTATGTGGGTATTTGCCGATTCAATGACAGATCGGGTGGGTGAATGGTTGGTAAAAATTTCGTTTTGGGTAAAGGGCACTGTTTGCAGAATATTTATTTTTGGTAGTTGGGAAATTCCTTATGACGTACTGCTGATATCAGGCGCAAACATTTTTAAATTCGCAACTATTGTACGATCAGGTGGGTACCTAAGTTGACCAAGGACAAATGAAACTCAACGAGATTCGTTACTTTCTTCGGAGTACCTGTCATGGTTAAAAAATCCTCACACCTACAGCCGGTTTAGTGTTTAGAAATTGTGTTTCCTTCGCAAAATTCTGGCGATGAAATCAACCTACTTCCTCATAAGTTGTCGGTTGAAACTAAATTAAAATCAAGCAGACATTTCATTGGAATTATTCCGTCTGATTAATTTTACGTTTTGCAATTCGCCCAAAACATTCGCTATTTTTGGCGCAATAGACATGATTCCGAAAATGCTATGTTGTCGTAAATACTGGCGGTTTTAAGCCAGTTGTAAGTAGTAGCCAGTAAAAATAAATAATTAAATAGTTGGCGGAACAGGTCCGTAATGGCGAGAAGCCAGGCCTACGGGATCGTTTCATATTTAAATCCAACTAAAATACACGGTCCAATTCAGAAAGCTACCGCGAAGCTTTTACAAATTGAAAACACGAACTAATGTAATTGGGAAAATTTGGCCTTCCTCTAAATATTAGTAAAAATTTGTCCGTTTTCCCGAAATCAACTCTGGCAGATTTTATTTTGTAAAAAATCACACTCAAACTTTACCTGTTGTTATCGTCACCGTCCACGTCAGCATGTCATGATGTGTCGAATTCGAATAGTACAACCAAAAGTTGTATGTCGTTCCAGGAAGTCCATGGGAGAACTGTATTTCATCGCCAACATCCCGTGACGCAATTGTCGTATTCGCCTCCGGGTATCCAAATGGAGGACTGTAATCGAGCCGATAGTAAGAGTCATCCTGTCCCAAATTGCCCGGAATCTCAATCACTAAATCAGCAGCTCGTGCAGTCTGAAACGAGAAAAAAAAAAACACCAATCAAATGCAAGTCCTTATGCAACTGAAAAATGTATAAAAATGCATGGTGAATGGATATTTTTTTTTATCATTCAATTGTGTAGTCTGTATTTCCTTCTATTGGCAGAAATTCAATGCCACTGTAGTCGTCGACTGTAAAAACTTCACAGACATCGGCGACACTTACTTCCCTGTCGCTGCGGCATTCGTACGTTTGTCTACAACCAGATACGAGAATGCATGCATATCTACTGCCGCTTCGATAGAGAATATAGATGTCGATTTGAATATCATGAAATATTCATTTTGCATTACCAGGCAAGGATGAACGATGTACGGTGAGAGGAAGGCGGCAACCAAACCAGGAAGGATTCGGGCAAGTGGTAGTATAGTTTTATGGGTTTAATGCACACACTGTACTCAACTTTAAATGAAGATTGGATTTGAAGTGTGAGTTATGCCAGACTGTGCTGACTGGTGGTTGAGTGGTGCGGGGGGAGCCAGTAATGGAGTGGATTCTCCATAAAGGATGTTCGCTTGAGATGAGTGCATATATAGTGGGAGGACCTGAACAAGAACAAAATGAGTTTTCAATTACCTACCCCAGAGAAACGAGGATTTAAAGTTTAATTTAAGTTTTGCAACAAAGTTGCAGGCAAGCTACACCTTTCCTAACCCCGGGAGCTAATTAAAACAAACAAGCGAGGTTACACATGTAACAGAGGCGCACCTGACCCTTTTTTTTATTCTTCTTCTTCTTTGGTAAACACAATTAACTTTGTGAGCCGATTTCCATCCCATCCTGGAAGAGTGTAGACACACAGTAGGTAAAGGTATAGCATGCGCGTTATTCCGTGACTTGGTAAATGACATTTTTATGCCAGGCCATCAAATTAATTGCAGACGATGGCGTGCATGTGAGGGGGGAACAAAATGAGACGGGGCAAATCGCTGAAAAGCTTTTATTGTGCGCCAATCATTCAAGAGTTGGACTTTCTCGGGGTGCAGGAGCGGTGGTTGTTGGCACGTCAGGCATGCGATGCTGATTTGAATTGTAAGCGGCTTTTTATAGAAAATCAAATGCGAACGTCGTTTCTGCTAATGAATGCAATTAGCATGACGTTTTTGATTTGTTTTCCTGGAGGAGTGATGTGAATCGAAATGAAGACAGACGTATACTGTGAGCATAGGTATATGTACCTGTGGGCGGGCATGCCAAGCCAGCAAAGTCATTTGAATCAAGTCTATGTTGAATATTAAATGGCTGGCCAAGGACGGCGCGACTGAAGTAAATCGAAAGCGGAAACAAAAGTGAGCTCCACATTGACATCAATGCAACACTCACAAAGTCGAATTGGAGGTCATTCAGTAGGAATGCAGATGCGCTTGTGAATCCTGTATAGAAATTGGCGCTCACAATTTAGGCCAGGAAAGACAATAATCTCTGGAGAGTGAGTTGGTAAAATGCAACCTTATAGAAGCAGACGATTTCTTTAGGTTGATTATGTAAATATATTCGATTGGACGATTTCGGTTTCAAAATTAAACATTTCCACGGAGAAGCTATCGGAAGATGCTCTTAAATCTTGTTAACAAGGTCTCTAAGTTCATCGTTTTGACTTTAATAATCAGTTTCGCCCGGAAAACATTTCACCTGGCAAAATGCTGTCCGCCCGAAATTTTAAAAGATATTTCGCCCGAACGAATGCAAACTTCGAATCGACAGTCACATTTCGAACACAGACGAACACACCTAATATGTGTTTTGACAGCTTGAAAAATAAAATAAAGAAAAGTCTAAAATTTCTTGTTATTTTAAAAGAAGTACATTTTTAAAGTAGAATTATATAAACGCATAGCATAGCACTGTACTGCGGGTGTTAATACAAGAGAAAGACGAAGAGAATGCTCTGAAACGAGTTACTCGAAGGCCTTGCGAGATATATATCAAAAAGGTGTTTTTAAGGATCATGAAGTTGCTTTGGCACAATCATCGATTAGCCTGGAACTATTCACTATCCGAGGTTCTTAATATTTTGAGCATGCGCTTTGCCCTCAGCTTAAAGCTTACCCTACAGTAAAATAACTCTCATGGTTCTGCTTTATGGTCTGCTCAAGTTCGCCTCTAAAAATGGATAATAAATGTCGTAAATAGCAGCATATTCCGCCAAAATCTGTAGGTACTATCAATAAGGGAATTTTTTCGAACATCTACCTAACATTTTTCGCCCGGAACTCATGATAGGCAAAAAGTGAAACGTCACGGGGCGACCGACGTTCGTTCGGCATAATACTTGAAATTACTGTTCTGCCTCTTGGTAGTAAAACATAGTTGCCTACAGTGGTGAACTGTCCGACAGGATCAGTCGTTCAATATACATATATATAAACCTAATGTTGAGTAGACAGGGGCCGCTCTGTATTTCGTCTCGAAAATTAAATCATTCGGAATCGAAACATTGGCACTCAGTAATTCGAAAGTCGGAATTAAATTTCCGAATATCAGCCGCCATTTTTTTTTGTTCTCGCAAATCGGAATTTTGGCACTTGGCAACTCGATTCTTTATGTCAAACTCATTCGATTTTCGGATTTTTTATTCGTTGGCTATTTTCTTGACGGAAAAGTTGTGTGTTTTCATAATATGTAAGTAATTTCTTCGATTTTTCAGTGATGACAAAAAAGGAAAATAAAATCAAACATGTTCAAGGTTTTGTTTGCATTGTTCTATAAACGTTGTTACTTCTCGCTTTCCCCCAATAAATTCTGACAGTAGTTGTTGAATAAATAAGCAGCCATCCCCAAGTGGAAAATATAGCGAATTGCTACTCGATAATTTTCATGTGTCGTAGAGCAAATAAAACAAAAGATCTTGTAACACAAGACAAACTGCTGTAGGTGCTTCTAAAAAAACTATATAATTCGACAAAAAGTCCGACTTCTTTTGAAACTTTTAAAAAATCGCGTCAGCCAGCTGTCAGTAGTAAACTGAGTCGGCATTCTGTAAGGCGAAGCGTTAAAACTTTTTTGTGTGCACGAAACAAATTGCTTGTGTAACATAGGGCAAATCATTCGTGCGTACGAAAACGTTTGATCGTTTCGCCTTACAGAATCTGGCCCCTGGTTCTATGAACGTACCCGCACTAGAAACGATTAACTCGAAGTAACAAAAACTCTATAGATAGAGACTTTTCTCTTAATAAACAAACGCCAAAAATAAATCGTTCGCTAAAGCTTAACCCACAAAAAAATGGCGTCAGCTGTCAAAGATTTACAAAAAAAATTATCAGGTCTATCAAAACAGTAAACAAACATTTTTACTTTCCTCCCGAAAGCCGAAAGCACTGCCTAAGTAACGAATGACCCACAAAAACTGCTAAATTTACTCCGTTACTTCACTATAAAGTCATTTCCCAGTACGCCATCAGTGGTACGTCATTAGGCTGCAATAAATTCTCTACCAAATTCCAAAACAAACAACTGAGTTGTATTCGTATTTAAAATAGTAAAGTTAATGATGCACAACATGTGCAGTACATCTGAAAGCGCACAAATATTTCCAGATCCACATTTCACCTGAGCTTAACCCATACACATATATAATCTAAATAAACAAAACACTTTTTTTTGGGGCGGGATGAGGTTAATGCACCACAATAGCCATAAATAAAAAAGTTAACTCAACTGTAAATATAGAGTGCGTGGTCGAATATATGCATTTTCGATTTTACAGTAGGAATTCGAAAATAAAACCTTCACTTGACATTTGCGAAGCATTTCACAATTCAATATTCATTCTTCCACGTGACATCTCTCGTTTCAACAACATTCAGGTCCAATCAACTTGAAACTTCAAAAATCAACGGGCAGCCGTCGCGTCTCGTCGGCCGTCAGCCACAGCCGTTCAACCAAACTCGGTTGTGTGGTGCTGCAACCACAAGTGCTTAGTGCATGTATAGGTGTATTATAATACAGCCAAAGTGAAAGTTTGACATGGATACCCCAGCCGATCTTCAACAGCACACCCGTAGTCGTGCCGTGGCATGACACATAACTCGATGTGAGTTCTTTTCAATTTGATTAATCAACCATGAGTGCGAGTTTCCGTATACGGAGACATAACGGAGACACACACCACTGTTCAGAGACGAGTTGGCTGCCAGCAAACTGACACGAAACTGTTTCGCTGCAAACTTAGCTGCAAGGAGTTAACAAATTAATTATTTGTTGTCACACTCGCATCAATGTGCGATGATTGGGAAAGAAAAGACACACTCCCTCCTCTCCAATTTACTTTCGATTTTGATGATGCCTACATGATTGTCAACTCTTCTAACACATAAATTTGACACTTGAAGTGCGTCCATTTAATATCAATTTACATGGAACGTCATTTAACCTCTCTCACATAAAGCAATTACACAGAACATTGTGTTACTATCCATGAGAGTCGCCATGACACAACATACTGCTGACGTTCAATATAGTTATTTCCGTCTTTAGAAGCTCCATCACACCGCCATGTTGTGTCATTTTCTTTTTCTTGCATTTATGTTGTACGTACACATTACATTGCCATGACAGACATCAGGTAGAAGGGTGAGCAAAAATTATTATTCAATTTGATGGCAACTGCACGCAAACAGAAAGAGGTAACAAAAGAAACTGGTCGAAAGGTGTGACGTATTGATGACTTTTGATTAATTTGACAAATTTGGCACAATATGCATATTTTGCCTTCAATTTCCAACAGAAGAATGACATTGATAATGCTGTCATTTGGTGATCGAACGAAATGCCATAAGCTACAGTAGGTAATGTGCAACGATGACAATAACCATTTTTTGTTTTGTTTTCGAAATGTCATAATTAGTATGGAAGCAGGTTAAATATGTGTAAATCTGTCAAATGACACAAAACGTTCATTTGTTTGAATTTCTTTCTTTTATGATGAATATTAAGTGTTATGAAAGTGTGCCGAAAGACGTTTTCAAGTCATGCAATTGTGAAAATTACTATAATGGAGGTTTTAAGAGAAGGTCGTACTTTATTTGTTTTGCGACGGCTTTATGTCTCACAAGTGGCTCCCGGAAATTACGCCAGAGGAAATAAAAGCCAGATTTTTTTTTGGAAAAAATGCCAGAAAATGTTTTTGTTGTCGTATATTTTTGACAAGGAAATCTTTGTTGCTGTCAATGAAGTTTTGACATATATTTTCAAAGGTCCTAATTAAGATTGACTTGTGACCGTGTGTAGTTTAAATGTCATCGCGCTCATCAAATTAATGTTTTCAGCCGGCACAACGATGTGTCAAATGCAAACTGATTGTGAATCTTTACATTTGAGTTTTTAAAAGATGACTTTTATTTCCTAAAATTTGTTTAAACAGAAAACTGATATGGCTAACACAGAATAAATGACAGAATTTGGTGAATTATTTTATTGCAGATACGCGTCCATGTTGCCCTTATGTTTATTGTCAAACGTCTTTCAGATTATGGCGGTTTTTGTGTTCGATCAATTTGTACTGAGCTTGACAGAACTATGTGTGAAATATAAATGTTTCGTGGTGTTTATTTTGTATTTTCTATTCTGAAATTCACTTAAACGTCTAGAAAAACAGTATTTGCGAAACAAACAATCAGCTTTAATAAAAATAGTTTTTCATGAATGCCAAATTTGACAGCAACTTGATCCGATCTGCGTCAAATGCAGACGCACTTTGACACCATGGAACAAAACTTATTATGCTTTAATTTATTTGAAATTCCTAAGCTACACAAATTAGGTGTTCGTTGGGTAATACTATATGGGTGAGCAGTTCGCATTTTACAAACGAACATACCTATATTACAAATACCGCAAAATGGAACAATTCATCGGTTGACAGTTCTCATTTATATTTTTCGAAAAATGTAGGTGGGTATGTTCGTTTGACACATGACATTGTGCAAGCAATCTGTGGCGAACCCGCCACAACAAGTTGATACAAAGACAATCTGAAAGTGCTATTAAAACTTTTAAATTAGCTCCGCTTTCAGCTCATTTAAAAAACAAACAAAACCACATGCCAGTGGCGAAAACTAGCCTCGTACAGTTCAATAACTGCTTTTCGTATGTGTTCGCGCAGAAAGCGGAACTCGATATCATTGATTTCCTGTTTCGCTGTGCTTTCAGCTATTTATCAAAAGCGTTTGTCGCGGTTTCTGACAAAATATGAACCATGATGATGGATGATCCAATTATTGTTCGACTGCAGTGCACACATTCGCCTGCTTCATACTCCACCGTCTCATCCACGAACGTCGAACAGTCTATACCGAAATGTAGTACATTGTCCTGCAACCGTAAACTTCTGTTGCACTATGACAGATTAATTGAACGAAATAACTGGATCTGGGAGCGCTGAAGCTATGCAACGGCTGTGGTTCCTTCCCCCAACGAGCTGATAGATTCATTTTCGGTTTTCTCTGATTAAAATTGAAAATTCCCTCCATTCATGTGTCAGAGGATGGACGAAATTCTTTTATTATTCCCGTTTTCGGGGTATGTTCAGAAAATGTTAAAGCTGCGACGGCTTTTCGATTTAAAATTGTAAAATACAGGATAATGCAAAGGAGAATGTGCGGTTGGAAAATAATGCCGGAGGCAGCTAATGAAATTGTGACTCACGAGTGAGGTAGTAGTTGTCGTTGGGGGGATAGTGAATGGAGGTCGCTGTTATAAATTATACTCCATCGGAGGATGGGTGGCTATGGTGAAATTGTGAATTTATTTCAAACTGCATCGAGTGGCGAGTGAATAAAATTAAATTTAACGATGGTACTGTCGAAATTTATGCATTTAGCTTGATTTGTTAGTCCATTTATGGGCCGCGTGACAGAAGTTCTGCATTTTACTTATGGTGTACTGAACCGCATGAGTATTGTCATTCTGCAGTCGATGTATTGAGCAAATATATAGACTTAACGAAACACCAATAAGGTCCTGAATTGTATGACGAAAGTCATTCTTTCAGAAGGAACATACCAAGAAGGTAGCAGGAACAGGAATAAATAAAAGTTTTTTTTTTTGTACATTTTTCCATTTAACTATCTTGTGTTTTTGTTTGTTCGGGTCGTGTTTTATTTGTACCTCGGTCTGTGTTCCTTATAACTTCTCTGATACATATGGCCTCTAAAGTAAGCATTGAGGTGGTAAAAAAGCTGAAAACTATTCAGACGAGCATGTTTGTTAAATCTTTACTTCCACATTTAACGCTTGAAAAAAGTCACAGTTTGTATGTGTCTGTAAGTGTTTTTCAGAAAAACCCGGGGCTTAGCAACGTTTAGTTAACAGCTTTAGATGTCAGCTTTAAGGTCTTGTCTCTCATTGGAAAACACTAGGACTTATTACAACTTTGTCAATAGAAAGTTCGTCAGTGGTGTGGTCTACACCCACAGTAGCTGTGATCTTAAACACCAACCTCTCAAATGTTCCCCTCTGCCTGAACACACAAGGCCTTTTTCACTCTGACAGTTCATTTTATAAAGTCCCTAGGTGCCTACCACCACCTTTAACGTGGGCTCAAATTCTGTCCTCTTGGTAAAACTGTTCAGCAAACACTTCTTCATTAAACAATGAAAGGCAAAAGTGTCATCACTCTAAAGGTCAGACGCCCCATGATGGAGTGAAAACTGTGAATGATGGTGTTTCTTCTAAAAATACATTCAATACAACGCCTTTAATCCTAGCGAGTACGCGACCCCACTTGGCCTCTTACAAAAGCTGAGTCTTTTTTTCTGTTTAATTATTTCCCTCCTCCGCCATCCTTATCTGAACTCTTGCACACCTCTTCATCTCGCACCCGACGAACATGGACATAAAAATAACTACAAGGGCCGACAACATTGGCACAGAGTGTATACACAGAAAACTATACAAGAGTGTCCCCAAATGACCATACCCTGGGGTGTTGTGTCTGTTATTGTCCTGGCCATAATTACCCATAAAACACAGCAGCCAAAAAATAAAAAGGAGGAGGAGAGAGAGAGGGAGAACAACATTTTTAATTCCATTTCGGAGCTTCCACCTCTAGAGAGCAGAAAAGTAGAGGCGTCAAAAATATTAATTTTAAGCACCATGAAAGGAGGCACAACAACTAGAAGGACCAAACTGCTTCTCATTAGTGGGAATCCTTGAAAATATATATATATGCGACGTGTAGTTCGCAGTTTTCTCTTATTCTTCTTTATTTCTTTCGTAGTTTTGTATTTGTTTTCTTTGTAATGTTTCTTAACTAATTAAGCGAGTGGTTTGCATATCAAATGAACCTCGAAAGGAGTATAGGCAGAGGAGTATACGACTATAAGAAATTTATTTAATTATTGTTTGCAGGGAGGAGAGAACGTCTTACTCCATTTCTTTGTTGTTGTCAAACAACAGGACGACGACGAGGGCTATCATGCGATGTCTCGTGCTGAAAATTGTATTCATCAGGTTTAGCCATGTGCAGGAAATGTACAAAAGCGAATCCGTTCGTTTCTTTGTCCTTTCTGGGCGAGTTAATTGAATTTCATGTTGAAGAAATGTTAAAACTCAATTTGAAGTCGACTCGACTGAAATATGATTGATGTACACTGTACAGGTACAGTGGTGTATGCGTTATTTTATTTTTTTTTTGTTTCTCATTTAAAATGCGATATTTATTGTACCGCTTAAGGGTCACGCACGCAGAGTGGAATATTTAGGTTCTTGATCGTTTTCGGGGAACGCCGCACTTGGAGTGAGTAATCAAGTGGAAAATCTGTTCAGCAATTAGCAGTGAATGTCACAACGCTAAGCGGCCGATTTAAGGATCTGATAAGAGTTTAGTATTTTTTTTATGGCGATTCTGGTGAGATATTGTGTTTATAAGTTGGTGGGACTTGCTCGTAGAGATCCATATGTTGCTGTATCAAGTCCACGTCAGCTAGGGTGCACTGAAGGTGCCAACGTGGTTGGTAATTAGTCGTGACAAGTTTTCCTACTACTTTGTGACACAACATTACAATGCCCCTCAGGGATGGCGCGAATCTAAGCCGAGATTTTGGCATGCGTCTTGTTCTTTATAAATATTTTACTAGCTCATTCTCAGCAGAGCCTTTGATTTTTTGCCATGATAAGATAACACAACTAGTTGCTGAAAATGATGTTGCACAGTTTTCTTGACGTCCATTGACATGAGTTGTCATCACATTTAGAAGTGACAGAAATATTTGTCATAATTAAGAATCGCCCTTATCAATCCGAATGAACCTTGCCATTCATTTGTAAACACAGATTAAGTTTCTTAACCATCAGGAAATTCCCAGAGATAATCTCGGGTGGGTTTTTACGTGCAACATTGCAACAAAATGATTGCCGACTGTATAAATACGGAGAGAACCCGTTCGATTTGGTACAGATTAAAACATCAGCTCTACAAAAGCAGTTCATTTGAGTTATCTATCATCATCGTCATTATATTCTTTTACGAACAACAATGGCTGCCTTACACCAGACCACAGTCTTCCTCTTGCTGCTAGTGTGCTCAATGGCCATCATTACCGAAGCAGTAGTTAATCGTGTTGGACCCTGCGACCAGGTATGCAGTCGGATCAACCCCGAAAAGGACGAGTGTTGCAGAGCTCATGGTTATTCACATCACGTTAGTTGCAATGGCGGAATGTACTGTTATCGCCGTTATTAGTCAAAATAAATTAAAATAGAAGAATTCATTTGGTGTTGTTTTTTATATTTTTGTAAAGGGATAGAAAATATTTGAAGGTTTTCTAGGTTGAGCCCCCCCCCCAAATAATACGAAATAGACTTTATGGTTGCTACCACGACCCATCTTTCTGCAACACCTGGAAAAACACGCGGGCATTATACTCGTGCACCTTAGTCGTGCACCTGAGAACGCTACTCTGTTCAGACGCTCCGGTTCGGCACCCAATTTTTGCCTACACTCAAAATAAAACTGAACCCTTACCTGTGGTTTTAATAAGTGGATAGAAAAGAATGTGAAGAAAGTGTTAGGAGTCTTGACATGGGACTGTCAACGACTTTTTATATAGTGGCTTACGGATAGCCAGATTTAGATTATATGGGCGGTAGCCAGCTTAAGCTGTTGTGCAAATGGGAGATATCTAGCATTTATTTTCGAATTCGAGTGGCTTAACTAAGAAGTTTTTCTTCAGTATTTTTGTCAGATGTTCGCAAAAGATGGAGCAATAAAAAAGTCTCTATGATTTAATTTGCATTCTTCGAGGGGTTCAACCCTGTTTAGTAGTCCAGCAGATTGGGCCATTGCCAATGGAGAATGAGCGACAACTTTCATTCAAAAAATGTGTGAGCTTAGTCCGAAATTTTCTATATTGAAGATAGCTTTCTCAAAATGTAAAAATTCTTATAAAACACTAGCTGATCCGGCGAACTTCGTTCCGCCCAAATTCGTTAGGTAATGTAATGAAAGTAATAATTTCCAGCATGCACAATTCACATGCTACTTTATGTAGACGCTTAAATACCTCTTTCGTTGGGACAAAATTGAAAAATTCCGCGACAACGAAATCAATCCATTCGATGCGTCGACAGGAACATGACCATTACCAATACTTAGCAGTTGATTGGAGAACACTTCAGCAGATGGATCATTTAGCAAACATGCGATGTCGTCAGCTGAAGTTTCTTCAAAGCATTGATCTCATCGGCAGCGGTTGATCGTGGTATTACTGATAGCGTTTGCCGGAAATCGATTTAGAGTAAAATCAATGCACCTCCAAAACGTCTTGCGTCATTATACAGATCTTTCATATTGCGATTCAGAGCTTCTAACGCACGCTTATGCGACATTGTGCATTCGTCCCAGATAATAATTTTGCTTGCTACCAAAACTTTGGCCATTGCTGAATGTTTCGCTATGTTACATATTAGTTCTTCAACCGCTTGAATGTTTAATGGCAATTTCAATGCCGAATGAGCGGTTCGGTAACCTTCCAGCAGCGTAGCCGCTATTCCAGAAGATACCATCGTTGCCAGTGATGGTCTCATTAGTCAAATTTCGTGGATAACGCTTGGAACACTTGCCGTCGACCATGCACGGTGATTGTATGTTAATGGCGCCACACGGTCCATGAATCATGTTTGTAATTATGACATCATGCAGGTCTGGATCAGTTTCGGGACCTGGAATCTCGGCACATATCTTTCGACTAACCAAATGAAAATGTGCGCCTCTTTTTTGTCATTCAATCGAATACATCCAACATCGAGTATAACCAAAGACACGATGCTTAACAAAATAGTCCATCAGCGACCGACGAAATATTTGTAACTTTAACAGCCAAGAAGAAAGCTAACCGAACCTATCAACTTGGTTGGTAAGCCTTTTCGCTGCTCTCTCTACACCGGTACCGAAGGTGTTATGGTACCTTTGAGTTGCCCTCCCGATAACCCTACTCACGAATGAGCAGAATACAACGATTGTTACTCGCTCATTTTTCGTAACAACCCCTCCGTGCAAACTCAAAATGCTCCACAACTCCTGTTGCCTATCATTATTGTCCATGTCATCTCAATCACCCCTACATTTCAACTTACTCACACATACTTATGCAAGGATCCTGAAAATACATGTCAAACGAAAATGATAGATTCAATAACCATGAAATAAATCAAATCTACTCCATTTCAAAAACGTACTTAATGTAACATAGTAAACATAAATAAACGTATTAGGTAGGTTACATTTAAAAAAAAAATTTCAAAATTGTTGACAACAACAATTTGCTTGGAAAATAATTAAAATAATTGACAACAACAATTGCTTTGAAAATTTAAAATATTTTTTTTTTGTATTTGAAGTGTCACTACTCGATTTCTACCCATTTTATTTTTTTACAAAGTGCTTTTCCCTATAAAAAACGAAGTTTGTGCCTTCAACGCCACTGGTTGAGAATTTTCCGACTTTTCTTTTTTCATAAACCATCCCTGATTGAAGACGAATAAAACACAACAAAAATCATTGAAATCGGTTGAGCCCTTCGTGAGTTATAAAGTCACAACGCACTTGCAACAATTTTATATATATAGAGATTTAATCTGTATACGCTAAATATATTATTATAGCGACAGAAAAAATATTAAGAAAAAATCTAGCACTACGATGAATTTAATTCTAAGAAAAATGATCCTTTCCGTTAAAATAGATGGAAAGAAGCCACAAAGATTGAGGCGACGATGGGTTTAAAAGAAGTAATAACGGCCAGTCGACAAATATGACTTCAATGCAAAATTTGTCCATAGAACTGCAGAGTTTCAGACAACCACATAAAAAAACTAGCTTCTTATAAAATAACCAAAATATTATCAAAAATAACTAAAATATTATCAAACTGCTTAAAAATTAAATGGCGCTCTTATGCTAAGCAAACAATTTCTATTTGAAGAAATATGACATTTTTTTGAGTTCAATTCATCTTCGAATACTAAGAAATTTGTCGCATCACACAAAATAATTTCAGATCGATTAAACCAAAGTTTATCTAATAAAGTGAGAGAAATGTTGGTTTAATTGAAGACACATTAGGGGAGACCGGGGCTAGTTGGCTTAAATTTCCATTTTTTTTCTTTTTCTCTCGAACTAAGCCTGATATCAAGACAGTTCAGATATCATTAAAAAAACATTCTTTGGTCTTTCTAAGCAAAGTTCTTTAATTTAAAAAAAATGTATGTGGACATTGGACAATGTTTTTTTTTTTAATTTTACTAGAACACCTCGATTGTGTCAACTAACCCCGGTACCGGTTTTCTTTTATAGGTCATCATTTTCTGTGAGTCCCGAAAAAATTATTGAGTCAACTCTAGCCCCAAATGCCAACTAGCCCCGGTCTTCCCTACTCTGCGGGAGAAAGTTTGTTTCCGCTTCTTTTTCTCGGGTTTCTTAATATTTGGGTCATATTGACATTCAATTAATGTATGTTGTAAGAAGATTTAAACATTGGAAATCAATTATGAGTGCTTTTGCTATAGATACCTTTCTTTTCAAAGCAAGATGACCAGATGCATGTCGGATGATGAAATGAGCCCTAATTCACGACTCAATTAAAAATCTCAAGACATATTGAGGGAGTCCCTTAACAGCATTCTTTTGTTCGATGTGGGAGTCTGTTTTCTGTCGGAGGAATAGAAGTGCCCACTAATTTCAGGATGTATGTTCGGATAAAAAAAAAAATGTAAGTCCAAATGGATCCTTGTATAATTGATTGCCAACAGAGGGCCAGCAGAAACAACTGGGTCGCATTTAGAGCTAAATTTAAAATTCGAGGTACAACCACACAAGCCTAATTAAAAAATTAAAAAAAAAAGCGTAAAAAAATGTCTGAACTCACTTTGTCGGATTCCTCTACACTTCATCGTTGATATGTGATCGAAGATAGTACCTACTTGCCCCGTAAGTAGTAAGTGAAAATCTAAAAATGCTGGGATTTTCCAACTGATTAAATTTCTACCCCATTTACATATATTTTCTTTGAGTAGGTATACAAAATAAAAAATAACAAAGAAGTCTTCTATTACGATTTATTTTGACTAATAGCGACGATAACAATGCATTCCGCCATAACAACTAACGTGGTGTGAATAACCATGAGCTCTGCAACACTCGTCCTTTTCGGGGTTAATCCGACTGCATACCTGGTCGCAGGGTCCAACACGTTTAACTACTGCTTCGGTGATGATGGCCATTGAGCACACTAGCAGCAAGAGGAAGACTGTAGTCTGGTGTAGGGCAGCCATTTTTGTTCTTAAAAGAATATGATGGCGTTTACAGATTAAGCGCAACGGATCACTTTTATAGGGATGATGTTTAGATCTGTGCCAATCGAGCGCTTTCTGTCAGTATTTATACGGTCGGCATTCGTATTTTTTGCCGGTGTTACACGTAGAAACCCAATCGGAGATTATCTCTGGGAAGTTCATGACGTTAATTCATGAATACCCAGCGATTATCGGTGGTCGAGTTTAATCTTTTATTTACAAGTAAATAAGCATTTTTTCTTGAATCTGATGAGGGCAAGAGTCAGTTGTGTGCAAAATTTAAATAATTCCAGAATTATTCCCAATTAACTCGTATATGTGATGTCTGTCTGCATAAAGCTTCAACTTCAGACATTTTCTTTATAATTTGCTCTATGACTTGATGTGACAGACATTGAATACTTGTTACCGCTTTGAAAACAGTTCTTGTATCATGGTTCGAATGGCGAGACTTAACAGGAGAAGCTCTATATAAATAAATATTGAACGCGAATGTATTTACTTAAATTTTGACATAATCAGTCAAACTACCCACCAAAATATTCTTCACTGTGCAACAATCTCTTCATTCTTTAAACGGCGGTCGCTTCTAATTATTTTTTTTAGAAAAATTGCAACTTGTTTTAAAAATGTGAAACTAGTTTCAAAAATGGGAATTTAGTTTTAAAAATCTGTAACTATAGAAATGTATGAATCGATATGCGGTGACCAATTTGTGGGACTGTGTAGATTCTTTTGAATGACTTCCACGAAACTGAAACTTAAAAATACATGAGTGGATATGTTTTGAGCAATTTGTGGTACTGTTTAATTTATTTGAATGATTTTCACAAGTAGAATGGTTGAGTTTATTTGTTAATGGTGTCGAAGACTCTTGATGGTGATTCGAAAAAATCGCTGATTTATTGTCAAATGTAGTCAGTGGAAACGAGGTATTATAATACCTTTTTTACAATACGAGTATCTTCATAAAACGGCGCGGAAATCAGACGTCTTTGATTTTACCTATGGTTTAAAAGGCTTCTCTCTACCTTCCAAATTTCTGTGATACAAATACTTGCCCTTATACTTGTAGAAATTAATATACGTAGTATAAGTCTGAAGAAATAGGTGACGATGTATTGTTGAAGGGCTTTGATTGGTGGCAGCGAATATGGACTGAAAGTTGATGGTTTCAAAACGAATGTATTGAAATAAAAAATATGTTTTTATGTGGTATTTTCAAAATTTATTTTCATGAGATTCAATATCTAGGAAATAATTCGGACAAATCCAATGGCCCCCACAATCCATTCTGTCTGTCCAATGTTGGTCACCTAACTTTGGTAATATTTGGAGTTAAATTGCCTACCTATTACTCAACCTTGGCTGGTTTTATCGGCACTCGCCAGCAACTGTATACGTAACTCTAGTAAAAAATGTCGAAAGCCAGTAGTAAGTTCTGCGACTGAACATAACAAACAATAAAAAAAAAGTCGGCTCAATAGGTTTCTATAGGACTCAAGCTGCTCAATCATCGTTAACGTGACTTTTATTTTGGCACAAGCTAAGTGCTTTCACAAGTTGAACAACCATCTTGTTCCGAGAAGATACCTTCAATTTAATGGCATGCAAATCTGGGACCCAATGACTATTGCTTCTTTGCAATAAGAGTGTATGAGCCCACTAAAGGGAAGTTGCACTAAAACCTATTTCCATCAACCTATAGTTCCAGCACTTCTTGGCTGATGTCAAATAGTACATGCTTCAAAAAGACCCCACCAATATCGAGCGAGCATGCCCTAGAATTGTTACCACACATTCCATGTTGCACTTCAATCAGCAGCAATGCAGCATTCACAGGAGCGTGGTCGTAAAATCAAAAATACCCACCCGCATTCGAATGTCCAATTCCTTTCCCTGTTGCCATAAAGAGTACAAAACCCAATACCAAACGTTACAGCCACAGGAGTTGTCTGTAGTCTGCAATTCTTTGATATATCCTCTATGCATTTAACCTCTTTCTCTTCATCTAAACGTTTCTATCGTCTGCGTGTGCGACATCACAAACGCATCAAAGCACAATAGATTGCCAGCAGGTTGCAGAGGTTTGCTTTCGTTCGTAATCCTCACCAAGTAGGTGTTGTAAGACTGCGTCAAAGGACTCCCATTTGTTATTTGTTATTTATACATTGTGTGGTGACACCTGTGGGTGCAACTTTAACTCTTTGCCACTCCGACTCCGTCCGCAGGCATATGATACTCATAAAACGGTTCTTACTTCAAGAAGGTGGCAGTTTGGCAATTCTCTTTGCAATCAATCTTTAAGGCATTGCCGCTTTGTCAGACCCTAAAGAAAGCGAAAAAAAAACAATTTGAAGAAAAAAAAAAAAAAACAGTCGGTCGCCTGCCCCTAAGAAATTGTTATTCCGTCAGCATAGCGGACTTAAAACTAAAAGGAATACATAAATAAAGAGGGATAGAAAACAAAATCCAAAGCGAAAGAGGAATTTCATTCTAAAATGTAGCTATACGTGATTTAAATGCCAACTACGGAATATACCCAAAAACAAACAATAAGGCAGGCTAAATAATCGGTAAAAGACAAAACAAAATCGATTATTATTAAACGGCCACTTTCTCAGTTTGCTGCCACTATTGCCGAAGGCGACTAAAATAGAAGAAAAGACAGCCGAGACGAGAGATGGCTATGGATGGAGGCGAAGAGAAACTTGTTGAACTCGGCGCGTTGACCGAGAAATTTGCGTAGAAAATTATTCAAATTGTTAGTTTGTTTAATTTTAAATTGTGCGTCATGGTTGTTATGTTGCGGCTATCAATAAATTTTCACACCAACAGAGCAAATATTCGCATGAGATCATGGGAACTGTATGGACACATCTTCTGTGCTGTGAAAGAGGTGTACTAAGGCGAATAAAATGGGTCTAATGCAGAGCGGTAAAGTTGACTGGAAGCTATTTGGAAACACATAACTAGTTTATTTTCCAAGCCCTTTTCAGGTGATTTTCTTCGAGTACTCGATTCTTGACAGTCAATTCAATAATCGGCTTAGACACAACTTACATGGATGATAGTGACAAAGGCAGTTGGTGAAGAGGATCATGAAGAAAGCCTCTCGCTAAGCTTCCACGTTAAAAGACTGACAGTTTAATTACTGCAAAATGGCATTTGTCGACAATATTGATTTCGGTTAATTTGCTGTATAAATTGGGGACAGAGAAATGAGAAATAAGTCCCCAAAGAAGTAATAAAAGAAAGGACCAAAATTGGGATAAATTTTCATAATGAAATTATGTCCCATTTTGAAAATGCAAATTAGGTCCCAATGAAATGAGGCTTCACTTGAATAGCACACCATGCAAACTGCCATTATTATTTTTATATTATCTTTAATAATTAAGCAAGGATTAGTTTTTATTTTTTAGCTGCCATTATAAAAGTTAATCTTATAGAAAAAAGTAAAATTTCTTTCAAATGCCCAACACGTTCTCAAAGCCAAGTTAGAAAGGAAAAATACTGGAAAAATACGACTTGTTTCTTATTTCACATGAATAGCACACTTCAAGATATTTACACTTAATAATATTTTAAATATGAACAAATACTTATAGGTATATACATATTACTATGAATTTTACAGAAAATTTAAAAATATTTCATAATGGGTGGAGCCTCCCTTGTTTAATATTGTCTCATAGATCCTGTTTGGTTTAGAATCATACAAACTTTTTATATATTCATTTATTCAAGGGAAATTAAAGTCCATGCTCGTTGAACTGCTTCGATTAGCTCAGTTTTTGTTGAGAACTGCTTTCCCGACTCATAAACTTTCTGGACCAGCCATCCCCAAACATTTTCTATGATGTTGAGGTCCGGCGAGTATGGCGGCCAGCTCAAAAGTGTGACATTTTTGGACTCGATCCACGATTTTACCACACGGGCAATGACGGAAAAGCCTTCTCTAGAACATTTACACAAGTTTTAGCGTTCACGTTTGTTGTTAATATTTGCAGCTCACGGGCTCAATAATATAATATGGCCCCCCCAAACCATAGCACCACCCTCTCGACTGTGTAAGCGACCCAACTGATGAGTTTCCTTCCTCAAATGATGAAAATAATAATGGAAGCCATCAGTACCCTCCAAATTAAATCTTTTCTCGTTTGAAAAAACAACTCGGTGCCATTTTTTGTTCCATGGCATGTTCGATCGGCAAAATGTTAATCGCATTTTTTTTACGTTTAAGATGTTTGATTTGTTCAGCTTTAGAAATGACCCACCAAGCAGTTGTTTCACTTGCTTGGACTCCTGATTTTTCTTTAAAAGAAAGTACACTTTGCGTACGACCTTTCATATTTTTTCCGTACTTGAGTTCATTTTGAATGAAATTGTATACTACTTCTCTGCTAAAATTTGAAATGAAGATGAAGACAAAACAAACAAAAACAATAACAATGAGGAAGAAGAATATTTATGGATAACCAAATAACAACAAATTTATGAAATGTCCTATTCAAGTGAAATGGAGTGTATTTTTAAATAATAATTTTCAACGCTCGATTTTTTTAGTTATTCTAGTACTCGCTTGCTTTAATAAAAATAAAATGTAAGCCTCGCTTTGAAAATAGCGCGAATTGTTAATCTATTCTGTGACTGCCTGATGGTTTTCAACGGCTTACGAAAACGTTAAGAAATGTAATCCTCACTTTGAAAGTCATCAGCGCGCTTTCCGCTTTTCTGTTACGCAATTTTTCCCAGCCATGTTATATTTTAAAATTGGGACGAAAAAGTAATGCTGGACTCTTATTTCACTATGAAACCAGGGCATAGTTGACAAAATTAAATTATCCCCTCAAAAAAGTCAAATTGCCCCCACATTCGGTCAATCTTTGTTATTGTTGTTTTGTATGCACATTTTTGGGGGTTTATTTAATGTTTACTTTGGGGTCTTATTTCCAGGGGCTTAATTTAGTGGAGCCTGGACTTACTTCCCAAGGAAACATATAAAACACCCTTCCTCAGATAGTGCTTGTAAAGAAAACACAGCCACCAAGTCATATTTGCAACCGTAAACCAAAACGTCCGCCCCAGTGGAACGGGTAATAAAAGTATTCGCACTTCTTAGCCATCGATTCAGCTCAGTCATTACCTAACTTCTCGCTTAATTAAAACAAAATGCAATAAAGCGTATAGGGAAAAATATTAATCAACAAACTGTGCAATAACTTATCGCTAACAACCTTTGCGAAACCCATCAAAGCGTGCACTCCCTGCAGGAAGTTCTCTCGCACAAATCCAGCCAATTATTGGCAAAATAAATCAATCACCTGCACCCGTTCTTCGGTTCGTCTGTCTGCAACAGCGCCACAGCGGAGTGCTCCTTGAAACGAGAAAAGAAAACTCCACCGAGAGGATTCATTGGTGCAGTCTATCCGTAGACATTTTTCCTTTATACGCCTCCACCCACTCGGGGGCAGCCACTTCTCCAGAAATTGATTAATGAATTGGGGCATGAAAATCGCACAAAAAAGAATGAAATTGATTTTGTCTGGCAATCGGCCAGAGAATCAGCTTAGCAGCATCACTCAAACAAACCCGACCGCGCCCGATGACCACAGTGATAAGGATTTATGACAGTCGCACACTGAACAGTTGAAATCTGTGAAAACTGTCACCTGGCATGTGCTCACTCAGTTGTGTGCTGCAGTGCTGATAAGGCAAAAGTCTGTCATATACACAGCGAGTGCGGGTGAATGGATGCAGATAAAGAGCTGTCAAAATGGGGTGCGCTCCCGCCTCCCGTGTGGAGATTCTTGTGATTAAAACTACGGAAGTACAGATTGTTTTCGTTTCATTTGTTTGCTATTTTTTGCTTCGGAAGCTTATTTTATTATTTTATTTCAACCGGTCACCAATGGGAGTGTGCATGTGTATGTGGTTAGTATTTAATTTGATTTTTTATGTCTTGCTGCTTGTTTATTCACTTTTTGATTGAAAATACACATTTTATTTGTTTATTTTGCTGATGACGTTTTATGGGCGCTGCAAGGTTGAAGCTGATTATAAACGCTGAAACTTGATCGTTTTATTATATATGGTTGCAGCAATTGAAACACGGTCGGACACGATTTGGTTTGGCAGTTTAATAAACAACGTGGGCCACTGAATTGGCATAAAATTGGATCTTTATTTGGCAGTTTTGCAAGCAGAAAGGAAAAATGTGAGATGAGAAATAATGTTGCTTTCATAGCCGAGTCTGTTGACTTGATTTCATAGTAGCTACTGCGAGCTTAATTGGAAATGGTTGCCAGGCTCAATGGTAACGGAAATGTTATTTAGGACAGGGAGCCTCCAGTAGCTCTTTCGCCCCTTGTTATAATGAACAAGCACAAAACAAATCAATCTATTGAAAGCAAATTGTTCCTATGTCACCGGTCCAGGATTCAGTCCTTCCAGCTATGTTTTCTTTTCATGACATGTTGCTGGTATCTGCTAATTACTTCACCAACAATTGAGTCATCGAAAGGCAATGCAACTCGAAGTAAGAGGAGGCTCTAAAGTGTGACCAAAATTGGATTGAAAAGCCGAGGTAAGAGAATTTTTGGGGTTATTTATTTATGTTTGTAACCAAAAAAAAAAATAACAATGAAGCAATACAAAACGTTGCAGTCAAAATAAAAATATCTAAAACCAAGTGTACCGGAAGGCAGTGCTATGGGACCTGTATTGTTACTTTTATACGCCTAACTTCGACAACTTTGACTCAACTTTTTGCGGCACATTTACTACAGAACACCTAAGTCGAGTAGAGGTATTTTAGCTATGCATATACATACTTACTACGGACGAACTTTCTGAGAATTTTGAGAAGTGGTTTTCAATAAGTTCTCCTAAAAAAAATAAATTAAAACACCATCTCAATGGCAGACCCCTTAAAAGTCGGTTGCTATTGCTCTGCGCAGCTGTTGAATATAGAGATTAGAGATCGAAATATGTATCCAAAAACTGATGACAGTGGACGTCCATTATAAGGAATATGCAATACAACAAATGTTTTTCTTATATCTATATAAATAGGCGAAGGCAAACCAATTTCATTGCCTTAAAAGCAACATATTAGCTTGATTTTTGTTAAGAAGACTATGCCGTCTGCAACTCATTTTCCAATATTTTATGCATAAGCCAGGTCACTATAATGGTAGAATTTCTATCCGATATAACGAGCTAGGCTAGGCCCAGGGTCCCTACAGACCTGTTGCGCAAACAATTAGTATTAGAAAAACTGGGCCGGCATTCTGTAAGGTGAAAACGTTTAAACGTTTTCGTGCACACGAACAGTTTGCTTCATGTGACATAAAAAACGAAAGAAATTCTCGTGGGAGTGAAAAAAACGAACGAAAACATTTTCTTTGACGTTTCGCTTTTATTTAAATTTGCTTCTTAGTTAAAAAGTTATTTTTTTCTTTTCGTTTTGTTCAACGTTTCAGGTTTAACATAGCTGCCTTTCATTTGGATACAGGTACACGAAATACATACGTGCCTCCTATTTTAAAGCTTTCCTCAACGTCAAAACAACTCAACGAAAATAAAGCTACATACTGAGACTGCCAAACTATAATTTTGCTGTCACACAGTTTCTCAAACCTAAAGGAATGTAAACAAAAAAACGTTATGAGTTACATGAAGCAGATTTTCGCTTTCGCGTGATTTATTTCGTTTTTTGAAACGCAAAAGTGGTTTTCGTTTCGTTATTTACAGAATCCCACCACTCGATTGAAAACAAAGAAAGTATTTAAATGACACAATTTATTGTCATCTATTTATTTAAAAATTAATTAGAAGCGTTTAAATAAACATATTTCTTAATGATTTCTTTTTTTTTTTAAATGTACAATAAATCGAAATATGGAACGATCTTTGTACTGTAAGTCTACTGTATATCAAGCGAAGCCCATTTTTATGACAAACGCTTAAGCAATTAACAAAATATACGCATCAACTTTATCCAATGTTCCTTTGGCACTTTTTCCTGTGAAATTAAATGAACTAAATAATTTCCTGTCCTTTTTAGATCTAAGAACTAACTCTTTTTATACCGGCGAAATTAGAAATTAAAATTCATTTTGCACAAAACGAAAACGTCTTTCGTTTTGGGACTTGGGCACATTTCGCAAAAAGAAAATATTTAAAAACACTTCAATGAAAAAACTTGCGGGTTGTGATTTCGAGTAACTAAACGAAAATTCGATTTGTTTTCAAAGTCAGATGATGGAAAACGTTAGTGCAGACGAAAACGATTGAACGTTTTGATGAAACCTCTGGATCTTTATTTTTCAGACACAAAATCGTCGTCGCTTTGTTTAACGTTGAGAATGGAAATGTGCTAGGAAATTTCATTCCGCCTTACCAATAACCAACTTTAGTCCGGCAGGTTATGCAAAGCCTCCTCACTTCCCAAGATCCCTTTACCAATAAACCAATATAGTTGCCAGAATATCGCTTAGTGTAGGGGTCAAATGTTAATATTGAAAAAGTTGGATTATTAGTGAGGCCGACTGTATTTAATTGTCCTTTTTGTGCTTCATATTAACACCTCTTACAAACTTTAATTGAATTCACACAACTTCATTGTCTAACTGAGTTTTGATCTTTTTTTATCAACAACCAAACGAAAGTCTCAAAATTTGTTTGTTCTGTTTATGTTTAAATACAAAAGCTTTTTTAAGTTATAAACTCAAACCGTTTTATCTGATCCAGTGTGTGTTCAGCCCTAGTACAGAAAAGCTACCTTTACAATTTTAGCCTACATGCATAGGTGAGTATATTTAAACTACCCATTGACCATCAAGAAAAATGTAAATCAAGCATTTGCTGTGCTATTTTGTTAGCCAAATTATGAGCAGTTACCAATTTCCTGTTCAAACCTAATAAATAACTCCAATAAACGATATCGCTGACTGCATTCTTATGATTAACTATATACCCAGTCGATTGTAATTAGTTTTGGCGCTCGTGTTAAAATGACCGGTTCTCCATGTAAAGCGATTTAGCAGAATCAACCAGAGAGAAAGTTATAAAGCCGACAGCTATATTATAATAGCAAGCATTTATTGGGTGCCGTGAAATAAGGCCAAGCGAAATAAGGCCAAATCTGAAAATTTGGCTTTTTTTCACTTAACAAAAGTGAAATAAGGCCATATTTCAACAGTTGGTCTTATTTCACTCGGACAAAGTGCAATAATGCCAACAAAATTTGAGTAATAAGACCAAACTTGCACCCACCCCGTAATCCAACAATAAACCCAAGCAGGGGGGTTGCAGGGGGGCAGCATGCCCCCCCATACATATTTCATAGTTTGAAAGCGCAATAACACCAAATTGGCGTTATTGCACTTTGTCAGAGTGAAATAAGGCCAACTGTTGAAATATGGCCTTATTTCACTTTTGTAAAGTGAAAAAAGGCCAAATTTTCAGATTTGGCCTTATTTCGCTTGGCCTTATTTCACGGCACCCATTTATTGACCTCTGTCGCATACCAGTTTCCAGACTGTAAGCATATATAAATCACAAGGTCAAGAAACTTGTCTTTCAACGATTGCTGTCTCTCTGAAGCAAATGAGTTTTCTCACAATTTCCACCGAAACAAATACCAAACAATTCAGCAAATAAAAAGTTATCGCTTCATTTGAAAATAATCGTGCGATATTTCAATTAATTTTCCAGATGTTTCACTTAAAATACCCATCACTGTTCCTTTGAAGAACTATACCGAATCTCGTGCGAACCAAATTCCTTTTCAATTCGTTAAACATTCGAAAATCAGCACGTACAAGTTTTTTATTCTTTCTCTTCTATAACAATAGAACAACAAAACAAATCAAACTTGAGATACAACACAACAGTATAATAATTTCCCATAATTACGCAAGGCTATCAGGCAGTCGGTCAGCAAATCACGTAACGTAATCGAAAATCAAATTGTGTGGCTTTCAGTAAATGAGATATGGCTAGCCATTCGTGTTAAAAATTATAACCAAATGGGAATGGGAAACTCTAGCCGACTTACAGAGGGCTAATTATTGATTACAATGTTTGCAGTGCTGTTTATTGCGACTCCCAGCGTCCCAGGTATTTATATTGTAATTATCATCTTTAATCGCAACCGAGTACAATAATTGATTTCCTCTGAGTTACGTAAATAAAAAAATTGTTGCGCGTTATATTTAAATTGAACATTTTCTATTTCATTACACCGCGCAGACTGGGCTTTGGATGTATTTATCGCGCTGTAAGGTAATTTGTTATGCAATTTTATTGCAATACAAGTTTGTAACAACAATAAGAGAAATGAGTAGTAACGATTTTACCGCAGAGTTGCAGTATTTCTGATTTAGCTTTTCGATGAGGTTTTGACACGCAGACAGATTTTTAGCTTCTGAAGCTGATTTGGATAGATTGTGTGTAGCCAACAATATGATGCCTCCAGTCACAACAATTACAAGTTAAAACCTTTCTCACCGTATGTAAAGAGTTATGTGCAGTATTTTCCAATGTTCGGCGTATGATGGTTTTTTTCACAAACCCCTCAGGGTTGGCAATCTTTTACAAAAATCAATGCAGTACTTACAAGAACTTAGTTCAACTTGAGACTTATTTTATAAAATAAGAAAAGTGAAATCGACCGAATGGTTCGTGTCTGCGCTTAAACGAGATGACTTTTCATGTTTTTTTTTAAGTTCCCAATTTTTTTTTTAAATATAAACATTTTATTTTCAGTCTTTACGGGTGGAGCTTGGAACAAGAACACCAAATGGCACAAAATATCATTGAAGACTGTCTAGTACTCGTATTTGAAACATTTTATACGTTCCATTGATTTTAACAGAACCAGAAGAATATTCAAGCTCAGCTTTTGCTATTTTTTAAGATCCTAATAATTCAAAATTATACAAGTGTGATTAATTTTTCGATTTCGAAAGTAAAGCTTAATAAAACAAACTCAACGATACGTTTTTGACAAAAATTTTATTTCATTATAAAGTTTGGACTTGGCCATTAAGTGTGAAAAACTCGCAACATGCGATTCTTTTGGGGTAATTTTTAACCACTTTTTCGCACATTCCTGACTGTAGCTCGGCCATAACTTGAATAATATTGGTTTTTAATGCGTCTAGAGTTATTCGCGTAAAGGCGGTCTATTGCGTAGCACCACAGAAAAAAATACAACGATGTCAAATCGCGTGATCAATTGACGTCGCTAAAACGTGAAATTACGCTACCAGGAAACTTCTTACGCAATAAAGCCATAATTGGTCGTGTTGCGTGGCTTGTTGCCCCGTTTTGTTGGAGCCACATATCGTCCAAGTCATGATCTTCAATCGCCGGCCAAAACAAAATTTACTGTAACCGTCGATAATCGATATTCGACGATGCCTTACGACATCAATTATACGCTTCCACTCTCTTCAAATTTCTTCACAATTTTATTGAATGCTTTCGTATCGGTCGATTATGACGACCACAATCATCGCGTAATGCGCAAAAAGTGGCTACGTTTGAGTCACCACTTTTGTAGTAAATTTTAATAATTTTAACGCGTTGTTCGACTGTTAAGCGATCCATTATCGTAGATGGCAGACATTGAACTAATATTATTACACTTCAAATGACAGCTGGGTTTAACAAGTGTCAAATGTCAGCGCTACCAACTTATTTTTGTAAGCCCTTCTTTTCAAATAGCCCCATAATTTAAAGAAGTATAGAGCTTTTAGGTCTGGACAACTCAAATTCCTGATTTAGCAACAGGCCCCTAAGGACCCTAACCTTGCTTCTCACAGCCATTCGTTTCGTGTGAGCAAGGTTCGGAGTTGTGAAATTTATTAGCGCAGTAGATGTTTCGAAAAAGTGCAGTGAATTCAAATTTTGCGGCGTAGATCTTATGGCTTTTGCTTTATAATTTGTTTTTATTTACAATCTATGTATGTATACAAAAATAAGTTGTGGTTGGAATTGATTTTCTCTGTAAGAACCGATTTTGTTTCTGAAAATTTCCCTGTATGTGTATTGGTTCACGTAAAGGATTTCAATGAAACTTTGTGCGTTTTGTTTTTATACGAGTGTTTCATATATCCTTAATGACGGAAAATGTATTTCGGTCGAACCAGTAATTTTTTTGTGTTATTGCACTTCCAATTAAAAAAACATTAAATTTCATTCTCATTAAAATATTGTTTTCAAAAAGTTATTAAAAAAACAAACAGCAGAAAATAAACAGTGAAAACCAAAATTCAACAGCATCATACTGGTCAAGAGTAATGAATAAACTAATAAAGGAAAATAGTCCAAATAAAATAAATTCGAGATAAAAGCCACCCAATGTTGTTGCAGCAGCACAAATGCATAGAGTGCAAAGTTAGTTGGACACAAACGAGCTGTGAGTAGGAATACCTACCCCGAATTATATAGGGAAGGTGTATAGGGCTTTATATAAAAATCCATTGTTAAATAAATAAATTCGCGCTGAACTGAACACTAAAAGGATTCTGTTACCTCACTCCGCTTGTTGCTATACAAAAAAAAAAAAAAAAAAAGACTTTGTTCAATCGTAAAATTAAATTTACGTGAAGACGTGCGATAAAGTTGGACTCTTCCTATACCATACTTTTTTATTGCAACATCACTCGTACACCCCCCACAGAACCAGAGCTTACCCGTACCTGCAAAGAAAAAGAAAAGAAAAATAAATAAGTACAAGGAACAATTCAAATGACATGCATTAAACAACGAATACGCTTTAAAAGCATTAAACAATGAAATAAAAAAAAGTGAAATAAAATTAAAACAAAAAGCCGCTTAGCAAAGTCGAAATCATTAATGAGTGCAAAAATCCTCATGCGAAACAACTCGTCCAACAAGTCCCCGGCACTTGACATCGCAGCACCAACGCCGTCTACTACGTCGCCGTCGATGTTAATGTGCGGCCTGCGGGCTGGGGCTGGGGCGTTTGCTTCCTCCAATGTCGCCCATTTAATGCGCGGATGTGGAACTTGAATAGTGCACTAACTGGCGGGGGTGCTCAGGCTCACTGCTCGCGTAGGCACTCTCATACCCGCCGTAGTAGGCTTAATGCGCTCCGCACTCACAGTGCAGTTGCCTCTTCAATGTGGTCTTGTTGTTTGTCGTAGCGCTTCACTTCTATGGTGGCAAACAGATAGATTACCGGTAGGCAGTCTATTGACTGCGAGACGGAGTCACTGGAATTGGATTCTTTATGGAGAGTTTTTTTTTCTTCTTCTTCCTTGGCGGTTGCACTGTTCATGTATGAACGGAGCTGACAACAATAAGACACCCAACTGACTGTGCACCAGTGATGGAACGCCGCGATGGAGGACAACCTCCGGGGGAACACAAATCAGCAAATATAGATATAGATAGTAGGTATGCTTCGAAATGAATCCTCTCGGTTGCCGCAATTAAAGCTTATAAAGTCGCGTTGCGCCTACTGTCGTTTATTGTTCCATTGTGGTGGGGTATTCAATCGGAAATCTGAATGAGGAGCCGAGGTGACGTTGATTGGAGTGCGCTGAATGTACGCGATGGTAGGTATACCTACATATAATTGAAGCGGAATGGTTGTTATTATTTGATGAGCCTCTCTTGTGCAAATGAAAGCAAAATGGTATCGCGACTAAATGGATATGCGATCGATCGTCATTTAATGGTGACGGTCGCGTTTTGATGGGAGGAAATGCAATTGTGATGGCTAAGAAGCATTTTAATTCGATTGCTGATGGATGTGGTATTGCTATGCGGGCGTAGGTCTTAATTTAGAGATATGGCTTAGAAGGTTCAGCCTATAACCTTACTTTGAGCACGCCTAAAGACACCGAACTGTGTTTCGATAACAAGTATTTTAACAATTATTTATAGCTCGTTGTCAATCCACCCTTTAGAGGAGGATCGGCAATGTCAAGACCTCAGATATGTAGGACCGATTGTAACAAAATCGTGTCTCCATTCTCTTGGAATCAGTATGTATATTATTATCCCAAGTTGGTGGTGAAATGGTAACCTTTTGACTGAGAGAAACATTATCGAACGTATGACGACACGTTATTTTTTCCCGGTCAACACCAATAATCCTACTCAATTTACCACCGAATCTAGTACTCTTCTTGATGTTTAATTTGTTAGCGATCGTAATAAAATTCTTCTTTATGACCAGCTTTATGCACCTGCGTTTTCAAAACATGACCTCTTTAACTTTTTAGTGAGTTCTTCTGACTCGAACTACGAATACAGAGATTTCAATTGTATTGACTATCATCAGCTGGAGTTCGATTGCCGTAATATTGATTGGGATCGTGTGTTCATCAAAATCGCTCAAAATATCTACTTAGATTTAAACCTCCTCAATAAGAGTTTTGTTACACTTCCTCTTCCTGTTTTAGATGTTTTTTCCTCGAATCCGTCTGTCTCTCGTGACTTCAATTCGCTAGTTGATGTCTTTGAGTTCGCTTGTTGCGTTACATCGAATGCCGTTGCTTTTGACGAATAACATCCCAAGATTGTCAAAATAATTCTTCCTTCGTTAGTACATGTCTTTAATTTTATTATTACGACCGGTATAAACCCCGAACAATGGAGAACTTTAAAAATTACCCATTGTAAGCGCAGTGGCTTAGTGTGTTGGACTACAATGCGAGGGGTCCCAGGTTCGAATCCCGCAAAAACCCAATTTCCAACTCATGGTTTTTTCACTGCGCCACCTCTCGCGAACGTCTGACAAACATCCGAGAGTATAACTGTCTTGAAAGAGTTTCTTAATCGGCCGTTTGGAATCGGCATAAAATTTTAGATCCCTTCCATTCGTTCCAAAAATTGAAAACTCCCACAAAACGAATGGTTGCGAGAAGCTAGGCCCAGGGTCCCTACAGACCTGTTGCGCCTACAATTTATTTATTTATTTATTTACCCATTCCAAAAAGTCCTAATACTAACGATTATCTGCTGATCACTATTCTACAATATTTGTCTAAGATATTTGAGAAGGTACTGCAAAAACAAATAAATTCGCACATTTTTACAAACAACTTGCTCACCCTCATGCAATCTGGCTTTAGGAAAAATCATAGCTGCTTGACAGCGATTATTAAAGTCGTGCATGATATTAGGGAATCGCTGGATGAAGTGACTTTTCTTAGTGCTTCTCGATTTCTCGAAAAAATTTTATACAGTGGATCACATTAATTCATGCAATAAATTGTAATCGTTTTTTGGTGTTTCAAATTCAGCTTATCTTAAGTCCCGAAAGCAAGCCATCCAGTGGGTCACCATTTGCCTGGCTTCCGCTGTACTTGCAGAGGGGTTCCATAGGGTTCCATTCTTGGGCCTTTCCTTTTCTTACTTTATGTAAATGAAATTCCCACCATAATATCATCATCTTCGTCAGTCCATATGTATGCTGACGATGTCCAGCTATGCCAAATCTGCCGTCTTAGCATGATAGAAGACTGCGCAAACTATCAATCATGATCTTGGGTGCATTGTATATCCTCCTGGTCAGAGAAGAACGGACTCTTCCAAATCCAAATATATTGTCATTAGACGGCCAGGTGACCACCGCTATGGCATCCTGTCTTTGAAACGGAACTTTGTTCTTTCTTGAAAGTGGGGCTGCAAATTGAAGAGGTTGGCTGGGTGGAGCCAGGTTTGCCTTGATGAGTTTTTGGAACTCTACGAGCTGTACAGCGACATGAAACTAGTCAGAAAAGTACACGACAGTCGTCTAAGATGTAGAGCGAATGGACACCGATGATCCGGCTCGAAGTGTCTTCGATTCCAACCCGGAGGGACAACGCAGTAGAGGTAGACCTCGAATTTAGTGGTGCGCGCTAGGGGAATGCAACCTCAAACAGCTTGGAGGCAATCAGCCAGAGACCGCGCTAACTCGAGAGGCGTATTGAATGACGTGCAGATACACCTCGGACTCTAGCACCACCTATAAGTAAGTAAGTTAGTAAGTTTAGGGTGGGGCATTACTGTCCATTCGCCAGATATTAGGGAACACAGACCACAGGTTTTGTCTTTTTGGACTACACATCATCCGCAGCTGTATATCTTCTGCTCTATACATCATTTTCGAACGTAGGTTGAGGTGTCACCGGTGAGCTTACGAGTACAGATGCAAAACTTAATATCATCGAAGTTTGAAGTAATAAAAGTATCTTGTCACAAGACCAAGGATAAAGTAAAACTTGTTCAACGCCTGAAACAATTTGAGAGCCGTATACCAGCTTCGCCATATGGCTCTTGTTTGTGACTTCAAACGTTGTCAAAGCTTCAATGGATTTTCTTCGTCTAGAAAAACGACTTCTTTCCTACGTTCCCCGATGCAGTTAGGATTTTCGGGCTACAAAGAGTGACAGTCCAACAAAAAGAACGAAGAACCGTCATAGCGATTTTATAAATATGGTATAGAAAAGCTTGTTTGAATAGGATTCTAGGTAAGGTATAGGTAGTGGAGTTTGTGTTTTTCAAATTCCGCTGTAAACCTCTTTTTTGTGCTGAATTGGTGGGGAAATTCTGATATTATAGCTTCTCTTTGGCAGGCCTCGAACCTACGCCGCTCGGTACACGAAAAGCTTGTGCTTACTCGTCCATCCATCCACTGTTATCGTCAAATTTAAGTATTCTCCGTTAATAACTTCATTCTGATGCCAGCGTACCTTCTCCACTTATAGTTGCCCAAACAGAAAGAGCGAAAAACCTTTAAAAAAAAATCCTTATTAAATATGCCCAGCAACTTCTACTACATATAATGGTTTTCAAAGTACAAAGGATAATAAACAGTTTTGGACAAGCCTTCCTTTCGTTCTTTTCTATGCTCATTTTTCACCCCCACCCAGTCCCAAAAAAGGGCTATACATTTCATGCTGGTGCCCACAAAAAAAAACCACGCTCCCAGTTTCGTCGCTCGGCAAATGGAACTGGAAATAAATTTCCGTTCTCCTCTCAAAGGGAAGCCGCTTACTTCTAAAACTCCGCTATACAGGGACGTATATAAATGTGATACGAAAAGTGTGCAAATAAAAATGGATTTTTTTTTTAAATTAAAGCAACAAATCGTGGGGCGAGACATATAAAAATGATAAAAAAGAAGGGGCGGCAAACCTACGATCAATCTCGTCCAAATCGAGATAGAAGCACAACTTCCGTGCCTGTGTTTGTACCAAGGGAATGACCCAGATTCAAAAAAAAAAAAAACACGAATCGTAAATCATAAAATATGTTATATCGCTTTTATTTCACTTTTTTCTTCTTGTAGAAAAAAGGATAACTCACCTAAGAGCTTTTTGTCCAACTGGTGTAGGGTATCTCATGAAATTCGTTTAGCTGATTTATTTGAGTTTGCCAACCTTCCCGTGGGTGGTTTTTATTAACGAAAGGAAATTAAATTGCACCCATCAAGGACACAAAGGCAATAACGTTAATGAAAACACACTCCTTGTGTGTAGTTTGCCGTTCGCCGGTTGCAGTTTGCAGTGTCTCTCGCTAACACTGCTGCTGACCTTTGCTGCCAGCGGGAGTATACGTTTACAAAATCCTTCTTTTTACCCGATTTATTTGTAAAACCAGAGGCAGACAAATACACAAACAGGAGGTAAGACTGGAAGGACGGCGGCGGCAAAAAGGAGTTGAAGGACCAGTTATGTTGACTTGGAGTACAGCCAATGTACTCGGCAGGATATTGAAAGAATTCTAAATGATTCCATCTCGTTGCCTATAGTGAGGACAGAAATACCTTCGTCTCTCTTCGCATGTTTACAGTTCATCCGACTGACGAGAGCCCTTTTCCCCGTTGCTTGCGAATATGTGCAGAGATGGTAAATAATTTAGAGTGAACTTCTCTAGAATGTGTGAGGACACTTGGCGAGAGCAGTCAAAGGACAGTTCTTTTGCGAGTGCTTCACGATTGCGATGTGCATCAGATATAGCACGGATCTATATAGATGTCATTGTAAAGCTCCTGTGAAATTGTCGCTTTTATATTAATTCTGTCGCACAAGTGGCATGTGTAACAATAAACTTCCGGGACATCTGAATTTGACTGATGCTCTTGTATGGAGCTTCTCGAAAGAAGTTTATCCGGGACAAAGAGTTTTGTGTCTTGAAGATAAGTTTTCTTTTGTCTCAACTATAAAAATGTTTGTCTATGTGTCAGGCCTTGAAATGAACTGGTGGAACTGGCAATTCAGTGTGACAAAGAGGTGAGACGTGTCATCGATAACGCATGACTGTTTTTTTGATATCCAAACTGTTTTACAAAAGATTGCCTTTTTAGATATGGAGGTCGATGTAAATAATGTTACGGTTTGCGACTTGGATAATATTCATAGATAGCTTTAGAAATATTATATTGTAAAACGAAAGCTGTCTCAAGACCATTTAGGTTTAGCGAAAACCCACACATCTTTTTGTCTTAGATTCGCGTCTAAAGGTTAAGGGTATGAATGGAAGGAAACATGAAAATGCGACTTGGGTAGACCGCTTAGGCGGACTATCAGCAAGCAAGTCTACACAATAAATGAAAGACAGGGAACAGAAAAGAAAGTTACTCGCAACAACATAGTTCCAGAGAGTGCTGCCAGTATTTTTGGAGCATCTGAACATTGACTTCTACATGGGTTTTTGTCTTGGATAGTTTCCCGAACATGGGTTATAAGATAATGTGATTAAAGCTACAGAGGTCCGTAACTTGATCAGAGGGATTAGGCAAATATTTTTTGAACTAAGCATAACTTTCAAAATATTATGTTCCAAATGGGTTGGTCTCTTAAATATAAGTTTAGAATTGGAAACAAATTGTTGTTCGCTACTGGGCTAATAGGTTTTATAAAAGGAGGAATGAATAGACTCGCCGACAGAACACTTGAAATAAACAACAAACATATGAACAGATAAAGCGATACTAAATATGGCGTAAGTGTACCAACTATTTCATGCTTACCTACAGTGGTATATTAGGTTCCAGAAAAGTATTAATCTTAGATGCGAAGACCGTAGAGAAGACAGAAGTGTGTTATAGTGATTATAAAAGTTTGGAGTACAACTTACAAGTACTTATCACAGGTTTGTGGCTTGACTAAGCCTTGACGAAGCCTCTTGCGTAAGCTAGTGCAAAGCATACTCCCTAAAAATCAAATGCGCTGGGTACAATAAACTGTGATATTTTTTTTGTCAAAAATGAATATTTCCACTGTGAAATTACGAACTCCACTATCCACAGTGGTTTGTGGCATGGATATGGATATGATATCTATGGAAAAATTCAATTCCCGGGGCAGCTCTATGAGAACTAAGGACCTGTAAATGTTAATCTGCGAATGCATATTCGTAGGGATGTACATGAAAATATGAATTTGATGATCAACAGTGGTTTGTGGCATAACTAGATATCATCAGTATCAACAAATACGTATAAAATTCTTCATGTTCATGGGTAATGATGTTGAAAAGTAAGTAGGAAACAGATAATTAAGCAGAATAAGTAAGACGACCTTCAAAAACATCCATTCCATATGGTTTGTGACTTGGCTAATTTGCGCAAGAACATCTTCGCTTTGAACTTTTTTAGTGAGAAAATATCGGCGGTTAGTGCTGCGAATCAAAAGTTCTGATGACACTGTTTTTAGTCTTTTGAAGCAGGGGTCTCTGTGGAATGTGATTGGCCAGCAGTAACTGTATGGCTAGAATCTGGGGATAAGTGCCAAACAGATTGCGGGGAATTTCATGGTCTTTGAATAGAACTTCACGTTGTTGAGCGCAGTAGTGATGACAGTTGTCTACAAACAAAAAATATAAATAAAATAAATTGCTCTTTCTGATGGCTCTCGTGGCATGAACCCCCTTTCGGACCTATTTAGGGTCTAGAAATCCTTACATAGCTTACTTTGAGCAACATTATCTCTCCCATCAATATAGTTGTTTGGTGCCCTTTGTATCTAGCTGTGGTTTCGCCTATTGCCGTAAAGTCCTTCACCCCGAACCGCTTATTCATTCCACTTATACCTCTAATTAGGACGGCTTTCCTATTGACAAGAGTTAGCATATGTCCTTAATCATATCCCATCAAGTGTAGACATAATTCCTCGAGGATTCCATGTACCTTGTCATAATTTATTAACACACAGCAAACCAACGATAAATTCCACAAAACGTGTCCCTTCCTCCGACAGAAATCCACCAGCACAACGCAGCACAATTTTCGTAATTAGTTGTAGGTATTCAAAGACCCTTCGCAAGGGGTCCAACTCTCCAACCCGCCCAACCCTCTTGCTTTAAATAATTAATTACACGTTAACCACCATTTGTTGCAACCTCGACAGTGTAACAAATCTACACCACCCCACAGAGTCAGCACAACGAAAACAAATCGAATTGGTATTCCACGTCTGCATTAACAATTCAACACATACGAGACGACCCCCACTCTGTGGCTATACAATCATACACCTCCACGTAATCTAACGCCTGGCCAGGGTGTCATTTGCCGCATATTCAAATGAAAAAGAGCTGTCAAAAATGCAGAAAGGGTTAATTTTTTATGTGCAAACACTCCATTCCGACTCAAAACCTTTCAAACTCTATCAAGAATGCGGTTTTCGCCACATCCACGTTCCACAGGGACGAACAATGAATTCCCATAGGCAAGTGCAAATAGGATTTTGGACAGAAGGTGAGCGCACCCCTGACGAAAACCTATGTCACCGGCGTATAGGGTTTCACGAGCAGACTTCGAAGCGAGCAAATTCACACCTCTCGCAATTCGTGCGGATAATAAAATTCAAACAAGGTACATGTGAAAAGTGACATAGTTGGTGCAAAAACCGCCCAAATGGAACAACCCCCTGGGCGCAGCTCTGCAACCTGCACCGAACATTGCATTCCATTGTACACAGTTACTTGGTGTGATTTTCTGTTCTTTATTCTGGGAGCTAGCAGAGATCTCCTGTTTGCCAGTACAAAGGATATGTTCACATGTACATCTCCTCTGGCAGTGCGGCTTGATGCATAGTTTTATTTTCAGAAAGTGCATAAAATCTGTGCGACAAACTTGTTTGAGATTCATTATAGAACTCGACCGCACGTGCTTGGGGTTTATGCAGTACACTGGTTCATGGATGAGGAGGTAGTAAACTTTTAAATCGTGTTAAACTGTTTGTGAGTTGCTGGAAATATTCAATTCCAAGTTAGTTACAGGCAGCGCCAGAGTTTTGAACTTTAGCACAATTACCCTGACATTGCCGTTGCTTTGGTTGGCAAGGACGAAACAGGAGCTGTACATGTACAAGTGTACATGCTTTGCTGGTACTCGAAGTGGGTGGTGGCTGTTGTCTTTGGTAGCGAGTAGTATACATCGTTCAGCATATTAGTTGGCAGGTGGGTAGAGCTTAAATAAGAGAACTCTTGGTGGATACCTTCTAAACTTATAAGTGAGGATCTATATATTCATCATTGTCATACCACATGGAAGATCGGACTAGAGACCCTGACTAACTCGGAAATCTGACAAAAGGGGTCTCTCCCGAAAGGAAAGCCAGGTTAAACAGGGTCCGAAGAAGCTTGAAATAATCCGGAAATATTCTAAGTGGAAGTGATGGTCGAGACGACACGTTAAGTATTCGATGTCTTTATAGCTTCTGCTTACTTTCCGAACTAACGCATGAAACCGGTGCCCTGGGTAGTTGGAACATAAGGAAGCAGGGGTCTATAATTATAGGCATTTCTCCGATTCAGAATGATCAAAAAACGGAGTTGAAAGCTGAGAGGATTGCTCAATGAAGGCTATCAATATGAGCAAACATACAAAGGGCACAGAATCTACGACAGACCATCAACGGAGAGTCCTGAAGACTGAGGCTAGGGTAAAAGATTGCAATAGGCTTATAGGCGAGCGCTTACAAAATGTATAAAATCTAGATCAGCGGTCACCTATTTGCTGCCGTGGTCTGGTGAATGAAGACTAACAAATTCACCACAGTCAAAAAGCTAGAACGAGTTCAACGTATAGCTGGAAACTGCATGACAGGCTGTTTACGCTCCACTCTGACTGTGGCACTCAATGTCACCCTAGCTCTAAAAACCTCTTCAAACGCATATTCAAATGGAGGCTAGACTAAGTATTCACCGCCTGTTCCATTCGAATAACTTTGACCCCTATTGCTATCATGGAGGTTATTTGTCATTACTCGCCACCATGGAGCCTTCAAGTCCATTCAGCATGCATCTAGACGACGTGCTATTGGAATATGGCTTCTACAAAAACTCCTCCATATTTATCCCCCCTAGGGAAGAATGGGAAAAATATAAACCCAATCCATGACGACTCGATATCATCTGGTACACAGACGGTTCTAAGATGGATTCAGGGACTTGTCAGTCAGCCTTGGGAAAAACGTATCAATATTTCAGGACGAATAAATATTGCGCTAGAATATATCTAAGTTCTAACACATACGTGGAAAAACCATGTTTATATTTTCAGATAGCCAAGCAGCTCTCAAAGCTCTTCACTCAACTGTCATAAAATCTAAACTTATCTTAGAAACAAGCACAGCCATCCACGAACTTTCTTAGGAAAACCTAGTCATCCTTCACTGGATTCCAGCCCACAGAGGATTTTTGGGTAATCAATCGGAACTACTCCACTTATCGGTCCTGAACCCTTCTGCGAAGTCAGTTAAAACCACAAGGAATTACATTAAGAACCTATCTCGCATCGAGTCAAACGAGATTTGGCAAAATACAGCTGGGCGGAACTGCACCAGAAAATTTTTCAGTAAATTCTCGCCCAGATCTGAGGATCCTTACAGGAATTATCAGTGGCCATTCTGTGGATACACTTGTTCCTGGAAGACTCAATAAACCTAAATATTCCAAAATCAATAGAAGGTTTTTGTGCGGCATTTCATTTGTAGAAAAGTATTCAAATGCCATGGGAAATGCGAAAAGTCTGGTCTCTATATATTTAGGACATGTGTCCTAGAGAGAGAGTTGCAATTCTGGTGACCGAATCTGCATTTTGTCGGCGAGTTCCGCAACTATCACTGTATTTCAAGAAAATCATGACAAACCTGCATCGGCAAGCAAAGCCTTTCAATGTCAATCATGCATGTCTTACACAAAATTCCTTCAATACAGGGACCTGGGCTCTTAGTGTATATAGCTGCTTTTCCAAGACACTGCCAGTATCAACCACATTCTATTAACCAAGATATAAGGTACAACATTTTACATTTTAACGCTAAAAAGAGTCAAACCCAAGAGAAACTTTAAGAGACTCGAAAAATAAAAACATCCAATAGTCAACATTTTTCAAAGAGGCCAAAGTCCGACCAATAGAACTTGACGCACCAGTTGCGTGTAACAAACTCTTGACATGTGATAAATACTTAATGTAAGTTTTTGTAGTATCACACATGGTCAACACTTCTATGTAATAGTGTTATTGATGTATTAAGCAATCAATGTTATTTTATTGATTGTGACAGATGACAGGAACCACGTTCAAGTCAATTGCAAGTAGGTAACCTTTTGCTGTTTCTTCTGGAGCCAACTTCCACCGATATAAGTAAAATTAACAAAGGAACTTAATTTTAAAAATAAAACTCGTCTTGCGTTTTCATTTCCCACCAGACAAAACACGTGACATTTAGAGTTATTTCCATTTCCACCATCACTACTTCATAAGTGTTAAAATGTTGAAAGATATCAGAGATTTAAATCTTCGTCTGTAGTAGAAAATTACACACCTAAAGACAGCTTGTCTGATTTTATTTGGCCATAAAAACACGCTTTTGTTGTCACAGCGTTTCTTAATTTATTCGCAGCAACATCGTTTTAAAGCAAATAAGTCCACACTTAAGTCCTTCGACATTGCCAGCCTCAAATATTCAAATACCTCTCCTGCTACTACATCAGTCTTACCAATTTCATTTAATATGCAAATCACTGTCCTTAAGAATGTCCTTTCTTTAAACGCACACAATTGATTTGTCACATCCCTTTATACACCATACCACGTCCACTCTCTTGCTGACCCATTTCCTTTAGTACTTTCCGTCTATATAAATTTATCAACAAAACATCGATACAAAAAGGACGTCTCTCCCGCTCTTAAGACCTTTATACCGAAAGGTAAACAAATTCTTCATTAATATTCAGAATCATTTCCTATAGTCCTTCTCCCCAGTGGCCAAGTCAAGAGTGTTGTTAGCCTCACTTCAAATGCTTGTTTTGTTAACACGCTAACCAGACAGGACATTTATAAAGAAAGCAAAACTATTCTCCGCCCCAAGGCAGTTTGCAAAAATCATCGCAATTTTCTTGGCATGGGAAAACTTTCTCCTTTCGAATATATTTCCGTGTCATGTTGGCTTTCAATATGTATAAGTACAGTTCATTGTGTTTTGTACCCCCAGCCTTGTCAGTGTCCACAGCAGATAATAAAGGACAATTTATCGCCCGCTAAAGATTGCAAGACAAATCCCCAACTCCTCGTATTAGGTACACACTTTTCGGATTCGATTTGCAAGGAAGGCAAAAATACCAAACAAGCTAAGAACATATTATATCGGATTGAGCTTCAGACCCTCCAAAGGGAGCAACACATTGCGCCCTGTAAGCACGCACACAGAGATACTTGGTGCCGGGTGTTGGGATTGTTATTGTATCCGCTTGCTTATAAAATTCTCTGCCTTGTGCACCGTATTACGGAACTAACGCATGCTATAAATTTAATAGAGAGGACATAGTGCGGGTAAAGGACATTAGCATAGGAACACATACCTTGGGTTTGGGTGGCTCTGCTCCTACCACCTTTAAGCTTTGTACAGTCGAGTCGGTGAAGTCCCAAAACGAATTCGCAGTCGATTGCCCGTTCATTCATAGGACAGGAAGTCCGCAACAGAATACCGACAATACACACGCATTACGTCGCTTCACAGCTCCAGTGCTCCGGCGTGGTGAATACACAACACACACCCGTGCAAAATTTAATCATATACGGATTAGAATACTTCGCCGGCTTTGTTACGTATTTTGTCTGCAAACAAGACCGGAGAAGATATCCTTTTTGCAGAAAAAGGGCGGCTAAATGTGCGGCGGATGCGACGGTGTATGTGTTGTGTATAGCTGACAGTCCGTACTCCATTCTCCATATGCGGGCTTTTTTTCGGTAGGTATATATATGGAAACAAATGTTGCCTCTCTTGTGAGGTATATATATATGAATGCACACCACTACAATAAAGAAAGGAAGTGGAATCGTTATTGGGGCTTTGGGACGACATTTGGCGGAGAGTGCAAGCAGGGGCGCCATTGAAATGTATCCAAGTAGAGTGGAATTCCGGGATATTGCTGGCGTTCCCTTCGTGTCTGTGGAATTCGAATTCATTATACCAGAATTGCACTGTGTATGTTGAGTGAAGGATATACAAATTGAAGAGTGCGCGCCACGCTTCTGTCAGTATGTGGAAGCTTATTTTTAGATACTTGGCAATTTTGCAAACGACTGGAGGCAGTTTTTTCTCTGTCTCTGTCTTAATGAGTTAGTTTAAATAAAAATGTTTCCAATATTTTGAGGTTCAGAGATTGAGAGTTGAGACCGCCAATAATATTTTGTAGCTTGCGCCTTAAAGTAGACTCGAATTAAAATAATTATTTTTACTGGCCACAATACCTACTGGAGTTTTTTGATTGTTTAATTTCGGTAGATATAAAGGTTTAGGTACAAGGTGTGGCAAGGACGAACAAAAAAGCGAAGAATTGGGTCAGGTAGGTATAGTCAACGATTTTTATTTACAGAATTAAGTCTGTACAAGTCAACGATACTAAGCATCCCAAGGAACTTTTGTTCTGTGACTTTAATTCAGATTTTAACACGCAACCTTTGCCCATTGTTCCCTTAGTTGACCAAGCCTTCAAAATGGCGAAAGACTAGGCCAATTTACATCTTTATGGTTTCGTCACAATAAAAGCAAAATTGCCCGGGGTTAATATTTGCTCAAATAGTAAAGAAGCATCAGAAGTTTTCACATCGAACTCCAGTTTTGGTGGGGTTTTATGACTGAAATATGGCGCCCATAATTTTGTTAAATAATCAAATACGCAGAATCTTGAAATCGAAAAGATGAAGCAATGTGACACGAGGAACATTTGGGCCTATTCTGCGAGATCTTTTATTCTGTTATGAATCATAAAAGGTCTCGACTATAAAAGATCTATTATAAATCGTATTTTGGGTTTTGAACTTTTATGGAACTTCAAAAATTGGCATCTATTACGAACCTTCAAAAAAAAAACAGCTTTGTTTTTATTTTTTTTATAAATAGTGTTAGGGGGAAAATTCACTTCAGAAACGGGCAATAATCTTCGACTAAAATTAAAAGTCTTAAGGCAATTTAAGAATCCTTTTACGGCCTTAGCCTTTTCTGCTATTATAAAATATAATAAAAGGGCATAGTTCCTCGCGTTCGTTTCAGGGATTTTTTTTTGTTAGACGAACGGGAGCTCCAGTTTTGGGCAGTATTGACAATATTTTCTGTACACTTATGATCGCGAGAAGGACAGTGGAAACGAATTTGTACAATTGAGTCGTATGTTACTTGCTCTTTTACACTATAATCGTTCTACGTCAAGTACAGTAGTAAGTGCATTTTAGGTCTAAATTTAAAATTCGATTCGACATACAAACCGCAGGTAAAATTTTCGAAGCAAATATATTGCATTGTTTGCAGGGTAGCAGAGCGAACCTGCACAAAAACAGGGAGAGCGACAGAGGTAGCATTGGGGAGCTCACTTTTTTTTGGGTAAATCTACAGCTCTTCATTGTAATGCCACTAAAGACAATATATACTGGCCCTGCAACTAAAAAAAAAAAATCCAAAAATTTCGTATTTTCCAACAGTTTGAATCTAAAACCGCTTTACATATATATTTCCTTTGAGTGTACAAAATAAAAAATAACAAATAAGTCTTCTAATACAATTTATTTTGACTATTAACGGCGATAACAGCGCATTCCGCCATTACAACTAACGTGATGTGAATAACCATGAGCTCTGCAACACTCGTCCTTTTGTGGCTTGATCCGACCGCATACCTGGTCGCAAGGTCCAACACGATTAATTACTGCATCGGTGACGATCGCCATTGAGCACATAAGCAGCAAGAGGAAGACTGTAGTCTGGTGTAGGGCAGCCATTTTTGTTCTTGAAAGAATATGATGACGTTTACAGATTAAGCTCAACGGATCACTTTTATAGGGATGATGTTTAGATCTGTGCCAGTCGAGCGCCTTCTGTCAGTATTTATACGGTCGGCAATCGTATTTTTTGCCGGTGTTACACGTGGAAACCCAATCGGAGATTATCTCTGGGAAGTTCATGACGTTATTTCATGAAATTCCCAGCGATTATCGCTGGTCGAGTTTAATCATTTATTTACAAGTAAATGAGCATTTTTTCTAGAATCTGATGAGGGCAAGAGTTAGTTGTGTGCAAAATTTAAATAATTCCAGAATTATACCCAATTAACTCGTATATGTGATGTGTGATGTTTGTCTGCATAAAGCTTCAACTTCAGACATTTTCTTTATAATTTTCTCTACGACTTGATGTGACAGACATCGAATACTTGCTACCGCTTTGAAAACAGTTGATGGTTCGAATGGCGAGACTTAATAGAAGAAGTTTAATAAATATTGAACGTTAATGTATTTATTTAGACCTTGACATAATCTGTTAAACTACCCAACAAAATATTCTTCACTGGGCAACCATCTTTTCATTCTTTAAACGGCGGTCGCTTCGAAATATTTTTTTAGAAAAATTGTAACTAGTAGTTTCAAAAATGGGATATTAGTTTTAAAAATCTGTAACTATAGAAATATATGAATCGATATGTTGTGACCAATTTGTGGGACTGTACAGATTCTTTTGAATGATTTCCACAAAAACTGAAACTAGTTTTACAAACCTGAAACTGAAAAAATTAGATGAGTGGATATGTTGAGAGCAATTTGTGGTACTGTTTACTTTTTTTAAACGATTTTCACAAAAACTGAAGCTAGTTTCATAAATGTGAAACTAGTTTTAAGAAACTGAAACTTAAAAACACATAAGTGGATATGTTGTGAGCATTTTGTGGTACTGTTTAATTTTTGTTGAATGATTTCTACAAAAACTGAAACTAGTTTCAAAAACTGAAACCGACTGATTTCCACTCACTTATCTCTATCTGAAGAACAGCAAATGTAGGTAAGTAGTTGTTCATAAACATGAACCTACATAGGACTATGTATTCACGACAAAGTACAGCTGAGAGATGTATCTCCTCACGATATAGAGAAAGCCTCACAAAATGCCATCACAATTCACCCCCCGTATGTGCGGGTATGGTTTTCCTCTTTTTATTATCTGTATCTTTGCAGATCCCATTTGGTGCTGTTATTATGTTTTGTTTTGATGGCATCCTTTTACCCAACAATCCAAAGAAAGGTTAACAACTTTTCCTTCCACAAAAGATGTGTATACATATGCACAACACAAAAGCGCCAGCAACAGCAACAGTTTCAGCACGAATAGAGCAAGTTTTTCTGCGGTAGGTACATGAATGCATCGCGTGAAATTGGAAAATTCTACAATTGCAACTATGAAAACTCACATTGAATGGGTGTACAATGGGAGAATCCTTTTCAAATGCATCCATCTAAAACAAACCAGGAACTTCATCCGCACATGTCTAGCCTAAGTCTGAGTACAGTCTTCTTTAGCCAGTCCCGCATCAGATGTGATTTGATTCCAACTTTTGTTTGGTGTGCTCGCTTTCGATTGACTATACGTTGCACCACCCACCGACCACAGAAAAAGAAACTGTCTAAGGTCGGCAACCCAGGCAAAGTCGTTATGTCCCTTTGGCAATTTTTCTAAAATTTTCTCACACTCCACGCGCAAAAAGGACACTTTAGCATCAGCAGATGTGGTGGGTATCTATTATCTTTGCCAATCCTAATTTCCGTCATCCGTATTACGTGAGAAAATGTGAGTGTGTGTGTGGTGTGCTTTACCGCATCGCATTGTGGCGAGCTTTAAAGGACTTTTACCAGCGTCACAATATATGGCAACACGGAAGTCAATTTGTCCTTGAATATATGGAAATATTTCCTCTGCTCCATTGTAATGGTTATTGGTGCGCATTCCCGTGTCTTTTTTGTGGCGCCTCAGCCCAAGCTTAACTGAAATATGGTGCAAAGTATCCACATTCTCAGGGGGTAAATAGAGGACATTTTAATTGTAGGTATATCTTTGGAAAGCGTTCTATCGATTTTGGCGGCGAAAATCAATACTCGCACTGTAATAATTCACTGGTTAAAGGCAATTACTATCAGAAAAGACGGGAGATAAATTTCGTCCTTGTAGACGTTGAAAATAAATCAAGCAGCAAACCAAAGGCTTACTGGACTGGCTCGATTGAAGATTTATCGCTCTAGACGTGTCTTAAGTTTCAAGTGTGTGACCAGAAAAAGACAAATCTTATCCAAGGACATTGCATTCTCATTTGGGATACACAAATGTGTTTAGACTTGAATGTTGCACGTATCGTCTTGTAGGGGGAAGACTATAAGAGATTGTGAGAAGATACAATCCTCGTGCTCTAATTTAGTTGACAAACATTTGTGCTGTTGCCTTGAACGCAATGACTTGGAATTTATGTCAGAGACTTTCTGCAGTTTTAAGAAAGTGCATCCTTGACATGGTATTTGGAAGAATTTAGGTTACTGTACCCACCCAAATGAGATGGGGGTTTATTTTTTAGGTGGAGAGATCTTGTTTAGAAACCAGAGCATTTGGTAATATTTCAGGAATTAGTTCCAGAGATTCCAGCGATTGAGGACACAAAAAGAGGGAGCTTCAGGAGTGTGTGCTCCATAAAGGGGATCGCATTTAAACTCAGAATATTACATCGGTTTCTTTAAAGGTGGCTAGCGATGAGTGAAGAGAAGCTCTTTAAAGACAAGTATTCGGTTCTTTATCGTTGATGTTGCAGTCGTTTTGAAGACCTTTTTGGAGGGGCCACAAATAAAGCAGCGAATTGAGATCCAATGTTACACGGGCTTGATAGACATTTAACAAGTCATGCCAACTGTTCCTCAAGTTCATTACATCACAGACGCGGCGCTAATATTGCTGAACAAGTTCCTCGCACTGCTCTTCAGGGTAGGGCTGAAAGGCTATTTTGTCTACAAATGCGTAGAAAGCTTCAGATATCTGCACTTCGGTCCCAAGTTTTCCTTGGCTAAAGACAAACGATCTCTTGTCCATATCTGTCTGTTTCAGAAGCGCAAGGTCCCTCACCCAACATTTAGCAGTACACCTTGACGTGGCACCTGAGGCTACGTGCAGCTTAGAGATTAGGGACTACGTTAGTGTTGTGTTAGAGATGAATAAAAGACTCACAATTTAAAACGTGCTTTGCATTAGATATATCAATACCCTCCTCGTAAGGAGCTCAAATATTTCTCCAGACACAAACTAACAGCACACTTGACCTGTTTATAGAAGAATACGTTAAAAAAAGATCTCAATATATGAAAGCCTCATTGAAACTAAAGAAATCGACCTTGAACTTCTCGCAGCGATGTCGAAATCAGACCTACAAACGTCTGGCTGACTATATGCTTTACAAAGAGCTTATAAACATATTTTTTTTAATATGGCTAGAGGTGGTCTTGACGTGTCTAAAAGGGGCTAACCTACCATTTAATTGTACCAGATGACATTGCTGTCCGAGTTCGTCAATTCGCGGATTTCTCGAAGGATATGTCTCTCTAGGGTGGCCAAATTAGTTTGGGGTTGGAGCTTGTCTTTGTGAATTTTGTTTATAACCACGTGGTGGTCGCTGTGCGCACCCTTTAAACGAGTGTCTGTGAAGGTCCCTTTGTCTGTTTCGCTGAACTATTTTTCTGAAGTCGACACTTATTGCTGGCTTTCTTAAATCTGCAGTACCATAGCCTCCTAGTTTGGTACTACCATCCACGTGTTAGGGTTCTCTGCGCTATCCAGTCTTACTGCAGATATACACTTTCACACGCCTTGGCTATTTCAATTTCTCTTCCACATCTTCTGCGCTGGTTTGGGGATTCATTATCACTCTTGTGAGCTATGCTCAAGTTGATGCATAAAATTACTAAACCGACTGCAATTTTGGCCGACTTCGGCGTTGTCCTAGCCCTGTCTGCCACCTTTCTTATGCAGAGCTTCAGTAAGCACAGTAATTTGATCGCTCTAAGTAGGGACCGAATCAATTAATTTCCGGTTCAGTGCCGAGGATTTACCTGACCATAGCCCCTGAGCTTATTACTTTGTTAACCTCTTAATCACAACTATATTTCTAAAAGTGAAAACTCCTCCCTAATACTTCCTCCAAACCTTGTCACTTACTTGCAGTCACAAGATGCCATACCTGATGTGCCACAGGGTACCCAACTTGGACCATTACTGTTGTGAAGAGCGCATTGCGGCCATTAACAAAGCAACAAACTTCCCCATTCAGAAAAAAAAACAAACCTCTGAATGTGAAACCTAGACTCTGTAAACTTCGTCCGCACTTGTATTCCTCATCAAAACCGAACAAAGGACGTTTTGAATGTTTTTTCCTTTCAATTTGTGTTTTTCCTTTACTCTCGAACCAGGTATTATATATTTTCTTTAGGCTGTTGACAGAAAGGGTACACTCGTAAAGAAGGCCCGTTAGCAAAATAATTTTTTTCTTCTCTTCCTATTTAGGTTTGAGTTGTTATTTTTTGTTTCTCTCTCCGGTGGGTGGAATTTAGGAGAGAAACGAAAGAAACGACCGAAACTAGGCCAGCAGGTAGAAATGTTATATTTCACGTCAATCTTTGTTTTCCTCCCCCTGATGTTGTCGGGCGACAGGTGGAGCCGAAACGTTGAAATGAAAAGACGGGTTCTTGAAAAAACAAACAGGACTTCAACTGCTGGAGAGGAGACTATGCTTGGATTGTAACCCTGTTTGTTGAATTTTTATTTTTTGGGTCATCCGCACGCTCCCTCGTCTGTTGTCATTTAGTTTTCTGGCTGCTTTCGCGAATGGTTCAGTCGATTTTTTTTGTTGTAGTTCCACCTCAACGACTATGTTCATTTTCTGGCCGTTCTCCAGCTGGTTGTAGTTTTCGTTTTCGATGTATCCCCATCCCGCCATCACCTTTTAGGTGGGCTATAGCTACACACATTTGTGTATTCTTGCGAAGCGCACAGGATTCACATTGTCGGTAGCTTCCGGATCAGGGCTTCATTTAACGATGCTGCCGTTGTTGCGCAGCCATTAACTGCATGACGTTTGTGTAACAACGGTTCCATATACTCTCACCCTAAGCCCAATGTTCAGCGAATTCTGCGAATATGTGCAGATTTTTATTTTTCTCTGTGTTCGTCCTTTCTTATCTGTCATTAGAGCGAACATGATACGGCGAATGTTTGAGTTTGTATTCACCAGACTATGACAAATACATGCATGATGCATCTAACCCGGCTTCAGATCGAAGTAATAAAACTGCAGTGCTAAGTGCTGACCCGAATGTAGGCCAACTGAAGTCAGAGCTGGGGGAGTAGTTAGCAAAACATTTAACGAGTGCTCCACTGAGCTCACATGCGGAAGGATGTTCGCCATTGTATCAGTTCAATTGGATAATTTCCTCGTAACTACTGGTGAATGGATGAGGAAGCAGTTTGCATTACATTTATGTGCTCCAGTTGATTTGGTCCTTATCTGATTTGTGAGGACATTACGGAGTTGGACAAAGAAATCGATTAGAATTAGGACAATGGGAAAAAAAGTCTCTTATCAAAAGTTTGGAAGCGACTTTGTGTCCCGATTTTAAAGTCATGATTGTGCCGTTTGCCATAGTTATCCGGGGGAGGACGGTAGGTAGGAGAGATGGGGAAATTATTCACTGTCCCGAGCTGGTGAGTGCTTTTTTATTTGGGGCTTTGAATGGATATTCGATGTAGGCACAGTAGGCGGTCGATTGGGGGTGAATATCTGAGGGGCGGTCCTTTATGCTTGTGACAGGGAAATCCGAAAGTACGTTCCGGATCCTAATCATGCAACCGATGAATGGCTTAGTGAAAGCCCATGCTTTGAGAACATCTTAATGGACGTTGAGTGGGTTTTATTATTTTTTTTCTTATTTTAAGTTTCTGTGGACAGATGTCACAAATGGCTGAAAACAAGTTCAAGAATGGCAAGGAAACGATTGTGTAAAGGGGTTGTTGGGAATTTGAAGGTACAAGATTTGCCAGAGAGTGGGCGGTTACAGGTATTTCCTGCGCTAAATGGGTACACAATACACGGTTCTTTGGTGAGGCTCCTACATAAAAAAACGTATTGTTGACGATTTTTGTAAAGAGCATTAGGGTCGTGCTGGAAGTTAGGAATGTGATTGAAGTCTGAGTAATGGAATCTAACTACATCTGAGCTAAGGACCATAAATTTTTCAATGGGAATAATACATTTACGAGTGACTCCTTGACAGCGTAATTATCGACAGCTGCTGAGCTTTTGTTCGCAGAATACACAGTACTACCAGCGGGATCAATGTCCTTCAGTCATCATTTGATCAAAATCTTGAGCGCAGAAATACGCATTTGGATCGTTCTAACGTTGTTATTCGGATCACAGTACATGAATCCGTTGCGTGTAAGAATTATTACAAATTGTATACAACATACTGGTATGCGTAACGCTAAACATCGTTATATTAATAGGCTTTGCTTTTTTTTTGTGTAGTACCTACCTATTTCAAAACCGATTGTTACAAAATATGGACCAACTGAAAAGTTTAATTCTGTAGACACGGTTGCAACTTGAAAATAAAGTCTGTACCCAAAATTGGAAATAAAAATGACCAACTGTAGCTAAAAATTGCCAAAATAATTTAAGTCAGAAGTATTTGCAACCAGAGACCAATAAATTCATCATATTTATTTTAACATATTCTTCTTGTACAAAGACCACATATGAATTGTTAATTATTAGCAATATGTATTTCATTTCTTAAAAAAATTACCAAGTGACCAACAAAAAAAATAAAGACCAATTTTGGTCACAAATGACCAATGTGGGCTACCGTATGTCTGTAGGTATAGGTATTTTTATTTTCACACAGCCTGCATCGTAGCTAGGGCCCGCTTATATTTGTTAAGTGAAATTTCTCTTTCTGCGTGCCACTTAAGACAAGATTTTAATTCCCCTCGTTGGCCTGCTGAGTTAGAATCGATGTAGATGTCCATAATTTAGGCATTTATAACCCTCAACCTTTTTAATTCGCCGTTGCACCGTGTTCGATAAAGATAGCGAACGGGAATGAATATCTTGAAAATATTTGTTTCCTAATTCTCTTATTCCTTATTTGGCTGGCAGTTATAGGATAAAGGGATCGTAGGGTTTAAAATACGTTCACATTTGAAAATTAAACCCTTCTTTTATTATTTTTAAATAACATACAATAGTTATGTAATTTATTAAGAATATTTAAATTTAATCGCATCTATACTTTATAGATTTTTAGCGTATGATTGTCTGTATAGTAAAATAAATGTTTAAAAACAATATATTTAAAATATCATATTATTTTCTGTTTGCTTGTCGAATTGCGACCCTTTTCGAAATATTTTGCACATGCTGCAAAATGTGTAGGTATTCTTTGTCTTTTCCGTTTCAGCAAAAATTAAGAAATTCACCTGTCGATCGATGATCAAAGCTAAACGACGCGTTTTTCCTTTGTATTTAAAATTTTTGCATAGGTAGAGAAAACAACTTTTATCCAGAAAATCGGGCATAAAAGTTGGACTGATAAAGCCAGCAAATAAATAAAAAGTCTCCTAGGAGATGTCGTTTTTAGACAAGTAGGTTACAACAAAGCTGAGGTAGACAAAGGTGCCCATTGTGACGTTTTGTCCGTTTTGTCAAAGTTGGGTGTTTCTTTTTGTTGACAACATAATATATATACTTGCCTTTGCCTCGTCAACAGTTAATATCCTTTAAGGCTTGCTTTATACCAGTTATGGCAAAATCATCGGCTCAGATAAGATTTCTCAAAATCGTACGTTTTTTATTGACGTGAGAGACTTTCATATTTCTTCCAACGACAGTCCGTTGCCAAGCGTCCTCTTTGACATTGAAAAAAAAAAACTATCAATATTGACCCTGCTTGACTAACCTTTGTCAACACAAGCCATGGCTCTGAGTAGCTCCTTACTATATATGCTGTCATATGCAGCTTTCAAATCAATGGAAATATGCTCACCGTCGATTTCGTCCTAAGTTTTTTCAGGACCTGGACATTATGTATATGTATACAGTTTATGCCAATGAGGAGATTCCGTGTGAAACCCTTTGATTGGGAAAGAAAACTGTAATGATGGTTGGTCTTGTGGTCTTTAAGACCCATACCGACAACGGAACGGATCACGGATGACAAGCCTTGTAGCTAAACAGTGATTAAAACTTCAATTTTAGACCCATGTAAGAGTGCTGCAATTCAGGCAGAATCGAGTGATAAATATTAGCAAGGAGTGTCGCCATCATCACTTTCTATCTATTTACCAAAAGAGTCTCAGGGGTGGGATGTTAAGGTTTATTCCCGGATGATCTCATCCGCCCAATCATTCTAAGGTTTTTCGTGTGTAAATATGGAGACCACCGAAATGAAAATTAAGTTGTATTAAATATGCATGCATCGTGGTCTCTACCTAACATTTTGTCGATGATGAACGGTGATAAGGCGAAAGGAACAGATAGGTGATCTACGTTCGTCGTATCTGGGATCTTTTACGTTTCATTCGCACTGCCAAAAACACCACTTTCCAACTGCCAGAAAGCTGCAAGGTTCTAACAGATCTCTTTTTCGCACCTGAAGGTATTGTTAATAGGTTCATCTATAAGAGAGGTTATTCAGATTCTTTCTGTAGTCAGTTTTTGAAAGATCGAGCAGAATGACACTCCTTTTGCACACAAGTTATAGTTGTAGTTTATAGAACATTTAATTCATATGTAAGTTTGACACGAGCCGACAAACAATAATTCAACAGAAAGTCGACCAACTTTAATTTAATGCAATTTATATAACAATCCTTAAAAGTACAATAAGAGTTGGTGTTTTATACTACAAAGAGATAGCCAAGTCCCTGAATATGATAGTGGTAACAAAACGCCGTAAAAGTATCAGTTTTTGGTCTAAAAAAAATCCCAAACAATGACGAAATCCCACAACCTGATTGGTCTTAATCTAAAGACGAATGAACTGACGCTCCTATAAAAACGCGATCTTCGACGTCATTGGGCTTCTCAGCGCCAGGAAGCTACATGTTCCTTCTCCAGTAGCAAACTCTATATACGAGTCCGACTTCTGTCGACCTAAACTATACCTACGACTTTCGGTATATATCGGCATTCGGTATGTCTCCTCAGGCTGGTGTATAATTCCCACTTTTCAGTTCTGTTCATGTCATTCTATTGTTCGTGGAAATATGCTTAATTGCAGCGCAGCTAATCAGCATTAGCATCTCGGCTATGCTGCTTCGAATCCTTTTTCATACCATATTACAATTTGGTATTAAAAAATATTTGTGGAAACAAAATACCATCGTAAGACACATGTAACCCTCTGCATGCGTAAGCACCAACCATTTAAGTGGCGTTCCTCAAGTAACCCTCCTTAGGCCAATATTTGTTTTTCCATAATTCGAATTTAAGCGCTTCTTCCCCTTCGCGCCATTGTTTATTCTTCAGCTAAACCCATCCTGATGCCTAAAATAACAACCATCTGCCATGAGTGTCCTTTGTTTACATCTCACCATGGTTAAAGTGTTCTGCGTTAGACTTTTACAATCGCGTTAGACTTCTACAATTCCCATTTTAGAGCAACATCAACGCAGGGATGATTTCACGGTGCATTTGTCGCCGGCAAAGCAATAAAATCCTAATAAAGAAAAAAATGCCAGCATAGCCGATTTGAACGTCATTTCACTGTGAATGCACTTTCGAGAAATGCACCCAGCACAACCCCTCGTACGTGACATTTTCCCAGTGTCGGCTAAATATAATATGCACCCTCGTCGCATCGCTTGTGCGACATCAATTCTGTATCAATTTTGAAAAATACAAATTCAAAGGGTACGCCGAACTGGCTATCGAAATGATTGCCTTTAATATGGTCATCCGAATGAAGGGTTGACACCCGCCACGTAATCAAATTTTACAACTCAATTACGGTCTCCAGCGTAAAATGCGGTTTGGGTGGGGGTGGTTTTCCTACGAAACTGTGAATAATGACAGCTTAGAAGGGATTATCACAAAAACTACTTGCCAAACACTTGAGGTTATCAATCATTTGCATTTGCCGCCACTGTTTGGAAGGAAAAACACACCACCATCCTGTACAGGACCGAAAATAAATAATTACAATCGTCCTCATGGCGAAAAGAAGAAGAATACAATCCGCCTTTGCATTCGCCCCACCGAAGAGGAAGTTCCGTTTTGGTTCGAAGACATTTCAATTCAGATGCCACTCCAACTTGAACTCGTCTCATTAGGCGACGACTGCTGTAGCTGCGCTTATCCTATTTTTGGTATATTTTGTCTTTGTCTGCGACGAGGGTGCGATACGATATACGAGTATATCCGCGCGTACTTCTTATAGATAAAAACCGGCGAAAAACACTCCCGAGTGTGAGTCGTATTTTTGGATTGAAGATGCGCACGGAATGCAGCGACGCATGTGGAGAGTGAAAAATGGAGGAAGTGATTTATGGCCAGACCAGCCCTCTGGCTATGGTTCGTTGACAGTTGGACATATGATGTTGTCTCGGGAAACTGAAGAGTATTGTGTTTGAGGGAGTGAACAAAAAAAAAAAAAATGATTGAAGATGAAAGTTCCTGTTGGCGTGGAGATATGAATACTTTGCAGATAGTTCGACGGAGAGTTTGGATATTACCAGGTTCAATTTTCGCTTGCTAGCAAATTTGCCGGTGGAATGTCGGATGAGATTTGTTTCGGGAAGTTTTGGCGCAGAGTTAGTTGACGGCCAAACAAATTGCGAAGATGTAAGACGAGAACTAATTGCACTTGAATAGTCCAACTACTTAAGGAAGTTGTAGGCACTTGTGAGTGGAACTGAATCAACAGAAAACTAAGTTCAAGTGCCATTTTGTTGCTAGACCGTTCTTACCATCGGGTCGTTGCTGGCATGCAAGTTCCCTTTCTTAGCTCGTCGGTGGGTGTGGGACTTGACCCTTGGTCCGTGCAACAAAAAACCATGCCAGTCTTTCGCGCCGAGGTGACATTGACGCTGCGAGAAGTTCGCCTCTACCCTCTTTCTTGTTTAGGGATTGGAGCAACTTCTTACGTCATCAAAAAAAATAACAAGTGAAAAAACATTCTTCATAGTTTTTGACTTATTTTTCGAGCAGCATATTAGTCTTTTAATAGCAAAAAGGCAAAGTTAAGTCTGCTAATGATGGAATGGCAAACCAAAGCGACCCAAATCGCTGGAAAGAATGTTCTCACGCGAACGTCAAAAGCACGGACACTGTAGTAAATATTTTAATAGGCTATAGGTTTTTTTTTGTCGCCTCGACTACTTCCGTTTTACAATACAGCAAATATTGTAATTTAACTGTACGTGTGCATGTCACTGAACTCCTCCTAAACGGCTGGACCGGTTTGAATGAATTTTTTTTGTATACGTTTGGGTGGCGCCCTGGATGGTTTAAATTCACAGATGGCGTTGCGGTGGGTTCGCTAGTGTATATAAAACTGAATGGCGAAATTGTGTGTCCAGCGATTTAAAAACAATTTTTTTTTTAAATGTATGAAATAAATATTCCCAGGTTTTAGGCTACTTCTGTTTTAAAAACACAAAATAATGTTTATGCGCATTTTAACGAAATGCAATGCAAAGCTTATGAAAATTGACGTAGTGCACGATACGTATTTCGAATTATGATTTTCTTAATAAATTTGTACGATTTGGAAGCGTTGTTTAGGCGTCAGTATATTCATGTTGAAATGCCAAACCAAACTAAAAATAAATCACTTAACTTGGCAGCTGACAAAATGGCCGCCAATTAAAATAGGTTCTATACCTATAAAAAAACACCCTTTACGTAGTTGTCACATGGTTCATAACATAAAGGAAGGTACCGCCCGCCAGACCATCAAGCCTTCAGAATATGGAAAACAAATTCTGCTAGCTATTAAAATACGTAACAAACAAAGTCTGGAGGAAGAAAGCCAAGATTTTCGTCTCTTCCAGCGAATATGAAAAAGGCTAGAAAATATAAAAATTCATCTCCCATAAGAACGCTGGACCGGACAGCCTACCTGCCGATATATTCCAAAAAGCAGAGAATTACGCATTGCAGATCATATCTGGAGCAACTGTTTATTTTTTTTTCAAGATCAGCCAACGACTCGCCAAGAATGGCAAGAAATGTGTAATACGCAAACGATTGAGACCTTTCCCCAACAGTAGACTCTCATCAGTGACGTTTTAGGCCAGAAATGTTCAAGATTCATAAAATCCTGGGAAATACCCAAAAAGTTCAAATCGATGCGTACCATCGAAATCGGTGCTTTTTATCGAAAATCTATGAAGAGAGTGGCTGTAAAGAGCCATTCCTAATTTTGGCATTGCTGCGAAACTGGTCATTGATTCAGAAAGTAATCTGCTGCATCAAGGTCGGAAAAAAGCCTAAATGAGGCGCCGTTGATGACAAAAAATGATTCAGATAAGGTCACGTTTTCTTGCGTCTATGTGTCACCATCATACATGAGAAAATTGAGTAACAGTTTATCAAAATCGTCAACAACTACTTGGACATCCTCGCAAATTGAATTCGTAAATATTCGAACAGAAGCTGTAAAAATGGGTTTTAACTATAGATGCTGCTAAATATTTTAGTATTTTGGTGTATGCTGTCAAAGAAGAAAGAATACGCCACATTGATGTAGTGGATAAAAGGTCATAAAAGACAGGAAGACCTCGCAGTAGGTATCAACATAAACCAGTCAACCAAGCAGGTATTTCGCATAAAACAATATCAAACAGCTAGAAGTGCTGGAGGCAGTTACCCGAGGACAGGATTACCTGCAGAAGGTCAGGTTCATCACGTCAAGACAACTTACTGTCAACCATAATAAGATTACGTGGGCTTAAGCCTGTGTCAAAAATCCGCTTAAGTATAGTAGTTTTTTTTTAGATAGGTCAATAGTTCCATTAGGGTAAATACACGCAATTTTAATGCAAACGTACATAGCCTTAAGCTGGATTAATCCCATTCAATGGTTTTGTAACGATTCTTAAGAGTATAGCCTCTATTTTATAGAAGCAGTAGGTAAGTCAAGGTTTTAGCCATAGCGTCATCGTTTCGACGCTATCACTGAAACCTCTTTTCACCGATCTTCGGCTCATCGGCATTGTGTCCAAGCCCCAAAATATCCACCAAATTTTATCTTATGATTCAAACCGATTTGAAAAATGTCATCAGGCTCGCGCCGCCTCAGTAGGAAATAATAAATAATAATAATAATTTTTTGGCGCAACAGGTCCGTACAGGACCCTAGGCCTAGCTTCTCGCAACCATTCGTTTTGTGTGAGTTTTCATTTTTGGAACGAATGGAAGGGATCTACATTTTTATGCCGATTCCAAACGGCTAATTGAGAAGCTCTTTCATGACAGTTATACTCTCGGATGTTTGTCAGACTTTCGCGAGAGGTGGCGCAGTGAAAAAACCCTGAGTTGGAAATTGGGTTTTTGTGGGATTCGAACCTGAACCCCTCGCTTAGTAGTCCAACACACTAACCACTAAGCCACTGCGCCTACAAAGCCGCTTGAAAATTAGCCGCATAGATTGCCTTCATCAAAGGAAGGGACACAGGACACCCGCAAATGCACCAGACCAGTGGACGCACTAAGACCTCCTCTCTTCATGTTCAAATCCTCGCTCTTAGCGAACTAAATTCAATCCATAACCAACAGAGACATTTAGCTGAATGGATTTATCAGCCCACCACCCGGGCTCCACACTCTGTTTGATTTTCGACAATTCACAATCAAACCCCGGTCCCCCAGAGGCAAGATTGAAAATGCAAATGATTTCCGAAATAATGCATCGATGCTTCCCGTCAACAATGGCAAAACCAATCGCCATGACTTCCTCCTCACGACTTGACTTTGTTCGCTGCAATCAATACACAATCCTCGCCACCTCGCTCGCCCCCCCGCCGCCAGATAGACATTTTGTCTCTAGGCACACTCATAGCGGCGCGCATATGATGCAGCACCACCTCGAAAGTGTGGTTCATAATAATACTTGTGCTACCGCGCGTCGCATCGCCTTCTCATCATCCATCAACTGGAAAATTTTCAAAATCACCTAACGCTAAATACCTCTTCAATTCCAGTCCGGGACACACATACGTTCCACAGAGTCCTTCTACACGGCACTCATTATGGCAAGTTGACATTGTTTTTGTTGTTTGTTCGTGTATATATACGGTACTGGTTTTAGGTACCCGCTGTCTCTGTTCTTGCTGTTGAAGAAGGACTCAACGGCAGGCATCTCCGACCGAACAGCAGCTAACTCTCTCGAGTGCAATGTAAATGCGTCTCATTCAAGTTGCGGCGGCAATGGGGAGCAGTGGAACGTTAAATGTGCTGGAGCTGGAGCCAACTGCGCGCTGGCAGAAGGATGTTGCAACAATAATAACACTCGAGCGAGGAGCAGAACGCAAAATAAAAAATTATACCCAGAAGCAGACGACACGACAACAGCAGGTCCTTGCACTCCTTGGTATCATGCATTATGCATGCGACTACTGCACTACGTGGATGGATGGTTAGGATTGTTAGACTGGCCGTCGTCGTCGGTTGGTTACACAGCCACCTGTGCGCGCTGGCTTGAAAGGAAGAGAAAACAAGCAACACGGATACAGGCTACAAATGGGGAAAAAAGGATATAAAAGAGGCCGGAAAGGAAATCTCATTTGGAGCATGTTTTGTTCGGCAAAAGTTGGGGGAAACTTCATCCACTTCTTATGCATCGCAAGAAAAAAAAGAAGAGTTTGAAGAGTTTTACACTTTCACAAGGACACACATGGTATCCATGAGAGGCTCGTAATTTTAGGGCCATGTGTGGTCTTCAAACCAACAGATGTGCATCGACAAAATTGGCTCTCAACTCAGGAAATTCTCAAAAAAAAAATGTACCCAAACAATGCGCCCAACAACCTTTCAATTCCACCCCAGAAATGTCAACTTCAACTCACTGCCACCACCCACCACCCGCGTTAATTAAGCGAATTGAATCGGCTGAATGTATTTCGGGAACAGCCCTTCTAGTTCGCGCCGCATCATCGGTCCTTGAAAGCAAACATCAGAAAAAAACAATTGTGCGCCAGGATACGCATTCACATCCAAAGAGCCCGCCAAAGTCCTCGAACAAAGCACCACAGGTACAACGAAGAAATCAAAAGCCGCAACCTGCAGAGGGCGTACAGATTAGAAAAGGGACAAGTGAAAGGAAACAACGAGTTGGTTGGATCCTTTCGCTTTTCAAAAACAGCAACAGCAGCCCAAACTTCCTTATGCAAAATTAATGTAAAGTTCCAACCCACCCGTTGGAATATTATGGGTGCGGGGTTTATATGAAAAACATTCAACAGAGACACATACAGGAAAAATAGGAAAGAAAATGGCAAAGAGGAAATTGAAACACTAGACGCAGACAGGAGCTAAAAATCGATATCCCTTCTCCTTGTCCTTAGTAATCACACGTTCGCACGACTGCAATGGTTCCAAAAGTAAAACGAACAAAGAAAAAAAAACCGTAGGTAGGTACAGAATTTGAAAGAAAAGCGAACAAAAAATCTCCTTCAGGTGAACAGTCAAGAAAAGTCGAAGGCAAAAAGGCTAGCAATAGAGAAATTAACGTGCGCACATGTTCCACAGCCAAAGGGCTAATGGTAGGGTAGGTGGTCTGGGCCTGAGTCTGGGCATATAGCAAATGCTACTCAAAATGGTTGCCATGGCGAAAAATCTGTTGAATGAGGAAACAAAAAACTGAACGAAACGAGACGGATTTAGTCAATCACCGTCAGACACGTTCATGGCAAAGGAACAGCGACCGAGTGAAATCCACTTCGGGGCACTAATGGACTGGATAATTGATTTACGTTCACGACAGCCAGTCAATTCAATTATGCAGCTGGATATTTGCGGGATAGACTAGAAAAGAGTTTCCGAATTTTAGCACAACTGTTTTTTTTTTTTGTAAAAAAAGTGAACTTTATACAAGCTAGAGGACGATCTGTTCGTTATTTTTGATATGTATGTCGAATTAGCAAATGACATTCGACAAGTCTATTGACAAGGGCTTATATCTTAAAAAAATGATTTCAAGATAAATGTCTAAAAGAACTAATGACGGTGTCCTTTGGCATTTAAGAGGTGTAGAAAGGCCACACCCATTTTTGTAACAAACTTCAATAAACAAAGCTGAGGTCCGGTAATATGCTGAAGCCAGGGCCGGCCCAACCATATGTGCAAGATGTGCAAATGCACAGGGCGCCAAGTTCTGGGGGCGCATTGCTAGGAAAGTAAAATTAATTTGGTCTTGCGCAAACAAATACTACCATTTACATTTTAAACAAAAAGCTTGCTCAAATAAGCCCCAAAAAACAACATCCATCACACCTGTGCTCAATTATTTCTTGCACGTTGTACATTAAACTCGCATCACTTCAATGTTCAATCACAGATAATATAATATACAGATGTCGCAGTCCCATGTTGGCTGATGTCCACATTTCTTGCGATCGTCCAACAACGATTGTCCAACAAAAAGCTCTTCTCTTCGTCCAACAACGATTATCCAACAAAATAAAAGCTTTTTCCTGAGTGCCAATTGAGCATATCGTAATCGCTTGCGTGTGTGCACAAATGTATTGTGCGTGACGAAATTTCTTGCTTTCGTTTTATCCTGTGCTTCTCGTTCCCATTCCCCACAAGCAAAAATTTAAATTTTTCTTGTGATAAATAAAAATCGCAGTTGGTAGAACAAAAAACCGACAACTGTTGAATTATTATCTCACTTTACACTCGCTTAGAAAGAAAAAGGGACAAACACATTTTTCTGATAGGTATGTACCTATACCTATACCAGTGGCGTCTCGTCAGGGTGTGCAAGGTGTGCATTGCACACCCTGATCTAACCAAAAAAATCACTCATCGAACACTCAAATAATAATAACACACATAAATATGATGTGCTCAATTACACTTTACACATCCCATAAAACCTCCATCACACTTCACACATCAAAATCATGTTTTTTTTTTTAGTTTTTTGTATTTTTTTTATTTTATGTTTGTTCTATATATTTTTTTTTGTTGTTTTTTTTTTTTCCTATATTTCATGTGGGTACCTACCTATTTTACTTTATTAATTTTGCTTCCTATTTAATGTTTTGCCAAGGAATTACCTATAAATTTGCCTTTAATTTGTTCTAAAAAAATACACAACATGAAATGAGGCAGATAATGAAAAATGAATGAGAAACCCTCGATTTTTATTCCATCAAGCACAATATGTATTTTTTTTCCGAAGAGCAGGAGGACATTCGATTCATATTGAGAAGACGAAGCATAGGATATAACAAAAGAAAGAAAATCAGTCATGCACGAACGATGTCCATCCAAATGATACGCTTGCATTCGTATGAGTTCAATATTCATGTAACAGGTCCAACTTCGAGGAAGGACAAAAATGAGGAATAATGAAAGGGAGACCGAATAAGAGATCTGAGTAATTTATATAGATGTGTGTTTTCCTTTTGCTTTGGTTACCTACGCTTTCTCTCTGTAAAAGCTTTTTGGAAAAGCTCTTAATGTTTCGCATTTTGGTTTCATATGACAACATTTCCTATTGGACTGCGTCATCTAGGTAATTATATTATCTTTGGTTCAATGTTGCAACTTCAAAGAGAATCTTACTCAAAACATCGCAAAATAAAAAATCCCACTAGACATATTCAAGTTCATTTCTCATCTACCTAATCTCAAATTATTCCACACTGTTCGTGCAGCGTGCAGGTATATTTCTTGCACATCTACTTACATTTTAAAAGAGAACTTAGTTAAAAAAACAAAAAAGTTTCACCTCGTATGTGCAGGTTTTATTTCTTGCACATCCCCTCTCAAAATTTGCATAGGAATATGTCAAACAAAAAAATTCGTTGTTTTGGAATCTTTTGTGTTAACGTGCAGGTTTTTGATTCTGCACATAACGTATGGGAAATTGGGAATGGGAAATTGGGAATGGGATTGGGATTTCTCATCTACCAAAAAGAGTAACAAAATTCTCTTACAGTAGCAAAGAGAACAATTAGCTTTGTTAGTTTGTCTTTGTACCTTGTTGTACGTACATGGTACATGAAAATATAGTATTCTCTTCCACTGCAGTGCTTTTGGAATCAAAAGCTTATTTTTAAAAAGGAAAGCTCCTAGGGATGAACGCATAGTAATTAATAAATCGTTCTTGCGCAGCCGGTTCTGCGTAACGAATTTCTTTGGCTATGACGGAAATTTTGTTTTGTTTTTTTTTTTGAAAATTAATTACTGACCACTACCACTACTATTGGAAGATAATTTCTCTACCTATACCCTATACTCACTGTCATTATTGGATTATTGTTACTGAGGATTAGGCCTACCGGGGATAACTCAATAAAAAAGCGCATTTAAAATCCACCTACTGGGTGATTTGGAAAATACTCATGCATGTGTGCAAATATGAAACAAATGGCGCTTTTTCTAAATCTTGCACAGGGCGCTAGTTTGGCTGGAGCCGGCACTGGCTGAAGCAATCCTTTCTAAAGATCCGTGACAAAACGATTGATGTTCCCAAATTGTTAAAAAAATTAAAGCCATTTCCGCAGCCTAAGATGTTTAAAATCACGTATCCATGGTCCATGATATCATCAAGCTAATTGTTCGTCTTCACATCATGTGGTCCATTCAACAGACTAGAACTTTATAAAAAAAATGTTTAGCCTCTTGTCCAAAGTTAAAACGTGAAAACGTCTGAAGAATAATGACTAGGCTGTCTATTTGTACAAACATTCAAGTTTTCAGCTATTACAATGTCTTGTCGTGCCGAATTAAAAGGTACCTAAGATGCTTTTTCTAGACAGCACTTACTATTATTTGTATACTCCAAATTCACACGTCTTAAGTGTATAGCTGAGCAAGGTTTTAAGCTCTCTTTTAGTACTAAGAACAGAGATTTTTTATCTTTCCGATTTCGTGATTCTTTGCGACTTTAAGAAGTATTCCGTGCCAAATTCAATGTCCCCTGTTTTGCTGGAACAAGCACTTTCCAAGAAGCTTTGTGGATTATTATTATATGAAAGGGGTTGTTGTACTACCTTTTGGTCTATTGTAAATCTTGCTTACGCCTCAGAGAGGTCTCCTCCCTCCTTTCTGAATCATTTAAGAGGTTCTTGTACTCTACTTTCTCCTTGGCGGAAGAAACCCGTCCTATAGCACTCTCTCCAGTCCAGTTTCCTCTAAGAATCTAAGGATGAGAGCTGACTCCAGTGACGGTATTTCTTCATCAGATGTTGGCCCAAGTACTTCAGCCTTTTGTGGGTCAGTGCACCACATGATCCCTCCAAATGTTGGGATTTCACTGGACTCACCGCGGAATCTGCAGAGACCTTCCTCTGATATACCCAGTTTCCTAAGGTGTTCCTGGAGTCTACAGTGAACCTTAAGGAAGCCTGTTAGGATACGGAGGTTTTATTTGCTCATGCCGATGCAAACTTGGAATCTTTTCCGGTTGTATTGTCCCAGAAGTTTCTTGGCCTGCCTCATGCCCTGAGTGTTATGCCAGGTTCTTGCCCTGTTTTCTTTCTCTAGTTTCCTAAATTCTTCTTTGAGGGTGTGATCCCCTATTCCGCAGAATGGTTCAGGAACTATGAAAGTTTCTGATGCTATCTTTCTTGCTAGGGAGTCGGCCGTTCCATTCCCCTCTATTCCTACGTGGCCAGGCACCTAGCAGAGGGTTATTTTGTTTCTCATACCAAGTTCTTTAAGTTTTTGTAGGCTTTCCCATACAAGTTCGGATTTAATGATGTAGGAATTATGTAAGTGCCATAATAGCAGCCTGGCTGTCTGATATTATAGCTACATCACAGTTGACTTTGTTTCTTTCGAGATTAATTTGGACACACCTGTCTGTGGCATCGATTTCAGCCTGCAAGATGTTAGTACTTTTGCCCATTGGTTCAGAATATTTTGTTCCAGGTCCTAATACTCCCGCCCCAGTTCCCTCATCAGTTGTGGACCCATCTGTGTACTACTTTGTTGTGTGATTGTTCAGTCTGTGAACTGTGGATTTATTGCTCCAGTTCTTATTATTGCTGGCTGAGCTTCGTAACAAAGTTCGTAGTCGTTACAAAGAAAGGCCTATAGTGGTTGTTTTTTGAGTAGCACGTCAAACTGTCTCAGTGTGATGCACTTTCCTCTTCCTTCCTTGGCCATTCTCAGGATCGTTTTACTTGCACATTCCTCAATCACAAGGTGCAACGGAGTTAGTTACAATAGCACCCCCATAGCTGCGGTTGGGCAAGTTCTCGTGGCCCCTGTAATACATAGTAATACCAGTCTTTGCACCTAATTAAGTGTCTTCCTTGTGGTGGTTAGACTGGTTCTTTTTGCCCATGCAATCGCTCCATACGTGATCATTGGTCTCACAATAGAAATATACATCCATCTGAGGATGGTCGGTCTACATCGCCAGGATTTGCCAGCTAGGCTCCTGCAAATCATTAAAGCCCGCGTTGCTTTCCTGGTTATCTCTTCTGTGTGTTTTTTCCAAACGAGTTTGTTGTCTAGGTTTAGTCCTAGATATTTAGCTTCATTGACTGATGTTAGTGTTGAACCCGATAACCTTATCGGCCTCAGTCGTTCAAGTTTTCTTTTCCTCGTGAATGGTACTATTGTCGTTTTTGCCGGATTTAAGCTTAGCACAGTCGTTATGCACCAATCCCGAGTTATTTCGAGTCCCCTTTGTAATATGTCACATACGGTTCCCTCAAATTTACCCCTGGCAATAATTATATGTCATCAGCATATGCTTGACAACTGATGCCCTGGTTCGTCAATTTCTCAAGTAACTCGTAAACTACAAGACTCCACATTAGGGGGGATAGAACTCCTCCATGCGGACATCCTCTTGCTGTGTTAACCTTGATAATACCTTCTGATGTGTGAGTCTCTACTGATCTTGTGCTCAGGAGTCCACACATCCACCTCGATACTGTGTTATTTACTCCGTTGCATCATGCGATGTCGCGATGGTTATCGAAAGTTCCCTCCATGTCCAAGAAGACACACAATACTATCTCTTTCGCTTCAAGAGCACTCTCAATAATCTCAGTCAGCTGGTACAGAGCATGATGAAGAGGCGATTTGCTTAGTACATCTTCTCTTAGGTATAGTTGTCCACAGCCTTTTCCGTCGTTTTAATCCAGATACCAAATGCCGCATTTCGCTGCCAGCACAATAACAAAACTCTTGACAACATGCACCATGAATGCGACCTACATATATAACATTTTAAAGGCAAAGGCTTAAAAGCTGTATTACTACGTTAGGCTTACCAAAGTTGAAGCTTCACAAAGAAATCAATATTGCTCACCTGGAATGAGAATAAAAATAAAATTTATTAATCTCTGACAAGTAGAAAGGTGAAAGCAACAAAGACAGTCTTACAACCCTGACAAATATTATTAAAAATTAAATTAAATTCCCCAAAGCTCATGCATTCCATTTGAAAATACGAATTTTCCGAAACGAAATTCCCCACCTCAACTTCAAAGTCGTTTAACAAAAATGCCAAAAAAAAAACCCATAGAGAAACAATTATTATTCATTTAAATAAAATTCTCTCCACTGCTACTTTACAGCGATGGGTTTTGCCAGCGCCTCTTTAGTCAGCCTGCGGGGGTGACCAACGGCAACCGGTTGATTGCTCACTTGAGCGCGCCTTGAGTGACTGAATCTATTATTGATTCCCCGTTCTCTTTTTATTTACAGTCACCACCAGTTAAACCATTCAACAGAAAAAGTACCTTCACTCATTAATTAACGATTCGCAGGCATGATGACCACCGACCCACGCAAAATCGAGATATCTTCTCTCGTCTGTCATCGTTTCAACGAGGAAAGGTCAAGTGGAAAATGCTTTTAACTCTGACACAGCGGACAATGCAACCCCCCATTAGCTACAGGCGGACTCCAAAAACGAGTGGTGGTATATCCTGGTATAGCAAAGATCAAAAGAAGGAGCAAAAATTGTACGTATATCAGCATATCCTTCATGAATATTCAATGGCAAGACAACAGCAAAAACTCTGATCCGGAAAGATAATTGCCTGGGGGCGAGAAATGCCAACCAGCACCAGACCCAGAACCAGACCCAAAACCGGAACCCCTTCCAGTATGCACTATATAGAAAGTCCTTTGGATACTTTCACTGGGGAAGTTTTCGTCCGGCTGCGATGTGATTACTAAGCCAGGCATCGAAGCATGCACAGCTACACCTACATAAACACACAGGGAATCGTGACAGCAGTCAGCAAGTCTAGTCAGCCAATCGTCCCTAAATCAATTTCACCATTTCACTGGTTGATATCCGTAGCACAGTCTATACTCGTCCTCCATATCATCTGTATCTTTTCCCGCACACGGTTGTAGATATATGTATATAACACATGTGCGGTGCGGAATGCGAACACAATGACATGATGGAATGCTTTATGTACGGCGACTGCGATAGATCATCCAAAGGCAACGATGCAAATAGTTAACCTCTTCGTTGGCTTTTGGCAGAGGCGCACATATGGTTCCGGATTTTTTCCCGTTTTTTTCGCGCTTAAATTTTGAAGATGTAGAGAGAGAGGCAGAGAGAGGGAGATAGAGAGAGATTTGGTAAAGTTGCAGACAGCCAACTCCAACATCCAACTCCAAAGACAAACATTGGTCGTGGAGCCTGGAGCTTCACAAAAACTAGTTGTACGTGCCTGCGGTTTCAAAGTTTTAGGAAGATCGCTGATGCGTTTGTGTGCACAGGGATGTTACCATGTTAGCTTCTTTAATTGAGAAGAGAACGGCTTATCCATTTTGTTGGAAATGTGGTGTAAGAATATTGTCAGGCTTCGTGCTTTGAGGACTGAAAAGAACTCACAAAGGCGTTGCGGAGTCTGACACGAAGGGCTTTCCAAACTTGGTCTCTCTGTAGAAAATGGCGGACTATATAGAAATCAAGGGAGGTCTTTTAACGCTCCAATTGCGTGATATTCTATCGGATGATTTACACCCTTGGGAACCCCTAAAGGACCATCGTATATTGCAGGCGGCGACAATCTCCTCTGGTGCGTTTCGAACTGGGTGACGCTCAGTTGTACTTTGGTCAGCTGTTAAAAAGGCGGATTTCTAGACGTAGGCATTTCCCCAAATGGGCCTTGAATACAGCTAGGTACCGGCAGAGTTTTGAACCAATTATCCCTAGCCTATTCCAGTCTTTGCAGCTTTTGGCATATTTCTGCAAAAGAAAGTCCCTCAACTTGCTTTGATCTTTTATAGTCCCCGCCTTATTTGTACACCCTGAGGAGGCGGTCTTATTATTTATCGCAGTCCACTTCGAGTCATGAGGACACAAGCCGTCGTTTATCAACAGAGTGCCATTCGGATATCTGGAAAAGAATTTGTCCCAAAAAAAAACTATTGCCAACCCCTCAGAAAAAAAAAAATAGTTATTGCGTCATTTGCACCCTTCGGAAGCAATTTACACTTTCAAACAAAAGGGCCGCGTGTCGACATGGTCTCGCCATCGATGACGCGCCGTTTCGGAAAGGTTTGCAAAACAAAAAAAAGAAAACGTTTCCATTCATCACGAAAGCAATAATAATAAGAGAAAAAAAATCTGTTCCAGTCACGTGTCCAGTCTGCACGTTACGAATGCCAGCTCAGCTATATTGCACGCAAAAATTTCTATTTTTTTTTTTCTCAGTTCCAACCCCAAGTGGAATAAAGATCCACAAAGGAGTTTCGAAATCACCATAGATATGTGGCTAAGGGTTGTGCAAAATTATTCTCCCCATGCGCTCCTAAATCATCCCCCATTCGGAATGTCTGTCGAGTACCGCATACCTTGGGAAAGTGCAAATCCTTTTATTGACCGCACACAGCAGGTAATACAGCACAGGCAGTTATCTGCAGCTCTACCTCTTGTTATCCTTGAAATAATGAGAGTGCTCACGTTCATGTACAACGATCAATTCGTTTTCTCAAAGCAAACTGACATCGATTTTCCAACTAAAAATCCATCCCACCATCCACCATCCTTTCGCGTCTGTTTGCAGTCTGTGCAATCTTTCAATTTCACATCCTGCTGTCTGGGTTATTGTCCTCCAGGGAGGCGATACCACATGCTATGTGTGCGTGTGTTCCACTAAGTCCTATAATCCATATGTGTGCAGATACGATAACTCTGCTTGCATTTTCTATTCAGCTAATTTCGTTATAAGCATAAGGATCAAGGTCGAAGGGTTTTTTTTATTTTCTTTGCCATACATATCTGTACCACTTTCGGTTGATTGGTATGGTGGGGTACGGTTTATAGACTGTATTTGATTTCGTTTTCGATTTCTATTCCATGCAAGGGCGGAAGATTTACACTCCTTTGGATTTATTTATTTTCATTTATTTTCAATGCACGCAGCCGGAAAAGGAAAACCCTTCTGCATTTGCAAAGTCCCAGGACAAATTGATTTTTTATCCCATTTCGGTAGGTTTTTATATCTCTTTCGGGGGGTGGTGGATTTTGCTTCTGTCCTCTGGGGTAAAGGGAAAGTGAAACCAATTTCATAAACAGCTCGAAGCAATTTAGAGATAAATAATCGAGTTTCTTATTATCTATTTTTTTTTTTTCATCCATTTTCATTAGAAACGTTATTTAAGGATTTTATGGTGTGTTTTTCTTTTGGGGTTGCTTAACAATTACATAGATAAAACAGCGATTTTACCGGTTATAGGTTATAGGGGATGGAATAGTATTTAGCGGGAACGGGGATTAATTTCAATTTACTGTGATGACTTTTTTGATGTTGTTCAGGGCAACAACTTCGAAGTTGTGTGTTGTTAATCCCGTTTGTATGGTCTTTCTTTAAGGAAATTCTTAAATCCATAATAGTGGCCAATTTCACAGTTAAATAATGGGGGAAGCGGACGTAATCTCACTCCCGAAGAAGAGTTTCCAGTAATAAATAGCGGGATGGTTCCTAGAAAAATATAAAAAATATATAGGAAATAAGGACGGTTGAGAATTTCGCACTTCAAAGGTTGACCACATACCTTAATTGTGGGCAAAATGAGAGATAAACCATAGCGGTAAACAAATGAGAGAGAAATCATATTAAGTTGCATCGTCAAACCAATATAAAGGAAATGAGTGGCGGAGAGTCAAGCGAGGTATAGCAGCAATGGAGTTGAATGAGACGCTTAAATACACCTGCGGAAAATGTGGTTTTTAACATCACAGATAAGAAACTTCAAAGCTCTTGGTCGCATTAAGCAAAGGACAGATTTAACACTTTTAGATTCTTCGACATCTGTTTGACCAACTCATTCAATAAAGTTGAATAACATGGTGGATAAAGCTGATTATTCGATTACATTTTTAACAAGCCTGTCAAATGTATGTAGTTGATTAACTTTGATTATAGCAACAAACATATAGGTATAATTGATGAGCTCCACTTTTGGCAGGGTTGCGCAATGAGATGATGAACGTGCTGATAGCTTTTGGCACTAATTCAATCGTCCGACGTTGAAATACGCGTTGAATGCACTCGTCTGACAGCTGCTGAACATTTTGAATGTTAATTGTCAGAGTGACAGCAGCCATCTCAATGTCGCAGTCGAATCTCTTGCCAATGAAATATTGAACCAAATTTATCAACCGATTGAAAACATTGCAGCTTATTATTTTAAAATCGTCGCTTAATGTGATGAGCCCTGCTCCATCTAACGCAGAGTACAAAGCACTTCAAATCTCTTCAACCACGAAGATATGTAGTTGAAGGTCGTTCCTCCACAATGGGTAGTGTATACGTTCTTGACAACTTTCTCGAACTAGTAATACAAGAGGGTAAATCCTAGCCGTTCAGTTGCCGAGGAATGACCTTCAATGCGTCAGATTAACAGATTTCTGGTGCATCGCACAGAACAGTTTGTTCAATGCGTCGAATGAACTTTGAACGCGCCAATAATCTAGAGGACAAAATTGTGTAAGCAGCAAAAAAAAATGCATACCGGCTGCAAACACGCTCTTCAATTGAATGAAGGTTATCACTCTGGCCTAAGTGGGACTGCACTTTTAGTGTGGCCTGCCACAATAATCTTATTTATCACTTAGTTGGTTGAAGTGAAAGGCGCTTGGTTAAAGACGACGAAGCGAGTTGCAGGTTCACTTCGTGGTAGGGAAAAAAACAAATATTTATTTAAGACAAATATGACACAATTAAAACGATAACCTTAATGAGTCTTAGTTGGGTAGCTCTACAGTTCGTGGTGACCCAAGGCCACAACTAACTCTCCTCCTCAGTAAGTCCGGTTTTGAGCCAACAGTTTCCATTTGCATACTCAAATCTGGATGTAGTGATACCACCTCCGGCGAGTCTTCTTCAACTGTATTAACCCTCTAAGATGTCCATACGATCTATATCTTATCTCAAGACCAATGTCATAGAATATTTTTTTTTACAAAGTCGATGTCGCTGTATAGGTTGTCTAGTTTAATGAATCGGCACCTTTGAAGCTCCCCAACGCAAACGACACTAAATATCTGACGAAGAAATTTTCTCTGGGAAGGGCCAACGATATTTTTATGCACTTTTCAAAAGATCCATGCTTTAAATTGATAAAACAGGACTGAGTTTATAAAGATTATAAAGATTATATAGAATGTGCTTAGTTGTTCGGAAAAGGGATTTTGTACAAAGTCCAGCCCCAAAAAGGACAGCTGTTGGTAAACATCCAATGTTACAAAAAGGTAGATAAGGCCTTTTACTATACTTCGGCTAATTTCGTTATAAGCATAAGGCTTGAATGAGTTTGATGTTGAAAATGAGGCGTAGCTCAAAAGAGCAACAACTTCAACCACTGTGTTTGTTTTTCTTTTCCGGTCAAAAGAACCGACTTAAGGAAAACTTGGTAATAACATTTTTAATAAGAAACATTCAGTTGTCACTCCTTGCTTTTTCCCATTCAGCCTAGTTTTTAACAAAACTTAGGTCACGTTCCGAAAAGGGTACAATAACACCTGCAAGCGATTAAGAGTTCTTGTTGTTTGGCTTATGAACTAGAACTAGGAATACCCAGCTGCCAAATTTGACCGCGTTCTAGGAAAAAAAAAGCGTAATTGTTTATATTGTACGTGTCTTATTATACTGTTTAACTATCACAGAATTCTAAGTCGTGTACTCTTACTGTGCTAGCATGTACTCAATAAATCTAAATCTTAGTCTCAGTTAATGGGAGGCATTTTTACCTTCGCCTTATGACAACATAAAGTAAATGCGGGCATGTGTTACGTGGCAAAGCAAACTTCCGATTTAAAATTGTTAAGATGACATAGTGAAAAGCTTAACTTTTATTTTATACTAGCGAACCCACTGCAGCGCCATCTGTCGGGCTGATTAGTGAATCTAAACTATCCAGTGCGTCACCCAAACGCATACAAAAAAATTCATTCAAATCGGTCCAGCCGTTTAGGAGGAGTTCAGTGACAAACACACGTACAGTAGAATTATATATCCATATTAAGATTAATCCGAAAAAAAAAACACCAAAACAGCCCCATCACCGACGCAGTTCGCTAATGTTTTTGTGTCATAATTAAACGAATTTAAAAATAACAATATCCGCTCATTTGATTAACTATATACAAAACCAGTTGGATACCCACAAGCAAGCTTCGGAACCAGTTGAAACTACCTACCCCGAGGTAAGAAAGACTACGTGCACATCAGCAGTAACCTTGATTAGAGCTGCACAAACACGCAATTCACCATTCAACTCAAAATTTCATCAAGAAATTTTGTGAAATCAATTTCCAGCAAATAAAATTGAATTTCAATGATAATTCTTCGATGATAAATTCATCTCCAAATCGAACTATAAAGTAAATAAACAAACTACTCCGAATCGACTGTTAATTTCCGTAAATGCCTCTGCAGACTCGAAAGTACCGCAGCAGCAGCAGTATCTATCTGGCAGCAACGAAAAAATAAAAACAACAAAAAATCAAATTAAATTGCTTCCCGTTTATGTGTGTAACTACACACAACTCGAACGCGATACTTTCGTCTCTCCGCTGTGCCGCCAAGTAAAGTACCGATTTACTTTATTTAGATTAATTAGCTGAGGGTAACACGGACGCAAGATATATACACAGATTAACCCAGAGTGCCGCAGGGGTGGGGTAGGGGTGCCGCAGATTCGAGAGCAAAATAAAAAGGGAAACTCAGTAGAGTATCGCATGGCCACTAGCTCTGGAGTGAATGCAATATAGACCCAGACGCTAAGACGTGAGCACCTCCGGTTGTACGACTATATGACTGCATGACTTCTCCTCACGTATCTTTAGGTACCTACAATCCAGATGCAATTGCATGTTAGGCGGCAGCCAAGAAGTTGACGAAGAAGTTTATTTTTCTTTTATCTGTATGTGCTGTTGCATTGCGCAATGATGTCGAATGATGGCGGGGGGCACCCAGGGGGAACTAGTAAATCAGGAAAAATCAGACAGCGAAGACGACGACGACGCGTTGCAGTATACGCACTTGTAGCTGTTAGCAATCAGTTAAGTCGAGTTTTTTTTTTTTTTTTTGTTTCTAGAGTTATATATACATTATACAGATACATGGGATGTTTTGGTTTTTATTGTTTCTCTCGACGTTAATTTCGTCAAGCGGCAATTTCCCGTTCAAATATATACAGATTATCTGGAGAGCACACCCTTTCCATTGGGTATAATTTTGTTCTGCTGGGTCTGGGTCCTCTGCGGAGGTAATTTCGGTCATTTGCAAACGAGAATGAAGAAAATACAAATGTTGGCATATCTCCGCCATAATCTACTGCAAACAAAAGATTCAGATTTACGAATTAGCGACGGAGAAGAGTGAAAGCCGGTTTTTGGGTCAGATATTCGGCTGACGAAAGCTACGAAGATGAAACATGAGAAAGAAATTTATAATTCAAGATCCTTTGGACAGATTTCAAGGGTAAAGAGAAGTCAACTTGAGAATTTAATTTCCAAAAATACTCGACGGAACGTGGTTTATGATTTATGCTGTCGGTTTGGTAGCGGTGTGGATCTTTATGTCGTTTGTTCTATTTTAAGTTGTATGCCAGCCAGGTGTAGAGGGATGGCGTGTGTTTTTTGGTGGGTAAACGTGCCGGCGAAGGTGATGTCATTGACACAATTTGGTTTCCGTCTACTGTGTTAGGGGGTGGTTTTCCAAATAAATTAAAAAAAATATAAAACTAGGACAGAGACGGTGTACTGTAGACTTTTCTGCAATGAGTACTGAAATGCGTGTGGATCGGTATTTGACATTGGAGGGCATTTGACATTTGAGACATTTTTTGACAAAACTTCCAGGTAAACAACGTACGACACTTGCGGGTTATGCAACATGAGCTCTAGGTTCACAAAGCAAGAGTATTTTCAGCTTCATAATATAGAACCTTTAAGGTTCATCGTAACGAAAAGTGAAACGCTATTGTTGAGGGACGAGAGTGGTCAATGCAGCAACCCACCAGTGGAGTAAGTGGTGGTCTGTATTTGTACCGTTTTCACTATATCAGACAATCGATAGGGAAACGACGGTAAAATGTTTCATTTTTCGTGAAGCTTCGTCATTCTTTGGTCTTTATCTCTGAGTAAACGTTTTTCTAAGATCAAGAGCTCTTGGTTCACATTTTTAAGTAGATTCCTCTTACTATAAGTTCGCCCAAACTTTATTTTACGGGAGGGAAACGACTGGGAATGTTTCATTTTTTGTTACGCTTCGCAATTCTTTGGTCTTTAGCTCTGGGCAAAAGTTTATCTAAGATCATGAGCGCATAGGTCGTCTTTTTAACTCATCTTCCTATGAGTTTGACGAAACTTTATCTTGCGGTAGGGAAATGTTTCATTTTTCGTCACGCTTCGCAATTCTTTGGTCTTTAGCTCTGAGTAAACGTTTTTCTAAGATCATGAGCGCATGGGGCGTCTTTTTAACTCATCTTACTATAAATTTGACGAAACTTTGTTTCGCGGAAGGGAAACGGTAAAGGAATGTTTCATTTTTCGTGACGCTTTTTTGATTTTTCTCCGATCAAGAGCGCATGGTTCTCCTTTTTAGCTAGATTCCTCTTACTTTAAGCTTGCCGAAACTTCACTGTGCTGAAGCTTGTTAAGAATCGTTACTTTTTGCCTACGTCTTTGGAGTAGAGCAGCGATAAATAAATTTACCACACTCTTCAATATTTTTTTTTAAATTTTAAATGCACAGTTGGTTGAGTGACCGACAAATATCCAACTTGAAGTGCTATTTGTGTTTTTTCGGATGTTAAAATTTCAAGGTCTCGCACAGCAGTCTAATACATTAATCACTGAGCGCAATTAACGCTGACAGGTGGCTTATGCTTGGTTATATGCGGAATAGTGCAAATATACCATGGATTTGCTTCTGAATATTAGTGAGTTCACTTTTAATGGCAACCTGACAGCGACTTAGTGTACAATAGGCGCCACAATTCGCCTTCAACTATCCCGAACAGGCTTTGGTCATTAACGTGCCATCTGATTGTAATAAAAAAAATTCCTAAAAATCATCGATTAAACGAGCCAATATATATGGCACATTTTCGTGCAGCTCTCTCAACCTATTGGCCTACTGAAGAGCGTACATACCCATACCTGCTCAAAAATGCATATCAACCGTAAACAAACGAAAACGCTTTGCCTGCCCCCATTATTGCATTATGCACTGCAGTGCACAGTCGATTGCACTTCAAAACTATAAACACTTGCACATACTCGTATACCTACTCGGATATAGCATTCAAATTGCAATTTTCCAACAGAAATAGTGGCCGACACAGGCCGCCGGGGTGGTATGGGGGGAGCAAAACTTAAAAACATATTGCATTGCTGTTTTCCGGAAATAATTCCTCAACAAATTAACACAACAGCCGCCGTTACCAAGTACAGCGGCCCATACGGCCATACAGCGAAGTTAGGGCGGCGACATGGCGTGGAAATATAATTCTCCACTCGACATAAAGCTGTTGTTGGTGCTGTTAGCGTAGTTTTGATGCCGGAGCGTGTTAGCTTTTCAAGTTTGGCGTCTTTGGAAAATATGCATAATTTGTAGTCGTAGTTACGAGAGGTTTCTTTTTTTTTTTTGTACTGTATCAAATTCCATTCCCAACCCAACGAAAAAGAGTGAAAAGAGAAAGACAAATAATTAGGCTCGGTTGCCCACCTAACTGTCACATTATGTGCGAGATGGGGAGTTCCTAGAGTTCCTTTCTTTCTCCGCCAACTATACTTGAGGGGTAATTGCTTCGAAAGCATTTTTTGCTAAATTACCGGTGTGTGGGGGGTAATAATAGTATTTAAATTATAATTTAAAATTAAACGAAATTTTCTTATCAACACGGCGTAAGCTGTTGCTTTGTGGGAAATTACTTAACCGCTACATTACAGTTGTGTGGAAGATAATAGTGGTGTGGATTTTTAATGCGCAAAAATGAATAGCTTACTTGGCGAGAAGTGGTTGCAATTTGTCTTAAATACCAGAGACTACTGCAGCTTTTAGGATTTTTTTTTCAACAAATCGTTGACGTTTATGAAGAGCTTTTTGTTATTTTATAAGAACGGGTCGATGATGATGGAATAAAACAAGCTTTGTGACGTATTTAACGAAATTCTTTTTTTATTTTATTAAAAAGAAGACCATTATAATCAGACCATTAAATGGAATCGTTCCAATTTTTGGCATGACTTCTGACGGTGGTCCGAGTGGTCCAATTTTTAATCACTTAGCCTAAGGTTCGGCTTTATTTAAGCGATGGCTATTTTGGCTTTATTGCGCCTTATTCACATAAACCTGTGACTGTCGCAAACCCCCCCAAGAAAACCGCCAGCCGGTGTAAATAGCTCGATCTTGCTGATAAATTCAAGTCACCTCTGTGAGAGATAACCACACCCTCAAATCGTGTATGCAGAACGTCCATTGTGCTGCTGAAACCACATGTCGTATAAGTTTATTTGGTCCAAAAGAATTCGGTTAGCATCGTTCTGTAGCGCTTGACGTTGATTATGAACGTCATTAAAAAAAAAAAAAAAAAACCAACATTAAAGGACCAATGACCTTCCCTGGTCCAAAATCCGCACCAAACAATAGCTTTTGGTGGATGCGTTGGCACCTGGTGAGCGTCGTACCATACACGTAAAGTTTGCTGTTAGCAGAGACATTCATACTAAAATGAGCTGAAGATGATGTTTCGGGCAAAATTAAAGTCCTCTCTTTTTAAAGCTCCGAAGCCCAGTCAGCGAACAAACGGCATTGTCTATGGTCTTCAACTTTGAGCTCCTGGGTCAGTTGGTACTTGCACGGGTATAACCCCCAAGTCCCGACGCAAGATTCGTCAAATTGAAGTCCGACTACCTGTGGTTCTCCTGTACACTTTCACAGACCACCGCAAAAATCTAGGTCGATCTGGCGTTCCTTTGGGGGTTTAGAAAACCGATTGTTTCGAATTTGGCCACCAAACGCGGAGAGTCGACATTGAAGGTCCATTGCGGTTGCCGTGAAATCGGCCTAATGCGCACCACCTTTTGCACAAATAACGACTCATTTTGATAGCAAAGTTCTACAATTTCTAGGAGGTGCTCCATCTTGTATTTTGGTGATTGGCCATCAGTGACAGAATTATAAACACCAGGGGTTGAACGTGATCATGTGACTGAATTCGTTCTTGTTGTCATTTAAAATCCACAAAATTCAGTAGAGTATTGCTCGTTCACGGATGAGGGAATTCGACACCCCAGACAGACACCACCAAAACAACATGGCCGCCACAGGATGTCAATCTATCATGAATCATGATGAACAGCGTTTCATATATCAAAAAATATCAATATCAATATCAAACCGTCCCAATTGAAAAAGCCTTTAGTAAAAGTACGATTCCAGTGCGTATTCCTTTCTCTTAGCTGGACACCTCATTTGGCACCGCAAAAGGGATCAATCTCCATAATAAAATGGTTTCTATGTGGATTGCAATCTGTGGACGCATCGCATTAAAACTCTTACCCGATTTGAATGGTTTTGTCAGACATAACATGCAACAAAATAGAAGCAGACAACTAGAACTTCGAAGAAAGGAAAGTCATACAAAAAGTAACTATAAGACTCTTCGTCCTTTAAATGAAAATAGACGAGATCATATTGTATGGGACAGAAGACTGTGCATTTTATTTAGATACTGAACCAATCGGCAGCACTCCACTCCCCCGTGCATTCTTTTGATTTCCTTGCGGTCTTTGTGACAAATTGATAACAATTCTATCTCTTACATTCACTTGACCATAGCGGTTCTTTGTGCAATCAACTTTCACCCTTCGAAACGAAATGCATCACAAAGACATCCCCTTCAGTTACATACAAGCGAGCCACTTTTACTCATCAAAAAGTGTTATCCGCAATGTCCCGTGACGAGAAAATTTCCGCTGTATAAACGACAATGGGAATTAGATCATCTGGCTACAAGATGTGACCCTAGAGAGATGCGCCAGCACAACATTGCATCATCACGTTAGCTACCTGTCAGAGAAATGTATAATTTCCCTGCTATTGAAGTGCAACAGAGAGGAAAATTCTTCAAACGACCAGGGAAGAGGAAAAAAAATCGCATTTAAGGACCCTTGGCCTTGCCAAAAATGTATGAAAATTCGATTTGGATGTCTGCCGTGGAAGATCTCCCCGATGTTTGTTGTTTCTGTATATATGCCGATGGGGGAAAGGCGTTCTCCGTTTTGTTGAGGGAAAAAAATAATGCGAAGCAGTATACTTGATTAGATTTTCGGGGGTGGTTACCCTGTGTTGCGGTGCTGTGGGTGTGGGCCGTTGAGTCACCAAGGAATGGGTGAAAACTTAATCATCCACTCGAACGAGGGGTTGCATTGATATCATGTTGTATATATTTGGTTAGTTACTGAGGAGTGGAAGAAGGACTTGCATTCTTTGGTCCTAATCAAATGATATGAATCCAAAATTGGTACTGCCACAGGAGTATCTGATGGCTGCGAATGTTACGTGATACGGAAACATTTGTACATTGTCTGTAGGGGGACAGAACTCGGAGTTATAGTCGGTGCATACAAGGGCCCTTTGGAAGGAAGTTTTATTAAAGAAACATGGCAGGTATATAATGTATTCGTTGCTTGACACTCGTCTTTGTGGACACAACAACTGTCAATGTTGGGCATTTTTAACAACACGCAAAATTACGAGTAGGAGAGAGTGGGGCTAGAAGGACAAGCATCTACAAAATTCACCAAAAGATAAAAAAACGGGCGGGACTGTATTTCTTGAGTGTCAAAAGCAGTATTAAAAATACAAACAAAAAAGTTACAAATCATACAATTTTCAAAACCACGCACGGTACCGCTAAAATGGACGATGAATACAAATCTTAAGCGTCGTTTACTTAACGTTTACTTTAGAGAAGACCCACATTTTTTTCTTTCACGCGACTCTTAATTTTAAGGTAATTTTAAGGCAACCCTTAAATTTTTAAATGCTACAACTAACCCCTGTTACTTTTAACCCCGTCTTCCCCGTTCTACACTATTTTTCTTAACTTTATCGATTACTTAGTAAGAGAAAGATATTGCATTCGTGCACAATTTTAAACTCGAGATGCTAATCAATACTTACTAACGATGATAGATTAACTCAAAAATCACGCGAAATTCTGTCCTTCTGTCCGTATGTCTTGAGGCCTACAGAATAAACGTCTGCTGGCATTTCGATCAAACTTCGGATTTGGATTTTGGGGTATTACAATTCGGTTTTTTGAGCAAGGTAACCTCAATATCAATGGTGTACCTCCCATATAAAATTTCCATACCAGTGCGATTTAATAGAAAACTCAGTTTTTGTCTATATTATAGTGCAATGAGTTTTTTGAAAAACAGGTATTTTTTTTTAAAAATTTCTTTAGTTTACCAGAAACCGGCAATAACGATTTTGACCAAAATGATTAGTAAAATCGATGTTTTCAAAATTATTGCGCCCTTAATTTTCAATTGGAATCACCGAAATCATTTTAAAAACTTCTCATATGTCGAAAACCCTATTTTCGATTTCGATAAAACTTTAAAAACCAAGTATTGCTGACATTTCAAAAAGTATTTTATACTCAGTTTTCATATAAATAGTTAAGCAATAGTATTGCAACTCTCTTGTTGTAACTGAGAGCTTCAATTTATAAAAAGTGTTATTTGATATATATAGCTGATGCCGTATCAAATGAATGACCCAACAGTGGATTTCATTGAACAATAGGTATTCGTATATTTCATGAACGGTTTTTTTTTATCATATTATTTTTTTTTTTTTTTTTTTTTTTTTTTTTGTGTTGGGAATTCGCTGGAAGTAAAAAATCATCGAAAGACATTGCAGAGCTATACGCGAGGGATGCTTCTGCAATAGTGATGGACTTTAACTCATCTAAAAAAAACTCCCGGGGACTGGCATAAGCCATCCCGAAAAAAGATTGCACCTAGTCGTACGACTAATCAGCAAATTATATTTTGAATAGTTCAATGAATTTAAAGAGATAAATCCGCCGTTTGTCGGATTTTTAAACTTGTTTTGTTTGAAATTAATACCTAATTTCTTAGCCCTAGCTAAATCTTACAGATCAAGAGGTTTAATCCGTCTCAGTCTCCTGATTACATTGTCATTATTTAAAAGTTCTGTTATTTCTGTGTTTACGTGGTTGAGAAGCCGATTTCTATGCCTCCGAGCAACCTTCTTAACCTCATCCTCAACCATTTCAACATTTAGATCCCTATGCAGATCGGCGTTGCGTATGTACCAAGGTGCATTAACTATGTTCCTTAGTACTTTATTTTGAAAAACCTGAATTTGTTGTAAGTTTGTTTGGCATGTACATGCCCACAATTGGAGCCCGTAGGTCCATACTGGTTTTAGAACTTGCTTGTATAGCAATAACTTATTGTAGTTGGACAGGGATGAGTATCTCCCAATAAGCCAATACATTTTACTGTATCGCATGTTCAACTCATCTTTTTTTTTCTTAACGTGCGCTTTCCAACGCAGTTTAGCGTCTAGAGTCATGCCTAGATATTTAGCTGTGTTAGAAAATTCTACTACATTGTTGTTAATGTAGAGTGGAATGTGTGGTACGTTTTTATACGTAAAATTAATATGGACTGACTTAAGGTCATTTAATCTAATCTGCCATTTCTTAGTCCATTCTGAAATATTGTTTATTGCCGTCTGAAGCTTTTTTGTTGCTATTTCGACAGTTGCTCCCACAGCAAGGACGGCTGTGTCATCTGCAAAAGTAGCTATGGTGGTTTCTACACTTTCAGGCAAATCGCTAGTGAAGAGTAGGTATAAGACTGGACCTAGCACACTGCCTTGCGGTACACCAGCTTTAATCTCTCTTAGTGTTGAACACTCTGTATCTTGCTTAATTCTGAAGAATCGATCTGATATATAAGACTCCAGAATGCTCGAATACTGCTTCGGCAGTTGCTTTTGTAGTTTGTGTATCAGTCCTTTGTGCCAGACTTTATCGAAAGCTTGTGCTATATCAAGAAATACTGTAGAGCACACATTTTTCTCTTCAAATGCTTTTTCGATTTTAGCTGTGATTCTATGCACCTGATCAATTGTAGAGTGCTTGTTTCTAAACCCAAATTGATGACTTGGAAGTAGCGATTTTTCATCAATAATTTTTTGCAGACGTTTTGCCAGCATTTTTTCGAATAGCTTGGACAACATTGGTAGTATCGATATTGGGCGATATGAAGCTACTTCGCTAGGTGGTTTACCTGGTTTTGGTATCATTATTACCTCCGCGACCTTCCACATGCTTGGCACATATCTTAATTTAAATGCAGCATTTATAATCTGCGCTAGTTTTTTTAAACCTTTTCGAGGAAATTGTTTTAAAATTTCCCCTGTGATTAAATCGAACCCTGGGGCTTTTTTTATGTTTATGCCTTCTTTGATTTCTTTGGCAAGTTCTTTAGCTGTTACCGGCCGAATAGGTCTGTCTTCTTCGCACGTTTCTTCGTTTCCTTGATAATCTTTATCTTCATAAGGTTTGAAGACGTTCTCAAGGTACTCTGCAAAAGTATTTGCTTTTTCTTGACTGCTTTTTGCCCAGTTACCTTCTCTGGTTTTTACTGGCGGAATGTGAGCTATTGGCCTGTTCATTTTCTTTGCTGCCTTCCAGAGCGAGTAGTCTGTACTAGCATCATTTGTTAAACTCGTAAGATACGTTTTTAAAGACTCGTTATTAAATTCTCTTAAAGATTTTCTGAGCTTATTATTTAAGTTGTTCAGTGTGGTTTTGTCGCTTGGCGCCCTTGTCTGTTGTCAGCGTTTTCTAGCTTTCCTCTTTTCTGTAATAATTTGACATATTTCACGCGGATAAGAGTTTTGTTTAATATTGTTTGTTCTTTGGGGAGTTGCAGCCCATGCAGCCTTTTGTATATCCAGTGTAAATATTTGCACTGCTACTTCTAGTTGATCTTCTGTTTGAATAGCTGATGATAATTGGATACATTCTTCCAACTTCTGCCTGAAGTGGTTCCAATCAGTCAGTCTATTAACTAGTTTAGGGCTATGTTCTTTTATTATTATTCTATCACCAAGTGTAAGAAGTATTGAGGAATGATCTGATTGAAGATCAGGGCCTTCTTCTATATTTATTTTATTTGAGGATATATTTTTGGATATAAAGAAGTCTACAAGATCTGGGGTTTTATTCCTATCTGTAGGCCAGTAGGTAGGTTTCCCCGTTGAGTGATATTTGCCGCCGACTTCTTTAATAGTTTCATATAATTCTCTGCCTCTAGTGTTTATTAACCTAGATCCCCAATATTTATTCTTGGCATTAAAATCCCCTCCCGCGATTAATCGATTGTGAAATATGCGGAAAAGACTTTTAAAATCATTTTTCTTTAGTCTATAGCTAGGAGAGCAGTATACTGCTGCAACAGATATTTGCCCACTACCTGTTTCTACACTTATGGAAATTCCTTGGATGGCACATGATTGGAATTTTGCTTCTATATGGTGTTTTATTGTATTCTTTATTAACACTGCAGCCCCACCTTTTGCACAGTTATGAGGATGTGGGGAGTGATATAATTCATATCCTTGCAGTTTAAAATTAGTTATGAATTTCAAGTGTGTCTCTGAAATGAGACATATATCTATCTGGTGTATGTCAAGAGCCACTTTCATCTCGTCCTTGCGACTCTCGATACCATTAGCATTCCATTCAAGAATTTTTATTTTATCCATCATGTTTGTCTTTTTGGTACAGCTTTTTTGTTGCTGTTCTGTCTCTCTAACAACGATATTCTATCTAATATCGTTTTATTCGATTTTTCCATAAGGCCAATCCTGTTTAGGATTTGTTTCATGAGATTTTCCATTCCAGTGTTTGGCTCTACTTTCCGTCTTATCGTTGTATCTACTTGGTTATTTATTGATGCTGCCTCAGCATATGTCGTTTTTGGACCCGCTGTATTTTGTTTCGGGACCTTTTTGATTATCTTTTCGTCTTTAGGCTTTTCTTTCTGTGGGCTCTTTTGTGAGTCCTTTTTGACTTTTTGCTCTTCCTTATTTTTTTATCATATTATAAAATAAGAAAACAACCAACCAAACATTTGGACAACGAGAAAGTTTCATTCGATCAGTCGTGCACTTTATTTAATCATAAATAGGCGCACCAAAAACACCACATTTGATAAGAAATTTATTTGCTTAAAAAATCAACATATTTTGTATATTTACCAATCAAAAAAGCAAACAATGTGTCGCAAAACTTTCAAACTTCAATTATATAGAGTGAGCTGCTGATGATGCCAATGGCTAACTCATTGTTTACCCGGTTTGCTAACCTCAATCGTGTGCAACTAAATTAACGATTGTCATCTAAGAGATGACTTTGAGTTTTAATCGATTTATGAGTGAAGTTGTGTCTAATTTGCATTCAAGTTTATAGAAAAAAATTGAGAACGACGCTGAGATCGTACATGAGCGGCGCATTTTCTGTATCTAGCGTGTGTGTGAAGTGAACTCCATTGCGCGGCATTCTCAGACGCCGATTCATGCGATGTTTATTTTCACGTCCGCATATATGATGAGACATATGATCTTCTTTCGAAATCTAGCTCATTGTCAGAGGAGAGAATGTTTTTTTTTTACAGACCGCCTGCCTGTGTGAACCAATTTGGCGTGCAGTTATGATCACCTGTTGTGTAGGTAGTAAGAGGAGTAAGAATGCCAAGATATAATAATTTTTGGCGCAACAGGTCCGTAGCGACCCTAGGCCTAGCTTCTCGCAACCATTCGTTTTGTGTGAGTTTTCATTTTTGGAACGAATGGAAGGGATCTACAATTTTATGCCGATTCCAAACGGCTAATTGAGAAGCTCTTTCATGACAGTTATACTCTCGGATGTTTGTCAGACGTTCGCGAGAGGTGGCGCAGTGAAAAAAGCCCTGAGTTGGAAATTGGGTTTTTTGCGGGATTCGAACCTGAACCCCTCGCTTAGTAGTCCAACACACTAACCACTAAGCCACTGCGCCCACTAAGCCACTGCGCCCACAAAGAATGCCAAGATACCCATCGAAAATTATGGTGATGCATGCATATGCACGCAGTTCACGTGCAATTCAATTTTTCATACAAATTTTTCACTTCTAAATGTCAAAATGAACTGTCCACAAGAAAATTTCACTAGGCAGTTCGCAGTTTGGGTGAAAAATAGACCTTCAAAAACTGAGTTGTGTGTGGCGATGCTAAAATCTCTCTACAGCTATTTCAATTAGTTTTTATTGTCAGCTGCTTTTTTTTCGAAATTTGTAGAAAAGCGGCTTAGAAATTTATTTCAATTTCAGATGTTTCTTTAAAAGAATACAGTCGAAAACGGATAAGTGCACAGTTCGTATTAGTGAAGACCCGACGTTGTGCACTTATACGTTCTCGACATTTTATGCTAATTTAATAGGATTCAAAATTTCGAGTTCACGTGTAACCTACTCTAATGTGGTATTCGACTTTTGTTTGCTCTATAGGTCACTTTTATGTTCGTTTGGTACAAGAAAAATCAATCTTTTTAAGGTTCCGTACCCAAAGGGAAAAAACGTAACCTTATTAGTTTCGCTCGGATGTCTCTCCGTCTGTCTGTCTGTCTGTCTGTCTGTCCGAACCCACTAAGCCAATTTTGTTACCAGGTCTATCTCAAGAACCGATTGACATAGGAGGCTAAAATTTACACACAACATCCGGTATAACCTCTAGTTAAACGACAAATACCAATGGAAGGAATACATCGTTTGGTTTTCGATTAATTAGTAATCTGGTGAAGAAAATATTTTCATTCGCCCAAAAAACGGTTTATTTCTTGATTCACAAAAAAATACATAAATTCCTTTTTTGTAGATCATGTTCTTATCTATATATGTGCTGAATACTGTTTTGCCGAAAAGTTAATAGTTTACAAGATATTTTCAAAAAAGATAATTTTACCATGTAAAATACGTTGCTCTCATAAGTTTTAATCTCTACTACGCAGTTGTGCACAATTGACCCCATTCCCGCTTGCTAATTTCGTTGGAGAGTATAATACATTTTTTTGGGGAGTACAGAACAAAATAAAAGTAATATATTTTTAGTCAATAGTTTTTAATTGGGACATGTCGCATACAGAATGGAAAATTGGCGTGGGTTGGGTAATAGGTAATAATTAGAAAATGAGATTCATGTGCGAGTAATTTTTGAGAGTAAAAATATTAAGTAATTAAATTAAACTTAATTGTGATGAATTCATGAAGAGGGGAAAGATTGAATGATATAGATTTCAAATAATATCTGATGTGTTGGACTTTAGCCAAATACGGAACCTTCGGTGCGCGAGTGATACTCGCACTTGGCCGGTTTTTTTTAGATTTCAGTGCACTTTTGCGAATTTGGATTTTTTCTCAGAATTGCCAATTCAAGCGCGTTAGAGTTTCACAACTGTTAATGCATCGAGTGAGTTTTTTTTTGTAAATTATTTATGTAGGTATATGTTTAGAAATCAATCGGGACGCAACTCTCGAATGTTTTAATAACAAATTTAACCAGTGAATGGAAAACACGTAGAAAAGCATCCAAGGCTACACAAGTACACATATTCCAATCGCACGACTATCAACACAAAAAAAGAGCAAGTGACGTTTTTATGTTCGATTAGACACACGAAATCTGAAATCTGAGACCTAATCTCAAGAAGCCCAATCGAATACCACATAAATATTAAAATACCAATTGATGCTAATGTCAGTCGGAATGTCAAAGTACCTATTTCATGTCATTGATTGTACTATACGTATACGCATGTGAAAAGTGCCACCAAACTCAATTTGTATGAAATATGTAGGTAAGTAGGTTTGAAATATGTAACAGATGAATTCACGGATAATTGAAAATATGCATAATTTGCATGCGCTGTAGATTGTTTTGATTTGACGGCTGCCTTTATTATATAACAAATCAGACGTTATTTGTTAAATTGAAAACTACAAAAAATTCTCATGAACAAAAAGAGAAAATAGGGAAGCGAGAGATGCTTCTGCAATGGTGAGGTACTTTAAACCGATCTAATTTTTACCATTCAGAATTAAATTGTACCTAGCCGTTCGACTAATGGGCCATTTTTTTGAATTTTTGACAAATTTTAAAGGAAAATCCGTCGTTTGTCGAATTTCTGAACTTTTTTGTTCGAAAATATTACGGAATTACTTTGGCTTGGCTTAATTTTATAGATCCGGTTTTATCCGCCTTCAACTCTTGATGACATTGTCTGTATTTAATATTTCGGTTATTTCTAGACTAAAGTGGTTGAGAAGCTTACTTCCGTGCATTTAAGCGACATTTTTTAACTTCTTCTTAACCATTTCAATATTTAGATGTCTATGTCGATCGGCTTTGTAATTTGTTTTGAAATATATCCTTTTCTTAAATTAGTTCAGCGTGGTCTGGTCATGCCCTCAGGCCCGTAGTATCATACTGGTTTCACAACTTGGTTGTTTAGCAATAATAGTTAGGCAAGGCAGGGATGAATATCCAATATATTTTACTGATATTACAAAGTGTGAAGTGTTCAATTTGTTTCCTCCAGTTGTTTCCTTTCTTTTAGTGTAATAATAGTGCGAAAGTTGAATATTAAAGCATTTTTTTTATAGGTAGCATAAAATTTTCTAAACCTCCCACAAAAAAAGAAAAACTTTTGAGATCAGTCAACAGCATAACTTTCTCCACGAAAAATGTAAAAAAAAAAAATCACTTTCGATTTCACAGCACTTTTTTGAGGGGTTAAATTTCCCCCGAACAGAGTAGGTACCACCCTTTAGGATAGACAGTGACATTTAAGTGGAAGGGTGGTGGAGAAAAAAAATGTTGTCTCCTATTCACAAAACCAGGTGAACAGCAGATTTTGGAAAGAAAAGGGTAACTCCTCGATCGCATTTATAATTATCCAAAATTATATTTTTGTGTGGCGAACTACAAGGGTGGTAGTATAGTCTCCCATGATATCAACACATTTGTTGGATCGCGAAATAAGTTTTTCTATTCCCTTAAACAAATAATAACTTGATCTCATTATCGTCAGCAAATCGCTTTCCCCGGAGGTATTTTTTTTAAATTTGGGAATAAGAAGTAGTCACTGGGGTCCAGGTCTGGGCTGTAGGGTAGGTGGTTAATTTCCGTATTTATCGATATCTTTTCGAGCTCACAATCTATGTATGACTATCAATGGTGCAAGTTTGACTACAAAGCTATTGCAGAGTTGCCACTATTTTTCGAAATAATTTTCATTTCATTTCATCTCTGACCAATTTTAAGTTTTCCCCGACATTTTTTTTACAAATATGGCAACAAAAAAAAGAAGATATATTTGCGTACATACACGTCTTATACATTAGTATGTAGTTAGGTACATAGATATAGATTTCATTTACACAGAAGACTCTATCTATACAATGATGAACATGGCCGTCATAACATTGGTTTGCTTTTGTAATATGGTGGACTATATGTACCTAAATAAAGCAAAACAACGTCTCGTGCCTTAAGTCAATTTGAAATAATGCGAACCTGCCCCTTCGCTGCCACAGAAGCCATAATGCATATATCTAAGAGGAGTGATAACCCAGAACTATTGGCTTGTTCTCCGACATTTCAAAATCTACCAAAAACTTCATAATTATTTAATAAACGTTTTTCTTTGGAGATTCCCAGCAGTTATGCATAGGCGATAGCAATAGCCTACAAAACTGCCAGATCGGCTTGAAACGGTGTGGTCTAAAAGGAATCGGGTGTATGAGCCGGCTTTCATCAACCGAAGCAAAATTACTGCCTTTTTCACGAACATAATCTACAATTAGCCAACATATTGCATCCATATTTAGTCATAATTTCGATTACGGTTGCTATCGATTGTGTCCACAAAAAAAAAAAAAAGACAAAGTCTTGAATTTCTCTGCCAGCTTTTGTGACTAGGGAAAAGCTGATTATGCTCTTTGGATCGCTTCTTGAAAGAGTTTGTTTATCTGTACACCTTGGTTATCTGCATTCCTGCAATATTTACAACAACTTTTCTCAACGGGTCAAACAAAAACACCCTGCGCTTTGTCGAATCATCATCAACAGCTATATCAGAATCAAAAAAGGTGTTGATTCTGTTTCGCAATTAATTCCGAACGACTATGGGTAAATTAAAATACACATATTTGCTTAGCAATTCGATTTGAATTTAAATCTCAATGACACTTATCAACAATTAAATGCATGCTAATATAAATGCCCCCCGGCAGATCACGCCTCGACGGAGCATCTTAGGTAAACATCAACCGCTGCGCATTTCTTCATTCTTCACACCGAAATGATATCATCTTTCCGAAAAACACAACACTCAAGAAATTTGCTTGTTTACCCATACACACCATGTAGTGACATTTAGGTGTAAATTAAATTAAAAAAAAAAAAACAGGCGCTGAAACACGTTTTTAGTTGCCCCTCCGCCACACACTTTCGACTGTCTTACTGGCCAAAGAAATTAACTCCAATTAATTACGACGAAGAGGAGATCACCCGCAATCTGATGTGCGGGAAAGACGTAACTCAAGTCGATGATTAATAGCCCTGCCACGTATTGAGGTCACTTTGCCACAGTGCGCTCGTCGGTCTACACACCCGAAACTAATTTATCTTCTTATGCAGAAAAAAAAAAAAAACAAACACAGTCTCGAATAAATCACTTAATTTGCCGGCGGGTGCCCACTCCCGCTTCTCTTGTTTTGCATTCTAAAGCCGATGTACCGTTGAAAGAATATATATATCTTCCCATCAAATGGTCGTTGTCATGTGTGTATTCGATAAGAATCCCATCGATCGATTGCAATCGATATGGCGAGGTATACATACGCAATGACTCCCGGTGGGTGAAGTTATAGCCAACCAACCCTAAAATTGTATCCATTCGTCAACAATTACCGCCCGAAACAAGAGCGCTGTAGGTCTACATGGGAACCACTCTTCTATAGCCGTTCATAGTAATAACATGGAGTGCACACGCACAGTGCAGAGGTCTGCAGAATAGTTCTCGAAAATAGTTCGGCTTGTTCTATGGTGTTTTGTGGTTTCGCATGCAATTGCCTTGCCAGCCCCGACAAAGCACATCAGAGAACCCGACCAGTGTAGCAATTAATCAAATTGCATCTGAAGCACTCTCGTGATGTATCTCAAGCAGTGCAGTGGGGTGCACTTTTGCATTCCTTCGAGTGTTTGTTGGCAAAAATGCCTGTTAAATAGTTGTTGGTGAGACAGAACAGTTCAGTGTTGAAGTGTTTGCGGGGACACGCCAGTTGAAATTGCATTAACCGTGTGTTGGCGTAGCGCTAATGAATTGCGATCGAGAGGAGTTTAGCTATGCAAATGTTGTTGGTTTTGGCTCTTTGTAAACATTTTTGGGGAGTGCATTTCGTGCCGATTCTGGTGGAATTGGTAAAAGTGTGTGAATATTCAATTTTACCTCAATTCCTATATGGGGTGACATGACAACGAAATGAAATATAAATAGTTCAACAGGTCCGTAAGGAAGGGACCCTATGGTCCTCATAGCCTTCGTTTTGTTTGAGTTTTTAATTTTTGGGACGAATGGGAGGGATGTACGATTTTATGTCGAGAAGGTCTTTCATGACATTAATACTCTTGGATGTTTGTCGAACGTTAAGATGGAATTTAGTTTTTTTTTTCGGGAATCGAACCTGGGTCCCCTCGCCTAGTAGTTCAACACGCTAACCACTAAGCCAAAGCTTTGTTATCAAAGTAAAATTTTGTAATGTCCTGTAAAAAATTTGGAATAATAGACAAAAATTAAAATTCTCGGTCAAAATTTTTGAGAACTTTTTGCATGTGCGGGTCAAAAAACTGAATTTTTCCTCTGCGCGTCGAAATTTTGAATTTTGCTCATATTCAGTCAAAAATCTAAAAAAAAAATTCTGAGTTTTTTTCCAATATTTGGGGCGTAATATACCTAGGCAATTTTTTGTATGTTTGAGTCAATTATCCCAATTTTGTTTATGTCAGTTCAAAACATTAAATTCGGATCGAAGGTCGAAATTATGTATGTATACAGGTCAAAACTTTGAATCTGAAAAATCTGAATTTTTGTTATTCACTCACTTTCAACTCACAAATCTGAGTTTTTCATGAAGAGGTCTATGCATTTGTTCATATTTGCGGTGAAATTTTGATCATTTGTTATGTTTGGGTAAATTATTCAAATTATATAATATATTATTATGTCTGTTTAAAATATGTTCCCTATTCGGATCGAAGGTCGAAATTTTGTATGTTCAGGTGAAAAATTGGAAAATTTTTCTTACATATTTCTTAGATATGTCAAAAAAATTTGAGTTTTTGTTATCCAGGTCAAAATTGGGAATATATTCGTGACAAAAATGTTTTTTCTTTGTCAAAATACTTTGACATTTATCCATATGCGGGTCAAAAAACGGAATTTTTTCGAAATAATGAATTTGGTCAGTATTCTGCATTTGTTCATATTCGCGCGAAATTTTGATCATTTGTTACGTTTGGGTCAATTATTCGAATTTTATATGTCAGTTCAAAACATGAAATTTTGTATAACCAGGTCGAAAGCTTGGAATTTTTATTTCATACATTGTGTTAAAAAATCGGAACTTTTGGACAAAATTTCGAAAATCTTTCATATGCTGGTCAAACCATTTTTTTTACAAATAAGTCAAGTTTCCATGTTTGAGTCAAATTTTTTTTTTTTCTTATTTGAAGATCGAAATTAAAATGTTGTGGATCAGACACAATAATTTCTTTGGAAGGCTTTTGGGTAAAATGTCTTAATAAGGTCTATGTCAAAATTTCGCATATTATGTTTCGCATGCCGGTCAAAATTTTCATTAAAATCTTTTAAAATTTTACATATGGTGGTCAAAAATTAAAAGAAATCAGCGTTTATAGTAAGGTCCTTCTATGAATGATATCATGTGACTTTATCTCAAATCCCACTCTTCAGCATCAGAGCAACTTTAGATTTCGAAATGACCCCTAAAAATTTCATATACAGAATTATGGCAGAAGGTTTTCGAGGCTGCAGTTTGTACTGTACTGTACAGTTTTACTGATTTTCGCTCAAATTTAAAGCGCACTAAAAGAGCAATTCCATGCCATACGATGGATGGTAATCGAGTCGGTAGACTCACAAAGTCTCTTGGCCGTCTGCGGCACCATACCAAAACCCGCGCTAATTGCTGTCAATTCAATTTGACTGCAATATGTTGCGATGCGGGTCCTCAAACGCATAAATTAATTCACCGCCGCCCTCATTCCGTTCCATATTTTCGCAACAAACAATCCGAAATGTCAACCGTCAAATTAATTGTTTCAAGACCTTCATGCTGATGTCGCCCCAGTCTTAGGAAAATTGTGAACCCGTCAACAAGGGCATTCAATTAAAAAAAATTATCTAATCAACCTAAATGGTCACACACATGATAACTATGCACGCAAACTGTGTCGAAAATGTCAAACGAAATCGTTTCACATGGTGGGTAAGGTAGTCGGCAGTCAGTCTGCCAAATGGGGGATGAAATTATTCCCACCGAGCACACGGCGCGGCGTACCCCTGCTGATAATGATCTAGGGCTGGACTGGGATTGTCTCCGTCGCATGTAATTTGCATAGTGCCGAGCTCAGACACACAACAGAGTCGCAAAACAAAATGCCGCAACAATTGAACGTCGTCACAGTCATACACAGACCTATATTTATAAGTACACGTGTATCTTTTTTAATTATGCCTCGCATTTCGGACAAGTTTAATCTAATTGACACCTCAAACGAGCACAGACAAAGAGGGTTGCCCAGAAGGGTTACCTTTGGTAATGCGACATCGCACACATTGCTACTGCCGGGCAGAACGAGCGAGGCCTCTGGGCTATACGAATTACTATCATTGACTCGCCTGATTACCTATCCCTTCTCTACATCCATCTCCATCCCTCCAGCCAGTCTGCCATCAGCGAATTATTATCAGCGCGTTTTACTTAACGATAATTACTGCTGATGATGGCGCAGTCGGAGTCGGACAAGATACACGCACATATATAGCAGGGTGTATAGCAGTACCATGCACGTTCCGCCAAACTGTCATTCGAAACGGTAGTTTTTATAGTTTCATTTGACGGGAGTCTAGCGGAGATTATTTTTTTTTTTTTTTGCAATCAAATTTCATCCCCTTCAGTCTCAATGGCAGATAATCTCACAGACAGACATAGGCTAAAGTTTGATCCTTTTTTCAGCCCCTCGGCCAAGTATAGTATAGCGCGCACTCAAACTGAAATGAGAAAACTGGCGGCGGCCAAAGTGCACCCCATGGAGTTTGCCAAACGACATGAAGAGGTGGAGATGTATGATTTATATTCAACGTGGAATAGTGGCATGGTATTCGTTTGAGAGACAGCCCCAGTCTAAGGAGTCTAGTGGAGGAGCAATGAAAATATTTCCACTTTTCCGGGTGGTGTACGAAGGGCTCTCTCAATGTAATTACATCTGTGGCCAATGATGTGGGGGGTGGTGCGTTCTCATAATCGTCTTTCGGCAGAGGATGCGGTCCTTATAGACGGGGGGCTGCATTATATCGGGAGGCGCAAGGGTAGCAAAAGTTAGTGGGGAATGAATTATTAAGCTATTATCTACACCACTCTCTTAAGGATGAACGATTTGTCAAGGATTATTGGACAGAGGTGTCCATCTTAAAGGCGAATGTGCGTGTATAGCTCCGGCGACACTATTGAGATGATGAAGCGCCAGCAAAGAATGGCCGACCTTAAAGGGTGTTTCTGTCTATTGACTCTTAAATATTTATGAAGTCGGATCCTCTCGCGAACATATTTTTTTTCAAGAATGGGTTCAGCTGGGCTCTTGTTTCTCTTGCATGGATAGAGTTGTCAATGTTGCTCAATTTTTCATTGCAGAGGTAGTGAGGAGAATTTGGCTCACCTTTGTCTGATTCAGTGGCCTCGAATCAATGTTCCAATTTCTACCAACAAAATTTGAATCAAATTGCGCCGACCCACATCGTATTTCATTCCGAGCCCACCTTAAACTTCACCTCAAAAAAAGCGTCTCAGACCTGCCCCCATTCTCTAATCCATTACCGTACAATGCACCCATTCAAACCTTCACATACTCTCACACCCCGTAGTCATATTTATGGCGTGCGCTCATTCGCTACAGCAGCATACCGCAAAATTTGTCCTCATTGTTTCCTAACAAGCAACAGACATTGTCTTACTACGAGTGGAACATCCTACACCCCCAGACATGCCACACTAGTTGGACGATGCCAACAAAAGCTGAGTCCAGACAGTGCACAAACAAGTGCCTAATAACACGGCTAAAAAATGTGCACAATCCCCATCGCCCACTCCCACAAAAGGGACACCACTGTGAGTTAATAGGAGAAAAAAGGGTACACCAGCATCAGATTGCAAGCTTCCTGTGCCAGACAAGAAAAATTTAATAAAAAAAAAGGATCCTACTGATTACGAGGAAAAAAAAAATAAAAACATCCTCCACTTCCACGGTTGAAGTTGTGAAGGTGCAACCTGTCAGGGGGAAACCAAAAAGAAAACTTCTACCACGGTTGGGTTAATGTGCCCACCGGACTGATGACTGATGACGAAGTCTGGCAACCCCGTTCCATTAAAGCAATTAGACAAGAGGATTTTTTCCATACAAGGAAAACATTCTTAGTTAGTGTTGGTGGACTGCTCTTCAAGTGCAAGGATAAAGTAATGAGCGCACAATAGTGCATGTGGTATCAGAATCTTGGCACCTGCATCGCATCGGTTCGAAGGAGTGCAAGAAACTTTTCGGAAACTTTTCTATGGGCGGAACATTTCAGCATACAAAACAATGGACAGGCAACTTCAGAAGCTATTGTTCGAGTGGGGTATGGCAGAAAGTGTGGCAGCTTGTGATGGATTCGTTTGCATTTGTTGCTGTCTTTATTTTAATAGGAGAACACGAAACGGAAGGATACAATCAAACTCATTATTTATGAAACGGTTTTTTGTGTTCATAGCTATTGATGAGACGGGAGCAGCGGTGTAGCGGGCATTTAAAGTTTTAAGAACTTCGTACACAGCTGGATGACTTTAGGTGTTAATTGGAAAACTTCTCAAGTGGAAAAATGGTTGCTATGGCAAATGTGGTTTTTGTGGAAGTTGATTTTTAAGAAACCAAGAGTTGAAGTCAAAAGTTTGCAGTAAATTGTAAAGTCGGTACCTGTAGGTACATTCTATCGGTGGATTGTTGTACGATTCGCTTTATTTTGGCTTCAAAGTCGTTTTACTTCTTAAATATATTATTTGAAATTTTATCTTTTGAAAAACAGACCCAGTAGGAGAAGCTCTCAATTTTTTTTTTTTTTTTTTCATGTTAGCCCCGTAAACAAAAGTCTGACAACATTTTTATTTATTGATAGCGTTGGTACTTAAGAAGACGGGGTTTTGATCCATTCCTCATCTTGTTAATATTTAAAAAAAAATCGAGAGAGTTCATCGTCAACACAGCAAGTATATCCGATTTGGAATTTATTTATTTTTCGATTTTTTAACGATAAGGATGTATATTTAAAACAAATGACAAAATGATTCAATATGCAACAACCCCTAAGCGCTGGTAAAACCTGCTTAAGCATTTGAAAGATTACTTTGTAGATACCATTACTGTTTAGCTACGATTTTGGGCATAAAGGCGCCGACCCTGGATAGAATAAAGCACAAACTGTAAGTGAAATTGTCGACTATAGTTTGCGAGCAGCAACATTCATGAGATTTGCGACGTATAATTGTAAAATTGGGAAGGGCCTGTTCATGATCAAATGGGAAACCAAAAAGAGAACAAATTAACTGTCAGTCTTCAAATCGGCTGTAAATTTGAAAAGAAAACCCCTAAAAAAATAGCAGAAGAAACGCTTAAGACCTCATCAAGTCCCTAAACTTTTTACCACTGTACCCTTATAATTTTTGACGAAATCAGCTTCGACAAATACTTCAGCGCTACGGTCCATAAAAGAACGAAGGTTTTTACATAATCCGTTAAATTAAGACGTTTACCTTTTTTTTTCAAATAATTCCATAGTCAAATTAACGACCGGGATCGTTTCAAAAATGGGCAAAAGAATTTAAACAGGAGCGGGTAGAAATGCTGCTTTAAAATTCAGCTTTGCAATATTCTGGTTTTTTAACACAAATATTCTGCTCTTCGAAATACTCTTTTTTCAGTTCTGCTTTTTTATATGGCAATAAAATTCAGCTTATTCTATCTTTTCCGAAAAGTAACAAATATAAACAAGAAATGAAATAGATTTTTTAACAAAATAATATAAATTAAGAGTTCAAAAAAAAATAGCATTTAAATTAAGAGTGAACAAAAAATTTAATTCCTATTAAAAAAAAAAGAAAACAATATTTATTGTTGCGAAATTTAATTAGAAAAGAGAAGTTAAAAACATGAAGAAAAGAAAACTTTTAAAAATTACAATTTGCATAATCTTTTAAAGCAGAATTAAAAAAAAATAAATTTGACCCTTCCAAAATGTTGATCCCAACCCCGTTTAAACATTATGAAGACGCGACTAAAAGTTTAAATGATAGATCAGTAAAGTTCTAAGACATCCTGTCTATCTATATTCTCAATTCGACTCAGCATTTGATGGAGGCTTGGTTTAAACATTTAGAAAATCGCCCACCTAATTAGAAGTATTTCCATCTTCGTTATAACCTCAACATCCTCTTCTTGGAACATATCACTGATGTCCAATTCATGGAATTGTTCTAAGAAATAATAACGTGGCGATCTTTTTCATCGACGAGAAAAAACTGTCCAATGACGCCTCCGGCATGAAAACCGCACCAAACAATGACTTTCTCTGGATGAAGTTCTGTTTCATGCAGCACATGAGGGTTCTCACCTGCCCAGGAAGGAATATTTTTTTTATTGACGAAGCCGTTTACCCAGAAAATGCGCTTCATAGCTGAAAATTGAAAATTGGCGTTCTTAAAGTTGCGACCACCGACTTGGAATTTCGGTAGTTAATTGTACCTAATCTATGCCGTCAATAACCGTCACTGCAGTATTATTCATCATGAGTAAATTTAAAGACTGCTTGCAGAACGAAACTTCCAAAAGAATGACTCAACAAGAGTGACTCAAAAACCACCAAAAAATCTGTGGTATAATAAAGTTCAAGGCCCCCGTTTAAGGCCAGACAACAAAATAAAAAAAAATATTTTAGAAGGAAATTCAAAAGACTGAAAGTTGTACCCGAGGCAGTTTTTTCCTCATTCGGAATGAATAAAGACATAGGTAGCAATGATATCAATCCTTTCGTCGGCAGTCTTATAATGACACTTGAATTTCGGTTGACCATTTAAGGAAATGGAGCTTACAACCTACCTTTTTATATCCAGTCAGTCATTTAAATAATAAATATCCACTCCACCTCAGTGACATTTTTGAGCTTAATCGTAAATAGAACCCAAATTCCAATTCAGGGTTTTTTTCACTGCGCCACCTCTTGCGAACGTCTGACAAACATCCGAGAGTATATAACTGTCCTGAAAGAGCTTCTCAATCGGCCGTTTGGAATCGGCATAAAATTTTAAATCCCTTCCATTTCCAAAAATGTAATCTCACACAAAACGAATGGTTGTGAGAAGCTAAGCCAAGGGTCCCTACAGACCTGTTGCGCCAACTATTTATTTATTTTAAATAGATATAAGAACTTTTAGCCCTTTATTAATAAATGCGAGCAGAAAGCCAATCAACAATACGTTGTAATATGAAGCCCAAAAGGTTGTTTTTTTGACTTGTTAGGGCAAAGATTATGAAGTCGATTTACTTCGCTAAATTGATGCTCGTATTTAAGTGACAAGTGGTCACATAGTAACTGCCAATTGGACAGCGTTCCAAGGTGGATAACTCCCTGAAACGGACATGTTTTACTCACAATATATTTTTCATATTTTAGACAGTTTGCGTTTCCAACGACGGACACTTCCTTAACCAGACACGGACAAAAATATCGGTACAGGAAATAGTTAGATTTATATCCCTAACTTGGACAAAAACGAAACGCAACTTGTAAGACGTCAACTGTAGGAAATGTGGCAAATTCGTGATTTTTCTCATATTTCCAGTCGCAACACTGTCTCTGTTCGAATGGATATGGTCTTTGTGTATGAATGAAGGAAGTAACATAGAGTGAAAATTACGACACATGTTTACGTCCTCTCTACATGTATACGCACCAAGCGACGTTGTAGGAAGACGAACCATATGTGCGCGACTTGTTGACTTGTGTTAATAATTCCGGTACAAGTTGACTTGAATTGTTGTTTCGGTGTTGACATGTTGTCGAATTTCATATCAGGAACAAGGGAGCATATTTATAACGGGTGATTTTTTAAGAGGTTTAGAACTTTAAAAAAAAAAAACACAAAAAATTCGAAAAAATGAATGAAATATTTATTTGAATCGATAGTTTGAACCTTGCAATTTAATGTTTAAAGATAATTTCATGCAAATGTTGACCGCGGCTGCGTCTCAGGTAGCCCATCCGCTGAGTCCAATTTTGGCATACTCTTTCACACATATCGGCCGGTATCTCACGAATGAATGCATGGATGTTGGCTTCCAGTGCGTCAATCGAAGCGGGCTTGTCCCTATACACATTAGCCTTGACATACCCCCACAAAAAATAATCTAATGGTGTCAAATCGCACGATCTAGGCGGCCAATTGACCGGCCCGAAACGTGAAATTAACTGTTCACCAAACTCGCCTCGCAATTGCGCCATTGTTTCGCGTGCTGTGTGGCATGTGGCACCGTCTTGTTGAAACCACATATCATGCAAGTCAAGAACTTCCATTTCGGGCAAAAAAAAAGTTTGTTATCATCGCTGTAACAAAGGCCTAACTGCTGGGAACGGCGCCGAATCGACATTTCGCGGTCTTCTGTCACACTAGCTGATACGGCCGCAATATTTTCTTCACTACGCACAGTACGTAAACGTGTTGGTGGTTTAATGTCCAACAAAGTAAATTTGGTGCGAAATTTGGTCACAATCTTCCGAATAGACTGCTCAGAAGGTCGAGAATGCCGATCATAAAATGGAAGCAGCGCGCGATGAACATTTCGAACCGAGCACGAATTTTGATAGTAAAATTCAATAATTTGCAAGCGTTGTTCATTTGTAAGACGACCCATGGTTAAATTGCAAACCAAACTGAAGCTGTTTGACAGTGACACAAGGTACTAAACACACGTCAGCTGTCAAAACCAGTGTTGCCAAAACCAAACCAGCTAAAAAATCACCCGTTATTTTGGATTCCTGCAAAACCTGATTGTTGATTCTTCCTTAATAAAAACAATCAATGTGAACTTAAAAACTACCCAAAAGCATGATTTGGAGGTGTGTTTTCACGATTTAATAGAAAGAAATAAGAGAGACTAGCTCCAGCTTGACCAACATATAATTCAAGTCTCAAAATTAGGGTTTCAATCGAAAGTTAAGAGTTTCACACAACAAATCCAATCACAACATTGCAACATAATGCCCACAACCGGCTAACCAGAGTACCTATTAGAAACAAGTCCCATGCAGAACATGTCAAAGCAAACTCCTTAGGAATTTCCAAGAACACATGAGAAACTAAAAATATACACCCCGCAACATCTGACTGCCACATGACGGGCCGCACGTCATTTGCTGCCTTCACCAGACCAGCATAAATGAATGTCCCTTCAGACGACCCACAGATAGGTAGCTATAGCTAGTTAGCCGCACCAATTCATAAGCACGATGTTTACTCAATGGCTCTCCATGTACGTACATACTCACTGCATCTTCCTTCGGTTAATGTGAAAGTGCAGTAAATCATCATTAGCACACAACATAACCAATTGAATAAAATTTCCTTCTCACAAACCTATTGCGAGGGTGCTGCGTGCATAAAACAGAAACCGCACCGATCACGCCAATGGAATTTTAATTAGAAATCAATTCGAATCCACTCACCCGGCGATTGGCCCACATTCGTCTCGAAAACTTAAGGTTTTCCAATTTGAATACACACCACCAACGGAGGCGTGCTCGCGATCAAATTGCACGATCAGTGATCTCAATCGATCATCAATCAGATGGAAAGCTGGTGACTGATGTACCCAGCCCATGGACTTCCTAGAGGAGAAATTACTGCCAACCAGCAGCAGCAGATGCAGCCATGGATGCGATGACTCACGATCGTCCAAGACCCGTTCATGAGGAGCTGCACAAATGTACACAATTGTTTTGCAATTGCTGCGGTTTCACTCTCGGTGGTGGATTTTTCTTTCGGCCGGTTTTTCCATTTCGCGTTTCTTTGCAAATCGTCATTCTGGACGCCTGACGGGTGTTTTCATAAATCTCTCCCTCTGTGTGCGAGTGTGTGTCCAGCAGAAATGAGGAAAAAAAAACTGGTTAAACCACGTTCACTCGTGTGTTTCTTTTCTATTGCCTTTGCCAGACTTGGCTACGGTCAGAGGCTTCCAGCTTAAAGTGGCTACCTGCTGCTTTAGTGACTTACTATACTCAAACCCAAATTGTTTAAGTTTTGCCAGCTACTTTTTTTGTTGTGCTTCGATTTTGGTTTTAATTGTAAGAAAAAAAAAAGAAGAAATGTGTACACAACAAAAAAGTAGAGTGAGTTTAGGTAAACTCGAATTTCTACGATCTTCACTATCACGACTCACGAAAACAAGGAGAAGGTATATAACTTGAGAAACTGGAAAAGTCTGGTTTCGTCAAGTGCCCGAGGTGGGTTGATTTATTGCACGACATTCAGTTGACTTTGAGTATAGGTACTTTCTGAACGGTTTGTGAATTGTTGATGAACGCTCGATGTGCGTGCGTTTTTTTTATAGATTTTAAATATTGGCTTAGAGAATTTGTAGCTGCACGAAGTTGGTCAGGGAACTTCTTGACACAATCAACTCTAAGAGTCAAATGGTCATGCAGGGGATGGCGACTGTGCAACAGAGAACCTATGAAAAGTTCTAAGTTTGATATTCAAGGGAGTTTGTTCTGTAGAAAAATGCGTTGATAGATACTTAGTAGACACGAGTACATGAAGAGAGGTAAGGACACCGATTATGGCTTCTTTCGCCATACCTTGCTTAGGAAATATATAACCAGCCGATGCTGTTATCATTATACTTTCATGACAAAACTCTTTGACGCGGCCTTCTCTTAATTAAATTGCCTACAAACATTGTCCATTTTTCCTGCAAGTAGTGAACATTTTTGTAGAAAAACTTAGTGCAGATGGCCTTAAAAATATTTTACCCAATAAACGTTAGTCAAATCTGCCTTTTGGCTATAACTTTCTAAAAACAGATCTAATTTGCTCCGGAAGACCTGTGCTATTTAACCCAAACAGACTAAAGTCCAAAGAACAGCCGCCTTAAGCTGCCCCCAGCCTTATTTTGCGTGGGACAGCAGTGCAAGTCACATGGCTCTCCAAACATCAACTACCACAACTGAATTCGTTGCATCTGCCTCTTAGTCTTCCGAAATGGCATTGAAGTCGAGGTTAATGCAACTGATTTCAGTGAGGCTTTTATATGCTCTGGGATTTGAACCAGTATTGTTAAAACAGATACCATAGGTCCAGGGTATCGAGCTCATTCATGGCCAAATCGAGCGATAGGTTCTTACCTTGAAAGTTTAACAGCGAAAAAAGATTCCAATTATTCACTTTGGAAAGCTGTAAAAGGCACCAAAAGGCCCAAAATCCCCGCGCCGCCAATTAGAATCAATCAAAATGAATGGGCAAGGGAAGATAAGGAAAAAGCGGACGTTTTTGCCGCTCATCTAGAAGAAACGTTTTAACCGTACGATGGCCAAGCGATCCACGACAATACTAATAGGGCGGAATTACAATCTGACGATTCAACACTCACTAGTGCAACGCTAAGTGAACTAAAACGTGAAATCGAATGCCTAAATCCTAAGAAAGCTCCTGGTTATGATTTGATCACCGGAGAAGTTCTGAAAGTTCTACCAAGAAAAGCATTAATTAAGCTTCTTCATATTAAAAATGCCGCGCTCAGACTAAAACACGTGCCGAGTCAATGGAAAGTCGCGGAGGTCATAATGGTTTTAAAACCAGGAAAACCGCCAAATGAAGTAAAATCGTATAGACCGATTTCCCTTCTTCCAGTAATTTCCAAAGTCTTCGAGAGAATATTGCTTAGGCGCCTACAACCGGTTATTGAAGACAATAATCTTATCCCTGACCACCAGTTTGGGTTCAGAACCAAGCATTCGACGATTGACCAAGTACATAGAACTACTGACGTAATCGAGAAAGCATTTGAAGAAAAAAAGATTTGCTCAAGCGTATTCCTTGACGTCTCACAAGCCTTTGATAAGGTGTGGCACGACGGCTTGAAATTTAAATTACGACAAGTTCTCCCCGCAAGCCTATATGATATTCTAGAATCATATCTCGGGAATAGGCTCTTCCGTGTTAGAAATGGAAACGAATACTCGGAGCTAAAAGAAATTTCGGCCGGGGTACCGCAAGGAAGTGTCCTTGGTCCGCTTCTCTATTTGTTATATACTCGCGATATTCCAAGAGAATATGGCACTACTCTTGCTACGTTCGCCGACGACACAGCTATCCTAGCAGTAGGTAATACAATCGAAGAAACGACTACAAAACTGCAAACCGCAGTGAATAAGATAAATGAATGGACAAGGAACTGGCGGATCGCCTTAAATGAAACTAAATCTGTACATGTGAATTTCACGTATAAGAAAACCAATGACTTGCCAATTTTCCTAAATATGGCCCGAATACCCTTTGCAAACGAGGCCAAATATCTGGGAATGACACTCGACGCAAAGCTGAAATGGAGTTCGCACGTGAAAATGAAACGTAAAGAACTCGATATCAAATATAGAGAAATGTACATGAAATGAAAGGATCTTTCATTGGAAAGTAACATGTCAAAGGTTTTAATTTAATGATAGAAAAATTGCTTGATAAGTTATAATCTTAGTTGCAGGATCTAACAATCTTTAGAAGGGTGGTGTTTTTAGTCAGTAAAAATCTGACACTACTATGAGAACGCGCTTGCTATTCTCATAGTGTCTTTGGAAGATTTTCACCTACCCTCGGATAAAAAAAAAAAATAATAATAAAAAAAAAAAAAATTCATGGCCACCACTGGTGTTCCACAAGGCAGCCACTTAAGGCCACTTTTGTTTTTCCTAAGACTTTTTAGAGGTTTTTCTTTGAATCGACGGAAGTTTTTCCAGCGACAACTGTTTCCCTAACTGATATAGCTGGTTTGTGCATTCCACCTTGGAGAGCTTGAAAAACTAGTCCAAAGTAATAATTTTAGAGCGCGTTTTATTCGAATCGAGATTTATGATTTGCCCAAAGCATACATAAGCGGAAGGGTCATGGAATGCTATTTCTAGCAAGGTCAATACCTTCGAGACCTTGACATATTAGGCCTTTTTTTTATTATGAACACATGATCTATATAGATCATTGATTTACATCAACAGTTGGATTTCGTATTATTGTTGTAAACCATGTAAATTAATGATCTATACAGATCATGTGTGCATAATAAAAAAGGCCTATTGTTAAAATGAAGCACCCTGAAGTTCCCTTCGCTTTTTGATTAGATAATGCTTCAAGGACCACTTCGTTTCGTTATAAAAAAGTTATTCTTGAGCAAACATTTTTGCATTTTTGATTACGTACAAGTCGCAGAAAATAGTTATGGGGAGTATATAATTCTTAAGCTGAATGGCTTGATTCTTTAAAACTTAAAAAAGTTCTCTTGTTATCAAAAAAAAAAAAAAAAAAATAGTTAAGGCAAGAATTTTTAGGTTTAAATTTTTTAAAAACTCAAAATTCTTCGCTTAACAATGTTTTATATTTTGAGTATAATAGACGGTTCAATATTTCCCAGATATATCACTTTTGTTGAGGGCCCCTTAAGGAATAGTACGCTTGGCAACATGGTCTCCCTTATATGGAATAGGTACTCCGGTGTCCGCTATTTATGGTCTTACTTGCGTATACCTACTCATCAATAAGCTCCCGACCCGTGAAGAGTCTCAGCCGGAGCCAGTGCAGCTTCCTATACTCTGCGATTCCTGGCACGCTACTTCAAGTTATCCAGATCGGTCTGTCATCCTCGATGGCTTGTTATTTGAAACGGAGCTCCGGTCGTCCATGTCGTCTCGAACCTGGGGGCTGGAATTCGAAGATCCTCTTACCTGCAGCATCATTGTACACTCACTCGATGTGGCCACCCCAATCACACTTTTGGACAGCTTGTAGAGTTCATGGATTTATCTTCTCCTCCATTCTCCTTGCCTCCTTTGACCAAAAATCCGTCGAAGAATGCTTTTTTCGAAGGAACCCAGCATCTGCCCCCTTCCTGCTTATCGTACAGCAATCGGCGCCATAAAGAACTGGGAGGATAAGGGTTCTGTAAAACATATACTATTCGTAATTCGAATTAGGAGTTTTGAAGCCAATTGTTTGGCCATACCGAAGTACTATCGGTTTCCTAGGGTATTTGTTCGCCGGATCTCTACTGTAGAGCGTCATTGGTGGAGTTCTTGTTTACTCAGAGGTAGAAAGACTCTTCAACTACCTCCAAATTGTTGCTATCAATAACGTAACATTTTGTCCTAGGCGGTGGAGAGATGCTTCCTTATTTGTTGAACATGCACTTAGTTAGCCTTGTCATCGTTCTTCAATCGCCGTCAAAGGCTCTATCACGGAACTGTTCGAACGACCAATGACGTAAACATCGTCCGCATAATACCCCAGTAGGTGACCGGACCTGTTGAACAACCGCCCTATTGTGTTGTGTTGACAACTGCCCTGCGCACTATCTGGTCAAGAACAATATTGCAAGTTAGATAATAGCGCATTTTTGGTCTATATCATGGATCAATAAAGTAGTCTTAGCTCTCTATCTATGATGCGCGTCAAACCTTTAATATCCTCGAGTTACGCAGAAATGCTGTAGACATTATATTCATTCATGGACTCATTTTCGTCACCGTCTCATTACAACTGCTTATTCTCTTTAACAACCTTCGCTTAACTTAGTAATTTACGTTGATCTCGTCTCTCCTATCTATAGTGACCCACCGCAGTCTCCAAATCCACATGGGAAATCCTATGTCTGTCAGTTTATTACATTATTGTTATTATTAAAACGCCTTGCCCTTGCTATACTTTCGGGCTTCATAAAACGGGAGGATTGTTTATGAAATTCCGATCCCACTATAGAAACGACCATAATTGACCTACCTACCCACAACTCTTCGTTTGCCAGAACGTTTGAGAAGCTTTCTCATAACTGTTGTACTCTCTTTTGTTTGTTGCATGTTAGCGAGATGTGGAATAGTGAGAACAACCTCAAAATTAACTTTACGTAACCACTGATGCGAACTACATTCCCCTAAGAGTTCGAATTCAAAATGGACCTGCGATTTCATCACATTTCGTATTTATTTATGTAACAGATAGGCAGCTTAATACCACTCAGTTCGGGTTCATAAAACTGCACCAAATCCGAAATTTATTGCTCATAGTTCAATCTTTTACCAAAACTGAGCATTCATTAATTATTATTATTATTTTTTATTTTTTTTTTCAATAATAACAATTTGCCAGCTTTCGTTTTCGAACTTTTCGACTTTTACTTATTTTTCCAGCAGCAACAAAATATTTTTAAGCGCATATTACTCCATCTATTACAAAAGAATCTGATCTTTCGTTCAACAAAAGCGTATTGGTAGACAATTGCATTTATAATTGTCGGCGGTGTAGCTCGCATTCGCTTTCACTTTCATTATTGTGTGTGTGTGTGTGACGCATTAGTTAGATCATTTGGCTACTGAAGTTTTCATTTTAATTGATTAATTTTATTTGCTCTACACAGCTGTGGAGAATTATATAAATTCAGAAAAAAAATTTATGTTTGGTTAGTCTCTGATGCCCATTTGACATTTTAAGGGCGAGCACTGGTTCAAAAAACTCATTCCGATTTCCTAAATTGAATTAAATTTTATGGGTTTCTGTTCTGCTTCTCTCTAAAACATTAGCTAAATTTTGACATCGAGTACGCTGTGGACAAGTGTAACAGAAAACAGCTGTTCTTTGACAAAAACTTTCTTCAACAATTTAATTCTCTCATATTTCAACCCTTTCAGATTATAGGTGCTCCTCATCAATGTTGTCATTCAACCTTGCTTACGAAAACAACGATCTGTCAAAATTTACCTTGGAAGAGTGTGCCCATATATTTAATGGGCCCGATAAAATTCTTAAAAAAAAATCGAGCTGCGTACCACTCGTCTGAAGGGATTCGCTTAAAGAAAGTCAGCTAAATTTTGGATAGAATTTGGTATGGGAGCTAAAATTCAGGTTGAGCAGCGTACCAAGCTTTAGGCAGCAAATTTTAACCCTTGGATTTGATTTTTTTTAATCCTATTTAGAGTTACGAACTACATTTTTATAAAATAATTCTGGAAAGTGATATAAACACTTAAATGACACAACATTTTTATTTTGTTTATGTCGCCATCATAATTTTACAAATTCATTGACCGCTAGGAAGCTAGCTGCATTCTCAAACTTTATAAAAAAAAAAAAATATACGTACAAAAGGGTCGCACGTAATTTGGTCCTTTAAATATATAAATCTTTTACAAGTTCTGTCCCTTTAGGAGATAAATTAAAAAAAATGTATTTCACTTTGGGGCTTAACCAAAGGTACGTCTATGTCGAAGAAAGTTTTAGCCCAAGTCCGCTTCACCGTTGAGGCTAAGATTTAAATGCAGTTTGGGTGCTGCATTTCTAGATATAAGAATTAATATTGGTAATAACAATTATTTCATTATTTATAGAATTAAATATTAAATTATTTTATCTTGTAAATGGATGTTTATTTTATTCTTCCACGAAACACACCTTTTTTCGCTTTTCACTCTACGGAAGTGACCTCGACCTCCATCTTTATTTTTCTTTAGTTTCTGACAGTTCGGTTGAGTGCTACTAGACTACGATTAATTACTTGCTCATATTGGCGACACATAGATGGCGGTATAAAATGCATTACAATCTATAAAAAAATAATTAATATTAAAATACTAAAACTAATTAATGTAATTGAAGTTATTTTTATCTATGGAAAAATCCGCAAAATTTAGCAGCGAAAAAAACTGACTGCAGCCCAATTTAAATTCAAATATACGTTCTCCAAAAGTCAACGAATACTGTCCCACACCAGAAGACATGGACCACGTAAATTTCCAATCAATTCCGACAGCTTTGGATATTTTTGCGACGATTCCCACTTCCCATCGGTTTGTTCATCTCTAAAACCACCAACGAATAACTGGAATCAGTTCAGCAGTTCCCCGCCATTTGTCATGTTTCCATCGTGAGATAATTACTTCGCATATGCAGCACAAAAATGCATTCGATTCACTGAGTCAATTAAAAACTGTCCATCATTCACTTCTTTCCAGTGTCAGTGGCAATGACAAGTGAAAAATGTGTGACAAATTTCATTGGTGACATTTCACTTGTCACCGAAACGTTTTATTCATTTCGTATCCACTCTCTCATTCGTGTCGAAAGCTTGAGTGTGTAGTGTACCATCAGCTAGAATAGAAGCTCTTAGGTTGCGGCTTATTATTAACTGTCTCAATTTCTTTTTAAACATTTTCTTCTTTTTTTGTATAATCACGGGAACTGAAAATATTATTATGTATTTTGTATTCTTTTGTCGGAGGCACAGGGCACACATCGCTGTCAAACGATGTCATTAAATAAATTTGTATCCTCTTTAGAGCGGACGCAACAACTCGCACAAACAGTATAGAAGAGTCGAAAAAGTATTTATAGAGGGGCTCGAGTTCACACAGAATTTTGAACGCCAACGACCGTGACAATCAGTCGTTCTGAAAACCCATAGATATTTCTGTTCTGTTGACATTCCTAAACAAACCACAAGTTCTATAAGCTAAACAATAATTTCGCGCCAAATTATATCTATATATCTAGTTGCTACATGTGCGGACTGCGGACTACAGAAACAGATCCACAGAATGTGTTGATGTATTTTAGATTAAATTTATTCTCTCTTTCTCTTTGATGATAGATTCTTTTTATATGGGGACTGTCAAACAAACCGTAGGAGGGGACCTCGGTCGTGGGGTGACGGATAAATAGCCTTATGTGTTAATTATTTATAAATTATTTTTATTTTATTTTATTTTATTTTACTTTTTTCATTGTTGGTCTTGTGGTGACCGAGTGTGTATGCCGATGAAGTGCTGCCTGAGAATGGAAAGAGGTTTCAAATTTAAATAACGCACACGAAAGAAGGGAGACCACAACGACAACGACTTGGAAGAACGTGACCGAAGGTAGGTAAAAAAAAATTGTTAAATGGCTGCACGTACGTGTACATTATGATGGAGTGTCGTAGAGTATGGAGAAGGAAATAAGTACAAGTTGCTGCAAGTGTACGGCAGATAAATTAGAGATGGTCAAGCCACAAATAAACAGTTGAGAGCGATTGCAATATGAATGTTTTATTGGGGTTATATTGTGAGCTATAAATGTCTATGTGATGCCTTTTCAAGCTACGTGCTCTATTCCAAACGAACTGTGGAAGTTGTAAAAATATAAACGAAAACGAAATTTAGTTTGAATTTATTTGTTCAAATAAGATAGCTGACAGCCAGCCATATTAGCGACCCTTAATAAATTGCCAACGGAGTCTATTAAAGAGCTCTAAATTATACGTTCAATTTTACAGTGTGGTGTCAAGTTATTGAAGCGGTGAAACAATACATTTTATTATTTGCACCACGAGGACGTTTCCTTCGTCCATAGTGCTTGTATCACACGCCGTGATTTCCGCAGTTTTTTTCTTCTTTTACCAATTATGATTTAGCGCTACGCACGAAATTCACTCTCCCCCACCGCTGTCAGACTTGTCCTTGTTAAATATTTCATGTGTCACCGTTTAAAGAATTCTACCATATATGAAGGAAATTGCGAACGTAAGCCTGGCACTGCTACTTGTCGATAAATATTTACCAAACGCTACAAAAAAAAAACAACCTCGAGGCCGAATATTAGTATTATGGCAAAAATTGGTCATGTAGCTAATAAAGCGTGTTTTTTATTAGAGGTAGGTATAGAACTTTGAAATGGAATAAAACAGAGATGATTCTTTTAAATTGACATGAAATTTACTTTATTCGAAAAATAATATTGTGGCATTTTAATTTAAATATGATTTCTGGCATATGACCGCCACGGCTGGCTCGGACGTAGTCTAATCAGGAGGTTCAATTTTCGATGACTTTTTATAACAAATGTGGCCGTATATCGGCAATAACGCGGCGAATATTGTCCTCCAAAAGGTCAATCGTTTCGGGGTAGACTAGCGACTTCACATATCCCCAAAGAAAATAGTCAAGCGGTGATGTTAAATAGCACGAACTTGGAGGCCAATTTACGGGTCCGCAACGTCAAACTATATGCGGTTACCAAAGTGTCCTTCAATAAATCAATAGTGGCACGAGCTGTTTGACATGTTGCGCAGTCTTGTTGAAATGCACAGTCTTGTTGAAACCACAGCTCCTGAACATCATGGTTGTTCAATTGATGAACAAATAAGTCAGTAATCATGGCTCTATAGTCGCGACTGTAACGTTCTCGCCAGCATCGTTTTTAAAGTAGTACGGACCAATTATTCCACCAACCCATAGCACACCAAACAGTCAGTTTTTGTGGATGTAACGGTGTCTCAACATACACTTGAGGAATATCATCACTCCAAATACGGCAGTTTTGTTTATTGACGTATCCATTCAACCAGAAGTGAGCTTCATCACTTCTGAAAATTGACGTATTTCGAACAGAACCATGATTTTCAAAATAAATTTGCACGATTTGGAAGCAATGTTCGGACGTCAGTGTATTCAGGTTGAAATGCGAAACCACACTAAAAAATGAATCACTTGACAGCTGGCAAAATGGCCGCCAGTTAAAATAGTGTTCCAAACTTAAAGTTTTATACCTCTAAAAAAAAACACCCTTTATATGCACTGGCTTGACAGCGCTGATTGTTTGGTATTTTGAGCTATAATCTGGACATTAACCTGTGGCCGTTGTTCAAATTTAGGTACAGCTTACATGCATTTGGTTTGATTCTTTTTCCTATAAACCTTCGAGACCGTGTGAGTTTTATACATATTTTCTCAAAATCTTACGATCAACTTATTGGTAAATTTCAAGTTAATCTGTCACATAGAATAATTGAACTGAGTTTTACACTTTTTTGAATGTTGTGACTCAACGAAATGATAGTCAAAAATATGCAAATGAAAACTGTTAGTTTCTTGTACAAAGATCCAGCTTCTTCGTTCGGTAGTAATAGAGTAGTTCCCAATAGTGTCTGTGTCATATGTAAGGGAGAACAAATCAAGTGACAGCTATGGAAGTTTTACGAAAACGTAACAGATTATAAATGAAGCATAGTTTAATAAAATTACAAAAACAAAGAGGATAGGCAATTTTTTCAGACTCCCTTTTTGTCAAACGTATATGTACGTCTATATGTGTAGATGTGTAGAAAAAGTTACAAAAAAAAAACTACATAGGTTCTTTCCTCTTCAAAAATAAAGGGTGTACCAAATTTAATGTCAGTATGGTATTATTGAATAACTTTTAGAAAAAAAAAACAAACGATTTCAACATAAATATGCATATATATATATTTTTTAATAGGTCCTAAACATTTATTTCGACTAGTGGCCGCCTCTAATGACCAAACCAAAATATGCTCTTTTTGATGGGTATTTTTGGCGCTTTGTTACGGTGTGAAGCAATTCATGGTTAACATTTAACTAAATTGACGTTCCAAAAACATGTCCTCAAGTAGTGTTGCCAGATGGTTTTTGATGAAACTAGTTCATGGGGCTCCAAGTCCCGGACTTTCCCGGACAAATGACGATCAGAAAAAGAGTACAAAACAAGGACGAGAAAAAACAAAGTTTTTTCTTAGAATCTTAGGTATCCACTTCCTTAACATAAATAGTTCCACATTTCTAGGTACGCACTTTACATATATGTTTGGACTAAACTAAAACCAAAATATTACAAAAAACAAAAAACAGATAATGTATTTAAGTATACTACTACTAAACTAAATGAACTTCATAGTTGCGTATTTTAAAAATAGCGTAGGTAGCTACATACAACAAACATACATGTTTGTTTGTTAACAAAATATATAAATAAGCTTATTATATTTTTCATTGGATCTTATTTTTTTAAGTACCTCTATCCTCTACATACATCATTGCTTGAAATAATGATACATCATAAAACGATTCACAGCTTAGTTATTGAAAATTAAATTTGGCTAAAATTATTCCTTTCACTGTCTCGGGTAACATATCATTTCTTTCTTTTGACCACTAGAAATTAATTAAGGAAAAAACTCTTTCTACATCAGGGCTATGGCCCGGCATTACAAAATAAAATTCCGCGATCTTGATTAATTCACTGTATAATTCTATGGAAGTGCAATTTTTGAAATGTTCGGTCCATTTTTCAAGGAGAAAGCTTATTCATAAAACACTTTAAATTACAAGATTGACCGAATAATTTACTATCCTCAATATTAACACTTTTTTCTTGAATATACAGTAAACACGGTTCAATTGATTCCCACGATACACTCTTGTCGTTGAACTGCATCCATGAGAAAACTTTAAATTCTTCAAAAGGTGTTAACCAGGATTCAATTATATATATCATAAAGTTTGCTTTTAGAGCGCGCAAATCCAGCACAATGACCCAATGATTGTTTTGACGTTTGACGTCTCAAAAGTTCTGTTCGTTTCGAATTTTCTTTTCTGAATTATTAGTTCTCTTCGTTTACAAGATTTTAGTTATCTCCGACTGATTTTTTGATTAAATTCTAAATTAAGTAGATAAGTGAAAATAATCCCGGACATTTTATTAAAACTATACCGGACGTTCCCCGCAGAAGCAAAAAAGAGTACATGTCCGGGAAAACCCGGACGGATGGTAAGGCTATCCTCAAGTCAATCGGTTGATAAATGTGAAAATTATTTAATGTTTACAAGCCGGCATATAAGATGGCGCATCATGTATTTGAAGTGAGCAATGCTTTGCCAATATCCCAATCGGCCTTCCTAATAATCATTTTTAACCTTCACTCTAAATATGTTCTAGGTCACAATATGCAACTTTGTACTGAAAATTTCGCCATTGTGAGTTCGAAAAATTTAGCCTGGACACTAAAATATATTATTAGTACCGAGTTATGTGTGTCTGTTTTTCTGAAGAAATAATGATTTCTAAACCAACTGTTCTAGTACTTTCTGGTGCCGTGACATTGTGCCAAGCGACACTTTACCTAAGCGACATTATACCAAATGCTATAATTCGGCATAGTGTTACTTTCGAAAGCGTCATTATGCCAAATTTTTATATTTGGCATAATGTCACGGCACCGTACTTTCTACTTACCTCACTCACTGTTCAACATCCGATACCTACATACTTGAAAATTTTAACAATAAATCCCATTCTCTCAATGTCAAAAGAGATCTGAGTGGAAGTGTCAAAAGCTGTCACATTCGTCAATTTAATGGACAATTTTTTTTATAGATGTCAGAGTCGGTTGTTGCTTTTTTTGTTGTTGTATTAATCGCTGAATTTACTTAAAGAAAATTCATGTGTCGGTATAAATTTGGAAAGTGGCTGTTGTACACTGACGTATGGCTGGCTTTGAGATACGGCTACGTAATCAACGTAGGCACCTACCTACCTACTCAAATAAAATGTTATTTTTTAACTTTCACATATAAGAATATATAGCTAGATTGGTTCCCAGTTCCAATTCCAGTGAAAAAGTAATAGAGTCTTTGACGTAGCTATACGTAAACCTTCCTACGACTTTGACATTTCATTACGTAATCATATCTCAAGCAACATCCTTCTTTTTAAACATCAAATGGGAAAAAAACTAAATTCTGGGTCGGCATTCTGTTAAGCGAAACGATCAAACATTCACAAATGAGTTGCCCTATGTTGAACAAGCAAAATTTCTTCGTGCATACGAAAACGTTTGATCGTTTCGCCTTACAGAATCTGCCCCTATTCAACATTTGCAACTTTATTGACTATTTTTCCACTAATCACGTAGCCTATCATATTCTAATCTGAACTTATTAGAAACACCCGACAGTTTCAAAATCTCATCTTTCCGAGAATGTAGGTAACTACCTACCCCGTTGGGTGTACGTTAGGTATTATACGCTATACAGCTAGGTGCAGTCAACTTAATGATTCATTCTCAGAATCAGCTTGATCACGTTAATCGAGCCAAATGGTTCTCGCGCCGATAAAATAAACAAAAAAACAAAGAGGTAGGTATGTATTTTGTTTTCATCTTGGAAGATCCATTTCTATCTCCTTCGAAAAAAATACACGACTTGTCAAAATGACGTACGCACACATAAACAAAAACCCACCTTTGCCCACACCACTGTAAAAATTTTGTTTGGAAACAAAACAAAACTCACCTGTGCGCATATAAAGAACACATATCCAAACAGCAGCGACAGCATCGATTTTTGTTGTATGCGTTGTATCCAAAATAATTTTAACATCTTTTCAATTAATTCGCCGTCCACTTAACAGTAACAGCAGCGCGCCGTGGTAAGTATGTTTCTGTTTCGAAAATCCGCTCGCCGACAGCACTAATTCATTGACAGTGCATTTATTTTTGCAAATTAGCCGCGTTGCTCCAACGGCCAGTGCGTTGGTGTGAGTGTTAAACAAACTCACACATTCAAAATTCACCACGAAAAAGAACGGTAAAGCCTCACGGAATCAATTTGTTCGTACCCACACAGACGCACTCGCAATTCGCTGCTGGAAGATCAGTCGATGAATTGTGTGCAGCAGATAAAACGCTGTGGTGAATTAAATTCATTCAACCAAAGCCAGACAGACAGGTGTGGTGGATATCGAAGCGAAAAAACCTGTCTTCAACCAGTTGACAGTCGACTTGTTTTTTTTTGTTGTTGTTGGTGTGATGTGCGAGTGAGTGAGTGCGCGATTGCCAAAAGGTAGAGAAAAACAAAAATTGGAAAACAAGAAAAGACAGTAGACAAAAAAAAAAAAACAAAACGAGACAAAAACCGTGCGGAAAATGAGGACAAAAAAGTCAACGACGATCGTGTGGTGGTGTGGCGGGAATGATCGTGGGAGGTTTTTCTAATTTTTGTCGACGACGTCAATCTCAGCTGTCAAAGGTGGACTTCCGATTTGTACGTAGTTCGACAAGAAGTGCAGTAATCCCAAGTGTTTGCGTTTATCCGAGGTTAATAGCTGGTGCTTGGAATTTGACATGTTTGACTATTGCACATTATAGGACACAAAAAGGAAAACACTCAAATTTTTCTCTCTTGTTATTGCACTTCGCACTTTTATTTTTTCATTTATTTTTTTATTTACATTTTCACTTTTGACACTTCAGAGAGAAAGGTAACACAGGGCGACGGAAGCGACGGCAGCGGCGCGGCAGCAGAAATGCTTGTTTCACTTGTGAATTGGCTTTTCTCTTTTATTTACTCACTCCTTGCATGAAATTCAACCACAAACATTTTGAAAACACTCGCGTTCTCGATTTCTACCACCGAAGATGGTTGAATTTTTTGTTTTATATTTCTTCTTTTTTTCAAGGTGAACGCGTACAAAATGAAACATAAATTGAGTGCCGAAAGTACACACGAAAGCGGAACAAACAATAGTTTTTGACGGAATAGATTTTTTGTCTTCTCTGTGTATCCAAAGCGAATTAACACGGACCGCAGGCGAACGTAGACCAAACGTGACAACGACTTTTACTCGAATGAATTGGATAAACTAATCGGATATGGGATAAAGTCGGGTTGGTAAATGTGTGCGTGCGCATTGGTTGAAATGAAATTCACCTTGCAACAAACACTATGGCAACGGCAAGAGGTGTTTGGTTTCGGTTGTGTTTGTGTGAGGGAGTGCGAGAGAAATCAACAGACTTTTTGTTTGCTGCTGGCTGAGTGGGATGTGGGAATGGGAATTGAGTCAAGTGTGTAAAGAATTTTTTAGTAGTTTTAAGAAGTTCAAATTAACTTTGTTTGAATTTCATAGGTCCCATCGAAGTTGGAGTATTTTCTTCTAGTTGCTACTGGCGACATCTATTGGTCGGAGTTCTGATTAATAATAACAAATAATTTTCTATAGTGGATGTTGCCTTGACTCAAGGGTCTTGGATAAAATCTCGTTGCTGCTAGCTGTGACATCTGACGGAGAGGCAATGCGAAGGCTGGGGAACTAGACATAATGTTCGAATTCGAAGTTGCAGTGCATTGGCTGTGACTAAATGGTTAAATATAAGAGTAAAGATGGCAGTTGGAGTTAAGTTAATACTTGAACCACTGTGTGTTGTCAAAAAATCCGCTGCAAGGGACTTTACACGGTGTCTCCACCTGCAAATTTTCTTTCATGAAATCTCTCACATTTGGTCGCGTTGAAAGAACGACAATATGAAAAGAAATGTAGGGTGGGCATTTCGTATCATGAAATTTCATTCGTAGAAATGTCTTTGAGCAGAGCACATCGTTGCGTTCTCGCATTAAAGGCCATGAAGGAATTAGAAGAATTGCGGAAACGAGCTGAGAAAAGAAAACGAAGGTTTTGGGTAAATCCATTTCTGGAAAAAAGGGAAATGCACAATTTAGAGGAACATTTGTTGAAAGATGTTCTGTGGGAAGATGACGAGTTTCGGAATTTTTGCAGAATGCATATTGACAAGTTTCTTCTACAAGGAACTGTGAATGTTTACGATCCATCTTAATTACTCTTTGTTTCGTCATTTGTGTTCTTCTAAAAGGATCTATAAATGTTTATGATCCTTTCTTATCCCTTTTCGTTGTAGCTATGCATATTTTCCATTTTCTGTTTTATATATACCATATCCTTGTAATGACTATACTTGTCTCGTTTTTATTCAAATACCTAGTTTCAGCGCTACAACCTACAAGCGACCATTCGCCACTCAGCCATCGTGAAAATGAAAAACAAGTGTCAAACTGCACAGAAATTTCAGTCCCTCTCATGAAATCAATACCATGAAAGGAGCTGTGAAATACTTTTCATGAAACTGGTTTTTTCATGAAATTTGTGGTCTCCACGTGCAATCTGTCCTCTCATGAAAATTTTCATGCTAAGAAAATTGCAGGTGGAGACACCGTGTTAAGAATTATGCACATACCTACCTACGTACCTACTCAAATGAATGAGGTCTTTGTATATACCTAGGTACAAAGATGAGATGTATATGTCAACTCATTTGAGCCCATCTCCTGGTCCTGACCACTTAAGAATGGGAATGGGGAATAGTAATCAAGTGCATACTTCCGACAAGCAGATGAATTGACAGGAGCCGTCAATAAATTTCATTTTGCAGTCGACAACTTCCTAATGCAAACAAATTTAAGAGAATGACTTGGGAATATGTATTTGGGACAATTGATATACGAACCCTAAATATGGCATTTTAAACGAACAACTGATGGATATAATATTGAGGGCCAGAAAGCCGACATTGTCGCAATCAAAGAGTTGAGATGGAATGGACCGGATATCTACTGCGGCGATTGCTACGACTAGCTTAAAAACGTCCCCAGTAAAATGCAACCGAAAAACTTGGAACAATGTGAAAATGAGTTTTTTTTACGATTAGGCGGTCAGAGCGAAAATTCTGTCAGAAAAATTTTGCCCTACGAAAACAATTATAGGTACAACTAACCAACCACCCCTGATTGGATTCCATCCACAAACAAATTTCTGACAGATGAACAAGAAAAGAATTGAAATATGTATTGACTGAGAAGTAGATCGGAAAAAGTTTTTCGTACGGAAAAATGAATAAATTACTTTTTTACACAATTTAAAATTTGTTTATTTATCTTTGATAAACTAACGATAATAAGCGACATTTTGAGATCAAGATTGAGTTCAAACATTAGAAGTAAGTGATCCAAAAAAGCAAAAGAACATTTTTACGGTCTAGTTTTACGTAAATATGGCTTAACTAGGGCCTTATTAACACCATTAGACTGTGCTGTCAGCATCAATTATAAGATGGTCTGTGATTGTTTTTTAGCTTTCTTTCGACATTCGATTCGTACAGCTCTTAAGGACCATTCACATGAGAGCGAATTGCGAACCACGAACTGGCGAATATTCGTAGATTCTGACATTTCATTCACATGAAAACTTTTTTTAGTCGCAGGTACCCGCGAATCATTTGTATTGTTGAAGGTTATGTCCGAACGAATTTTTCATTCGCAGGTTTGTGGATCGCGACTGTTTTATGTGGATTGTGAATAAAGTGTGACAGTTCGCGGCAAGAATTTTCAATTCGCGGGAGACTTGCTGTACCTAATTGTAAATTTCGTTATTTTAATCAATCGAGTCTCGTTTTTTTTTTTTTAGATTAGGTGTTATATTAATTGAATATAAAGCTTTTGTGGTAAAACAAATAGCAATTTTTAATTCATAAATACAGACAAATGGATTTGTTCGCAGTTCGCCTATTCGCAGTTCGCGCTCATGTGAATGGTCCTTTATTTTCCACATATTCACAAGCCTTGGTCCTTGGGTCCTGAACCATTAATCAATACTATTCGACGATGAAACTGACAAGAAGTGCGGTGTTGTTTGAAATAGGTATTGTGAGATGTGGCGTGGCACCAAAAATGCTGAAGTGTAAATAGCCCATTTGTCACCAAACAAGTTACACTTCCAATTTATTGCAGACTCGAATCTGTCAAGTAAGTTTAGGTCTCCATTGAGCTTATTCTAGAACCAGCCGGAATATTCGTAATTTACTAGAAAGTTCTCTATAGATGGCGGAGCGGATATGATGAAAAGGAGATTTGAGAACAGGGCTGATTTTTAAACAGTTGTAAGGCCCGATTCCCCAGTGATTTCACCATTTTCCCAGGAATTTTTTAAAACTAACGTTTATCCGGAGTTTTTTTTCTATTGAACGCCCAGGTTTTTTCCCATTTCGGTCCATGCTTAAATAAAGATTCCACCGCTAAGCCAACGCAAATATAGAATTCTTAAGATTGGTTCATTTTTGTTTGTTTTTGTTGTAGGACTTTTGACGAACATCCTATCTCAGCGAAAGTAAAGTACAAAAACTATAATGTCACCTCCTCCGAGTCAGTCTGACGTTATGCCAGCGTTTGGTTAAGTGCTAGTTGGAAATCTCTGTTTTGCTTTTTATTATCTCAATTTGGGGAGATATCTCATGAATCGTATCCTTAGGGCGTGCCCTTTTATCTTTTCGAACCCCAGCCTGAACGTAAAAGTGTGTATGTAGTTAAGGTTGTGGATGTGTCGACGTTGTTGTTACTATCAGGAATCCCAGATTAAACAAAAAAATTCCCACTTTTTTAACACCCCTTTTCATAAATAAAAATTCTCTTTTTTCTCCCAAAAATAAAAACCATTATTAAAGTTTTATTTTAACATTTTATGATTTATTTAAATGTCTTAGAAATAAGCAAACAAAAAAATAATAGGAATTATAGTTAAAAATATATAAATGAACCTTGAAGTTTGTCAATTGTGCTATTGAGAAAAGTCCTTTTCTACCACAAGGTCATAACAATCGTTGTTTTTTAATAAATTTAATGTGTACAAAATTCCTGCCAAAGTGGATGTACACTTTTTTTCGTGTTTTTTTTTTTTAAATAGTGTAGTCTATCGAAGACTTTATTTAAATAAAATTAAGACAAATGTGTTACCTCTTTTAGATTGTTTTCCACCCAAAAAATACCTTCCCCCTTTTGCTAGAAAAAATCGTCCAAATTGCCGACTTTCCCCCCATTCTGGGATAAGGCTTACCATTGCTGCGGCTACTACTGGTGTTGTTGTCGTTGTTATTTTTTCTGCTACCGATGTTGTTGGTGTTGTTGATGCTGCTGCAGGTTTTGGTGTTGTTCTTGCTCCTCCTACCACTGTTTTTATTGTTTCGTTTCTATTACGCGTGCTGCATTATGCTGGTTTGGTTGCTGTTACTATTTTGGTTGTTGCTTCTGTAACTTCTGCTTATTCTGTTGTTGTTAATGTTGCTGCTACTGCTGTTTTGGTTGTTGTTGTCGATTTTATTGTTTATATTATCGTTATGGGTGTTATTGTTGTTGTTTTTGATGATAATGATGTTGGAGCTGATTATGCTGTTGTTGTTATTTTATGGTTATTTGTTGGTATATATGTATAACTCTCTATATTGTCGTTGTTGATATAGTTGTTTTTGTTTTTGATGATGGTGAAGCTGATTATGATGTTGTTGTAACTTTTCATATTGTGGTGTGGGATGTATCGTGTAACCTAAAATGGTGAATTGAAAAACAACCCGTTAGTCACCAAACAAGTTTCACTTCCAATTGGAGACTGGAATCTGTCAAATAAGTGTACATCACCACTAAGCTAATTCTAGAACCATCCAGGATAAACTGGAAACCATTGATGGGTGGAAAGTTGAAAGTTAAATGAACAAATTGCGGAACCAATTGGAGCGAGTATAAAAGGGCAGGTTTTAGAAGAAGGAGACAAAGTTGATTTTTAACAGTGATTGGTTAAAGTTTGTGATAGTAATCGGTTGTGAGGTTAAACAAGTGCAAAGTAATACAGTGAATTAAGTGATTGTTTTGAATAGTTGAAGAATTCTTTAAGTAATATTGTTCTGGTATTAAATAAGTGAAATATTAGAACAGTCGATAAAAGTGTAACAAAAGTAAATTTATTTGAAAAGTTCAACAGAATAGTGTCTTATCTTTTCGAATCCCAGCCTGAATACAATATTGGTGTTGTTGTTGTACTACCTGCAATTCATATGTATCTACTTCTCCTCACCTTCTAATCAACACCTTGCCAAGAACAAGAGTCAATCCAGATTCTTTTTCTTGATATAACACACATTTTGATGCAACTTTGTTAGTAAAAGCCAAACACAACCTACTGACAAACGATACCTGAGAAGCAGTCCTTGCAAGTTGCAACTCTCTTCCCGGAGAAAAACAAATTACAGAACTAGGTGGGTACCTACCTTTTATAGCAGTTAAAATGCGCATCCAAGATCTATCCGCAGAGATTTCACAGCATTATTAAAACGTTTTCCAAGAAAATTATTTAAAAAAAAATAGTTCAATACACAGAACACAGCCTTTCAATTAAACTTCCAAGTTTCCACTCCCAGACAACCTGGTAACAGCTTCACAGTAGCAAGTAACAATGTCGCCTGCAACGTTGCACACATACCTCCCATTCCTCGAGCGTTAAAGAAAAAAAAAACAACACATTTGTCATACGACAAATTGTATGCCCAAAATCACAGTTCGCATTGACTCCTTACATCTTCCCAGCAAGTTAATTACAAATACTCAAGACTCTTCTCTCAAATGCCAATTGACACGTAAGGTATAGGATGTTCCATATTTCACTGTCACAAAATGCAACATTGTAGTGTAATTATAGACGATTGAAAATAACTCTCCCGGGTGAGTATACGAACATTGCTACGAGTACACCGAATCGGGTTCTTGTGCTCGGAAACCACATCCCTCGGTGAATAGTAAAGAAACTGCTCTCATTCATTGTGTTTCTGGAAAATAACATCAATGTGTACCAACAATGTGCCTCAGTGCATCCATTGCCTGGTGCAACACCAATTAAACTCCCATAACGGCCTCATAACCAAAATTGGCAATTTAATCTCTTTGCCTGGCTCATGTAACTGGCGGAGTTGATTAAACCCTGCAGATGCGAGACAACGCGCCTCTCCAGATCACCATCGCGGTAGCAATTTGCAATTAAAGAGGCAGAATTCCATCGACCCACTCGTCCATACGATTTCATTATACACCGTCCTTCCGACCGACGACGCGCCGCGTTGTTTCTTCTTAGAACGCAAACACATTAAAAATGTCCACACAATAACGCAGCCCGCCGAGCGATGGTGTGAGGATATTACGCCACCACTGGAGCGTATATGTTGTGCGCACTGACTCCGGCCTGTGGGCCATGCGATGGGATCTTAATCGTGTAGCTGCAGCTCAAAACATCATCATCGTCATCGTCACTTCCACCCATCAGTAGCTCGCAGCCAAGACAATCGCAAGCGTCTACGTACGACGTACGAGTGCAATCTGCAACTTAATCCCTTCTGTCTTCGGCGGGGGTATACCAACATTCAGCGTCAGCGTTCTCAGAATGCGTCGATGGTGTTGTGATGGCTGCGCTACCTTGGAACCGTTTTAATTAGTTCTTCCTACTGAATGGAAATGGGAGTATAAGTGTTGCCTCTAGTAGGTAATTGCGAGCATCCGAGGACAGACACTGACGCGAGTGATATGAGTGTGAGCTGACATGGTCATTTCGCGCACTCGGACAAGGAGTTACACCGATGTAAACACTTGCGTGATGTTGCGAGCGAAGACAATATAACTATACGGCCGCGGAGTGACGGAACTGGTGTTGTTGGCCCGGCTAACATGGACTGGCAGTGATTTTTCTAAACTTCATTCGTGTCTTGTTGACGCGGAGATGCTTTGTGGAATTTATTCAGTGGGAATGAGCGAATGCTGAAGCTGCGCTGGCATTTCACGTATTTCTGTGTTTAACACTTGAATGCTTAAATGGCTGATTGATTAGGTTATGCGAGTGCGGACAGAAAAGACTGCTGGTGGGTTACTTTGTATATTTTCTACAAGTGTGCAAAAGTCTGTTAAGTGTACCGTACCAATTTGAGACGATGTAGTCCACCTCGATTGATCAAGGGAAGTCTGACATTCAGCCGGTAGATCAGAGTCACACTTGTGTCATTTTTAATTGACTATAGACTGGCCTGTGTGTGGTTTGCTCTAACGGTCACTGGCAGCTAAAGAGTTAACGTCTTTACGGTTGACATTTTCTCAGAATGCTTTTGTGCAACATCGACATTGTGATGTATTTCTGAATGTCCTCTTTCTGTGACGACATCTATCTAACTTCCGCCAGTAGATGGCGCCAAAGTCCGGGATGGGCCTGGGCCTCAACCAACACTCCTATTTAGTTAGAGTGATCTTCCAGCTAACTGCCTCCAGTTGCACATCTCAAGTTAGATGAGGTCCCCTTCCATACTTGCGTGCGTCATCTAAGTCGAAGTTTTCCTCTGCTGTGCTGTCTCTCCGTAGGTTGCAATCGAAGACCCTTCTAGCCGGAGCGTGAGAGTTAATTCGGTCAACATGTCCCAGCCATCTTAGACGACAATGCCAAGTTGTCTGAAAGACACAGATGGCTCTTGGGCAACTTCTAGCGAAGAATCGCTTAATCTGCTGCTTGACACCCACTTCCCAAAGAGTCCACAAAGATCCAAACAGATCATACCTGCAATCTACCAACCTACAAGGTCTGATTACTATAGAGCCAGAGTGCTTTGGGCGCAACATAGCTTCAAACCATTTAAATCCTCGGGATCAGACGGCTAAATACCAGCCGAGCTACAAAACACCTCGGATATCATCTTGCCCGTGCTAATGATAATCCCAAGAGGCTGTTTGGAACTGGTGTGCATCCCATTGCTATGGAGAGAAGTGAAAGTGGTTTTCATACCCAAAGCAGGCAAGTGCTCTCATGTAAGTCCGAAAGATCTCAGACCTATTAGTCTTTCATCATTTCTTCGAAAAACTTTAGAACGACTGATTGAAATCCATCTACGCATCAATAGCATTGACAAAAAACTTCTGTCAACGGCGCAACATGCCTATTCCAAAGGAAAATCAGTAGAAACGGCTATAACCACTCGAACGCGCTCTATAGAAGATCCCTTCCGCCATAAGGAGTATACAATGGTCATCTCATCTACGATCGCTGGTACACTGGAAGCTCTGAATAACGTGGATGCCTCACTTGGCGAGCTGATTAATTTGATGCTCAATATCGGAATTATCAACTCAAGCCTGGGTGAGATATATCTACCAGAAGATCTGTCAGCAGAGGAACCCCGCAAGGTGGTGTCCTATCTCCCCTTCTCTGGAATTTAGTGGTGAATAAACTGCTGATATGCCTGGAAGAGGTAGGTCACAATGTGATTGCCTATGCGGACGACGTTGCTATTTGCTGTGTCAGGAAAGCACCTAAATAGTCTAAAAGAACTCCTACAACACGCTCTCAATAAGCTAATAAAATGGGCGTACAATTGTGGGTTGGGTGTAAACCCTCACAAAACGGAACTTGTTCTCTTCTCTATAGGAAATACAAGATGCCACACATTGACCCTCCATGGCACTAGTTTAGTTTAACATTCTCAAATGAAGCTAAATACTTGGGCCTTATTTTTGATAGAAAGTTAACCTGGAAGCCTAACATCCAAGAAAGAGCTAAAAAAACCTCTGTGGCACTTTTCTCTTGCAAAAAAGCCATAGGGAACAAATGGGATTTACAGCCTCGTATCACTCAATGATGGCTATATGTCTCCGTCATAAGAAAGACCGATACTTACGTACGGTGTGGTTGTCTGGTGGACAGCTTTGGACAAAGCGATCAATCGCGATAAGCTAAGCAAAGTCCAAGGAACGGCTTGCTTGTGCATTGGCGGGGGCTCTTCGTTAATATCACCTCTGCTGCACTTGACATCCTGTTCCATCTGGCAACCATTGACATGTGCCGTTTGCCTCAAGCTACCTCACAATGGACCAGTTGAACAACTGGCCATGCGGCTATCCTGAACGATTTTAAGAACCTTCCAGGAAACATCGACTACACCACACCAGAACTGCAGTTCTATGAGAACTTCCAGGTCTCCATTCCCACTAGATCATTCTGGGAGGAGGGAGCATTTCTGGATGATGAGTCGATCCACTTCTTCACAGATGTTTCAAAGACTGTGGACGGTGTTGGTGTCTTCTAAGACAGACTAAATCTTAGTCTCTCCTTCCGTCATTCTGATCACTGTAGCGTTTTTCAGGCGCAGATAATGGCAGTAAAAGAAATCTTATCTAGGCTGACAGAAAACGTTATATCTGCTAAAGATATCAGTATCTTCTCGGATCGTCGAGCTGCTTTCAAGTTCTTGGAATCAGTCTCTACAAATTCTATAACAGCCCAAGACTGTCGTTCGTCTCTCAGAGAGATGGCAGAACAGTTCAATATTCACCTCTGCTGGGTGCCGGGGCACAGGGACATCCCAGGTAATTGTAAGGCTGATGAATTCGCCAAACACGGAACGACTATACCTATGCTTCCATTTACGGGTTCTATAGGTATTCCGATCGCTACTTGTAAACTCATTATAAAGCTGGATGAGAACAAATTTTAGGTGGACAACCGGCTCGACATGTCTAGCGACAAAACAGATCTGGCCAAAGCTGGATCAAAAACGTTCTAGACACTTGATCTCCTTTGATAGGAAGCACATCAGTGCTACAATAGGTGTCATCACAGGGCACTGTCTCATAGGCAGGCATGCAACAAGGCTTGGCGTATTGTCTAACGATTTTTGCAGAAGCTGTCTTGACGAGGAGGAGGAAGAAACCATACTCCATCTCCTCTGCACCTGTCCGGCTCTCTCACAAAGACGAAAACTCCATTTGGGAGCGTTCTACTATAACGATCTGAACGATCTAAAAAACATAGACATTCGTAATCTCCTTCGCATCATCAGAAGTGCCAATTGATTCAAGGAGTAGGAAGAATTGAATTTTAGATTCATGTGGTATCACAAGGGACCTTATAATGGTCTAAGTGTGTCACAGCCACTTCAACCTAACCTAACCTAACCTAGAAGACTAAAGCGTACTTTTCAAACCAGGTCGATGTTGCTGGTACAGCTCGTAGAGTTCGCTGTTAAAACGATTTATTTCTTCAATCTCCTCCTTTAACAGGCCGTCAACGAAAACGAAATCTTCACTCTAAGAATTTTGCGTTCGAGGTGACGAAGAAGATCTTCGTCTGTCTTTAACTAACGTCCATGCTTCTGTGCCAGAACTGGGATGATGAGGAGTAGAGTAGGAGAAGAGTCTCCTTAGTGGTTATCGACAAGGCATTACTAATCAATTGCCTTCTTAAGCCAAAGCAACAGCCAAAGCAACATCGATTGGTCTCTTGGTCTCACTCATTTTGCTTAACCCCTTCCCCAGGTCCACTACCTGTTTCCGTTTCCTTCTTCATGGGAATATTTATTTCAAAATCCCCAGCTGAACTTTTTATAATAAAACGGGAGCATACCAAAAAATGTGCCCTCCCATTGCACATCCGGAAGGAAGCCGGCACGAATCGAAATCAAACAACCAGATCACACACACGGAACCTTCCAATAAATCAAAAGGATAACCAATATAACCAACAGCCTTGATCAAATCGATTACACACCCCAGACACAAATTTAAGGACGCCCAAACAAAGGCGATGCCACTCATTTACAGGTTAATAATTTAAATCCCGTACCCATTTGAATGGGAAACCCCTTCTCCGTCGCGCATTTCCCACGTTTCATCAGCAAAATCAAAAACCTGTTACAGGATATACCCATCAATAAAGTGCTCCGAGCTCCGACCAAAGGGAGTGTCACCCATTTATAAATTTCCACACGCACTCGGAGGATAACGTGATCATCGACACAGCCGAAGACAAAAGGCACAAATCCTTCGTACGATTGATTGCGGTTCGATCTGGTGTTACGAACCCTATGGCTATGGGTGCCCCTGATGCCTTTGCTCATACTCAACGTGGGAATGCAGCACAGGTGCTGGGCGAGGATCCTTGAAATTTAATATCTTTTTCTATTATTTTGATGGAAATTTTCATGGAAAAAATAAAATAAAAATCCTGCGGAATTACTATTATTTGCTAATCCATAATCGATAGACAGGATGTGCGTTCGGCGAAGGACTGTATATACTTTTGCGCACATGTCGATGAATTTATGCGTTCGCTTAGCAATCCCAGTCCTATTTGGCGGGGGAATTTCTCACGGGTGACAGTTGTGCAAGGCATTCAACGGGACGTGATCGAATTTATTGCCGGAATGCGGATTTTGTTTGTTTCCTGTTCGAGCGCTCAGGCAGTGTTTGCCAATCAACCTCATCGGTGCGTGTGACTGATGTGGGAACGGACATTCGAACAAATCACCCGAAGCCTGTCCCTAAGCAAACACACATGCATAACTCGTTTATATGCGCCGCGAATCATATACGCGGCACAGCAGGACATTGATTAGCTGCCTAGCACGCACACGAATATAGGTGTAGGTACACCGTATACACATATACCTTCAACTGCACTGCACTGCATTGACCAGTCCAACAGCAATTTCAATTTGAAATCATTTGATGGGGGGAAATGCGTTAGAATAAGTCAGCGGCGGCGGCCTCTTGCCAAGCAAATCATGGAATTTCCTTATTAAATAACGGTCAACGGCACAATCGATCACACACCAAAGAACATCAGCAGAAGGGGCACACTCACAATGGACGAGAGAAAGAGAAAAAGGTGCAGACTTGAGCTGATAATACCTCAGAGATACAGATCGATTCGAATTATCCAATCGCATATGAAGTGTGATTGATAATTGCTAAGCGCTTCCTCGAGTACCGCTTGATGGTATAGTGGCTAGTGGATCCCAGATGTATATGGTTTGTGCGTGTTTTATGGGACCTTTGACCGACTCTATTTGGCTTTGAATAACTTCCTGATTCTTGGCGAGAGATAAGCGCTTCTTTTGTTTACTTTTAGATTGTGAATGTGAATGTGAATGCCAGCATCATTAATCCCATCGCATGGAAGTGTCTGTGTGCATTTTCCTATGACAAATACACTCCTGCTGTCGGGTTAATTAATCCCGCAGTGCATGCAACAAACGCTGATGACGAGAAGTAGCCGATTTGATGCCAAAAAGAAGCGCTGCTTAGGCGACATATGGTCGGGTGACGCGCTGCAAAATAGCCTCAAGAGGAACCGCTCTGGAGATGCACTCGGGAATACATACTTGTTCCACTAGGTATTAGTACTAATGTGGTGCCTTTTGAATTCATGTGCGTGCACCGTGCCGAGGTATTAGCCAGCGGACTGGTGTTACACTCAGAGAAATGTACGAATGGAGTGGGTGAAAAGTTCGAGAAACCTATACCACGGCTTTATTTGGAATAACAAAAGCAGCTTATAACACGTTTTTCTACCCCATGTATCCCAATAGCAAAGTGGAACATATTCGAACATCTTCGAAATTCATCCTAACCATATTCGAATCGTAAAAATTTCGTTTCTTCGGCTCACCAGAGAAACATAGTGAAAAATCATCCCTACAATTTATGCATTATTATTATTTTATGACGAAGAAACGGTTAAGCCGGTTCAGAACAAAAATAGTTTCATTGGAATAATAACGAATATAAATTAATGTGGCAAAAACCCAAATTCCAACTCAGGGTTTCTTCACCGCGCAACCTCTCGCGAACGTCTGACAAACATCCGAGAGTATAACTGTCTTGAAAGAGCTTCTCAATCGGCCGTTTGGAATCGGCATAAAATTGTAGATCCCTTCGATTCGTTCCAAAAATTAAAACACACACCAAACGAATAGTTGCGAGAAGCTAGGCCCAGGGTCCCTACAGACCAGTGTTGCCAGAATTTCAAAATGGAAAATGCTAGACTGCAAAAAAAAAATGCTAGAATGTATGAAGCCAACAAAAAAAAAATGCTAGACAAAACAAAATCTGTTTTCATCAGCTTTAAAAAAAAAAAAATTATAATTTGTTGTCTTTTATACTACACAATCATCTAAATGCCTGCGTACCTCTGTATGGAATCGAAATCACTCATTAAGTGGATAATATATGCACCGAGTACTGAGAGTTAGAGGGACTTTCGACTTTAATATTATAAAACTGAAGGACAAAAATAATGTCGAAAAACTAAGCTACCATGAAATATACTAAGAAAATGATTCCAGTTAAAAAAACGAAAACATGATTGTATTTAACAATTTTATTTTATTATTAAAGTATCAGTCTTCAGAACAAACAGAACAAACAAACTACCAATTTTTAAAATTCTTTACAACTACTCAAAAATAAAAGTCTTCCGTATTTCCTTGTTCTTCATAAACATCAAGGGAATCATTATCGGATTCATTCGATGTATTTTAAAAGATATGTAGAAGCAATCAAATTTACCTTTTCATTATCAATGTTAAACCAAATAAACAATAAACTTTTCAACAAGTTAAATCACTGCACACAATATGACGAAACAAAACATCTTCAAGACAAAACACAGATCAGTTAATATGGAAACGATACTTACAAAAAACACTAGCCTTCAATTTAAATAAGATACAAATCTTCCATTTCTGAATTAGAGCATGCATCTCTATACCTCTCTGTACACGATAGACTGGATTCATCGCACTCACACTTCCCCGCTCACGTTTCACATTCAATCTGATGTATGGGACGAGTGAAGGAAAACATCCTGAATCTTCGTTACAGTACAATCATTTTCGAAAATGCTAGATCTAGCATTAAAAATGCCAGAATGGCATCACTGCTACAGACCTGTTGCGCCAACTATTATTTATTAATTAATGTGGCAATCAGAGTCTGCGAGTTTTTTTGTCAACAACCTCTGGTATTATTAAAACAAGCCAAACACTTTCGAAAACTTTCGAAATTCACATTCCCCTTGTTCGAATTGTAAATATACATACCAACTATTATGTTCACAATTAGAAACAGTTGTTAGGAAAAAATTAAAAGGGAATGTTACATTTTTCGTCCTTAAACATTTTTGTGTATACCGAACGAATAAGTCGTGGCAGAGGGCTTACATTTGGAAAAGGACTATTACGTCGTATTGATTGCGAAATCGAGACCACACTTATTCTAATAAAACCTCTCTATAATAAAATAGAATTAGAAAATGTTCCAAATTTGACTTAAGCGTGTTCGAATTTCAAATGTTTATACTCTGGTGCACAGCAGCGTGGCCAATTTTCGAGCCTCGAACCCCACTCTTTGAAAAATTATCAAATTGGCCCCTTTCTCAGTTGAAGTAAGATTTTATTTTTTATTGCACGAAAATGAATTCAAAAATATGAAAAGAAGAATTTCGTAACGAATAAATAAAATTTTTTTTTGAGCTATTATATACCTAAGTGTGTTTAGTCCCCTTTTTGAAATTTTTAAGCTGCAATGCTCAAAAAACCGACTCTGAAAATTCTCTGAAAAACAATTCGAAGAACACAATAGAGGCACAAGAAAGCCCAAGAAAAACGCCTCAAAAACACTTTAAAAAAGGCCCTAAGAACACACTGTTCTCAAATTACTTTTAAAAACAAATCTATATATTCGAATGGCAAAAACGGTTACAAATTTACAACAAATTCGCCTTGAAAACAAACTATAATAAATATTTCGAAAATTGCTTCAAAAAGAACAATCTAAGTTCTGACAAAAGAATCAGAAAACAATTTCTCCAAAAGCATTACAAAAGCATATCCCCAATAAAGTGATTACAAATAGAGTCAGAACTACATTAAATTTGATAAAATTTGGCTAACAATGAATAAAATCTTTGTATATACATTCCTATAGTAGCGCCAATCCAGTAGTACCAGTATCCCAATAGGTGTCGCTACTCATACCAAATCGAGAATTAAATTACTGAGAGCTTTGAGCCATTGAAAATACTACATTACTATGTTGACGGATCTAGACATTTGGCAAACAAATCTTATAAAGTGATCGGGGAGGAAAATTTAAATATGACAACCAGTCCAAAATAAAAATTATTTTCTTTGAAAACATCCCCAATAAATAGCATTCGTTCGTTCAAATATAGCTTTTGTTTGGACGAAACACCGATAAAAACTTAAAGCTCCGTCTAAATCAATTAAGGGCACATACAAATTTTCATTATTGAGCGATTGAAGCGCCAAAGCTTCTGTGGGATACTGTTAAAACATTTTTATTAGATTTCTTGGCGCTACTATAGGAATGTATATACAAAGATAAAATCAACATCTTAAAAAATCAAACGAAATTGCGACAAAAAGAAGCACTAGGTTCCAAACAGTATCGAAAATTGTATGAACATTTAAAAGAAAAACGTTTACTTTTAGGAAATAAGTTATAGGCTAAAAATGCAGTATGGCCTCAAAAAGGTTCCCAAGATCGCGTAAAGATCATCGCAGCTGTTTTACAAATCGCTTCCATACACGTGTTAGGAACTAATGTGCAAACAACACATTAAAAGCACTACCTATAACAAATGCGTCGAAAACCATACAAACTGTATTATTCGCGCAGGAAACACTGGAAAATGATCCCGGAAATCAATCAGAAAATTTACAAAAATCCCACTGAAATATTGTCTAAAATTTATTTTAAGACTTGTTTAAAAACCCAGCAAAAATCATGCCACGTTGAAAATAAAAAAAAATAAGACCTGAACCATACTGAAAAATCATTTCAGACGACCCATCTAATACCAATCGAAGACTAGAATTCATAGGCTTACGCTCTAGACATAAGTACTTGGAATGGCGTCAAAAAACTCGTTGAGAATCACATGAAAAGATGCTTCAATTGATTTAACACAAATCGGACTAAGATAGATCACAATCGCCTTCATAACATGTAGATCAAATTTTGTCCTAAAGTCTTTCAGATAATTCGTTAAAAGTTGGAAAGCTGTGGGTATGCATAGTTCCAAAAAATGTTGATCAAAATCTAAATTACATCCAAAGAACTAACTTCAATAACGACAATAATTAAAGTCCGAAAACAGTTCAAAGAGATTTTCAAGAAACGATTCAGAAAGAGTTTTTAATAAAAAACGAGTCAAAAGTCGCTAAAATAAGAAAGGGATCTAAAGTTTGAAAAACTTCTCAAAAAACGATTTAAAAGTCGCTAAGAGGGGAAAGGAATATTAAAATCTTTTAGTAACAAATTAGGCTATAGCGAAATTGGTTTTGAAAACTTTACAAAATCTCCAAAAATTGGAAAGGGAAAGGTCGACCACATTAAAATCGTCTCAAAAAGACGAAAACCTTCCCATTGTTATGTTAAAAAGAAAATACCTACCTAAAAAGCGCCTAAAATCGAAGGGAAGCACTTTGCAAAAACATATTTGAATGGTGACACGTTTGTGGTCTATTGGCTTTTTTTTAACGATTGAGTTGTCTTTAAGGCAATTTTGAATAATTTTCAAACTCATTTCATTAGCGATTTCAGATTCCATTCTGGATGAATAAATGACAGTTCTTTAAAAACTATATTATTGTAAACTTTACTTTTATGACCCTTTTTGAGATGAATTGACAAGCATTTAATACCACTTTTTTCGATATTTGGGGCAACGTTACTGTATTTTGAACACGACTTTTATGTCAATTTTTGACTCTTTCTGAAGATTCTTTTTTTTTTTTTATTTTAGTTGGATTCCACTCTTTCGAATTTTGGGGCGATTCTTCGAGTATGTTTGACACCTTTCAACGAAGCGAATGTCGAGCGATTTAATTTAAAGCGGACTTGCATAGAGCTTATTATTTTCTGCCGAAATTTGAAGATGAAATAAAGACCGGGCAGAAAATAAGTGACATTGCTAAAATTAAGAGCTGGCTAGTCAATTGCTGGAGTAACAACACCTACAGTCGCTCCACTCATCGACCGTCCATCACATACTTTTGTCTACAGTCGCGTAAATTATTTCGTAGATACCAAATATTCCAGCTCTCTTTATAAAGAAAACCTCTTAGGCCCGTTTTATTCACTCGAAGTTGAACACAACTCGGGGAGTTTTCGCAAAAAGGACCAAATAGTGAAAGTCAGTGTACGGAAGGTATAGCTATATTCATTTTCGTACTGCCCAATTGCACCGGTTGACCATGAGCGCCACATCTGTTTAGCAGCAAGGTCCTCGCTCTGATAAAGATGAGGACTTCTGTCATATCCTTAACAAGGTTACCACTATGCTGAGCAAGGTTCTGCTAATGGATCCCCTATCCCAAAAGCATGTGTATAAAAAATATATATACTTTTTTCTGTAGAACCCCACCAAAGATCACATCTTCATTTTTCACAGTGCACCTTACCAACTCGGCGAGATTTATGCAGGCAGCCACAATATTCCTGTACTCGTACCAGCATAACGACGACGAAGCGACGCGACACAAGTCAATGCACTCGCCTCCTAGCGCTGCTGCGTTCAGCTAAGAGTCTCCTATGGCAAACTTGGACTTGGCATTAATTCACATGTAATGACAGGTAAACACGCCAAATGTGTGCATATACACGAGAAAACCCACAAGCCATAGAGAGGAGCTGTACAACAGCAATATTGTTGCGCACCCCAGTCATTCAGTCACTCAGTCATCCAGCCAGCCGAGCCCGGTCTAGTGCCGCGAAAAATATAAAAAAAAAACGCGCAGAAATAAACTATCTCGCAGGCAACCGGTTCCCACTTTGGCCCTGGCTCCCTCCAAGTTGACTAGATGCAGTCTTGCACGCATATTAGCTGGCATGAGCTTAGGATAGGACGCCACCAAGGTTGGTCACATATATATACTTATGCCTCTACCTGACGGTTACTTCTGCGCAGGCCGTTCAACAGCGCTATGGTGCTCTAGAGCACTAGGGCAAGAAGTCACTATATTCGCGCACAGCGGCGATGTCCGCTTTTTTGTTGCTGTTTGGTGGCGACTCAGAGCAGAGGGTGTCTGTATGGCTCCTCTATGTATCTTGGCGCGACCATAACGACGTGCCCAGCATGACTTAGTATGCACAAGTGCGTCGCTCTTCGAAAAATCTAATCAGCATAGAGGCGACCGGTACATTCTACAAGTAGCCGCCTCAAGGTGAGTTCGCAATTGACGCAAAGTGCTGCTGCGCTGAATGCCCATGATGTGATGATCATGATCATCAGCGACACCCGCACCGTCTCTCAGGAAGTGCGCTTAGCCATGTGGTGGGGATGGGTGTGGTGGCCAATTAAAGTGTCAGTGTCATGTGAATGAGAAGTGCCCGGTCAGACTGAGGCTGGAATAAATCACCGGGAAAGAGAGTGCGTGGGCTGTGCAACATGGGAATGTGCGCGGGCTAACTCACTTCAACTTCCTTCTATGGGGGAATTGGCCTTCACTTGACGAGTCTTCGAATAATTACTGCGACATGTGCAGATGCAGTTGTTGGGCTGCTTCATGTTTGAACAGACTGCGCAGAGGACACGTCTGGAGGCAAATACAAATATAGGTGGGGCTAGAAAGCCCCGTCCAGTGGAGGACAGACAGGCTGCAGTCTTGTCATCTTGTTGGTCATAGCTATGTAGATAAATATTTAAAAAGACAGCCATCAATTTCCTTCGATATCCTTGACCCCGGGACATCGGTGACACTTTCATTTTCGCCCAGATCCTTATCGCCGCATTGTATACGTCCTGCTCCGGAACGTGGTCATGATCAATCAACCAAAAGGACAACTACCTGCCTAGGTCCATAAACTGATTAGACTGTTTGTCCGTTGTGCGCACCTAGTAATTACAATCAGCACCCAAGGATAACCGGATAGAAAACGAAATAATAATAATCAGGGAGATTCTTCTATTGAGCAAACAAACAAAAGGACTATCGCCCGCTTCAAGTGCGGTGTTGAAATCCTATTTCTGTTTTTGAAAAATCGTCCTATAACCTTCCTTTCAGTTTTGTTTGAATTCCTTTGTTCTCGAGTGTCCTTTGTTGGGAATTTTCGCACAAAGGCCAGGTAATCAAGGCTGTTGCAAGAAGAGAACTGGATTTCGAGGATATCTGTGCGTATACTTGGTTATTTTGCGAGTGCCCTTATTCGCATAATATTCGTATACAGGATGTGCGTGCATTTAGGGATTTCTCTATTCATTGCGTAGGTACAAGTATGTTACGCGCAGGAGGTGGAGCTCAGCAATAGGGAATCTGATATTCCGGAAAGAGGAACCTCGATAGCAGGTCTTTGTTTGATTTCGCTGCTAGTGATCGTGGGAAACAGGACTAAGTTGTATTTGAATTGGAATGAGTATGAATATATGTTTGTCAGGCGATGCGTTTTTCGTTTGGAGTGTTTTTGTTTTTTAGATGCGGAAGGAAGGAAGGCCTTTTCGATTTTAACAGGATTGCTTCACAGTTTAGAGAGAGAGAAAGAGTTACAGCGTTCACCATGCAACATGTTGCCTTCTTAACATGTGGTTTTGAACTTGCATCACTTTAAGCTACTCACCCAAGCCCTAGGCATTTCCGGACAAAACTGAGGCTAAAAATGGTGATTTCGGTAGTTTTTAGAATTTGGAATTTAGAATTTCCTGAATGACGTCCATGTCATCGTCGGCCACCAAAGTCGATTTTTAAAGCTGGCATCGGGTTCACGCAAGCTCTACAGTCTTAGGTTGCAGCACAGTAGCGACGCTCATTTGGAAATATTTTCAAAAGTGCTGGTGGTAATCGCGTGTCGCGTTGTTTTCTTGCGTTATCAATTTTCTTTCCGTCGAAGGTAAATGTGGGAAATAGAAAGGTAGTAGATGGGGATTTTTATTTGGAAAACTTCCCAAGTTGTGCTCAACTTCGAGTGAATAAAATGGGCCTAAGTAGTTATGATGGTATGGCGAAGAAGTCTTTTCGATAAAGAGATGGGCTGTGCCCTATTTATCCATTTTATCAACGCCCACATAAACGTCCATTGTCAGATGGTGAGCCGGCCATTATTTACCTTGGTTCTAAAACGAGCCCCCTTAAATCTGCTAAATGTTTTTACAACGGTCGCACACCCATTAAACAAAATGCATCCCAACTTGAGCTCAGTCTTCTACAAAATACTAACGGGGTGTAAGATAATATCCCCAAGACATCTTTATTACGTCCTGGCCTATACATGTGTGAGCGCCATCTAAAGTAAGTCTGCAAATTATCGCAGCAACTTTCGTCGTAAATTTCAAAATGAGCCCTCAACTCAAAACACCCATATCTCACCCACAACAGTTAAATATATAGTCCTCGCCTGCCTTAACCTACAACAGATTTTTCAACAAAATGTAAAAATTGTTATCGATTGCATTTAAATGCCTGTTTTGACTGGGCAGCCTAGGCATCAATTAGCATTAACGTCAGGCATATCGGTGGAATGGAGACATTTCGAAAATACCCCTAAACGATTTGTTGTCTAAATCTCTTTCACTTAGGAAAATTGAATAATCACATAAAATATGAACATTGACCTAATTGGAATTTGATATGCAGGGGAATTGTTTATTCTGCTCCTAAATAAGATATTTCAGTTCAGTTTAAATGTCAGTGAGATATTTATCGGCCATCCGAAGGTGGTTGCATATATTTTGATCCCGCATTTTGTTTTGAAATGAGTGGAAAAATGGTTTCGTCAATTTTGGACGTTTAAGTTTGGGTGTTAACAGGTGAAAGATAAGTGTTGAGGAGATGTTAGTTTTATTTTAGTTTGGTCTACCAGTTTGGGGTACATCTACTTTATTTATAGAGACTCTTTTCAGAGTCCACGTTACAACTACAATTCTAAAGTGTTGTTGGCGCCAGAAAAGATTTGCACACGTTGGTGGTCTTTTAATTTCTTAGTAAGACTAAGAACTTTTGGCAAGTGCGATTCTCAGTAAGCGGATCTAATCGGAGTAACGACAGCCAGAAAGTGGGACTGATCATGCATGAAGTTCAGGCAGAAAAAAAATAAAATCTACTGCAATTCATGCCAATTTCGGAAATCTTAAATCAAAATGGAATATATTTACACATTTTCGTTTCTTAGTATATTCTTATAATCCCAATGTAATAATCAGTTACTGGAAGCACTGTTTATTGATTCTTAACTTAAAGACTGAATTTTAATGTAATAATAATATTTATATATACGTAACACTAGAGCCTAAGAAATCAAAGACTTGTGATCTGATTTTATTTCAACGGAAATGTGCATTTATGTTTAAACTAATACGTAGATACATTTTAAGAAAAATATAATATAAAAATACAAAACCTAATGCAAAAAAAGTGAACCCACTGCACTTTTTTTAAGATCTACTGCGAAATTTTACAACAGAAGTCCAAACCCTGGATGCAGTTTGAGGAAGTCCTTAGCAGGCGGACAATGAGGATGCTACTACTGCCTTCGGTGCGAAAGGGTAGAAATCAGGCTAAATTGTTTTATTGAAAATTGGTCTACCTTACTTTTGATTTGCTGAGATTAGTACGTAGATGCTAATTTTTAAGTCAGTCCGAACTAAAAAAAAATACTACGGACTGTTGCACCAAATATATTTTTTGTTACTGTACCTATCCTACTCCAATTTATTTTAAAAATTCTAAAACACACTTTAATTTCCAAAAATAAAATAACAAAAAAATGAAAACATAACAAAAAATACAAATGTGCTGTGAAAACCCGAAAATCGACAACTGCAGAAAAACAAATCAAATCCAAGAAGAATGGACAAAAACCAGAACAAAATTAATTTCAACATCAAGAACATGCGTTTTGTGAACGCCAATTCCGCCTTCAAAAACGGTGCGAAAATGTTTGCCGATTTAAACAAATTCGGACGGAGTTGGAAGGCAGAACCAAATAGCCAACAGCCACATGGGAGCACTGGTAACCCCAAACAATTACCACTATCATCAGTTGGCAGCATAATTGTGAGTACTTAAATTTACTTTTTTGTGCTTTATCTATTTTTTTATTTAAGTATTGAAAGACAAAAATCATAACTTGGGGTTTATACTCGAGATTTTAATTAATTCTGATTTTGAATTGCGATGATATAGGAACTCATAAAAGTGGGTCTCGTAATTCTGTTCGTCCTTCTTTCCGTCGGCTCATGAGGTCTACAACCCAAACGGCTGGACGGATTTGTTTCAAACTTCGGATTTGTAGTTTGTGGACTTTTCAAACAACTTTGATTTTTTTTTTTGAAACGATTCCAGCAATTGGAACTCAAACTTATATTTGAGCTTAACTATAGGTGGGGCTTATCACCTTTTTAAAATTGACGATCCCTCTAGTTATCGAAAAGCCAGACCCAACTTCAGAACTTTACCCTCCAAAAGGGGTCACTTTGAAAAATGGTCCCTACGAACCTTTTGCGCCAACTCATGCCTTTTTAATTTTCTGAATTATGTTTATAAATACCACTTTAGCTGTTTTCAACGAATTTAAAAAAATTTCAATCTTTTGATGAATAGAAAACGAAATTGTTGTTCATTTTGACAACTTCGAATCTCAGCACAGTTAAATAGCCCACTAGGAAACTAGTGTCACCAGACACGCCTTTGGAAGGGTATCTTTTGTTTTAAGAGAGTTTTTTTCTTTATGTATAAAAATCATAATTTGTGGATCTGTGGTGTTCGTAGCCGATATCAAGATAAAACACGTCCGAGTTCTAAGAAGTTCGTTTATTGAGTGCCCCGTACAATATTGTTGAATAGGCATATCATATCGGTATAGAGCTAGTCTAGTATAAGAGAGTTGCAGCTACTATTAGATATATACATAAATATATAACATTATGTTTAGCAAGTAAGCACTCCACATCTCCCCTATAAGCTAAATACTTGTGACACTCAAAGGAATTTATATTATTAGATTAATTTAATTCAAATTTATATTATTAGATTAATTTAATTCAATTCGATAACGTAAGTCTAGATACTAGGAAAACTTAAATTCAACTCTAATACAAATGGCTGCAGTGCCCTTATTATATTTATTGGAATTCAATACCTATAAGCATTATAGTTGGTTTCAAAACAAACAACGCTATTTTGTATAAGTCCATCTAGCGGGAGCCCTTACCACCCGACCTGATCTCGTGACTGTGTGACCCTGTGGCCCGATCGGAGGTGTTGGGGTTGTTGTCGTCTTACCCGATTCACCTTCACTTCCCCTATCGTCGACTTCTTACATTCGATTTGAATTTCGCCTGGCACATAAGGGACATGCTGCATTTGATGTGCGTTGTTGAGATGAAATGAATTACGTCGATATTCTCCGGTGTTTGTTTCGATGATGTAAGAACGTGGCGTATCAGCTTTACTCTTTATCTTCCCCCATTGATGAATATCGCGGATCCACACAACGTCGCCAACGGAAAACGTCCTCTCTTGTACCCCATGTCTTCTGTTGTAATTCCTTGCTTGCTGTTGTTTTATTTGCTGTTCCCTTTCGATGTTTACTGGTTTTGACTTCACCTGATCCATAACCATCGGTAGTATAGACCGTATGCGCCGCCCCATAAGCATCTCTGCTGGGCTTAACCCACTGGCGAGAGGTGTTGCCCGATACTCCAAAATTGCCAGTTCCGGTTCTTCCTTATTTTTTTTCATCAGTCTTTTAATTGTCTTAACCATAGCTTCAATAAACCCGTTGCTTTGGGCATATCGAGGACTCGATGTTATGTGTTGAAACCCCCAAGCTTTTGAAAATTGGCGAAACTCAGATGTATTAACCGGAGCGAATTGCGGACCATTATCTGACCTAACCGTCTCTGGGATCCCAAATCTTGCGAAAATTGACTTAAGATTTTTTATAACACACGACGATGTCTGATTCTCCAATTTTACGACTTCTGGGTAACGCGAATAATAGTCGGCCATCAAAAGATACGTCTTCCCTCCCCAGAAAAACAGGTCAACCGCAACAGTTTGCCAGGGGCGGTCCGGAACTGGTGAACTTATTAATGGTTCATGCCTTGGGATGGCAAACTGTATACAAGTAGTGCACTTTCTGATAAACTCTTCTAAGTCCCTGGAACATCCGGGCCACCAAACTGACTGTCGCATACGAAGTTTACACTTCACTAGCCCGAGATGCCCTACGTGAATCTTCTTGATAGTGTTTTCTCGCATTGCGAAGGGTGTGACTAAACGAGTGCCGTACAGGAGAAGGTTATTGTTAATTGATAGGCTATGACGATCGTTATAATAACTTCTTGCTTCTAACGGGATTTTCGATTGTTGAGGCCATCCTAATTGACAATAGGTTCTAACGTCCGATAAAACCACATCCTCCATTTGAGCCTTTTCAATTTCCCTCAAACATGTCGCTGTTGCTGGTAGTTCTTCTACTATACTATTGACAAATGACTGGATCTCGTTCTCGTCGTCCCAATCTTGATTTTCTCCCTCAGTTGACGGTTTCCGAGACAATGCATCTGCAGCAATAAGATCTTTACCTGGTGTATATCTGATTTTGAAAGTGAATATCATCATATTCATACGGAAACGTTGAATCCGTGGTGTAAGGTCATCCAAGTTCTTGGTAGTGAAGATAGGAATGAGCGGCTTGTGATCCGTTTCCACCGTAAAATGAATTCCTTGGAGAAAATGCCTAAACTTAATGCAGCACGCCCACTTTATACCCAGGGCCTCCTTCTCTATTTGTGCATATTTTTTCTCACTCTCAGATAAAGTACGTGAAGCGTAAGCCACTGGTTTAAGGTATCCGTCCGTATCAACTTGTCTAAGAACAGCTCCTAGTCCATATGACGAAGCATCTGAAGAGACAACTGTCTCGTGTAAGGGGTTATACATTTTCAGAACAGGAGCTGAAGTTAACATTTCTTTTAACCTTCTGAAGGCTGTCTTTTGACCAACATCCCAGATAAATATAGTTTTATTTTTTAAAAGTTCGTTTAAAGGCTCACTTTCATGAGATAAATGTGGAATGAACTTACCCAAGTAATTCACCATACCGAGAAATTGTTTGACTTCGGTCACGTTTTGTGGTTCTGGGAAGTCCTGAACCGCTTTAATTTTAGAAGTACATGGATGAATCCCCTCTTCGTCGATGCGATGGCCAAGGAAAGTAACAGAAGTTATTCCCACGCAGCACTTTTCTCGGTTCAAAGTGACCCCTCCATTTTTCAGCTTACTTAACACTTTCCGAAGATTTATGTCGTGCGATTCAATGTCTTTGCCATAGACCAATATGTCATCCGTTTGACATACCACTCCGGTAGAGCCTTCCAAAATTCTTTGGATTTGTTTTTGAAAAAATTCCGGTGCGGATGAAATTCCAAATGGTAGGCGAAGGAAACAGAATCTACCAAATGGAGTTAAAAAGGTTGTCAATAGTTGTGAACGCGTTGACAATTTCACCTGCCAAAATCCATTTTTGGTATCAAGCTTCGAGAACACTTTTGCTCCCCCCAATTGTCCTAACGTATGATCACCAACTGGCATTGGGTGTATTTCACGTAGAATTGACATATTGAGACGTGACAAGTCGACACACGGACGGATATCACCATTCGCCTTCGCTACAATTACCATCGGTGAACACCACTCCGTTGGTTCATCTACAGGCCTGATTACTTTTAGCCGAACCATGTCATCCAATTTGTCTCTTAATTTGGGTATTAACGGAATCGGTATACGACGCGCGGTATAAATTGAGAATGGTTTTGTGTTCGCCTCGATTTTTATATCATATTCGCACTTAAGACAACCCAGTTCAAGTTCTGGAAATTCCTTTTGAATATTAACACAAGACTGTTTATTGTTTAATTCGCAATTATTTTTAATCTTTCTTACATTGGGTTGCACTCCCACATTGTTAACACGTTGAATAATCTTTAGTTCTTGACATGATCTTAAGCTTAGAAGTGCGGATTTCAGTTTATCTATAACGAAGATGGTCGATTGTATCTCACACTTCCCATATTTCAAAAAACACTGAAATTTACCTAGAATTTCTAATTGTTCTCCCGATGGTCCGGTCAATTTCTTGTTTGTTCTCTTTAGCTTTTCTTTGTGGAATACTGACTTAAAAATTGATACTGGCAGCACATTAACGGGCGCGCCTGTATCTAACATAAAGTTCACCAATGCATCATTTACCCGTACATTAGCTGTCCACCTCTCTGCCCCCGTTTCCGTCAACGTGCCTAAGAACTGAACGTCATCATCGTTCTCTTCATCGTCATCATCTTCTTCTTCATCTAGTTCTACACCGTACACTTTGTGGTTGTTTTTATTTAGAACCGATTTGCACACAACACTGAAGTGGTTAAACCTTCTGCACCTGTTGCACTGTTTTCCCTTAGCTGGGCACTCGCTTTTGGTATGCTTCGTTGGTGATCCGCACATTTGACACTTATTTGCACTTTGATTTCGTTGAAATCTGTTATTGTTGGCTGCCTTGTTACCGTAATACGAAGACGATGATGCGTTTGTTGACATTGGCGATTGTTTATGAAGTTTTATCCGATTTACCGCAACACTCGTTGTTGCCAACTCATGTTGTTGGCGACGGACCGCATCATGTTGACGAACCGTTTGAATAGCTTTCTCCAGAGTCAAATCGGATTCAAGTTGCAACCGTTCGGAGAGCCGTCTGTCTCTCACCCCTACTACCAACCGATCCCGTATCATTTCCTCGCGAAGAGTCGCGTATGTACAATTTTCGGACAACATGTACAGCGCGGTTATGAAATCTTCGACACTTTCCCCTTCCAACTGCGAACGGGAATTAAACTTTGCCCGCTCGTATATAACATTATGTTTTATAACAAAGAATTGTTCGAACGCTTGAATCACCGGGCTGTATCTCTTTTTGTCCGCTTCGGACAAATTAAACGAAAGGAATATGTCATCTGCTTGATCTCCCATTAAATAAATGACCATGTTCACTTGTTCTTCTTCACTCTTTCTGCTTAACCCCGACGCAATACGAAATCTTTCAAACCGACGCTTCCATCTAGGCCATTCCGATGGGCTAAAGGAAAAATGCTCAGGAGCTTGTACCGTGAAATTGTTATTATCCGACGCTGCCAGAGCCATTACGTGTTAATTATTCTTTAGCCGATCAAATAAACAATGAAATTTTCTTTTCCTCGCGGGTTACTACTTGCAAAAGAACCGCTGCCACCATGTGGTGTTCGTAGCCGATATCAAGATAAAACACGTCCGAGTTCTAAGAAGTTCGTTTATTGAGTGCCCCGTACAATATTGTTGAATAGGCATATCATATCGGTATAGAGCTAGTCTAGTATAAGAGAGTTGCAGCTACTATTAGATATATACATAAATATATAACATTATGTTTAGCAAGTAAGCACTCCACAGGATCCTCCGTTGTTTGCTTCGGATATTCAAACTGGACCTTACTTATAATCATTTCAAACCTTAAAACTAAATATTTTGTTGCCACGTTAGCAATTTAGTATTTAAAATTTAGTATCGCGGACTTAGGGACTGACTTAGAGAAGATCTTTTTCGCCCCCAAATTGGGCGTATATAAATACTGTCAAAGAAAAGTCTCTCTATAAAATGTCCATTCCATAGATAGGTAGTTTTTCCCTTTCTAAGCATTCCAGTTCAACAGCTTCAGATATGCTTATGCATCCACCGTCAGGTCCAGTTGATTCTATCAAAAGCGGTAACTCACTGCCACCTCTCCACATACTTACAACTTTTTCACCCACTATGGAACGAAAACGCCACTGCGAAGGCTCACAAAAGTGAACTCATCGATCTAAAGCTGCACTCTTCAAGTGAAACACTGCACCCTACCATAATTTCATTGTGATAACTCCATATTCATCAGTCATCACCCGTGTAATGCTTCCCATTTTATGAATAGAACTTTCCAAAGCTTCCCTAGCTCGCAGTCAAATTTCCACACCTTTCATCTTTAAATGCTAATAGCCTCACAACATATCTCACAAAGGTAAGCTGTGTAATTCTGAAAAATTTATGAAGCACGATCCATAAAACTGCGTTCCACCGCTTGAGCTCGAAATGCTCGAATGACACTTAAAATGCAACACATCCCACGCACCATGAAGTGATTTGGCTTCCCTTCAAACGATGGCACCACCGTGATCGAGAATCTCCATTCTTATCGGCCCAATTAAATCGGTCTAATTGTTCTCGAAAAAAAAGAAATAAAAAAATGCAAATCGGTGGCGTAAAATTCCCCAATCGCATTATCACTCAAAGTCCAGTGATTGCATGTAAGCATCATCAGCCCGTTCTTGAATTTTCCTCAAGCTAATTACCAATTAAGATATTAACGTCAGCGGAGATGATTGAGAGCTCTTGCGCCACTTGCGCCGAAGTGCTCGCTCTTGTAAATTCTGGTCCCATGGGTTAGAATCGGAAAGTTGAGGAAAAGCCGAAAGTGCACTCCGGGTTAAGTGGTCTCGTTGCAGGTGGCACATGTGAAAATCCCTCTGTCTCTCTTTTCTGATGAAGATGCACCCATTGATCACCGATCAGGCGATGATGTGCGGAGAAATTGGCGTGAGGCTTTTCGGGGATACAGGTCGTCATTCTGGTTTGATTGCTTTGGCTTATGCACTGCCGGCTGTGATAACATTAATAATGATGACTGCGCTGATGATGATGATGATGATAATAGCAGCACACGGACACAGCAACAGCATCGTCCGTGACTTGGTAACATCAATGCCAGCAACTGCCAGAATAAAACGATGCACAAAAGGAAGTAATGACCCATTGTCTTACTATCTTACTGTCTGAGTGGAAATGTATGCAGTAGGCTTACGGCACCGCATGGCAGACATTGTTTTAGCGGCGACCATCATTACGTTGCGCTTGCGCGATGTGCATTTGATTTTATCCGAAAGTGGAATTTTGCCTCGTGGTGCTGTTCGGCGAAGGTATGTCCGCGCGCAAACGAATGAAGGTTCGCGATTGCAACTGTGGTATTGGAGTGTACATAATCGACATGCCGGCCAAGCTGATTTGTATCTTTTGCTTTGGGTGGCTATGTGAAGGTATGGATCGACGCGACGCGACGTTTAGTCCGGGGTATTTCAATTAAATGCTCACATAGCTGGTGGGGATGCGTGCTAAGAACCTTTTTGGCATTCTAGTGGAGAAGGGCTTTTTCGGTTTTGATTTATCTACCCGACGTATACGCCACGGAATGTCCTGATAGCGGTGGCGCGATGGCTACATTGCCTAGAAAGGAGGAACTAATTCTATTTTGGGAGTCCAACGCAGGGATATGTTTTGGTCGTGATCGGCCTAGGTAATCAGGGATAAGACCAGAAATCTATGACAAATGTGTTAGGTTTTATATTGTCTCATCCTCTGCTAACACTTGTACTTGCAGGAGCTGGTCCATACATTCTTCTTAGTTCGAACTATTGGATAAAAACTCACTCAGCTTTCACTATTAAAACTGTATGAATAAGGTTTTTAATATCTGTCCTAAGACACCGATCCTTACTCGTGAGCATCGCCCTCCTATCTCCAAGTAATGTCCAAAGCGACGACTTCAACTTTCGTCTGCAGACTTGGCTTTTCTTCAATCGAATTTACTCCAGGAAAGTGAGGTCTTTTTTTAGAATGGTAAGTTGGACCACAAGCTTACAGACTTACATGAGCCCAGTTCCGATGTTGCCATTGAGGGGCACCATTTTAATGCAATTTGTTTTCTGTAATCTCGCTGCCTGTTAATTTGTCTGTTCTCAGAGAATTCTGAAGACCTTAAGCTGGGTTTTATTAATAAAGGAAACGAACAAAATTTCGCTTTTCAAAAAAACGAGATAAATCCTTTCTTCAGGAAATTTATCTGGTGCCGCCAAGCGCCAGAGAACAAGCGACTTAAGTCCGTGCGCATGTATACTTTTCTGCTACAGCTTACTGCTCATGTTGAGTTGCTACTATACTTCTCTTGGCAGTTCTATTGCCTGTCACAACTTACAATTGTTCCACGAATCTCGTATTTACCAAAACCAATTTTGTCAGATTCTCCATCATATTTGTAACCAATTCTTCTCCAACAAAGTCACAACATCACAAGCCTATAAATAACCTCATTACCCGATCGAAACTAATCCCAAACGCACGGTTCAATCAATCTTCGAGTTCTCGGAAATATACCTACCATTGACCCGACACAACCTATATATATGCCCCAACTGACACAATTTGATGTGGGTAATCTAAACTTTTAAGAACTTGTATGACAAATAGCTGTCAGTCCGATTCCAAAGCTATTCAAATCGAATTTATAAACTCTTTGGATTCTTTAGACTGGTATTTCATTTGTCGTCAAACAGGAGGATGCCAAAACGAGATTTATTGCGTCCATTGTTTTCGAAAATTATCATCGTTCGAAATAGCTATCATTGCCGTCGGTCATCTCTGTGGGTTCCCCCCAAAAAACTAATCCCGTTTAATATGCAATCACCTTTCTCCAGCCCATGTTGGCCGATTAAAATTAATACCAAGTGCCGCCCAGCTTTTGTCTCCCTCCATAACATTAATTATTATTCCCGAACGAAAATATCTATCTTCTCCAGTATCTTAGATACAAACGGAATTTTGTAAATCGATGAATGGACTTGGCTATAAATCCAAAAAGAAACAAACAGAGTCAAAGGTGTAAGTGTGGCTGTCACGTGATACAAAAGTGACACTTTGTCGATAAATATTTGGAATTTTTTTTATCTTTTTATGGTATAATACAATAATTTGGGTCCATTAACTATATGCGAATACGATGTGATTAGCATAGATACGATTAGGTGCGATATTTTGATTGGGGACAATAGGTCTTTAACAACGGAAAGGGGGGCACTCTTTACAAAAGATGTTTGAATTTTTGAGAACTTTTTTAAGAATAAAACTGACCACCGCAGCGTCAAAATTTTCGGTCCATTCACAAAGTGAGTTAATTTCAATTAATAAAATTAAGCAAGGAGAAAGGTAATTTTCTGGTTTAATTATATAAACAAGAATATATTAAGCACAATGTAAATCGAGAAAAAGAAAATTTTAATTTTAGCAGAGGGTGGGTTGGGTTATGTATGGGACAGATCACAAATTTGCTCTTAAGTCTGTATCCAGCGGAAAGCAAAAAAGGCAATTTGTGCAAAAAAAAGTAAAATCTTTGGGTAAAATTTGAGTAAAAAAAAGGTTAACGATGCAACTTATTGTTCAAAAAGTGATTTAAATAGATTTATCATATATTTAGAAGTGAATTATTTCTAATTTTGTTTAGTCTGACCGGTATTTCAAGTGATATTATGTTTGAGGAGTTTTTTTCATTGACGCTTTGTTTCCGCGTTTTTCAATTGTTTTTTTAACATATATTTTTTAACGTTTTTTTTTATGCCTTTTCGACACGCCTTTGATTTGTTTTTCCGCGTACTTTTTGAAGGGTTTTTTTACAGAGTTTATTGACCCGTTTTTTTTTTTTGCGGTTTTTTGACGGGAACGGATCGAAATGCTGCTTTCAAGATCCTGCTTTATAAAGTTCTGTCTTCTCATACAAAAAATCTGATTTACGATATTCTGTCTTTTAGTTGTGCGTTACAAAATTCTGCTTTTCAAATTTAAAACAAGAAAAGTTGTGCTTATTCTGATTTTTTTCCAAAAAAAAATATTTTAAACTATTTATAAAAAATGCAAAAATGCAATCAAATTTAAATTAAATAAATAAAATCGAAATGGAAAAATAAAAATAAAAATTAAAAAAATAGAATGTTCTTTATATAAATGCCTTACAAAATTTTGAAAGCCTGAATTTCGAAAAACAAAAGTTAGAAAAACAGATTTTGAAAAAACAAAAAAAAAATTTCGTAGGCCAAGACCACGCGCTGACCGACAGAGCGGCAAAAAGCTGAGCGGCAACCATAAGGGGCAAGTGGCCATTTATTAAGAGGCAATTCCTAACCGACGAGTTGTGAAAATCTTACTGTCGAGTGCTGCTCGCCGTCTTTCAATGAACCGTTCAATGATCAGTGTAATAATAAAAGTGAATTTAAAGAAAAGTTTTGATCAGAATTAAGTTTTTTTTTTTTTGTAAAAAGATTCCACAATTGATTAGCTTTAATTTGATACCAACTATAGAGCCAATATTCTTTGATTAATTAAGATCATTTTCTGAAACCATAATGCAGGACAACTTTGAACTTCTGAAATTTAAGTTTCAGTGTCTATTTTTGCCACAATGGTTTCTTGCCGCTCAGCACTACACTAAAATAATAGAACAGAATTGAAAGCAGAGCGACGCCCTTTTGCCGCTCAGCGACCGCGTGGCCACAACCACAATCACACAATTTCATATGTTTGAAATTTTTTTTGCCGCTCAGCGCGTGGCCTTGGCCTTAGAGAGAATTTTGGCCCATTCAGAATTTTGACTCGTTTTCTTTCTCACGCGTTTTTAGAGAATCTTTTCCACGCCTTTTTGACTCTTTCTTTAAGTCGGAATATTTTTTTGTTGATAGGTTTTTTTCTCGTTTTTTCGACGGGTTTTTGGATTCTACCACGGTTGCTGTCCTGAATGGACATAGAATAGGTACTGCACAGTATAGGGCTTTACATACCTACATCAATTTTGTTTAAAACTATTTTCTGACCTTTAGATTTCGTGACGCAATTCCCCTTTCTCATTTCCAAAACCACCGTTTGACTTAAGCTTGTCTGTCTCAAGATTCCCACCATTGAACTTTTACCATTCTGGGCTAAGACAACATATAGAAACTCGAAGCCATGTGAATTCCATCATATCAGCGTCGATCGATTAAGACGCTTCAAATAGCGACAAATAGCGCTCACTCAGCCCTTTAGCCATTTACAGTTGTGCCAGCCATAACACCCAGCTTCGTAATCCTCTTATGTTCAATTAAACTAATGCCTGCCCGCAAGCTGTTGCTCTGTTGCTATCTCATCCGATTATTACCACGATGTCACTCCATGAGAGCGACTTAAATTGTCAGCAATTTGTCACGCAAGGTGTCACTCAATAAACACTATTAGACCCATTACTCCACTGACAGCTCAATTATTCCCGATACATTCTCAATTAAATCGAAACAGAGACAAAAATTATCTAAAGCTGTAAAAATCACCGCGTTACGTTCAGCGACTCAAGCGATTCGATTCTTAACGGAAGCTCAGATTCTCTCATGAGTTCTATAGATTTCTGTGTAATTCCAGCTCCAAAAGGTGACATATCTTCGAGTTCGAGTACAAGTTCAACAACCAGATTCCGAGTGTCACACCCATGTTAGTGTCAGACCAAATTCAAAGAAGACATACACGAGATAACAATAATAATTGTCAGATGCTGTAGTCTCGCCGTGACCTTGTCCTGGATTTCTGCCGAAAATAAAAGTGAAATAAGATCACAATCACAATACCTACCATCAGTGTGTACCTACTGTTACTTTGTATGACTATTTGTGTTGCCAACGAGAGTATTATTGCGCAAGTGTGATATTGTGATATTTGTTTAACTGCATACTGATGCGGCTGCCGGCGGGTCTTCTCAGGTTTTATGCGTGGAAAACTGAAAACAAACAGATACCTACCATTGTTGTGCGTGTATCTACAGGTGTCATCATCATCAACATCAACACCATACCATTGACCGTGGGAGCGCCATGTACGACAGGTATATCTTCCTATGCTTCGTGCGGCGTTGTTGTGACTATATAGTATTTGTTCAGAGGCGACACACCCAGGGAGACACATCGAATAGTACTTGCAAACAAAATGGGAAAAAGGTCGCACACAAAAGCAATTTGACATCTTCTCGCTGATAAGGGACTGGGATGTTTGAGTGAAGATTTATAGCTGACTGGCTTCGTATTCCTGTTTGTGGATACCAGTCAGGTGGATATTTGCTTTTAGAGTCCTTATGGGTAAGATGGCACTAGTGATGATATCGGAAACCATGAAAGATCCAACATTAGCATGTATTGACGAATACTATACACGTATGGGTTGAGTATGACTACTTTCTCCTTCAGTGGTGTCCTCCGCACTACTGTCAATGCGATTATTTTTGTTTGCAAAAGCTCGACCATTTATCTATACCTTTTTTCAAACAAAAATCAATTTTAGCAGTCGAAGGAAATGGTGTAAGATCGACTCATCTAAGACTTGGAATGGGAGCGTTTTGCAATCCCGCATTTCAAAAATCCCGAAAAAAACATTTTTAAATCCCGTCTGCTAAAATACCGTTATTTTTTTAAAATCCCGTCTTCTAAAATTCCACTTGTTCAAAATCTCGATCTATTATATCCCGCTTTTTAAAATCCCGCCAAATCCCGCTAATCCCGTTTTTATTTTTAAAACATTGTTATCAAAAAAAATAGATGTTGGTTATATTCGCTTTTCTATTATATTTTTATATATTTAAAAATATTAAAAATACCTACTCGACCCAAAAGAAATGCATCCGAATGTTTTTGGTTTTTACTGTAAGCACGCATTTGTTTTTGCTTACATATTCTACATTGTTTTTACGCATTGCGAAAATAGTATATATAATGCACATAAAAATCTACCTCTTGCTAACGGTTTTACCCTTATCATTTACTGCTGTAAATGGTTTGAAGTTTTTTTTGTTCCCTTTTGCAGAATATCATATAACATTAGGTAGGTACTTTATATATATATTTTTTTTTAATTTTTGAATATTGTCATATTTATTATCTACTTAAAAAATTATTTTTATAATATTTGTTACTTCCTCTAAAAATGATAAATGTTAAAATATGTAAACTAGATTTCAAAAAAACCCTCATTGCTTAATTTATTTTAATTTTCAAAAGCAGTTATTTTTGATTGTAAAAGCGAGATAATAAGAAACGGGATTAGGTATAAGATGCGGGATTTAAAAAGCGGGATTTTTAAAAAAGCGAGATTATAAAAAGTGGGATTTTAATAGCTGGATCGGCATTATAAAGAGCGGGATATCGAACCCAGCCCCTGGGAATTTCAAGGTCCATCGCTCATAATTACCTACCTATGCAACATTTTCTAGTTCGCTTCAGAGATATTGTTACGACAGAGGTGATGGTGGAACCACGTGCTTTGCCAGCAAAAAATAATAAGAAATCAGACGCGTATGGTAAGCTCACTCAGAAATGGGGAAAATTATGGTCGTCCAATCTAAACTGTGAGTCTTTCTCTAAAGTGTCGAACCGGGGGCATCTACATTTATGCCTTGGTTAGCTAAAGTTTTTGGCCAATCGAAAATCGCTTATAGAATTTTCTATTCAAATATTGCTTAAATCTACACAAAATGTGAAATGATTATTATTATTGTATGAAGTAGGTACTGATTCTGTCCCCACTTATATACTCTCTCTTTCTTGGATATATCTTCCATAACTGTTATACTATACCTACTTGCTTTAGCCTTTAGTAAGTATTAAGCTGGCAGCAGCGATACCAACTAGGATTTTTCATGCCTTTTAGGCATTATTTCATTAGCTAAGGCTTTAAGGCTTTTTTTTCCAAATACCTATATAGATCTATATTTATTTTTTTTTGATTCAACGTATACTGACTTTTTATTTTTTTAAACATTCTTAAAAAATCTTGGCAAAAAGAAGACCTCGTTGCTCGGTCTTAAAGAATGTGTTTCCACCTTCAAACTCTGCCCATTTTTCGAACATTTTATCTGTCATTCTTTAAAAATAATTCTCCTGTTCCTTTTTCTTCTGTGATTTATACATAATATAAGTTTTTTGTTAGAATTTACGTAAAAAAATATTTTAGGCATTATTTTATTGAAAAAGGCATCTTTTTGTTCAAATTAGCCTTTTTTTCGTCAAAATTGGTTGGCAACGCTGGCTGGCAGTAACATTTTGTCTTTAGACAAACTCATGACTACGAGACAGAGTATTTTATTTTGCGTCATCTTATAACAATTCTCAGCCAAATCGCATTGTAAGGGCTGAAATTTTAACCACATTTCCTCGCTCTCCAATGCGACTTTAATAAAAACAAAAGAGTTATGAAAGCCAACTGGACTTGCAACGGGTACCAACAGCACTTGCTGCACCGCCAACTCTTTTCTATTTGAATCTCCAAATAGCCATACAACACAAATGGTGTACAGTTGATAATAATTATTAATCTCACCAGATTTTTTGATAAGCGAAAATCCAACGCTATCCGACACAAACAATGGGATACTAACGAATTCTCCACAGCTACGAGTATCTCCCCATAAAGATGTTTCACAGATCATAGCGTGATAAGCGAATCCACGAACCGTAGTCGTTCCCATATACTACAGTTGTTTCCATAAATTCCCTTAAACCAGCCCTCCAGCAGACACTCCTCAAATTTAAAATAATTTCTTTTAATAACCGTCGTTAAAGCTCCCATTTGTGGTTAATGAAAAAGATAAAAGTCCACATTATACACGAAATTACCAAAAACAAATACATACCGAACTGTAATTCATGAGCCAAGTGTTTTAATATTCAGAAGAATTTTATCAAGCTTAGATTATTAGATATATCGGCTCGACACGATGTTTTCAAAAATAGTTGTATGGCTTTCCGCTTTCTGCCCGACCGGCAATTAATTATGCGCCCAGTGTTCAGTTTTTTTTTTTTTTTTTTTTAAATCAATTTCCACTCTATTATTTTGGGAGAACGTCCATATCCATAGTTCACGATTGGCAATGGCAAATCGAACAGGTCAGAGCAGTTTGTCGGTGAATGTGTTTCCTTATGCATATGCAATTCAAACGTTTCCGTTGTTTTGCATTTCGAATCATGAAGCGGAACATCTCACTCAAGCTGGAAGCCTGACAATTAAAATTTTTCGTTGTAAATAATACTTTCTATATTTGAATATTTAAATTTCACTCCAGAGCCGACGGACTTATTAATTTTGCGAAAATTATTCGTCGTTTGAATCTCGGTTTATTGAGGTGGCTTCGAGATTTCTAATTTCAGCGCAATTCCTTCTGAATTTCCGATTTCTCGATTTTTCTTCGGAATTTTTTGATTAGCTTTTATGGGATCGTAAAACGTGGTGAGCAGTGAACACTCATTTTATTTGAGATAATTCGTTTTCTTTATCGTCGTTTTGATTTTGATTGATTTTCAGTTCGATTTTCATTTCATGCATATTTAGAGAGTGGTTTATCGGATCGTTTATGTATCTAATTCGATTTTAACTACCGAGTGTGGGGCTTTGCTTCTTCTGACTCATTGTAGGCTGCTGTTGCTTATAAGAGTTTGATTTATATATTTTGTGTTTGAAAATGTTTATCTTAATGAGCTTTGTGTGTATCGATTAGCGCAGTAAATTTTAAAAGATTGAATGATGTTTTTGTTCTTTAATTAGCGATTAGCAGTTTTTAAAAATAGGCAAAAAAAAAAGAAATGAATGAAAATAATTGATGGGAGATAGCTAATTATATTGGATTACATAAATTATTTAAATTGGCGCGCTCTGTTATCTGTTTTTATGGGAACAATTAATTTCATCTATGGGAGGTACTCGTATGTATATAAAAACACCTTTCTCTTGAGGAAGACGAGTTTTTTTTACCTCTCATAAGACTGATGTTTGGATCATTAAAATCGTTAATTTTAATTAAAATTCATAGGTGTAAGGTGTTATATTTTACGACAGCAAAAGACCTGCTGTTGCACCGCCTGAAAACGTTGTCGGTTAAACTTACCACTTACATGGTTCTTGTTTTGATCCAGTTATGAAAGGTCTGGAAGATTCGACACTAACAAAGTCCGTCATAGAAAGATAAATACACAGGCAGACAGACATACGAATTCTATTCTAAAAATGCTGCTTCTCTAATTTCTATGTTCTTCAAACAATAAAGTTCATAAACTGCGATTTTGAGAAGATTTTTAAAAACCTCTTGATGGTAAGAAGTAAAATCAGGGCAGGGGACTCCTCCTTGTGGCGGGCCTCTTGCTGTCTTGCTCCTCATAGAACTAAGATCGATAGTTGGAAGTTTGTTATTTGACATGTTTTCGACTCAGGTTATGACGGACTTTCTAGGAAAAAAAGGCACAGCTTTTCTGGCTATCTTTCCATAATTTCAGGCATTTTTTCCCAAACATTTTTTTCGGCGCTTTTCCCATTTCTGAAAATGGTAGAAAAGGCACACGGAGAGAACATGTTTGGAAAAAATCTCAGAAACCATATTTGTGATACTCTTTCTCGCAACTACTACAACCAATTAACAGTTGAGTTGCAGGGGGACAGCATGCCCCACCATACATATTCCATTGCTTATGTATTTTGGTTTAGTATTATTTCCATTATTTCGTATTGTTAATTCAAAATATCGAGTGTAATTAATTCTCACTTGTATTTTTAAATATTGACAGAGGTGGGATTCCATAAAAAAACGGAAGAAATCACGCGAAAGCAAAAATTTGCTTCATGTAACTCCTTTCGTTTCCTTTTTCTCTTTCGCATGGGTTTAAGAAACAGTGTGACGAAGAAATTAAAGTTTGAGAAGCTGAATGTGTCATAATGAGCATATGACAACTAACAGCTGACAGCTTCAAAAATATTTCAATTTATAAGGTCAACATCGTAAATAATAATGTAACATACAATAAAAAATAATTAGCGAAACAAATACTTTTTTTTTCATATGTAACATAATTTGCTTTTATTCAACCGATAACGTTGGAGAAAACTAAATAAAAATGTAAGAAGGTGTAAACATCCAATTCAAAAACAAACCTTTTATCGGGCACGTAAGAGGATTGGAATAAATATTTAAATATGTTTCATTATTGATTAACTGTGAGATTATGTATAGTAGTTAAATAAACAAAAAAAAAAAAAAATACTGAAATGGCTTTCGTTTTTTTGCTTTCGTGCAAACATGAAGCAAACCGTTCGCGCAAAAGAAAACGATCGAAGGTTTTCGTCTTACTGAATCCCACGCCCGAGTTTGTTTGTTTTCTGGTGTAATTTCCATTTTACTTTCTGGGGCTTTTTCCAATCTGCCTGGCCTAATTTCCGTAATTTCTGGCATATTTTCCAAACAATGTTTTCTGGCAATTTTTCCAAAGAAAAAAAAAATTGGCGTTATTTCCTCTGGCGTAATTTCCGGGAGCCATTTAACAAATTTCAACCGCTGGGTTTTTCTAACAATGTATTTTGCGGGAGCGAGTCGAAATGCTACTTGGAAAAATTCCGTCTTCTCGCACAAGAATTCAGCTTTTTTCATAAATTTTTCTATTGTTTAAATAGGGTTTTTATTTGTATTAAAAACTAGCTGACCCCGCGAACTTCGTTTCGCCCAAATTCGTTAATGTAATTAGAGTAACAATTTCGAGCATGCACAATGCACATGCTATTTTATGTAGACGCTTAAATACCAATGGCAAGCCGTTCTGAATAAGCGGAATCGGCCTAGGTTTGCAAAGTTCTTTATTTGGACAATGTTCATTATAACTTTAATTATGTAACTTTAGAAATAGGGCTTGATTTTATTTTTGAATGGGAGGTGCCACAATTCGTTTTCCTATACCACTTATGTTTTGGAAAGTACCACCTATAGTGTGGTATCCTATCTTTCAGCACCACCTATCGGGTCCAGAACTCAAGTAGAAATTGATGGTTATAGTGTAAGCGCTGTTCCTACATTTCAGACATATTTCCGTAACATTAACAGTGTGTATAATGTATTTGGGAATGACTTGTGACCAAAATGAGATCGAATTTTAGTGAGCTGTTATATTGGTTCTCATGTTTTTGTAAGTTGGTTCGCACGAAACAGAAAATGTGAAATAAAAATACTGATACCATATTCAAACCTTCAAATGAATCGTGTTTGTAATTATGACATCATGCAGGTCTGGATCGGTTTCGGGATCTGGAACCTCGGCACATAGATGTCATCAACTTGGTCTGGTTACATTCTTTCGACTAACCATGTGCGCATGAGGCAAGCCTCTTTTTTGCTATTCAATCGAATACATCCAACATCGAGTATAACCAAAGACACGATGCGAAGGTGTTATGGTACCTTTGAGTTGCGCTCCCTATTCACTAATGAGCAGAATACCATAATTGTTACACGCTCATTTTTCGTAACAACCCCTACGTGCAAACTCAAAACGCACCACAACTCCTGTTGCCTGTCATCATTGTCCAGGTTTTCTTAATCACCCCTACATTTCAACTTACTCGCACATACTTACGCAAGGATCCTGAAAATACATGTCAAACAAAAATGATGGATTCAAAAACAATGAAATAAAAAAAGTATCTACTCCATTTCAAAAAGTTACTTAATGTAGGTACCTAACATAGTAAACATAAACAAACTTATTGGTTATATTTAAAAAAAAAAGTTCAAATTGTTGACAACAACAATTTGCTTGGAAAATAATTAAAATAATTGACAACAACAATTGCTTTAAAAATATAAAATATTTTTTTTTTGTATTTGAAGTGTGACTATACTTGATTTCAATCCAGTTTATTTTTTTTTCAAAGTGCTTTTCCCCATGAAAAACGAAATGTGTGCCTTCAACGCCACCTGTTGAGAATTTTCCAACTTTTCTTTTTTCATAAACCATCCCTGATTCAAGCCGAATAAAACACACCAAAAATCATTGAAATCGGTTGAGCCGTTCGTGAGTTATAAAGTCACAACACACTTGCAACAATTTTATATATATAGAGATAATATAAAATAAATAAAAATTAAAAGTTAAAACTATATAAATTTTAAATAAAAAAAAAATAAAATATTTGAAAAAATGCAAATAAAAAAGCAAACAATAGCTATTGAAATAAATGCGAAATTTAATTGAAAAAAAAAAATACATATAGGTAGATATTTAATTTTGGAAAAAAAATTGCAAATAAAAAAAAATTTCTCTACATCTCTGCATTGCAAAATTCAGAAAACAAAAAAAATGGAATTTCATTGAATCTGCTATTAAAGAACTCCTTGTTTAGGCAATTTTTGTTCTTCAGGGGTTAATACTCAGAAAAAGCTAGCTCCTTCTTTTCACAAGAAATGGAAAACCCTTTGGTTTTGCACTATCATAGTTAGATGGCACCGCAAAAGACCTGTCTTCTAAGGACCAACAGCACACTGCTTTTACTGGAGTTGTAAAATTCGCCTCGTAAGCAGAGCTGCACATTACCATTCATATTTTTAAAGATTCTTTCATTAAATTGGGACAACCCAGCAGACCACTTATAGCCGTTCTCACTTACTAAAGAGCCAATAGGAAAAATACAACTGCGACAGTTTCACAGCCCCATTGGTCTACACTAACGATCCCTTAAGGCAATTTCAACATTGTTAAGCCGATCCTATTGATATCCCAAGCCGGACAGTGCAGAAAACCAAAAGCATAAGCATACGGACCACAATCTACTTGGAATGCGGATATTTAAAGAAACTCGAACCTACTCAGAACTAAAGTCTCCGATTTAAAAAAAAAACTATCCCAGTTCCAACTATCCAAAACTTGTCCCCAAATCGATTGCTACCCATACAAGAGATCACTATGCCAGTTACACCCTTTTAAAAGTAAATACAAAACCAGGTTCCATTTTATTCAAATTAGAATGACAACTAAAAATCGTACACACTTCTACCTTCTGGTTTTAGGAATTAAGGACAAGTCGCTGAACCTTGGCTGTACAAATTGGAAAAACAAAAACTCCAACTGAAACAAATATAGCCATCTAATCGGCGAAAGTTTTCCATAAATCAACGTTGGGCAGCCCTTTCAAAGAAATCTTTGAACTTTGATCCACCGCTGTCAATCTTATCGAAAGAGCCCGCCAAATTGACATTTCTAATGCTATATCAATAGACGACCGTTAATGCCGCTCACAGTTCATCAAAACATCACCATATATCGCCCAAACAAATACCATTATTTCTGTCCATTGGCCTCATACCATAAGCCACCTTAAGGCATGTATGGCTTATGGTGTATGGTGTGCACCATCATCAACCATCAGCGGAGCCCCCTTGACCGCGAGCTGGGTACACAACACCAGCATTTGCTGGCTCTCCTTTCTGTGGCAGCCTTTCATCCCATGCCACAAATGTAATTCCGTGTTAAAGTCATTTGTCTGCATGATCAGAAGAATTACCTCATAGAATAGCTGGTAGCCGGCGATCTGTTGTCGTCGTCGTAAAGTAGTCATCGGAACAGCCATGACGAACCGCGACAATTCATTACGAGGAATGACACAACATACACCCAGAGCCAGTCAGCAGCACAAACAAGGGCTTAGGTGGAGCACTAGCTTCCACTGTCGCTGTCAATTACCGTAATTAGCGTAAAAGAAGAATATGCTGGCTTGAGACAGAGTCCGATCTGATACCGACGCCGCAGTTGTCAATTGAATTCTACGGAATCCGGGCATCGAATCATCGTCATGGTGTGTAATTTGGCGATAATACCCCCGGTGCGATGAACTTATTTTCAGATCGAAGCCCATAACTCCCAGAGGGAGAACCGAGAACTCACTGGTCTCCGTCTTAACGGGCCTGTGATTTTTTTTTTTTTTTATTAAGAGGATGTGCAGCAGAGACGCCCCGCATATTTGTCTCGGCATGCGCCACATACTCACCTGTTTGTTTGACCCATAGGGAAAACCGATAATGACTATATACTTTGGGAACCCTTCCTTTCGGTGAGATACTGTGACCGACCGCAACCATTCGACTTTATGGAGGGCATGATTTATGGCCTCTTGGAGGTATATGCTCTGATGACCGTTCGGGAAAAATCAATTAATACGTTCGTGGTTCGTCGAAGTTGTGCGGGATACTCTGCCACTGCCATTGATTGACCGGTTGAAATGAGAAAAGACATTAATGCCAAAAGAGAGGTGGATGAAATTACCTTTAAACGTCGGAATAATTATTCGATATCAGAGTCGGGCCAGTGCCGCAGTCGGTGCGGTAATGATGGGAAAAGATTCAAATTTGCATTCGGATAGTTTTAGCGGTATCTCTCGACTCGCGAGCTGATGGAAACCGAAGGTGAATTTGAAATTTAGAAAATCTAGGGAAAGTGTCGTGCGCTATGTCGTGAGGTAGAGATACTCAACTTTATGTATACCAATTTATTTACAACGCGGTAAAATTTATAACACTTTATACCGACGACGACGACGACAGCTCGCACAACAACAGGCGGTACGATCGGCCCGAAGGGCCATGATCATGTAAACATGCATCGGTAGGTACATCATTGGCAGTTTTCTAAATGGAAGCAGAGTATAACTAGCCTTGTAGGGACCCAAATGATTTCCGACATTTGTCGGCTACAACCTTATCGACTACAACTTGTCTGAACCACAAAAGTCCTATCACGTCTATTTGTAGGAATAGAGTTATGACGACCGGTGACAAATCCAAAGAAAGTCGCTTGTAAAATGGTCTTGACTAGAATCAAACGCTGCAAAACTTTCCAACAAAACTTGCCAGGGACTGCCCCCAAATCAAAGCGATAAAATGTTATTTCCCTGTTAAATAATGACTTCTTGTATTTAGGACCCAAAATGTTTATTAAGTTGCCACTTCTACGAAATCAGCTGTCAATGACATTTTAAAATAAAATGGCTATCACCTTTTGCAATTTATTCAATTTCATAGTCATTTCTGCAGGTAACATTCCAATTTTTTAAAAGCTAATTCTCAAATCTAATATCTGAAAGCGGATTAAGAAAAAACTTATCTGCTTCAGTAATAAACTAAATAGATTATCGCTTTGTAGGCACTGCTCCTTGGACAATAAATTGTCAAACATAATTTGCATTCGCTTAAAAAGAAAACAAAAAGCAGTTCTTTATAGGAATATCTTCGAAGAGCAAAAGCCACGCCAATGGGAAAACTAAATGTGGCACTATTCCACATTCCGCAGTTTAAATAAATAAACCTCGCAGTTCATGAATTGAATACTAAACAGCTCCAACGTTTAACGTTCTATAATCAGAAGCAAGAATCGTACGTTTTTATTCAATTCCTAACCATATCTGTTGCCAAACACGGATTTTTATACGCATTGTGCGGTTAGAGCGGTGATTGCATCATAGTTATAGCACAGGCATATCGCTGTTATATGGAGTTAGGTATTGTAGGTAGGTAGAGCACACTTTATTTCTTTACAGCTGTGAGTAGCTGGAAAAAGTTTAAGATCTAACCCGACAAATTTTGAGAATACCTCTTCTTCCAGCTTCATACGAAGGCTCAGCGAACAAAAGTCAAAAGTCCCAGGAAATTAGGCTCCAAGAGTTAAAATTAAATAACGACCCAAAATAAAATAAAGCAGTATTTTTAAATTCGAAATTAGGCCCAATAAAATGCAACAAGGCCGAAAATACATAGAAATAAACCCCAACATAGCGGTAAATTTTCACAATGAAATTATACCCCATTTTCAAATGGAAATTACCCCCGCATGAAATGAGGCTCATATTTTTAGTTCATGGTTTTCAACACTGATTTCAGGTATACTCAAATGTAACTGCCTTGCGTTAAAATCGAACGATTCCTTTACTTATTTTGTTGCTCGCTGACAGTTTTCAGTGCGAGGCTTACAATTTATTTATCTCTCGATTTGTTCGGCTATTCTGTTAGTTGCTTACAACAACTTAAAATGTTTAAAGACATAAGCACTGAAAAAAAATGTTCACCTATTGTGTTTATCAATTTGTATCAGCTAAACCAAAAAAAAATTAGACCTCCGCATTTACTAGTACGACAACTTTCTTAGAATCTATTACATTTGTTGTCATTGCAGAATTAAAATTTGATCATTTTTTTTGTCGTGAAAATCAAGGTCAATGGTTTCTTTCTAAACAAGGATTTTATTCCAAAAAAAAGGGAAACATAAATTGCAATGATGCTTATTATAAGCCAAAAACAAAACACAAAATAGGAAACTCGAAAAATATCCTCTGATCTCACAAATATCATATGCAAATCAGTAGGTAATGCCCTATTGTTCGATCGGACACAATTTTCATTAAATTTTTATAGTACGATTTAAATACTACTTCGCGATTGTTTTATGGGTGCATTTGTGTCGTAATAAAATAACTTTCAAATTATTCTATAAACGGAACACAATTTGAATGCTTTCATTTATTTGTAGGATGATGATGAAAATCAAAACTTATTGGTGTTCTACTCATAACTCATCATAATTGCATCGTTAGCAAGTTTAACTTTTGAAAATAACTACAATAGCCGGTTCATTTCAGGATAAATAAAAATCTCACTTAGGAAGCTAAGAAGCGTGTTAAGAACTTATCGCTTCCGGTTTTGGAAATAAATACAATTTGACCTAGAAAAAATTGACCGACCGCCAAAAACTTTTTATTTGCTTGAGTTGTGAAATTGACCTTTGACAGACCAATGCTATAGAATTTACTTCTATAATTTCTTTTCAAGGGACTTATCGCAACTACAATAAATCACAAGTTTCTTAGAATTGCCAAACTAGACCTCAAGGTTTTGTTAAATAAAATGTCCCTAACCTACAATATTAATAGCGTGAAAAAGACCCAGTTATGCTGACATGCGCTTAAGCGGTTTTTCCCAGTTTTTAAAAACACTTCGACTCCATTTTTAACATATGTATTTTGCATTGCGTTTTGGCATTGTGTTTTTCTTTTAGATTTGTACTAATTTTATGAAATTTAAAAATGAAAGAACTTTTGTAAATACTTAATATGTTTTTATTCCAAAATTTTAAAAGTTCTGCAAAACATAGCGGTTGATCTAAAATTGTGCCATTGGTGCGAATTTGAAAAAACACTTTTGTCAAAAGCTGAAAAAAAAACATAGAAAGGCTTACGGAAAATTGAATATCTCAGAAATGGTAACATTTACATACGTATAGAAAGCAAACGAAAAAAGGAACAAGTTTAATTTTTCTACATACGTTTAGAAGCTTATTAAATCATTTAGTCGGCCTGTGCTCTAAAATACCTTTTCATCGTTTTGTCAATAAACAGGCCACTAAAACTTTTTTAGAAGCAATGCGGTTTTCTTATAAATCTCTTAAGCACTTTCCGGAACTATATTCAGACTTCATTGTTACGAAGTTAAAAATTGTTATTATTTTATGCGTTATTATTATTTTATTAATGTACCACAAGCTATACAAAACATCGGAAGTATGTATATACTCATCGGGAGTCTGAAAAACAATTTTTTCTCTTATTGTTCTTAAATTGGTGTTTGAAAAAGTAATCCAAACAATATTTCGGTCATTTATTAGCATTTTTGAATGTATGCTTCTACCTAAATGATTTGGGCTTGATTTGAATGAAAAATACATTGGATGCCAGGCTTTTGGTATGATTTCCAAAAAAGAACTTAATCAGAACTCTTCACACAATGTTGAGTTTTCCATATAAAAATCCCGAAGTTGTGTTCAACTTCGAGTGAATAAAATGGGCCTAAAAATTTCAAGTGCATACATTTTGGGGAGGAACCCAAGTCTTGGGTAAGATTTTGCGACATTTTTTTCCGCGATTTTGATTAATTGTAGCACTGATTTTCTGTCACATTTTTCATCCACATTTCTGTGTTATTTTTTATCTTATTTTGTTCATTTTTTTTTTTTTGTTGCATTGTTTATTGAGGCATTTCCTGAAAAATTGTTTCATGAAATATTTGCTTTTGTATTATTAAGGTCCTTCGTGAAAAGTTTCATGTGCGGTTTAACAATTATTTCCGTTTTAGGGTCGTTCTTCGCTTCACTTTTGAGTCTTTTTTTAATTAACTTTTCGTCCTTTTTTGCCAGGTATTTTGACTGCGTTTTCTGTCTTTTTTTGTAGCTTATTTTGGGCATATTTTGTATGTTTTTCTACCGTTTCCTTGTGATTTGTTGACCATTTGCTTCATTTCTTGATGTGTTTTTCAACGGGCTGGGGGCTTATTTAATTTACGGTCTTAGAGTTTTAGCTAAGTTTCTGTATGAACGACTTAAATCGATGGTGGGGATTGGCAGATACCTTGGGAAACATTAGTAGGTATCCGGGCAGACTTTTCGACTCACAGAATGACTGAAAGTATATTGCTGACTAGACCGTCTGAAACGATTATAAACAGATATAACCTTGAATGGAAAATCAAAACCGCCCCCCTTGAGAATGCTCTTCCATTATAGGTATATTATTCAAAAAGACATAACGTAAAGCTCTCTATTCCCTACTATTAAGCCTCTTCAAACCTCTTTAACTTCACAGACACAACTCACGAATTTCTATCTCAATAGACATAAATATTTCCGCTTGTTTTTACATTCAATGGTGGCTACTCATTGTTAACAGTTAACAGCCATTTGAAGAAAGTTCGGTTTGCTACAGAGATATTTATCAATTGGTCAGGTCATAATTTTATCCGCTCTTTTGCTGCGCATCTGCATAGGACTTTCAGACTCAGAACCATGAGCTAGGTCATTAGAGCTTGCCCGCCCCATTCACACACTTCACCGGGCAATGCAAATTTGATTTTAAAATTCCAAAAATTTTTGTCCCCACCGGCAGTTCCCGCCAACGCAACCACACACCGTAGCGTAGTAATTTTCTGATGATTAATGGAGGCTTGAAAATGGAAAAAGAAAAAAAGAGCCTGTGACAATCTAAAACTCAGTTCCAAACACTCTTAGCATGCACTGGCTGAGTGCTGCAAACGCGTCAGAATTATGGGCAAGTCGCCTAATTAGTATTCAGTTAGGGGGGCAGAAAACGTCGATCAACTCGATGACCACTACGACTACGGACATTTGTTCTCCAACTCTGTTGTGAAGGTACGAGCTACGAGTACATCTATCTGGCCGTCCAATACAAGGAATACCGACTGACCTACTTCGAGTTGGAGGCGTCTGTGGTCGTGGTGTGTGTGGTGTATGCTTGCACAGAAATTTCAAATTCCATTAGGGCTCCAATCGGCAGACGCACGACTTCGACGCGACGTGGTCGTCAAATATTGATTTCCCGCGATAGCAGCCAATGATTAAGCTACAAACTATCTACCGGGAAAAATTTTAGTTTCCAGAAAGTGCATTCGGATGGACACTGGACAGTAAATTTTTAATTTTATAGCAAACTGCTTTCGAGTATGCAAGGCGCTATAGAATTTTTTCCCTGTTTAACACTAATTGCCTTGTTGGGTGTTTGAAGCGCTGACAGGTGTACAATAATTTTTATGATGTGCCCCTCAGAGCTGTGAGCGGAGTTTAATTATCCGAATGTTGAAGATAGGAATCTATACGATCGCCTGGCATGAATATGAAATTTCATTGTTCTAATGAAGCGATATCCATAAAATCAAAAAGAAGTTGACCCGATTTCCCATTCGAAGGGACAACGATTGACAGTGTTTCCAAATGGCTTAATTAGGAGTTATGTATGCCGTGGAATTGTGTTCGACACTAATTGAATTCGATTGGAAGTGATCGGTTCGTGTTTGTATTCGTTTGCCTGAAGGTGCGATGAAGGAACACCACCTGCGACACACAACTACTGAATAAAAGCTTTTGAGACAATAAAGTGATCACTTTGATGTAGTCCAGTTGGCACTTGTTTCCGTGTGAATGTGGATTGGGTCGATGCATCTGGTTTTGATAGTTGAATTCCGTCAGACAGGTAGCTGAAGTTCATAAAATTTTATCTATTGGGGTATTATCCCAAATCATGGAAGAAGCATGAGCTGGATCTGGCAAAACCGGTAGTGACACAACAACTGTTTCGATTGACATCGTGTTACTTGAGGAAGAGTTATTTGATAGCGACTCATCCGAAACAAGTCGTTGCTACTTGTAAATGATATTAAAAGTCCTATTAGGATAAGGAAAATGATTCTGTGTAACAGTGCAATAAATTGTTTGCCTGTTGTGGCGGTTGCCCCGCATTGACAGGCTGCTGGTTATATGTTTGATGTTCTGTTCTGTCTTAAATAACAGTTCAAAATAAACATAGGTGACAGCAAGCTGAGATTCAATCGGTGTGAAAGCTAGGAATTTTTGGGGATTTGGATTGGGAGTAGGTATTGTCGCCAATGTGACACTACAAACGAATTAATGGAAAAGTTAACAGATTCAGAAAAAGGCTCGCGAAAACCAAGTCTAGCTAGTACAGAAGGACTTTAATTCAAAAAAGAGTTAAAGGTCGATATGCATCTGCATGAGCAGGCTACGATAAGTCTGCGCTTCCTAGGCGTATTGATAGCATCTAAAGGCCAGTTACACAATTATGTGAATTGCAATGTGTGCCTGGGAAGTGGAAACCAACTTTTACGCCGTCGATTAGTGACAGAAGATATTAAATTTTAAATTCGCCGCCTTTGGTATTATCTAGATTAAGATTCGTCCAACACATGATGCAAACTTTGGCGATTGTATTTTAACCTTTTAGCCTTTGAAGATACAAATTGGCTATATAACCCCAGAAGCTGTACGACCATTATTACCTCCGTATCGTCGTTGAATTGGATCAAAACCATAGCTGTGTGTTGACTGACTTGGGTTATTTCAAAATATATCTAAGCTTCGATACATACTTCTGACAAACTACGCATTTGCACAGATCTAAGCGCCAATCTCTTTTTCTCTTTTTTCATTTGATTATGGACTTTCGTTCGTACGATAAAAAATAAATAAATGAATAGATTGCGCAACAGGTCCGTAGGGATTCTAGAATCTCGCAACCATTCGTAGTGTGTGAGTATTAATTGAATTGGGAACAATTTTTTTATTTACTGTAGATAAAAGTGTCTTTTCATTAACCTGTTCTTCGATTTCAGACTTAAATTCGACTTGCGAAAGGCTACAAGTCAGCTGAAATGTACCTACTAAAACACATGACGGCATGTTTACAAAATCGTATGTTATAGAAGCTTACCGTTGACCATTATTCTTAATAGATGGATCTAAGTGTGCAGTATAAGTTGGTGATCTGCTCTTCGTTACTATGCTGAAGCTGTTCAGAAGTCCCTTGGTAGTTGTGATTGGGCTTTAGTTTGCCGACCGTCTATGGAAATCCAGTTTGTAGGATAAGCTGCAATTATTCCGAGCCCACTTTATGCGCCAAAAATTGTCACTTATTGTGTACTTCTTTGTGTGCAATTAAAAAAACCTGTCAAATTATATAGAATCCCGAGCCTAGGTCCTAGGAATCTAAAATATTTTTGAAAGCATTCCCGATGTGGGTATCAGTCCAAAGATCAAAAAAAAAATTTAAATACCCCCTCCGAAGTGGATCAATATCGATTTCTATGGTGAACATTTTACAAAAAATATTAAAAACAATAGCTAGAAAGTATACAAATTTCAAATAACAAAATAAAGTCCATGCTAATAAATGTTTGTTAACTTCAAAATATGTGAGCAAACATTTATAGTTTTTCAACACTTCAAATTTTTTCGGCTTCGGATTCGGCAAATGGAAACCTACAAGTCTCTTAAGATATACCACAACATATGATGCCCTGATGTGCGAAAGTAAGACGGTTCATTTTGCATTTGTTCGACCATTTGCCTTGAGTGCATCGCAACAGTTGCTGTGAATTTGGTTGCCTAAGTAGGGTGTGTTATGTTGTGTGATTGGTAAATATGGAATTAAGTTTTAACTACTCACAATTATGCAGCCAGCTGATGAAAGTGGTAATTGTTTGGGGCTACCAGTGCTCCCATATGGCTGTTGGCTATTTGGTTCTGGCTTGCAACTCCGTCCAAATTTGTTTAGATCGCCAAACATTTCCGCACCGTTTTTGAAGACCGAAATGGCGTTTCCGAAAAGCAGGTTGAAATTCATTTTGTCCTGTTTTTTGTCCATTTTTTTTGGATTTGTTCTGTTTTCCTGCAGTTTTCGATTTTCGGGTTTTGACACTTGTATTTTTCGTTATGTTTTAATTGTTTGACAACAAAAGTCTAGGCAAGATTGTTATTTTTTGATTTCTACCCTTTCGCACCGAAGGCAGTAGTAGCATCCTCATTGTCCGCCTGCTAAGGACTTCCTCAAACTGCATCCACGGTTCGGACTTCTGTTGTAAAATTTCGCAGTAGATCTTAAAAACAGTGCAGTAGATTCACTTTTTTTTGCCTCCATGCCTCCAAATGCGTGTCTGGTGATTTTCAAGCTAGCTGCCTAGCGGGCTATTTAACTGTGCTCATATTTGAAGTTGTAAAAACAAAAGAAGTTATCGTTTCCTATTCATCAAAACATTGAAAAATTATTTTATTTTCGAATTTAAATCTTTTGACAGATTGGATCGTGATGCATCAACAATTCACTTTGTCAGCCAATTTATAAAAATAGTTCAGAAAATTAAAAAAACATAAGTTGGCGCAAAGGGTCCGTAGGGACCCTAGGCCTAGATTTTCACAAACATTCATTTATTGTTGAGTTTTCATTCTTGACTTACAATATCCATTACAATTTCCTGCCGAATGGATGAATTGGGAAGACTGTTAATAGTAATATATAAAAGTACTCTTGAATTTACCTGAGCTACGATTGAAATTCGTCTTGCGAAAGACTACAAGTCAGCTGAAATGTACTAAATCGCACATGACGTAGGTATGTTAGAGAAGCGTACCTTTGACCATTATTCTTAATAGATGTAGCTAAGTCTGCAGTTGGTTGGTGATCTGCTCTTCGTTACTATGCTGAAGCTTTGTCTTAAGCGTGTCCTCCGGGTATGACGACATACACGATACGCGTTCAGACGCCGAAAAATTTGGTCTTCAACCAACACCAGCTATTGAACCTAAATAGAATACAAAATTTTGTCAAAGACTTCGTAAGATGATGCATGGGTGTCATAATAAAAACTTACAATATATGTATTCCTTCAGAAGTCCCTTTGTAGTTGAGATTGGGTCTTAGTTTGCCGACCGTCTATGGATAAGCTGCAATTATTCGGAGCCAAATTTATGCCCCAAAAATTGTCATTTATTGTGTACCTACTTATTTGTGTGCAATTACCTGTCAAATTATATAGAATCCCGAGCCTAGGTCCTAGGAATCTAAAATATTTTTGAAAGCATTCCCAATGTGGGTATCTGTCCAACAAAATTAAAATACCCCCTCTGAAGTGGATCAATAGCAATTTTTATGGTGAACACTAAAAATAATATAGCTTTTGAACTTGTATATGGGAATTAAAAAAGTGGGTATATGAAATTTATTAAAAATTTAGTATTGTATAACAAACGCAGTGCAATATGGTTTTGTAAAAAAAGAACGATTTTCGAATTGTTATAATTGCAATAACAACCAAAAATATTAAAAACAATAGAAAATGTATACAAACAAATTTCAAACAACAAAAGAAGGTCAATGCAAATAAATGTTTGTGAACTTCAATATTATGTGAGTTAAAAAATTTTTAGTTTTGTGTCAGCTGAATCCGAAACCGACGTTTTTTTTATTTTTTATTCGTAGAAGAAACCCTTACACATTTGCCTTGACTGCATTTGAATGGTTGACTTGCTTCACATCCCCTTGTTTGAGTGTTTCGAATTATTCGCAACAGTTGCTGTGAATTTGGTTGCCTAAGTAGGGTGTGTTATGTTGTGTGATTGGTAGATATGAAATTAAATTTTAGGTACTCACAATTATGCTGCCAGTTGATGATAGTGGTAACTGTTTGGTGTTACCAGTGCTCCCATATGGCTGTTGGCTATTTGGTTCAGGCTTGCAACTCCGTCTAAATTTGTTTCGATCGCCAAACATTTCCGCACCGTTTTTGAAGGCCGAAATGGTTGAAATTCATTTTGTTCTATGTTTTGTCCATTTTTCTTGGATTTGTTCTGTTTTCCTGCACACTGCTTGTATATCCTTGACACTCGTATTTTTCGTTTTGTTTTGATTGTTTGACAACAAAAGTCAAGGCAAGGTTTGTTTTTTTTTTTTTAGTATAGAGTAGTTTTTGTTTTAGAATTTGTAAATTAAATTGGAGTATAATAAACAGTTGGCGCGACATGTCCGTACATCAGACAATAGGTGTAGCTTCTCACAACAGTGAGTTCTTAATTTTTCGGACGAATGGAATGGATCTACATTCTACAAGTATGCTGACTCCAAACGGCTGATTGCGAAGCTCTGTCATGAGTCATGACTAATAATAATCTCAGATGTTTGTCAGACGCTATAGTGAGAGGTGGCGCAGTAAATGAAATTTGATTTTTTTAAAGGAATCTAACCTGAGATCCCTCGCTTAGTAGTCCATTACACTAACCACTAGGCCACTGCGATTACTTCGTTTGTACGATACTGAAGGATTAATTATGAAAAAGTGCCGGAGAACGACCTATCGCGGAGCCTTCTCTCCTTTAAGGCATTCTTTATTTTGTTCACTTGTGGCAAATATATGCAAAATTATTAAAAAGTATTAAAAATAAAAAAATCCACAAATTCTTTCAACGTCATCAATTTATTTGACCACTTTTGCATTTTTTTTCTCTAGCTCTAGAAATAATTTAGCAGATTCCCCGTGATCACCAGAGCAACAGAGACTTGCCGAACAGGTTGTTCGTGCTTTGGTGCTTTGGATGTCAAAAACTGTCTCTACGACAGTAATCGAGATCCAAAGAGAAACGTATTTCTTTTAAAGTGTAGGTTTGACAATATTTTTTCTAGTGGCAACCTATTTGACAGCCTGACAAATTATTTGTGCTTTACATGCGTTTCACCATTTTACAACGAATAGATTTACCTATTCTAGGGAAGCATGGTTTATTGATTATATGGTTTAGCTAACTGAACTTATACCGTGCGTTATGTCCAGTTTACGGTAGACTTAATCTTCGATCCGATTCAGTTATTGCACTAGCATTTAAGTCCCATTTGTAAGACCGGGATCAATCTTTGCAATTGACTATAATACAGAAGTCCGTTTGAACACATCTTCTTATACCTGCGTATAAGAATAAGAAGCTCTTTCTTAATTGTAACCTTTCAGTAATCTAGCTATCGAAACACAAGCAATTCGAACATTATATTTATAAGTTCAGAGCAATTGGTAACCCTAGCATATCCGTATAACACATCAATCAATCATTCCCAGTTGTGGTAACATTTCATGCCATCATCGCATAAAAACAAATGAAGACGAATGCTGCCTGTCAAGTCGTACTGCTGTAGAAGTCAACACAGCGCACACATAATCAATAACACATCTTCTGAGCCAATCAACATACCAAGGCACATACCTTCACCATAGCGAACAACTCCACATCTATGTATGTACCTATACCGATGAAGACGAGGAAGCTTAACCAATTAGTGCTGCTCTGGAGCAGCACATAAACACCATCAACGTAGAGCGGCACACTCAGCTCGCATCACAACAGAACAGTTAACAAAATTATGCAATTATTGAGACCATAATATAGAAAAATTATTAATCATCGCGTGCCAACAATTTCAGCACAACATCACTGCGGCACTGGCATCTGAGGCGTTAAACTCTTGAAGAGCTTCTTCGTTCCTTCGTTCCTCGTGTGTGCCCGGCCCATATCAGCATGTGTTGCACAACTTAGACAAGCTGCCTTGGTGACTTAAGACTCAACTGGATGTCACAGCTCACAGGTATGAGGAAAGAATCTAGTTTGAGACTTATTAAAGCTTCACCTCATCAAGACCTGTGTTTGACACCAAAGCCTGTGTTTCACAGTGTCTTTTTGTGTGTGTACAACTCCTACATCACACTTGCATATAGTTATAGTTGCTGATGCGCCTGTCATTCTTTGCACAGAGAGTCCCGTTCACGGGGGGTTCCTCGGCAAGACTCTCTTCCTGGATTGAGACAGGTACCATCATCAGAGTCTGTCGCCAATTAATGTTTAATTAACAAGACAACCTTGGGCAATTGAAGATGCGGTGGGGAGGAGGAGGACAGTGCTCCTCTATTAAATCCGATGTCCTTAGGCGGGCGGTTTGTTTCTTTTCTTTCTCTTTTTTTTTTTTTTATTAAGCTCCGCGGAGATGTTTGGTTTAATTTCTTTTCCTGGACAGCATAAATGTCCCATTGCATGACGATGCAAGATTGACGACTTGAACGATTTACTGCATATAATCACGGACATTAGGGATGATGGCTTTTTCAATTGGCACATCTCTGTTTGCATAATAAAGGTGGTCGGGAATATGTCAACCAGTCGTCTTGTGTAATTGGAGTTTCAGGAGGAATGCCTTAACGAGGTGGCATCACATAAAATAGCTTAATGGGTGGCCAAACGTGTTAATTGGATGGGATGAACCGTTACCAAGCAATTGTTGTGTAGAAATGCGACGTCGAGCGGAATAGTTCTGGTTTGTCCTTTCAAACGGATTGCTCCTATTTTTGGGTTTGAGATATGGAGTATTGTTTTTTGAAGTTATTACTTCTTTAGGCGCGTTGGAAAGAAATTAATGAATTCGCGTCACCGAAAAACCAACACCGCTTTTTCTCTCAGAACGACACCGGTGTTCCCAATCGGTCCTTCATCTAAGTACTAACCGCACCAAACACTGCTTGACTTTCACAAATCTGAAAGAGAATTTACTTTTCACAATGTGTGGTGGAATTTGTTAGGTGTAGGTGAAACTTTGAATGTGTGCATGGTTTGAAGCAGCTAGAAAGACAGGATAGTTTTGGACCCAGTAGGTGGCGCTGTTGTCGATGTTTTAGTTCGCTGTTCTTACTCCCAAAACAGTTTTATGTATTTCCTATGCAATAAAATATTTCCGGACGATTCGAAAAATACACACATAATTGTTAAAGTAATCACTTCTGTCGGCACTCCCGGAGTGCCTAATGTTTTTATTTTTTTTTGCAAAGCTTTTGAAATCATTGATCTAATGGAAAGGACCCTTTCGACTACCAAGAAACTATTTCAGTCGAGTTTTTCAAGCTAGCAAATTTCAGCGTTTCGAAAATTGTTCTTTAGATTTTTCAAAAACGCACATTAAATTTTGAATAAATTGTAAAAATCTTGGAGACTGAAGCTGCGACGTTTAGGCTTTCCGGTCTTCCATTCCATAAGTGGGTCGTTCAAAGGTTGTAGAAGAAAGTGTTGGCAATATTTGCAGATCTTAGATAAAAGGCTAAGGTCCAGTCAGTTTATTTATTTATTTATTTCATCTTAAAAGTAGATACAACTTATTTTAGATTACTTTGCAGCAATAATGTACAAGTTTACGATTAATGTTACAAATTATAATAATTTACTTAAAACTACAGATTTACAATGTTCCCTACTCATATTAAAATCAATTAGGTTTTTGAATTTATTGTAATTTACGCAAGCCATAGACCCTAACTAGTTCTGTGTCTAGGTGGCATAAAGAAAAAATGTTCCTTAGGTCGAAGAACACGAGAAGGAACATAACATTAAATAATGACAGCAAAACCGAACAATATAAATCCTTCTTTTAGAAAGAGGTTTCAAATTTATTAAGGAACATCTATCTTCGTAGGTTGGAAGATTATTATTCCAGTCGAACTTTCTTAGAGCATACCTAGTAAATCTCCTTTGAATTTTCTCTATGCGGGATTCAGCATTGCGGTAAAAAGGATTCCCAACAAAACAGCAGTATTCTAATATCGAACGAGACAAGGTATTATAGAGAGTTTTAAGTGTATAATGGATCATTGAAATCATTAGAGTTTCTGAAAATGAAACTAAGCTTTGATTATCTCTGCCGACTATAGCCGTGTTTTTTTGAGCTTTGATCTCAGCAAAGCAAAGTAAAGTAGGATTTTCAGCACGCTAATTACAACAACTACGATATACTTGACACTTCGAGACTCGCCATAGTTGTTGTAATTGCGTGCTGAAAATCAAACTTAACTTTGCTTTGCTGAAATCGAAGCTCAAAAAAACACGGCTTATGTAGTCAATATATGCAATGAAAAGTTTAGTTCAGTATCAAAAATGACAAACCCAAGTCTTTTTGGTCTGAAACTCTATACTCAATGTTGTGTTTTGTATTTTAAATTTCAAATTTAAAAAATATAGGAAACTTTTTTCTATACTAAAAGTAAGAGCCGAACATTTCTTAATATTAAAATAGAGGCCATCAAGAACACACCAGTCATTTAAACGGTTTAAATCATTTTGTAACGCTAAGACCTTCTGACATACAATTAATTGATTTTAAGATCATCAGCGTACAAAAGACATTTTGAGCTTGATACGAAAGAGGGTAAGTCATTGATAAAAAAGCAGAAATAGAAGAGGACCAATATGACTTCCTTGGGGAAGACCTGAAAAATTTCGAGTTTCATTCGAAAACGCGGATCCAATTTTAACAATTGTTTGCGATCGGTCAAATAATTGCCCATTCATTTTAAAATACTAGAATGTATTCCAAAAAGTTTAAGCTTATTTAACAGAACATTGTGCTGAACACGATTAAGGGCTTTAGAAAAATCAGAATAACGCAATCTACTTCAAGACGTTTTTCAATATTTTCAAGAATTGGGAAAAATAACCAAGTTTGTAGCGGTTGATCTACCACTTACAAACCCGTGCTGAAATTCAGAAATATAATTGCGAACAACTGAGTACAACCTTTTGTAAAATCTGCAGCTTTGCGATAGGTCCTTAATTCTCGATACATCTCTTTGAACCCGATTTGAAAATTGTAGCGAATATATCAAACAGTCAAGAAACTCGCCAGTAGATAAGGATAAATTAAATATAATCCTTAGTGGATCAACTAGGCTATATTTGCAATTTTTAAATAACAATGGTGGAAAGTTAACGGGTGCTTCACTGACACTCGAATCTAGTAGTGACAATTCAGAGGGGATTACATCATTTTTTAAGGAAATGAAACCTAGGTTAGGTCAGTTATATGATCAGATTGATCCGAGAAACTGCTATTAATTTGCTCACTAACAAATTTGGACTGGACAAATTTTGCAAACATGTTACAAATTTCGTTTACATTGCTACTAGAAATTCCGTTCAGTGACATACAAGCTAAAGGTAGTCCTAAAGATTTCATTTTCGTATTAAGAAACGACCAGAAAGCTTTAGAATCACGTTTTATATTTCTTTCAATGGTTGTAACATAGTTCTTGTAAACGAACTTCTTTAAAAAATCGTTTTCTTTTTTCAAACGCAAAAGTTCATGACAGGGATGGATCGTTTTAACTTTGTCTACACATCTTATACATATAGTTCTTCTAGATAAACTAAAACGCAAACCCAAACTCTGGCCGCATTTTTGAAGAAATTAAGTAATGTGATGTAGGTAAGGAGGTAATAAACTGCAGCAAAGGATGAGACTTTTTGTAAGGGAGAGTGTAGGTACAATTGTCTCATAGGAGTTTAAAATATTTCACTCAAGACCAAGGGTTTGAAGTTTTCCATTAGTCACACAATGGGCACCCTTCTACTAACCGCCTATCAAAAAACATTTCTATTTCGTTGGATTTGACCGAAAGAATCATCATGCCAGCGAGTCACATGTGTTGTTCTAGTACCACTATCTGACATTTTTGCCACCAACTGACCGTAGGCTAACACTGAACTTTCCCATGGTCTCGCAAATTGTTCTTCGGCGAGTCTTTAACTTAAACGTCGACAATTACAATCTGTTCCTGAGCAAAGAGTTTCTCATAATTTCCCAGCAATTTGGGCTAGATTCCAGTTGACACTGAAGACGAGAGTACGCGCCTCTCATTCAAGCCGCATAATAGGAAACTGGCAGCGAATCTCTTAGATTCTTCGACTCATGATTCACATGCAAAGAAAGTTGCGGAAATCGATTTGTTTTTTTCACCTAATTCATGGGAACCGCATCTGACTGACCGAGCACTCATGTTGATGTCGTGAAATTGCACACAATCGATTCCATCATCGAAAGAATACTCATCGGTGTGTTGATGCACCACGACGACGCGACGTCGTAGCTTATAGTGGCATCATCTTTAGGCTCAGCCGGAGGAGGCTAATTTCCAAGTCAAGACCAAAACAGCACGACATTGATGCTAATGTCAATGACAACATTGTCGGGGCGTGTACTCCATACACTTATATACACTTCGGGACTACTGTTTATTTTCTTGCACAAAATAACAAATCTTTCTCACGTGAGTGATCCTGTGTCACGGTGCTCATGATCGCGCGCACAGTTAAAAATCAAATTCGTCAGCAAATAGCGAACACCGAACACATTCGGTGAATGTATTCCCATCATCGCACTGTGGCGACAATAATGATCGTCTTGTGCTCGCTAATGCCTGGCAATTTTGTAATCATCATCATCAATGTCATCAGAGAGATCCGTCAGAAGGAACACTATTCAAAGAACACGATGGCGATGAAGATGGCTTTTGCTTCATCTAGCGGATGTGAATTGCCGCGGATTGTTATAGAGATGCAGTGTTCGTTCTGAACAGCGTGAAGATTGCAATTATTTTGAGCTCTTCGTTGGTAGGTATATGATGAGTATCGGCTGTGGAGATAGTGAACTGCGCGGCTGAGTGAATGTAAATTGCGTTCCGATGAGTGTTTGGTAGAATATCCTATCGCACTTGACACGGTTCTGGAGATCGAGTACACACACCAGGGAACGATGGGGTTGGCATCTGTCAGCGTGCCTATTGGAGGAGGTTGTGTAGTTGGTTGTTTTTTTTTGAGACGTTACAACTCTTCTTAAAATTTGAAAAAAAAAACTATCTACTGTCTTATTTAAGGTTTTTTTTTCGAATGACACTTAAAAGATTTTTTTTAATATAAAAATTCCTTACATGGAATTGATTTTTACTTTTGTTTTATTTATTGTGGAAGCATTTTAACATCTAAATATAGAAATACCAGGCTTAGATTTTCCCAATTCAGAGCATTTGACCACGTCCTTCCTAAACTTATTGAACCAAGTCGTATAAAATCAAGTGAGCACTCTTATTCCACTCTATTTTACTTAGCATGTCCCTGCATTCAAGCAACAGCTTTGCAGGAGTTTTTAGGCGGCACTTTCACAACTTTTCAACTATAACTTAGCTATTCTATTAAAACCAGAAGTTGAGCTACAATAGTATTCATTGCCAACAATACTAACGATGTGCATTTAAAATTTAGACTTTGTTTTTGAATTTGACTCTTTGACTTTGACTTTGGTGACTTTGACTTGGACTTGAACTTGGACTTGGACTTGGACTTTGACTTTGGCTTTGACTTTGACTTGGACTTGGACTTGGACTTGGACTTGGACTTGGACTTGGACTTGGACTAGGACTTGGACTTGGACTTTAACTCTGACATGGACTTGGACTTGGACTTGGACTTGGACTCGGAGATATTTCCGCTTCGGTCTATAGAGGTGGTACGTATAAACTCTTCATTATGACAACGGTGTTAGAAGTCACTAAAATGCATTACCAATATATTGATTGATAACCAGCCAATAAAATTGACAGTTTCCTGCATCTATTAAGCGTGTCACCTCTGCAACCCAACGACAGCTGACTCGAGTCCTGTTACTGTCATTCTAAATCGCTGCAAGCAAAACTAAATTTCCTCAATCGATCCCAAATGTCAATGGCGAAACTGGTGTTTCCCTATGACAGTGCAAGCAAAAAGTCCTTAATGAACAAGTTAGATTATAGCCTCAAGTCAGAGTCCGACTACCTGCTGCACAGGTTTGCGACAGCTTCACTCACATGTAGGAGCACATCCGAACTAAAAAATCGCTCTAGATAGTGACGCAACCAACCTCAGCATGACTGCTTATCGGTAGCGATTAGCTATAAATTTCTCTATTTCTTGGCACATTAATCTGCTCATACACGTCGTCATCGGCGTAAAAGTAAGTATGCCCATGTTTGAGGACAAGTTTCAGCAGTGGTGATGCTGTGGCTCGAGATGCTACTACTACACTACGAGTATGACTCCCATGTCCTATCGCAAGATAAGTCCAGCGATAATCTGGCATGCGTTCGGGGTGTGTAAAATTAGCCAAGATATCGTCGAACACCGTTTTGGGCGGCTTCAAGCGACACCAACTGATGCGATCTTCTCACCAGATTGCCGTGTTCATCTTTCAACTAGTCGCCGCCGCCTTTGGACGCGTGCTACTTGATTGGGCGACAAAAAATCACCTCCTTGTCCAATTATAAATTGGTTATCTTTCATGACCGACACTTTACAGAGCCACTCCAGTTGGCCTCACACGTACGCATTACTAGAGCACTGTGGCGCACATGCCAAGAGTGTGTCTTCCATATGCGATGTATCAAAGGAAAATAAAAAAAAAAAATCCATTCGAATGCATTTAATTAAATCAATTAATCTTCGAGTTGGCTAAGACACAAAGATGCCCCAACTAACGGATCCGGTCGGTGGTGATGTTCGCCTCTTCTGCACAAGAGGGGGAAACGCGTCATCATCAACATCGCTCGAGCTGGATCATGATCATCATTGTCGTCATGCAAGCGTGTAATGCATAAAATTAATTAATTAAATAAAATTAACTCGGAATCTTGAGCATGACTTGGATTAGATTCTCTTGCTGCATGGTTACTGGTTACTGCTTGCTGGTTGCTGGTTGTTGGTTGTTGGTTCTTGGTTGCGCCGGCTGGTGGTTATGTGAGCGGCTTCAGAGATTGTTTATGCATACTGTGTCGGGAATTAATAGCGCTCCGAGGTACGACTCCTCGGCTTTGTATATGCAGTGAAAGGGCTCTATACAAAAGGGGATGGGCTTCAACTTTGATATTTCTGCTCTTTCGTGAATGCAAATTCATTTGAATATCTAATCATGTGAACCTGTCGACTGGGAGGCTACTGTGCTCTTTGCAGGAACGTGCATGACATCATCATTAGTGATGGCTCACAAGAGTATGTAACATAGTCAACGAGGCTGGGTATACTAAGCCGTGGACCTGACTGATACGTGCAGGTTATTCAGCAAGAAAATAAAATCCGTCTTTCCCTGGTAAGTGCACAGTTCAGCTACAGAACATGACTTCGAATGAGGAAGCTGGTGCACGAGTTCTTCACAGATTCACACAAAGTTGGCCGGCAAACAAGACGCAGATCAGAGCTTTTTGTGATTGGGCTGAATGTAAACAACTATTTGTTTGTACAAGTTAATTTGGAAAGATGGTGGAGATGGAAACAATTTTACAAACCACTTCCCAACCGCCGGACCGACTAAACCGGACCGACTACCAATAAACCACAAATCAAATCCTGACACCAACATAATATGCCAACGGCAGTTGAAGCAACGAAATTATGCTCCCATAATAGCACGTGCTGCCGCACAGGGCATCCTCCACCCATCAATTTCCATCAACAACAATCCAATAATAAACAGGATCACTACTCATCCCAGGCATCGCCCCAGCGCCATCAATTCTCGACGTTCAATTATTTAATGCCCCATCCGTTCCACACTGTCAGTCATTAATCTGCCAAACAGACCACAAATGCCACAAGATTCACTGTGCAAACAAATCGCTCCGCCACCGTACACCGATGCAGATACATCACACCACAATATAACCAAGTCGAATGTGCAACACGCGCCTGTTGCCCTCGCAGCGCCCCACAAAGACGTTTGCTATACTCTGGACCATAATTTTCCTTCAGCTTCGTGCCACCATCGTACACTCTTGCCGCCATGATTGACAGATTACAGTGCGCAAAAATCTATCGACGACGGATCAAACGCTCCGGGCGGATGTATATTGTATATCTGCCTGTGTGTGTGTCTCTGTAACGAATTGCTTAGAATTCGCTGTACGACACACAATTAAAGTTTTCAACATTCAAAGTGGCAGTAGGCAGCTACAGCCAGCTTTATGACCAGACCTCGCCAAACTTGACGTACAAAATGCCGTGTGGCTTGACTAACATGGTAATGAACTGATCGAATGCAGGAGCCCCGGTAATGGCAAACGGTCAAGGCCAAGTGCGCCGGCATTTCGTGGCGTCGTCATCACCTCAATGCGGCTCTCTGTGTCATTCGTCAAATTTAGACGAAAGCCAAACCAGTGCTTGCAGCTTATGCGCAGCCAGGGGCCACATCACTTCCACTTGGATGGCGGGCGCGAATTGATAGATGGATTGGGACCGTTTCAATGTGCGCATAGTTGGCTTTAATTAAGCTGCAATTTATTTGGCTGGTTGGGGAATTGGATACGCATTGCTCTTGAGATTGAGATTTTTTTCGAATAAGGGAAGCGGTCGGTGCTCATGGGGTGGATTTCGTTTATGCCTGACTGTGGGAGGGTACCTTTTAAGGTGACTGGCATTTGAATTAGCATTTGTACCCGCAGGGTGGGGAATTTTAATTCAGCTAGAGGTGCATATGTAATTATTAAACTCATGTATGATGGGAGAACGTGTATCTAGGAAGCAGCCCTAAGGGGGTTTAAATATCTGTTTAGCTATTTGATGGAGCTGCAGCAGCCAAGTGGTCGTCTTACTTCATCGATCATTGTAGGCAGATGTGGGCATGCAAATTTATTCGAAGGACAAAGAATTTGGGTACGACAGTTAAAAAAGACTAAGAACTCCGACAAGGGGATGTAGCTCAGTGGTAGAGCGTTCGCTTTGCATGTGAAAGGCCCCGGGTTCGATCCCCGGCATCTCCAATTTTTTATACTTTTTTAACTTTTAACCTTTTCCTCATTTTTGCCACATTTTGATCACATATCATTTTGAAATGCCAGCTTCGTGTAAAAGAAACCAAATGTGTATAACGAAAGGGGTAGCAATTGCTTGCAAAGCAACCACAAATTTAATAACCACAAACTTCAAAGTCACGGGAAGCAAATACCATTTAATGTTGAAATGCCAAAAAAAAGCTGCCAGCAGCTAAAAAATGTGTATTTTCAATGATTTGTTTTTTTTTGACATCTCTACATTAAGCTGCTCTAGTTTCATTTTAAAAGACTGAAAAATGAAAACAAGATTTAGTGTCATACGGGCTTAAGTAGTAGGGGAAAGATATTGGGCCTTAGCAATAAACATTTTTAGTTTCGACTCTAAATTTAAGTAGTTTACAGTGGATATATTTTCCATACATTTCTCGCAATTGTGAGCTTCCGTGAATTTAGAGTCGAAACTAAAAATGTTTATTGCTAAGGCCCATTGTATTCGTACAAAACTTTATTTCAATTAATTGGTTTGTATATTAAGATATAATCTTTTATAGTACTTAGTCTGTTAACTTCAGGAAAATTATAAATTCTTAAATCTAGTTAGCAAATGAAGCAGGCTTTCAAAACTCGAAAAGTCGCTCCTTTGGCTTTAAAAATGATATTACCTTTGGTGGGTATTACATTATATTTAGGCCGCAAGTCTGTTCGACACCAGGGCTTAGTCATCAGATGACAACAAAAAAAAGTAGACTTTTGAGTACTGCAGTCATTTTAGTGAACAAATTTTGAAATCCTTGGACTTCACTTAAAATTTGTTGCCTTGCTTAACTTCAAAATTGAAATCCCAGTTTATCTTTAAGTCTTAAACAAAGCAATCACTTGAAGCAGTCAAAATATTGCCATGCTTTTCGATTACTCGAATTCTTTGAAGTCTTTTCCATTCTTTCCATTCTTTTAGTCATTTAATGTATAGGTACTGAAGTCTTTTGACAGCTTGAAGTCTTTTGATTGATTTTAAGTATTTTTTAAAAGTAATTATTCAATTGATTAGACCCAGACCAACATATTAGATGTCAGATGTAGGTAAGTTTAAAAATTTGTAGGTGCTCGAAACAAAATATAAGCAAAGTTAGTTCAAAATCTCGATCTTCCGCCATCAACTCTGAATCATCGAGTTCATACTTCACATAATGGTAGCGGAGACATGTCGGACTGCCATATAATTTGGAATCTGACTAAGGGCAACGCGGTTAAATTTTCCAAACCGCCGAAGCTTTGATAGAAAGAAGTACCTGAAATGCTGCCCTACAAAACTCAGCTTTTTAACTATAAAGCAAACAAACTCGGCTTATTCTGTTTTCTTACAACAAAATTATTCGAAAAAGTGCTGGTAAAACGTTTACAAAAAATAATAGATGAAAAATCGCTAGTCACAATTCACCAATTTGGATTTAGAAATAAGCACTCTACCATTGAACAGGTACCTACATTGAATCACAGATAAAATCGAAAAAGCATTTGAAGAGAAAAATGTGGCGCAGGGTCATAAGTCCACAGGCCAAAAGTCCACAATGGACTTTTGACCCATCTATGTGAGTTATAAGTCCACAAATCAATTGTGGACTTATAACCCACCCAGATGAGCCAAAAGTTCACAATAATTTGGGCCATGGGTTCACAATTTTAAAATGGAAGTAGGCCATAAGTCCACAATTATCCATACGACAAAAAGAGTTATTGTAACAACTCAAAAGGTATGGGAATGTTTGATAGGTGCCGTGAAATAAGACCAACTTCTAAAAATGTACCTTATTTCGCTCTTAAATAGTGTAATAAGGATAACTTCCAACAGTTGGTCTTATTTCACTCCCACAAAGTGCAATAACGCCAACAAAATTTGAGTAATAAGAAGAACCTTGCACCCACCCCGTAATCCACCAGTAAACCTAAGCAGGGGGGTTGCAGGGGGGCAGCATGCCCCCCCATACAGAATTCATAGTTTGAAAGCGCAATATTAAAATGATTGCAATGCTGGAGAAGTTTGTCTTGTGGGTTTTGGAGGTCATTACTAAAATTTTTAGCTTCGCTTTCAAGCTCGTTGTCCTCTTCTTCACCTTCTTCATCGGTGAGCCATAAGTCCACAATCAGTGAGTCAAAAATTCACAAGAATTTTGTGTGAACTTATGGCTCACCTGGGTGGGTTATAAGTCCACAATTGATTTGTGGACTTATAACCCACCTAAGTGGGTCAAAAGTCCATTGTGGACTTTTGGCCTGTGGACTTATGACCCTGCGCCGAAAAATGTGTACTCTACCTCTACAGTATTTCTTGATATAGCACAAGCTTCCGATAAAAACTGGCACAGACAAAGGACTGGTACTCAAATTGCAAAAGCAACTGCCGAAGCAGTATTCGACCATCCTGGAGTCTTATATAGAAAATCGATTATTCAGAATTGAGCAAGTACAGAGTACTTAGGTAGATTAAAGCTGGTGTACCGCAAGGCAGTGTGCTAGGTCCAGTTCTATACCTAGTCTTCACTACCGATCTGCTTGAAAGTGAAGAAACCACCGTAGCTACTTTTGCAGATGACACAACCGTCATTGCTTTGCGAGCAACTGTCGAAATAGCAACAAAAAAGCTTCAAACGGCAATAAGAAATATTTCAGAATGGACTCAGAAATGACAGATTAGATTAAATGTCAGTCCATATTAATTTTAGGTATAAAGCTAAATATCTAGGAATGACTCTAGACGCTAAACTGCGTTGGAAAGCGCACGTTAAAAAAAAAGATGAGCTGAACATGCGACACAGTAAAATGTATTGGCTTATTGGGAGATACTAATCCCTGTCCAACTACAATGAGATATTGCTATATGCACGCAAATTCTTAAACCAGTATGGACCTACGGGTTCCAGTTGTGGGCATACACAGCACATGCCAAACAAATTTAAAAAAAATGCAGGTTTTTCAAAATTAAGGACTAAGGAACAAAGTTAATGCACCTTAGTACGTACGCAATGCCGATCTGCATAGAGATCTAAATGTTGAAATGGTTGAAGATGAGGTTAAGAAGGTTGCCCGGAGGTATAAAAATAATGACAATGTAATCATGAGACTGAGACGGATAAAACCTCTTGATCTGTAAGATTTGGCTAGGGCTAAGAAATTAGGTATTGATTTCAAACCAAACAAGTTTAAAAATCCGACAAACGGAGGATTTATCTCTTAAGATTCATAAAATAATTCAAAAATAAATTGCTGAGTAGTCGTACGACTAGATGCAATCTTATTCGGGATGGCGTCAGACCCCGGGAGTTTTTTTTTTAGATAAGTTAGGTTAGGTTAGGTAAGATGGCTGTCTAGAAAGACACACTTAGACCAATTTGATTTAGGTCCTATGTGATACCATATGAGTTAAAGTCCATTATTTTGCAGAAGCATCCCTCGCGTACTAGCTCTGCAATGTCTTTCGAAGATTTTTTACTTCCAGCGAATTCCCAACAAAAAAAAAAACAACTAAAAAGTATAAACAACAACAAAATGAAAAAAGATTAAAACATTTAAAAACTGTTTTGAATTTTAAAAAAGGGAATTTAAAATATAAACGAGTATTAAAAAAAAAAAATTAAATATTGACAAAAAAAAAAATTGAACATAGTATCTATCTATCTAATTAAAAAAAATAAGAAATTTAGAACAAAAATTAAATATGTAGTAGGTATTATTAAAAAAAAAAAAATAAGAAAAGAAGAATTAATAAAAGGAAATGTTCTACATCCCTGCTTTACAAAATTCAGCAAACAATACAATTTTTTTGGAACATGTTAAAAAGCGTCCGCCTTTTGAATTTTGAAAAGCCGAATTTTGTAAAAAGTATTTTGACCCCAACCCAATTTGAGCACCTAGTGTGTTTTGTTCCTTTTATACGATCTCTCAGAGTCAACCCAGCACTATTGCAAAGGAGTCAAAATGTTTTTTATCAATTAAACGGATGCTCTCGAAGACACAGTCCTTACTCGTACTCTTCCCTTGATCGAAAGTATAAAGTTTGCATGCAAAGTTCAAAAGATCAGTTATGAGTAGATAACATAAGATTCAGCTCAAATATTGAAGCAGGTCTATGAACCTTATTACACTTCCTACCACTGGTAGTAACAATCGATGGTAAATTCTATTTTTATTCAAATTTATCGCCGAGTAATTCGGGTGGGAAAATCTGCAATTGTTTCGGTCTGGCAAATGGCGAAGACGCGTAGAAACACTAACATTAAAAAAAATTCCCACAAACAGTTTCGGAAGTAATAATTTCCCCGTGATTTATCTATACCTCTGCTGAAATTATTACTTTTGGCTCATTAAAATAATGAAATCGATATGTTTCCCTGGAATTATAACTGAAAAAAAGCGCACAGAATTTTTAAGCCCAAAGCAATGACCTGTGGGAAGTATCAGTACCCAAAACCGCTATATAGTGTTTTATGCAGAAAAAAAAATCATGAAAGCTCTCACCAGAGTCCTAAAAGACGTCTGTTCATTAAGAAAATCCATAATTTACATCTGGGAAGTTTTTTATTCGCACGCCTCTAAAAGGTTTGTCATCATACATCGCTTCGATGGACAGCCGCAGAAGCTGGTTGTATTGGCGCAGAGCTACCATCCGATCATGTCCGCCCATTCTGGTTGTAATTTATCTTTTTGCCAGCTAATCGATGGCCCGACGAGCGTGTAAATATTAACAAATTAATTCGAAACAAACGGACACCACTAATAGACGATGCGAACAAATTGAGTGGTGGATTCTTTGATTTGTTGCTACCACTGACCACTCTGTGGGTTTCTTTTATTTGATAAATTATTTCGATTCGATTAATGGAGCTGCGAGATTTAGTGTTGCGGCTGCAGACTAATAAACACTTTGTGTTTAAATTAAATGGAGAAATAAAACTGATTTGTGAAAGCACGAGTGGGGAACTCATTTGTACCTTATTGTACGCGTTTTTCAATTAAATTGAAGGACTGTAATTGGAGGTGGCTAGGCACAGTGGCTTAGTGAGGGGTCCTGGTTCGATATCCGGAAAAACACAAAGTACACCATAATGTTTCTTTCACTGCGTCACCTTTCGCGAACGTCTGATAAACGTCCGAGTGTACAACTTTCATATGTAAGAGGTTCTCAATTAACCCGTTCTAGATCCCCTTTCTTTCAATGACTAATTTCCACTTTTGATTCACAGCCAAATAGAACCGTCGATCAAGCATGATGACCCGCCAACAGTTGGCACGTCTCCTTTGGAGGAATTATAATGCAAATGTTTGGCTATAAGAGAACGCCTCCATTCTTAAGCGTCGCCAAGGGTTATCATTTGCGGCTTTTTCTATCGAGCCATTGATATTTTTTTTTTCAGAAGAGGTTGATATTTTGGTTGATGAAGGGTTTTGACTTCTGGAATCGGCAACAATGTCGTTCACTGGGATGATCAGCATTATGCCTACGAATGTTTTTTTGGTACCTGTTATGAGTCTGGCGTTAAATGGGGCAAACACGGTGGCAAGTTAAAAAAAAAGAAAAACGATATTATACGATAGGTACCGGGTACCCGTAGATTTCCCTCAGTAGGGCCATTTGGGCGAGCTGTGTGAACTATTGAGCTCGTTACCGGTTTGTTCTTTTTATGGAAAAGGTGTAGCTGCCGTAAAATTATTTCCAAAGACCGCCTAGAATCAGCGTTTTCCCTCTGTTTTTGATTGTGCACCTGAGCATTGTTCACATTGTTTCGAACTGTAGGAGATCTTCCAGCCAATTGTTGCTGAAAACTTTGAACCAATCGGTAAATTTTGACCTTTTTGTTTGATATGTTCGTATATTGTTATAGAGATATTGCATCTTTTCTTTTGAACCCACATTTCGGGAGCGGGTCGAAATTCTTCTTTCAAAATTCTGTTTTTTTTTCTGTTCTGCCTAAACAAATAAATTATGCTAATTCTGTTTTTTTCCAATTTACGAATTTTAAGAAAACAAATATTTTTCAACTTTGTCAACAAATTACAATATATTTTATATAAAGAAGGTACGTACACAGGTGGGTACCAGGAACACACAAAAAAAAAACAGCCCAAAAATTACCTTACATTTTTCTTTATTGGATTTTATTACAGATATATTTATTTTCACTCACTAACTAACAGAATATTTGTCTAAACCAAGAGAGCAAACTTAAAACCAATAACACAACTCCTTTTACCTCGTCTTATATTATAATGAGTGAGTAGGTAGGTGGAATGTTTTTCATAAAAAAAGCGCGCGCTTTTAAAAATTTTCCAAACCTTTTTTTTTTTTATTTGCAGAATTTTGTAAAGCTGAATTTCGTACAGCAGAATTTAGTAAAGCAGAATTTTGTAAAGCAAAATTTTATAAAACAGAATTTTGAAAAAAACATTTTGACCTTGCCATTGATATTTTTTTTTGTTTTGTTCGTTCTACTGTATTTCAGGTTTAGGAAATTCGATTTATTCACATTTTTGGGCTAAGCTGAGTTTTTCCGGGTCCAGGTAGTTAAAACTTAATAAAAACATTTGACATCTTGAAAATCTCAGATTTTTTTTTAACGAGACAATTGAATAGGGACGTTGAGGAATATAAATACACCTACTGGTGGAGGACTTAGACATGCCTTTGCTACTTAAAAATTATCCAACGGAGATGCCGGTATTAAAGGAAAAACTTTTTGTATATTCTTAATTTTAAAGAAATAATTTAAAAAAAACATTCCCTCAAACAGTCGCTTACAATATTTCTATTTATTTTAGAGAAATACAAATTTAATACAGTACTCCCCGGATAAAAATCACTTCACCCACAATATTTGACCATTTTTGGCTTATTTATCTTCTTATCTTATTTAGGAAAAACCGTTTGCACTGTGAACATAAACCGAGGGATATGTATTGGGAGCATGATAATGCACATGCAAATAGTGCTTATAGCAGGGTTTTAAAATCAATTCCTACTGTGACGAAATGTAACTAGCAAGTAAATTAATTACAAAAAAACGATAATTACACGACAATTGATTTGAATTTATTGATTGGATGTTACACTCCCTGTGGTTAACAGCAAAATAGGCAGAGCCACGTAACGAAATTACAAAGGCAGTCAAGATAAGTGAACTGTATTCTTTACATAGAGCAAAAATGAGAAATTGAGAGAACGTAACATTACAGTAGATTATGCAAATGAATTGAGCGTACATATGGTAATGGCAGATTGATAAGCATAGACAATAGCAAGAACATTAGAGATTTAAGAGAAAACTAAATAATGAAAATATGATAAGACAGCAGTAAAGATTAGAGATGTATCAGCTAGTAGACTAATAGGGTAAACGCTTTGATGTTTGGTGTATGTGTGGTACAGAACACCTACTAAGGCCCTACTTATAGCCATACGCAAAGCTAAACCGTACAATTTTCTTTTGCATTTTTTAGAGAACTTAATAATTATGGTTCAACACAACCTTGATCTTAAAATGTTGCTTATGAAATATAAAGTTAGTTTATCAATGAAAAATAAACAAATGATTTTTAAATTTTCTAAAAAAATAATTTAATCATTTTGCCGATCTACTTTTCCACAACAAAAAAACAGATCATTCCGCTGAAATATTTTACTTCTTCACTGTTCCACCTGTCAGAATTTTTTTTTCCGATGGAATCCAATATCCGACCAGTGGGGGTTGATTTGTTGTAATTGTTTTCGTAGGGAAAAATATTTCTGACAGAATTTTTACTATGACCGCCTAAACGTAAAAAAAACAAATTTTCACACTGTTCCAACTTTTTCTGTTGCATTTTACGTATGCCTATAAATGGGGCCTAAGCGGGGACTTTTCTAATGCATAGGATATCGTTTTTGAATCCCAACACTGACTAATTTTTGCCATTAAAAGGGGTTTGATATTAAGAGGTCTTCTTATATCCGGGGAGTACCGTACATAATTTGGAATCACAGCAAGAAACCAAGACCTACAAAAACCCACTAACACTAGACTATGATTAACTATGGTTAAGAAAAAAAAAACACATTCAAAACGCAGGTTCGAAATTTTGCAAAGGTGGCATAAAATTATATTTTGCTGACAGTAGCTTGCTGTTTATTTTTCTACCAAAACCATCTGATTTGTGGGTACAAGATTGATGGTGGTAGATCTTCAAAAAAAGTCAGCTTTTAATGAAATTTAATATTTTTACTGCTTGTATTGTAATAAATCCGCTGTTTATTTTACAGTGTTTATTGCCAAATACATATCTGTCTTAAAGCCATAGATTGATGTGTGTACTATTTAAAGTATTTTCTTAAAATAGTTCTAACTCGAATGTACATCTTAGTTTTACTGGATCAAATCTAACAAAAGCGGAACATTGTCGGCGTCAATATTGATCTATAAAACTATTCGAAGTAACTCGCTTCGAAAGTATATGCAGACTTTTCTGATGAAGTGGTATAAACTGGTATGTTTTTGTGTAGGTGTGTTTCGACAAAGCAGCCGTCATACTGAATCGGCTTTTCACTGTAGCCCCGAAACATTTTTTGGGGTAGGGGGTAGATATTTGTTACACTTGCAAAGTGGATTTCCCTGATATGGGCTTTTTCGTGGTTGCTGGTTGCTGCAATAATGCACATAAATTAACAATTGTCACATTTTCGTCAGTCTTTTCTTTATCTTGTGCTCCGTCAATTCACAACCAGTGTTTTATGACACTCTGAGCACTCGAAGGCTTGCCATTGACTTTTGCGAACTCCTCATACTATTTGTATGCAACGAACTCACAGTGAGCTCTTTCAGCGCCATCTATTGTGACCTACCAACCGCGCTTAGTATAAAAGTTAATGGCGATTTTTAGCAAGGCCCAAATTGATCTCTCCCGTTGCCCAATTAGGTAGGTAATGCTAATCCTGTTCTCATAAGCGTTGTTCAATTTTACAGTAACGGCCACCAGTTTAACCGAACAAAAACGCTCCTGCCATTCATTTTTGAAATGCATCCTCCCGAACCCAATGGAATGTGTAAATGTTAAGCAGCCTGCTGGAAATTAGCGCGACTACTTAGTGTGGGCTCACCTGCGTTTCCCCATCGACCCACTGGCCATCAGTTATTGGCAAGGAAATGTCTTCCATTAGTCAAAACAGACAGAGCACGCTTTGTTGAACTTCTTCCTCGCTTACTGGTGGAGTGGAACCGCTGCTGAAAATTGGCATCGATTTCTACCTGCCTACATGTGCAGTGTGCACAAATTGATTTGTATCTTCAATTTATCTGAAACTGGAAATTCTTTAGGCCACTCAACGCGGTCACTATCGCCAATTTAATCAAATGGCAATGTATACGCTATTAATGCTCTCATCGTGTCCCCTACTTCCATTTGTTCTCTTCCCGGTCCCCGATTATCTGGCAACAAGTTTGTGCTTCCTTTGCGCGATTAAAGCCAACAATGGCATCGGGAGCGAGACTATAAAATGGTGTTTCTTATGTCATCCAGGGGGATAAGACAAATACAACAAATGCAAACAAACAAGACACGAGCAGCAGTATACCCCCAGCTGTAGTACCAGTGGGCAGAGAACTGGTCTATCCCCCTCTCTCTCTCTCTCACACACACTCTTTTCTGTTTTGTGTTTCGTAATTGTAGCAAAATACCTTTCGATGATTATTTTATTGGCTAAATGGTAACATTGTGCTGGATGCTGGTTAACAATTGTTGCCACTGCGGACAAGTCCTCGTCCTCGCATAACCAGACCAAATTAAGACGCGCGCTGCCGTCCATGTCAGATGCATTCGTTTACGCAGGTATCTCTGTTACTCTGCATCGCATAGACATCGTGTGGAATTAAAACGTAATCACTGTCAATAGTGAGTTGTCAGGCCGATGAGGGCCAACCAGGAGGTTGTTGGTTGCTTTTGAAACGCATGTTCTTCGAGTAGTTCTCCCCTGATTAGGCCGCTGTTCGACCAACTCCATCCGAATGTGGGCTGGAAGTGCACTGTGTTTACCGTATAGGTTGGCAGCGAGACCTCCTTGTAAAGGAAATGCCCAAAGAAATGGCAAATGTCAGAACACTGATTTCCGTTAATTTACTGCTGGCATTGAGTTGGGTCATTGTCCTCGTCCTGGGCAGGGATTGACATTATAAAACATTTATTTACTGCGTCGAGTAACTTCGGTGTTCGCTCTGTGGTGGCTATGATTGATTTCGGTGCTAGGCGAATGTGAATTTTCGCCACAGTGTGTCGGTGGGAAAGTGATAGTTTGTTTGATTTATACTGGTGTAATCAATTTAATCCGCTGACAGGTGGTGTTTGGGGCGGCCGCATTTTGATTGATGGGAGAACTTCAACTAACACCTGTCAGACGTTTGAAGCGCGGACAAATAATGATGGATATTGACATTTGGCATAGTGCAACTGGAGACGGTGGCAGTTTGAATACATTGCTTAACTTTCGTGTTTGGTATCCAGCAGGTTTGAGTTCTGGTTAAATAAATGGTTCGGAATGACAGCGCTCGGGGGGAGACCTGCGACTAGCAATATTCGGAAGAGTTCCCTGAGTTTCATTTTCACTATCGAAAATGGCAACGTAGTGCAGGTTACAGGCGGGATACAAGTCAGCTGAAATGTACTAAAACATATGACGGCCTGTTTAAAAAATCGAATGTTAGAGAAGCGTACCTTTGACCATTATTCTTGATAGATGGAGCTAAGTCTGCAGTTGGTTAGTGATCTGCTCTTCGTTACTATGCTGAAGCTGAATCTTAAGTGCCCTCCGGGAATCACGACATACACGATAGTCGTACAGACGGCGACAACTTTTGGCTTCAACCGACTCCATAACTATTGAACCTGAATAGAATACAAAATTTTGTCAAAGAATTGTTAAGATGATGAATGGTGTAATAATATGAACTTACAATGTATGTTCCTTCAAAAGTCCCTTTGTAGTTGTGATTATAGGCCTTAGTTTGCCGACCGTCTATGTAAATCCAGTTTGTAGGATCAGCTGCAATTATTCGGAGCCAAATTTATGCCCTAAAAATAATCATTTATTGTGTACTTATTTGTGTGCAATTACCTGTCAAATTATATAGAATCCCAAGCCTAGGTCCTAGGAAGCTAAAATATTTTTAAAAGCATTCCCAATGTGGGTATCAGTCCAAAGATCAAAAAAAAAAATTAAAATTCCCCCTCCGAAGTGGATCAATATCGATTTCTATGGTGAACACTAAAAATAATATAGCCTTTCAAATTGTATATAGCAAAATTAAAAAAAGAGGGTGTGAGCTATAAATGTATATAAAATTAATTAAAACTTTAGTATTGTATAACAAATGCAGTTCAATATGGTTTTATATTTGGTAATTCTATGTATTTGCCCAAAAGATGTTTTTTTAAAAAAAGAAAGATTTTCGAATTGTATGTAATAATACCAAAAAATGTTAAAAACAATAGAAAGTATTAAAATTTCAAACAACAAAAAAGGTCAATGCTAATAAAAAATGTTAGCTTCAAAATATGTGATTAAACATTTATAGTTTTCCGCCAGATGAATCCGAACCCGGATTATTTTTTTTATTATTTATTAGTAAAAGAAACACTTCAATTTTTTTCGGCTTCGGATTCGGCAAATGGAAACCTACAAGTCTCTTAAAATATACCACAACATATTTATGATGCCCTGTGCGAAAGTAAGACGGTTCATTTTGCATTTGTTCGACCACTTGCCTTGACTGCATTTGAATGGTCGACTTGCTTCACATCCCCTTGTTTGAGGCTTTCGACCATATTCGCAACAGTTGCTGTGAATTTGGTTGCCTAAGTTAGGGTATGTTATGTATGACTGGTAAATATGAAATTAAATTTTAGGTAGTACTCACAATTATGCTGCCAGCTGATGATAGTGGTAACTGCTTGGGGTTACCAGTGCTCCCATATGGCTGTTGGCTATTTTATTTGGTTCTGGCTTGCAACTCCGTCTAAATTTGTTTAGATCGCCAAACATTTCCGCACCGTTTTTGAAGGCCGAAATGGCGTTTCCAAAAAGCAGGTTGAAATTAATTTTGTTCTGTGTTTTGTCCATTTTCCTTGGATTTGTTCTGTTTTTCTGCAGTTTTCGATTTTCGGCTTTTGACACTTGTATTTTTCGTTTTGTTTTGATTGTTTGACAACAAAAGTCAAAGCAAGGTTTGTTGTTTTTTATTTAGTACAGGGTAGTCTTTGTTTTAGAATTTGTAAAGTAAGTTGGAGTAGGAAAGAATAAAAACTTGGCGCAACAGGTCCGTAGGGTATGAATAGCTTCTCACAACCATTCGTATTGAGGGTATTTTCAATTTTATGGACGAATGGAAGGGATCTACAATTTTATGCCGACTCCAAACGGCTAATTGAGAAGCTCTTTCATGAAAGTTAAACTCTCGGATGTTTGTCAGACTAGTGTCCCAGTGGAAAAAAAAACCTTAAGATGCTATTTGGGTTTTTTCGAGAATCGGACCTGGAAGCCCTCGCTTAGTAGTACAACACACTAACCACTACCTAAGCCATTGCGCCTTCCAAAAAGCCAAACATATACTCGTTCGTTAAAAAGAACCACCTTTAGAAGATCTCTCCTGTTTTATAAGCAGGTATAGGTACTCCTCGTCATCCACTACAATAGTAGAAAGATTTTTGCAATAATCATGCAAAGTGTCAGGCCCCCTCAAGCGCATTGTGAAAGTATTTAATTATGCAGGTTTCGTCACTCAAAGCGGACACAGGCGGACTTTAGCAGTACATCGACTGCAAGCAAAACATTGGTCCAACCTTCAATATTTTTCTAGCCAACTCGACGACTAATTGCATATGCTTATACAAGACCCAAGTGTTTGTACAACACTCTGCCTATAAATACTTTGTTGTCAAAGTTCCCATTCAGGCCCAATTCACATCTCGTATCCATTTATTGGGAAACATCACATTTCAGCTGATGTCCGTGTGCGCATGCAGCTCCCTCGCTCCGCTATTAAGCCTGACCCAATTGCGTCAGTGCTAAATGGAAAACATCACCACCCGAAGAAAACATCGACCTCCACCTCTATCAATTGTCGTGCGGGACGTCTCCTCGGCCGTTGCACACCACACGATCGATTTGCAATTGAAATAGAAATACCGTGTTGCCGGGAATGTTCTGAGCACCACTCTGTCACCTGCGGTCCGACAAACGTCGCTTGTGGCATTTGCCTGACAAAACATGTGGATTTGAGTTAGAAAGACACATTTCAAATGGTCAACTCCCGCCCGCCCTGACCGACACAGCGTCGACAACAACAATATTGATGAGTGCATTTTATGCATGCGAATGCAGAACGTTTCTGTTCTCTGCTTGGGGCTGAAAACTAAATGGTAAATGCGCAGACGCCCGGTGTGTGCGGAGTCAGAGTGGTTTCGGACGACACATCGATGTGGGTGCAAGTGACACGGGTACTCTGCGAATTATCTGCAACGTGAGTTCCACAGTTTCGGTGTAAAATGAAAGCAAATAGAATCACGTATGCGTGATTGCGAAGTTGTGTATCCGACAAGGGGTATACATTTGTTTGGACTTAGGTTTTGGATGTTAGTTTTTCTGGCAGGGAACTGGATCGGAGTATATAGGAACTTTCCACCGGTGGTATTTTAAATATGTAAATTGAGGTTTTTTGTTAAGTGTTTCCTTTCCGTCGTCCGGTCGAATGAGGCTCGTGTGTTTTTTTTTTTTTTGTTAGATAGGTAGGTACTGTTCCAGAACGGAAGTGGCACACATGATGCTTTGTTCTATTTCGCAATAAATCTGTGGGGGTCACTGACAGAATTTGATGACAAAAAAATAAATGGTCTCCGAAAAGTACCTAGTTCGTTTGTTTTGAAGGTTGAAACAAACATTGCCTTTTGTGCAGATTTGGAACCTATTACTATTTCAACTGGGAACACAACGTACCAAACCAATGTCAATTAAGTGCTCAAGACGATGCAGCCCAAAAAGAAGAATCTATAACTTATTCGTCGGTCTTCAAATTCACTGTCAATGACTCTTCCGAATGTGTATGATTGTGCTTATAGGAAGCTGTCAATTTTCAAGACAGTTGATTAAGATTAAGATCAGATTGCTAATCAAAATTTATTGCCTTATTTTATTTGGGAATTATCACTCAATTCGATTGTTATTTATTATTCTGCGTCTGCCTTCATTTGCTTGTTTCTCGATCGTTAATATAATCGCTCTATTTGTTAGTCTTTTTCCTATCGTGCGTTCGATTCGATTCATTTCATCGACTTGTGTCAGTGATATCTGTGGCTTTGATCAATGTTCGAGCTTGCCGTTTAATGGTCTCTTAAAATAGCCTCATTTCTGGTAACACTAATTGGTTGGATTTTTATTAGCAAACGTGTTGATGTGGGAAGAATGTGAGTGGGCGGGAGCTAACTGTATACATCATATCTCTACCCCGATTTAAGTACAACTACTGGTTAGTGTGTTGGACTACTAAGCGAGGGGTCCCAGGTTCGAATCCCGCAACCACCCAGATTCCAACTCAGGGTTTTTTTAACTGCGCCACCTCTCGCGAACGTCTGACAAACATCGGAGAGTATAACAAGTAGGTTCAGCTTCATTGAACAGGGAAATCCCTCCTACTCAAAGGTATCAAAGTATTACTATAGGACTGCACAGCTCGTCAAGTGGGTCAGACGTATACATCGCTGCTTGTATCTGACTTTCAAGGGCGCGTGACGAGTTCGCGCAGTCCAACTTAAATGTTGTTTATAATACATATCCTAAGCATCTCACTCATGTTCCAGGGCACAGATGTATGGACGGTTTTAATTGAAATGTTCTCCGACCTTCGATTTGGAGAAGGTGATTTAATAGAAAAGTACACGAACTGTACAGCGACAGAAGTGGTTAAACAAAAGTTCAAATTCGGCGCTTAAATGGACTGGTTTCTCGCTCATTTTTGAATAGCATTCAATACCTACAAAAACTCAGAAAGGACGACATCGACCGTTGTGACACTTAGAAGTGAAAATAGCCTCAACCATCTTGGACCGTGCAGATCTAAGCAGGCAATTGGACAGACGGACGCATTAGTTGAGGCCCAGTTTTACTCTGTTTCTACATAACACTGGTCGCGAGATCTAGGCCCTACAGTTTTCCCCAAAAACCGGCTCTCACTCTCAGTGGTGATTACTATAACCAAGAAAGGCACTGGCGACTCCAATAAATGTCTGCAACGATCTTGCTTGAAATTTCTATTCAACACTTACCCACAATATACCTGGGATGGTTTCTACGGATGTATGTCGTCAAATATGTAGCCGTGAAACGTCCTATTATAATTAACACACATACCTACCTCGTGTTTATAAACTCACAAACGACTTTAGTGTCCTACAAAACATAAAATTCCCCCCGAGCACTACGCTCTTGCTAATCGCGAGTTGCATTATCTACCGAAACCCTTATCGCATTTACATCTCAACTTCTCACCGAGAGTTCTTGAAATTGGCCAAAGTAGTCCCGCGTGCCACTAATTGCTTGTTAACAAGCCGCAAAAACAAATTCGTGCATATGTATTATGTGGGCTAGGAAATTCCTTGCCTAATTCGGCTCTACCTTGCCTACCCTCTATACCCTCCACTGCAACGCGTATTCGCATCCTCTTAATTAGTCAGAAATGCTTTGCCATTGCTCTCGCTACGTCGCATCGGGCGACTATGATTTCGCTCTGGCATCGTTGGCTGGTGATTACACACACTCACACACAAGGCGCGCAACTTTAAATTGAACGTGTGCGTAACCAGGAAGCCGAGTGGAGGTATTCGAAGCCAAATCAGGTGCCACCCAGACGGTATATTGAGTCCGCAGTCCGCACCGCCACATATGGACTGCCAAAAATTTTAAAAACGGCGAAGTGAATACGAATTAGATGTATGCAGAGTGGGCTACGGAAGGATGCAGATTTTAGGCCGCCCAACTGACGAGACCTCCAGTCAGTATGGTTTTGATTTTTGGACTTGCCCACCGAGTGCGTGCACCTGCGCCGCACAACTACTGTAGCTTCGCATGATAATTAACGCCGCTCGAATGTGTTGCGTATTGGTCGTGTTAATTTGGGCTTTGGTCGGTTTTGTTTGTTTGTCCTATTGTTTTTGGCCACACCGGAAAGTTAGAACATCTAACGGTGTTGGGGTGTGAATTTGTCATAATTTCCAGAGGTCAGGCTGACAAGTTATTTGCTCACCCGACGTAATCGAGGCCAATGAACTCTCCCCAACGAAGTGGTTGTTATATGGATATGGCCCATGTATGGCTCGTCAAATAAATTCAAATGATGATTGCAAATTAATTTTCTTCCACCCAACCACAGGGTGAATAGGTTTTTGGCAAATGGACGTGTAGATATACAGATAACTTGTGGATCTTATGGCAAAATTATTCCGGCAGAGAGAAATTTTGCAATTCCAATTAAATACCTATGCATCCGCCAATTGATGAATGTATCTATGCAAAGTGATGAAGAACGAAACAGTTTTTTTTTTGGAAATACCTAGAGTTATTTATGCAGCACGTATTTTATATTTGAATTCCCTGATAGAGATCCTAGTGTGCGAAATCGTTTTGTTTAATTTTTATTGGGAAGAGAAAAAATTAATTGTGGAATTTTCTATCGGAAATTAATTTTAGCAATACTCGTAGGATGTACCGTTGTCCAGAGAGCTACATGCTTGAACTTTGGTGTGAAATTATTTTGTTAATTTGTAATCATTAAACGCATTGATATTCATAAGGAAGCTGTGATAGAGATGGATGTCACGAGTTGACGCCCCGGGGGGATTTCTTCTGCAGGTATACCTGCATTGGTTCATTAAGATTGTTTATATGTGTGGTGTTAATTTTTGGTATGAATGTGTTTTTTCCCGGCCAGCGAAGTTCATGGGGTCAGTTGGGAAAACAATGGAAAGGTCTAATGGGTGGTAAAGGTAATAGTGTGTATAACTCATCGCAGGGTATTTATCGGTTTGGCATGCCATACATAGGATTGGGGAGATCTACAACTACAACACTGAAAGGTGTGTAGAAGCGATTTTGTGGCAAGAATCACATAGTGTTCACCAAACTAGATGGTGGGACTGTTAACTGATGGCCGATGTTGTGGACCAACATGTTCACACTGTTTTCTTTTTACCTGACAAAAGAAATTTAGAAAAATAATGTGATAAGATCGTTAAGGATAAATTTTATTTTTTTTTTAAGCAGTAGGTAGTTCTCACCTCTCCGTTCAGTTATGTACTTCTCCAAGCATATAAAAAGGTTGCAATATTTTCCTGCTATTCCTATATTAAAGGCTCTCTTCAGTCGATCCTTGCAAATCAAATTGTAAACACACTTGTCCTTGCTTTTTTTTTTTTTTTTCAATGTAAAAGTTTGTGAATCTTAATGTCGTTAGTAATAATAATAATAATAGTTGGCGCAACAGGTCTGTAGGGACCCAGGGCCTAGCTTCTCGCAACCATTCGTTTGGTGGGAGTTTTTAATTTTTTTGGAACGAATGGAAGGGATCTACAATTTTATGCCGGCTCCAAACGGGCCGATTGAGAAGCTCTTTCATGACAGTTATACTCTCGGATGTTTGTCAGACGTTCGCGGGAGGTGGCGCAGTGAAAAAAACCCTAAGTTGGAATTTGGGTTTTTGCGGGATTCGAACCTGGATCCCTCGCTTAGTAGTCCAACACACTAACCACTAAGCCACTGCGACCACTAATGTCGTTAGTACCTATATATTTTTTTTTAAATCATCAAAATATATATAAAAAGTAGCTATTTCAAATGGCAATATATAACATAAGAGCGGACCCAGCGAATTTCGTCTCCTTTGAATAATGAAATTCAAGCTATCGACACACGTCCTTATTCTTCGCTGCTGCGGTACCTACCTACTGCGCGTTCACTAATCCAATCGAAATTTTTATAATTTTGTTCAATGCCTTCGAAGATGTGAACTCGCAAAAATGTGCCGGGAACGATATCAATCCAGTCGAACCATCAATAAGATTTTATTTATTGCCAAGCGCCAGCAGTTGTCTCGATAATTCAGCAGCCGATGGGTCTATTATGTTCGTGGTCGATTTCAACTTTCAACAACAAGACGCCAACAAGGGCGACGATTTCAGGCGCGCATTAAGTTCATCGGCAGTAGTACATTTCGGGATGACGGGAAGCGTTTGACGAAAATCTCCGGAGAGCAATATCAAAGCCGCGCCAAATCGTCTCGAATCATCTCGTACGGCCTCCAAAGTTCGTTTATGCGCTATTGTGCATTCATCTTAAATTATGATTTTGCATTCTCGCATCAATTTCGCTGTCGCCGAGTTATTGGTCACTATGCACGTTGGCTTGTCAACCATGAGGAAATTCATCGCCAGCTTCAAAGCGGGTGAAATTCGACCGCCTTCCAAAAATGTGGCAGCAATGCCAGAGGATGCACCACGCATTTGAGATCATGACCGAATTGTTTCCAAAATGAAAGAATTGACGAATGTCTTGCCTCGCCCACCGGGAGAATCGAGAAATTAAAGGCCTCCCGTTCCATCGTCAGCAACCTTCATCAGCGAATCGTTTCTTCTGCTCGGCATACAACGGCGGCATTATTTATCTCGTTAACTTCTAAACCCAAAATGCACGCAAGACGTCTTTTATCACAATGAATTTCACAATTATCCGAAAATTTCCAAGCTTCACAACGAATTTTTCACCTTTTCATCGTCCAAAATCAAAGAAAAAACTAATTTTTCTTTCGTATGAACCTTTTCCTGACAATTTGTGGTTGAAGAGAGTGGAAGCGTAATTGATGTCGTAAGGCCTGCGCATCATCGTAATGCACGCTCAGTCGAAAATGTTGCCGCTGCAAGTGCAAGTGTTGCTGATGGTCCGAATCTATTGATTTATCAATTCAGGACGATATGGTCGAATGATAACCGATGCTTTTTTGGCCGGCGATCCAAGATCATGCTTTGGACGATGTGGTTCCAACAAGACGGGGCAACAAGCCACACAAGCCACAAGTTTCCTGGTCGCTTAATTTCACGTTTTGGCGACGTCAAATTGATATAGATTTTTTTCTGTGGGGCTACCCAAAAGACCGTGTTTACGGGAATAAACTCTAGTCGCATTTAAAAACCAACATTACTCAAGTTAAAAAGTGGTTGAAAATTACCTCAAAAGAATCGCACGCTGCGAGTCTCTCCGGGCGAGCCTCTAAATGATGTTGTTTTTTACACTTAATGGAAAAGTCCAAGCTGTATAATGAAATAAAATTGTAATCGAAAATTTATCGCTGTATGTGCTTTATTAAGCTTTACATTCGAAACCGAAAAATGAACGACCCTTTAAAATCCTTGCAAAACCTTGAACAGTAATAAACATCCAGATCTCAAAATCAACAACTGACTAAAGAATTGCAGACCAAGTTATAATGGAGAGAACCAGAAAATTATTTCGATTGAAGTGTGACTAACTTGTTTGGTCTTCCTCTGAGCATATTATATAAAGCGAATGAGGGGCATCGAGTGTTTTAAAAAAGAACTAGCGACACATTTATCGTTCCATTATAATGGGGTTTTGTTTTGTTTTCCTTGTTTTATACCGCACGTTGTGTTTAACCAAAGCAGAATATTTATTTATGTAGATTAATACTATAATGTAGTTAATTAAAGCATGTATAAACATTTTTGTTTTCTATTAATTTCTTTTCACATAAATGAAATGTTAATTACAAATATTAAAGAGAAATTAATTTTTAAAAACATTTGTTAAGAAAACGTAGGTAGGTATACTTGCATTTTTATTTTGTAAGTAGCTTAAAATTGTTCTAAACCAAAAGTTTGTATTAGTTTAGGTATAAGACATTGTGTCTTTAAATGCAAACCTGCAAATAAATAAATAAAAATACAAAAATAGGTCACATCAGTAGCCATAGCTTTGGTGACAAGCAGTGGCGTAGCGAGGGAGGGGGGGGGCAAGGGGGGCACAGGCCCCGGGCGGCACTTTGTTAGGGGCGGCAATTTGGAGCTGCTACAATTTTTAAATATATAAATTCTATAAAACGGATTCTTATTCCTGTTCAAAGAAATTATTTACAAAGGTTTAACAGCATTAACCCTGCTTCACAGTAACTAATGAGACATTCCTAGTGTTGCTTAGCAACAAAATCCAATGAACGCTGCTCCCTAGTTAGCAACAACACTTTATTACATTAGGCTTGTTTTTTTGAGCTTCAATCTCAGCAAAGCAAAGTAAAGTAGGAAAATGTGCACTTAAACGATTCCCAGCAGCTTTCTGAACAGTAGGTTTTATCAAAAAAGGTTGCAGTGTGGGCCTGTTCATTAGGTAGCATGATACAACATGATTGGGCACATCACAACAAGTAACTTTTTTCAGTCAAAGAAATATAATATTTTTTGCATAAAATTTTCCAATGGATATTGATCCTTCCTCATATTTTGGGGTTTAAAAAATATAAAAATATATATCTCAAAGATTAATACACTAATATCTTACGATTACAAGTTTAATAAGGTATATTTGTCTAAAACAATATTTGCAGGATTTGCAGCTTACATAAAAAATAATATTGCATATTTTAATAAAAGCCCTTATATTTACCTATTTGTTATTTTGAAAATTAGTTCACTTATGCATTTCTTTATGAATTTCCACCAATCACAACCAACGAATAGTATGTACTGTAAATAGAGAAACTTTGTGAACAGATTCATATTATACAAGGAGGGCAACAAAAATGTTCTCCCCCTGGTGTTCAGAAGTATACATTTACTCCCAAGTGAATCTTGCTGGGAATGAATACCTAGTGTGAGTCGTCGAAGTGTCAAGTAGAGCGTAGTTGTTGTAATTGCGTGCTGAAAATCCTACTTTACTTTGCTTTGCTGAGAACGAAGCTCAAAAAAACAGGGCTATTGCAGATATACTTCTCTCTTGAGTTCGTGTAATTTTGTTTTATTTTGCTCAAACGAAGTGAAGTTTGCAAACATACACAAACATTCTAGTTGGCAATAAAAGCTGCAGTCTTATCTTGTTGCCGTGCTCTTTATAACTGAAAATTAATTACCCAGGTAGAAGAAGAAACTCGGTTCGTTAATTCGAAAAATTCGTAAAACAGATCGTCGTCGAGAGAATCAGTTAATTCGAAAAATTCGTAAAACTGATCGTCGTCGAGAGAATCAGATATTACCAATCCACCGAGCCTCCTACAAATTTTTACTCAACAAATTTCTTGGTGTAAGAATTGAAAAGGATGTCCGTCACCTTACAATTACCAGATGATTTAAAATTTGTTGCCCTGGGCACAAAACGATCGAACGCTATCGTCTCGACGATGCTTCTACTTCGTGTAACAACCGAAAATAATAATCGTCGAAACGATTGGACGATCATCGTTTTTTGTTGATTCACGCTACTAATTCAAGCGTCAAATACCCTCGTCGAAACGATTCGATTGAACGACAGCTATTTTGCAATCGTTTCATCGTTTTTGGTCCATAGCTATTTTCATTTTTGAATAGGGAATTTCAGTTTTGGAGAAAAGTATAGCGAAATATTTAAAGGAAAACACACTTATGTTCTCTTTGGAGGTGACTCGCTCTTATCCGAATTGTGAAAGAATGAAATCCTTGCAAAAAAAAACAAATGGGTTGAGTTTTGTTTTGTATTTTTTTTTTCTTGCAACTGGATCCTAAGCCATAAAAATTCTCATCTGTTCCAAAAAATGCAAGAAATTTATTGGCGTTTTGATTGATTTAATAAATACAAATATTTCGAAAAACAATAATTCTTCTGCCCTAGGTCCCGCACCTTGTGCACACTTTAGCATATTCCATTGGGCTATGGTTGGTTCCTGCACACTTTTGGCTATCTGCGTATACGAGTACACTTTCACTTAACATTTCACTTGCCTTATTCCTTACTACCTCTACATCTGCATTAAATGCCTAAATCCATGTCAATCAATAAAAAAACACAGAAAAATAAATAAATTCAAAAAAAAAAACTATTTTCATACATTTTTTTGATTTTTGAGCTGTCAGAGTTTGTTTACAGTCATGTTCAAACTGTTCAAAACGATGAACGATTCGATTGAATGATACGACGATAGCCGAGTTTTTTTGAGCTTCGATCTCAGCAAAGCAAAGTAAAGTAGGCTTTTCAGCACGCTAATTACAACAACTATTGCGAATCTCGAAGTGTCAAGTGGAATGTAGTTGTTGTAATTGCGTGCTGAAAATCCTACTTTGCTTTGCTTTGCTGAGATCGAAGCTCAAAAAAACACGCATGATGATGTAACATGAAGCAAACTGAAAACGATATCGTTCTGTGCAATCGTTTCGACGACTATCGTTTGATAAATTACGCGATGAGAGCCCTGTTTGGCATAAATGCGTGCATTTGTTTTGATTTTTTGAGTATTAAAATGGTATCACAGGATGGGAAAATAAAATTAAATGTTCTATTTTCGAAAGAGGCAACGAATTTCTTACCCGCTGTAGCAAGGAGCAATCTCCACCATGTAATTCTTAATGCCGTGTTGCTTTTTCCTCTTCTCACATACTCAGATTCATCAAGAAGAAGTTCGATTAATTTTATATCGGATGTTGTAACTAATTTTCTTAGTATAAATTAGCAAAGTCCTCGAGTTTATCAGACATTTTAACGACTTTTCGTACCACTTTTTTGAATATTTGAATTATGTATCTGTCATTTTTCATAGATTACTACAAAAGCGTTACCTAACTTTTTGGTAAGTGTCTCTCTCTGTGAAATAATTTATTCTCACCAGTTCCATTTTGACAGTCTTTTCCATTTTTACTACAAAAATAAAGTGCACGACTGGGTCGAACGAAACTTTCTCGTTAAGAGTATCCATATGGACAATAGGCACAATAGGCTCCTCTAAGTAGCCGCAGTGCCAGAGCCCCTCGTAGGCTCTCCCGCCTTTAATCTAATCCATATGGACATAGAATCCCTTTTTCTGAGTAAGTTCAGCAGTTCATTTACTTACTACTTATATTATCTTTTATAAATGTATTATGGTCAAAATCGTTAGAGTGGTTTTCCGGTAAACTGAAAAAAAAAGACTTTTAAAAAAGTGACTTTTTTCAAAAATTCATTGTACGATTATATGGAGAAGAACTGAGTTTGCTATTAAGTTATAAATAACCACATTACATCAGAAACTAATTTTTGTTACAATCGTATAGACCGTTTTCGATACATGTCGAAATTTCAAAAGTACCGTTGTTCGAATTTTTAGCCAAAAACTGGGTACGCAATCCTGGTAACCTCACCTACTTAAGCTTAAATATCAATTTTGGTTGAAATCGTTTGAGCCGTTTTCGATCAAATCAAACTGGTACGACAATTTTGTATGGGAAGTACCAATATTAGATAATATTGAGGTTACCTTGAAAAAAAAAACACCTCCCGAACTGTAAGCGCAAAAACTCCAAATCCGAGGTTTGATCGTAATCCGGGAATATCAGAATTGATTAATATCTCGAGTTCGAAATTTTGTTAGAAATTTAGTAGAAACTTGGTAAAATTTGACCAATATTATTGACATACATAGGTAATCGTGTGTGTAGATAAAACTGGTTGAAACCGTAGACAAAGTTTTTTTTTTAGTGTTTGAAACAACTACTAGGGGCGGCATAAATTGGGTCTGCCCCGGGCGGCACCAACCCACGCTACGCCACTGGTGACAAGACCGCACTTTGTGGCATACTAAGCTCACCTTTTAGCTTGCACGGAAAATTCTGAGTTAATCAAATTGTTTAGCAACATTTAGTGGATTTAGGGACTAAGCGACAATCCTCTTGACGAAATAACTGCCGAAAGTTGGGTCTACTCAAAACTCTTTAATATCTCCAAGTCTCCTTTAAAGATAGTCTTGTCAAAGTAATCTCTTGGCAAAGTAGGCATTTGGAGGCTTTTTTTAAAAGTGCAAATGCTGTCAAGTTAGGCAAGTAGGCAATCTCAGATTTGTTGAGTAGAAAGTGAAATAGGCTGATTAGGATGCCTGTCGAGTGCTAGATGAGGCTCTTATCGCATTGGGTCGAAAACTATTGCCAGTTCGAAAACCAATGCCAGTTATGACCAATAAAGTTGGTAGCCTAAAGTGACTCGACACCGTGCTAGATTTGCTTCCATTAGAGTTATATCAAACTGAAAACTATTGGCGGAGTAAGTCACGGCCTAAGAGACCAAAATGAGATAAGTATCGACAGTACAATTCCTTCTTCAGCACTGTCTTCTTCAGCTTCTTTGATTACCAGATCCGTTTGAACAGACATCTATCACTCTATTCAAGCGTTACCAACCATTTTTCAGATCCCCTTTGACCTTCAATAATCCTCACTCCAACGGCCGTAACTGCCCTCAGCTACAGCTGGCCCACCAACAACGGAAATAAATCGAGACTGAAATCGTGTGTAAATATAGCTCCTCAGTGTTAAAATTGGATTACCTACGAAGGTAACGGTATCCCATTAGCAAAGACAAAACCAACGAAAAAGGAAAAGATTAAGAGAACAAAATCAGAACCCTCTGATGTAACCGCTGGACAAATAAGTTTATCATGTTTATTTACCCAAAAAATTGGGTCACATCCACGTCTCTGGCAAGCATCAGATAAACAATTTCGCTAATAGCCATACGCGTAGGCATCTGACTAATTTGTCTGCCCCAACACAACAGTGTATACCATTCCCCGAATGAAACAGCTACCCATCAAAAATCCCTGAATTCAAATGGACAAATATTTGGACGCACGACACACTGATAGAAGAGCACGATCCCAAGCAAGGTGAACAGAAAAAAAAAAAATAGCGAAGCAGATACATTTACAATGAGCGAGCGTTCGCAATCATGAGTTTAGCAAGCTGTGGTCAATTATTGTTGTTATATGAAGAAGCAACGATCTCTCGCGATATGTTAATGGACACAATCAATTAGCATGATGCCAACGAGTATTATCGGTACGCGATGGATGGTGTAACCAATTTTACACTCGATGAGTATATGAATAGGGTAAACACTGAGGAGCCTGGCTTCTGGGCAAATATTTCAACAAAAATAGATGCACGCTTGAGGACCGAAAAGGTCATTTGGTTACTGATGTGGAGTGGTAAGGAATTTTCCTGCCGGCCAATAAGACTGTTGACACAGACTGACACTTTGTTGCAAAAGAAACGAGTCGTCAGCGTCACTCGTCAGTCAAACGAATGTAATCAATGAATCTCTCAAGACCTCTTTTAATGGTTTAGCAACGAAAAGAAAGAAGAAAAGCGCCATTACGCCGAATAGACAAATAAATTATATCGCTTCTAAGAATCTAAACGTTTCCACTGACTGGCTACCGGAGTACTCTCCTTTTGAACGCACAATTTTGCCTCCACCGCCTCCATGCCTGCTGGCTCTCTGACGGCGAATTCGTATTGCTTCTGTCGTAAATGATCTTCTTACTGGTATAATTGTTTTAAAAATCTTATCTCACTCAAGTGCACACAATGAAAGTAATTAAACAACAAGAAGTTGTTTTGTTATTTTGCGTCTTGTTTTGTTTTCGTATTCTTTTCCTGTTCTTTTGTTTCATACTGTAGAGATGGATAGCCGGCTTTGCTGGCCCGGCAAGATTCTCATTAACAATCCGAGTGCCTTTGATGTTTAGAGATCTGGTCGGTATCCAAATGATTGGGAGGCAGCAGCATGATGGCATATAATGGTTATTATTACTGATGCCATTACGTCAATCTGATGATTTATGATTTCAGCAAACTGCGATAAGTATCGCAACTAAAGCCGAGGCACTCTCGAGTCATTGCTCTTTCATTGTTTCGCCGGTTTGGAGCTGCGCGTTCTTAATGCTGTTGCATCATTATGTTCACCTAGGACTAGGTGGAAGGTTGCGACTTACGTGAAGCCAGTAATTGGTGAAATATTTTCTGGAAGCATGTGCGCGAGTATTTAAGAGGCGAAAATCGATTTGTAAATCGCATACGTGGAGAAGTGCCAATTGGACTGGGATTTTTTTTAGGTTTTTCGACCCACACCCACGCCACTGGCAGCCTAGTTAAAGGACATTAGTCAAGTGAAGTTGTAAGTAGCCTCAACTTGGGAAAATGCACAATAACTTATAATGAACCGTAAATAATAAAGTGTTTTTTCGACTTGTAAACAATTTTTAAAAACTGGAAATTTTGTCCGTGCATGTCTATCTATTTAACGCCAGTGATGCCAGAATTTTTTTGGCAAAATTCCCCATTTTTGGGTAATTTTTTGAAAAATTTAACCATTCCGTCGGTTTTTTACCCACTTTTTTCCAAATTCCTATTCATGCATTTTTATATATCTACCTAATAAAACATTTTTTTCTTTTATTAAGCCATCTTTTTTTAAGAATGTAATACAAAAATAAAAAAACAAATAAAACCTAATATTCAAAGTCTTTCAGTTTAAACTAATACAAACAAAGTTAAAGTAAAAGCAAGTATTTCAGGTAGATAATTCATAAATAACGAGGCAGGCTGAAAGTAAATTGTAAATTTAAAATGTCCAGAAATAAAAAAAATATAAATAAAAAAATATATTTTGGGTACTAGCTAGGTACTTCGGTTATAAATTATATTTTTAAATATGAAATATCAAATATCGATACACTAATCTTTTATTGCATAGAAATAAAATACTGACATAATATAAACTGGATCCAATCTTCTAAAGAAGCGGTCTTGTAATAATTTTCGGTACTCTCGATACACCTTTTTCAATCTTCGTCTGAAATTTCGTCTTATGATTGTGCTTTTCAGACCATGATGCCCGCAGTGTAGCCCTTTTGTAATTCCACGGCATTTCTTCTAAAAATAAGTACCGAAAGAAGCCCTAATAAGCATGCTTATCAAAATTTAAGTCATTTTGTAAATTTCGCAATGCCAAACGCACCGAAAACCGTGTTTTCGTCGAAAATTCATCGATGCATTCACACCGAAAACCCGTGAGACACTATAGTCGTGAAACTTCTGTGTAAACTAGTTAGGATACAAAATTTCGATCGCATTAATTAGCAAATAAAATATAATAGAGGTTTTGAAAATAGCATTAGCCTATCAATTAAGTGTGGAAAATGATTTTAAGTTGTGAGTTGTGACATAGAATTTGCTGAATATTGCAAAAGGTGGGTTTGCTTCAACAACCCAACAATTGAAAGTCGTTTTCATGGTGTCTTCGTGGAAAATGACTTTAAACGACTCATTTTGAAAATTGAAATATGCATGGAAAAACATCGATGTGGAAAGGAAATTAGTGGTTTCGAGTATCCCATCCGAAATACATAATTCAGTCAGTTTTACTACCCAGAGCGTAAACTATTGTTGTTTAAATTTTTCAAACTAAGATTTACTTAATTCAATACAAGCGATATCGTTTTGTAACGATTAGTAAGTTGTGAATGAAGCTCGATGGCTAATTTCCATCACAGTTTTCTGAAACTGATTCGGGACGAAAATTAAAAGATAACCGTCTTCGTCAGGGTTTAATTAAACGGTTTAAATGTTTAGGTGGCATCTTTAAAGTGTCTTTCACAACTTTGTTTAAATCGTCACACGATCGCTCTAGTTTTCGATCTTTCCCATTCCAATTCCCAATAGTATAACTTTTAAAAACCATGAACAACGAACAATGTGACAAACTGCATAATATTTTGGCTCGTGATAGCAATAAAAAAAAATACACGGAAAGCGAAACATGTTGTTTGAATAGACGATCACCACCAATCACCTTTACAACATTAGAAAGTGAAAAAATGGATTATTTACGCGGCCATCGTCTGCAAACGCAATTACCGTTAAGAAGCTAAATTTTTATTTGAAGGTCGATTGGAAGGGACAGAGAATTTTTTGTCGGTTCGAACCAACTCACTTCCCAGGCTTTTTAAGGACAACTCTCAGACATTTTTTCAGACGTTCTTAAACTATCTTTTTCAGGTGTGCTTTTTCAATTCTACGAGGGTTCAACCAGAGACCGGAAAACTTGAAACTGAAATACGGCGCCAACTTTTAAGTATATACGGTTCCCTGTTTTAGGCTTTGGTCGGAGGTTCAAATGTTTTTAGAGTTGAGACACGACGCAGGCTGGACGACATTCTGAAGAAGTAACATCACGACCAGAACCAATGGCATGGAGCTTGCTAGAGGTAGAGAACTGGATGCATTTTCTTCTCTCAGCTAGCGGTTGTGCAGTGTGCACTGAGCACCCTGCCTTTAGGTTTCGCATTTGAGAATTATCACTGATTTCCCATCACCCGAGTGATGTATAGGCTCGAAACCATAAGGGGGACACGAAAACTCTATACAACGATCAAACATACTAATTTTATTGTCGGAGTGTTTTTTACCAACAAAACAAAAAATGGTTTCCGCCTGCTATGGTAAATACCTACAATAAATCTTTAAGTTCCCATTTTACATGAACCCGTAAAAAAAGCATATCCCATGTTTGTCATTCGTCTACAGAGTGGATTATACTCGCTGCTAATCGTTTCTAATCCTGAAATAGTACTGGTCACCCAGACAGATCTGTATCTTGACAGTTCGAAGGGATCATGTCAGATATTTCGGACCACCTTTAAACTCGTAATTAGAAAGTTCGGCCGCTGCCTTCAAAAATCATGAGCTTTAAGTGATCATCAGTGCAGCTCCGCAGTCATAAGGATACATCGCAGATAAATCCATCTGCCTCTCTCTATTTTTCGTCAAGGACAAGCTCCACCTAATAGTTCTTCATTAACGAAATTCATGACCCAAAGAAATCCCTCAAATTCACAGTACACTCAGTCCCGTATTATTTATTTTAGCAAACTATGCTTAACAAGTTAGTTTAGCAGACCTCAGTTAGCATAAAATATTTCGACAAGACTGCTGCATAACCAGGTGATTATTTTATCAAAGTCTCTTGTATCTCATTAGAAAGAACTCACACAAAGCGAATCGCTAACTATCAAAACGGTGTCAAACCGGTGTCGAAACGGTTTAAATATTATAATTTCGTTGTTGCATATTGATAAGCTTATACATCTGTCAGATAGCATTGTTTCGCCAATAGTTCTGATGGGCAGTAAAAAAATAGTTTTGCTGGTGACAAACATCAGTTCTTTTGATGATTTAATTTCGGTAACTTTCGGTAATCAAACCTGCATTGCGGGGGGTTTATACAAATTTGCTTTCTTCTGTGCGACTTCTGCTCAATTTTCCATTGCCATTGGACATCAAGTTTCTCCAACTGAGTGCCATTGTGAAGCAACGATATCGAACGTTGATTATTAATATTCAAGACAAAATATTCGCAAATTAAAAGGAAGCTTTTAACTACCGATTAGTAATCAGCCGAATAGCCATTAGTAATTTAAGCCCGTGGAAGATAAAATTTCTTAATTATTCCGATTAGCGCATCCAAAAAGTCGTAAAAAAAAACTTTTAACATCTAAATAGACGGTTATGGGTGTTTTGAGAATATTTAATTTTTTTTCCTCGGCTATGCTGATGGGATGAAGGACCTAGTTCGCAAAGTTTGCTGTTATATCTCGGGTGTCGGGTGCCATTGGAGGTATCTACAAGAGAATTATAATTTGCTCGGCCCAAAATTGCTATTACATGCAGTCAGTCGATGTGACTATTGACTATCCCCATCAATTGAGCCCACTAGAAGCGAATTCATGACAGCGTCACCACTTTAGTACCGGCCAAGCTACCAATCTGATCTGGCTTTATAAAATGACTCTCCTTCCTGTGACATCGTCCGTACCAAAACTCGCTTGCTATCAGATAGCCAGCACTTTATGTGGTATACGGCCCACAGAACCGCTTCCATAGAATTTCATCGCAATTCCTCATCAATAGATACATCCAAATCGCATGCAGATAAATTCATTCCACTTTATTATCGCAATCACAATGATTTATGTGCCACAGCCTGCGGCGAACACCTGTTAAGGCAATTTCAAATTTGTCCACCGCTCACAGAGCGGCACGCCAACTTCGGTCGGACAGCAGAGTGCTGTGCCGTCAGCCATATTTGCACAAACCGAGACCTGCCGCATGCGGTTGACTGTTCCCATGCCTATACAGACGGCCATGGCATCATCGGGAACCATCAACAGTGTTTGCTGAAAGAATCTGCAGTAGCTATTCTAATCGATATCTAATTGCAGGTGTGTGCGAGTGCAGCTTTGTGTGCAACCTATTGGTGGAGTAACTCCACGTTGTCGTGACTTGGGAACTTCAAAAGCTAGCGCAATTTACAGATCCATAAATCGAGCGTCCCCTGATCGAGTGATGACCGAGCATCGGCGGCCAACCATCATCATCATCGTCGTCGTCATCGGCTAAGGACACTCTGCCGCCCATTTTTCGAATTTATTCGATGACGATACATCTTCAATTTGCACACGACTTGAGCTCCTTCCGCGCCTCGCACCGATCGTTCGCCATTTCGATCGTCACGGTCAAGTGATTAGATGCCACCATAAACTTTGTAAATTGTGAAAATTAATAAACTATCCAGCACAGACTGCGATGGTTTGTAGGACTTGCTGTGGACCGGTCGGGCCGATGTAATTGTTATTAATATTGTCTAATAAATTCTCCCTTTTGGGTATATGGTCCTGGCTACCAGCGAACGATGCAGATCAAGGAGGCATTAGCCGCATGACGGATGGCAAATATCTGCACAGTGGCAGTATAACCGATGGCGGACCGTTCTAATGCATTGACGGTCATTTGTCTCAGGGTTTATGGCGCGAGTCTATTACAGGGACCGCTGCTTATACTGGTAGTTGTTGTATCTGTCGGTTTGCTTGGCCATCAAATGCTGATGATTATTGGATGGAATTATGGCTAATTCGCATGTGAATATTATTCTAATGGGATATATCAATAAAAATATATATTAATCGGTCATTAGGTGTGTGTGTTGGCGACTTGACGATGTTCACCTTATATGCACGGTAAGTGGCCGACAAATTGCGACGGTAATAAAACTATTTGATTTACATCTTTGTGACCGGTCGGTGGAAGTGGCGGAGTTAGCGGACGCGTTAGCGTCACTTGTTTAATTGCAAATAAAGTCGCTTAGCTCAAATTCATACAGCAAACATTCATTGAGAAGCTCTTATAGTGAACCGTTAATAATAAAGTGTTATTTTTTCGACTTGTCAGCAATTTTTAAAAATCGTCAATTTTGTCCGTGCAAACCGGTGCAAACCGGTGCGGCGCTACAAACTGCGGTGCAATTGCAGCTCAACCTCAATGAGTAGGCTAACAGGCTCAGGGACTGCCTGTTACTATGGACCTTCAGAGTAAAAATTAAGGAAAACCATAGCAGTCAACACAGTGCACAATACGGAGCTCCTCAGGGATCGAAATTGGGTCCACTAATTTTTATGTGATAAACCGCAATGGGATGGTAAAGTGTGTAAAAGAGATAACACACCATTTGCATATGCGGACGTTACTGCTGTACTCGAACAGGTGTCGAGGATAATGCACGTCGAATTTGTTGAAGCAGCAAATGGTGTCACGATAATGGGCTATAGATAGTTTAAAAATGGAAGCAATGCAATTCCGCAGTCCAAGGTATGCAAGGACTCCGATTGTGTTGAAGACGTTTCGTTGTACTAGCACATGGAATGAAGAAAATATTGAGTTTGTGAACACTTACACATAAGATGCATTCCAGTCTAGATGGTCGTTCTACCTTCGCTTGGTGGCATGGCATCTCTTGGATAAATCGGATAACGAGAGTTGCACAAGGCTTGCAGTTGCTGGTTGTCGATGCCGATAAATGGTAGAGCCATTCAACGTTCATGAGACATACCTCGTTAAAGGGACATTCCACGTCTAGTGTTTCTCAAAGAAACGCCATAAAAAAAAACCACAGTCAAACTCTACCATCTGATTATCTCCGCACAATTCAAAACATCTTGGGAATGTTCCGCTCCAGCTTGGACCTCAGTATATGCATCCACAAACACTCCAAATACCTTTCAGCATTAATAAGCCCAGTTCCTCGGTGCCCGGTGCCCGGTGCCCCCTTTGTTATGACACGCGACTGTTTTCTATTTATATTCACAAAGCTAAACAGCCTCCCATTCGTTACGATAATCCCTGTCTACCGATATCAAGACGTTTCTCCTAAGCCCTTTCCTCGCCATAGACGCTAAAACCACAATTTACTGCCGCTAATCCCAGCATCATTCTTATTAATTAGTTCGTCTTATTTATAGGGTTTCACGGGCCCGAGCACGCGCCAAACCTAAAACCATATGACAGATATATGTAGACATATCTAGATGGCTTATGGAAATCGCCTGGTCCAGCTGAGCCGCCTTCGCCATAGCTATCATTTAATATGGATGAAGACGCAGATTTCATCAAATTCCTATGTAATCAATTTATCATCGAGAAGCTCCGTTACAATAAAATTTCCCTTCCATCGAAAGACTGTCGCACCAAGGTCACAATATATCGGTAGACTTTGTGGAAAATGTAAATCTCGGCGATAAACGAATGCTAATCCATTGAATGGTTTATTAGCCGGTATATACGGACTAAGGCAGGGGAATGTCATTCTGTATCAGTTCTCGCTATTTTAAAGGAATTTTCTATCTCTTGGGCAGCCAGCACCAGAGCTATAGATACTGGTGTTGGAGATCACTGACCCGCCATTGTTTGGTAAATACATTCGGGAATAATTTCGTAGACCATTTGCATAGTGATTTCAATAATTAATGGTGTGGTTATGGTTTGGGGAAAAGACAAGAGCTTCTAATCACTTTTAAAATTATCATGTTTTCGCCATCCGAACGTCTTTCAAATAGAGTTAATGGCTGCATGGGTATGTTTTTTTATTTGGTAAACGGTGAATTCGGCATTTATCATAATTGGGAGATAATTTTCGCAAAGACTGATGGTTCGCACATTGCCAAATGTATGCATGGATCCGTTATGTATCCTTGACCTGAGGTATACATATCTGGAGCAGCTTGTTTGGTGATTCCATGGAGGCTGACAGTCGTCAATTTTTCTGGCACACTTGGTTATTAGGTTCGATGTGTGATATATGGTTGTCCGAGTGATGTAAATGTATTCTTTTGGAGCTCCGCTTGGAGGCAACTATTAATATATGAAGGTTGTTAACGCCCTCTGCGGTTGGCAAGAGAAATTGAAAAATCACCTTTCGATGCGGCAAGGTAGAGTAACTCACGAATTCTGCTGGTTGGGTAATACGTAGGGCAGGGTTACTATAAGTTGTATTGACGTTCACTAAATTTGAGTTAGGTTGGGCGCATATGCTTCATCTTACCGCGAAATTCAACCAACCACATTTATTTTGAACGACGGTTTTAGTGACGTCCTTAGCAGTCGCATGGCGGCTTTTTTATCGTCTTGCCAACTGGTTGCTTATAATTCTGATGTTTAACTTGCTAAGATTGCCAGAAAATCATAATTGCCAGCTTGACAGCAAAACTTTCTAATTGACAGCTTGACAGGTTAATCGCTGAGTTAGAACAATCATCAAGATTTGTGAAGTCGGCCCAAATCTGTCTAGAGAACTGTTTGCTATCATGGAAATTTACATTGAGGAAGTCCATAGAGCATATTAACTCATTCATTATCAGATGTCCTTAAAATTGTCGCAGAAGAGGAGCTCGATTTTTTTATAACTTCAGTCGAATCCCTCTAAGTCGAACCTCCTTTAACTCGAATTTCCCTCTAATTCGAATTTTTTGACCCAATTTTTGCATTTCGTTCAATTTTGCATAGAAAAGGCATCCTCTAAGTCGGAATCCCTCTGAGTCGAAAATCCCTCTAACTCGAACATATTTTTTGATTCTTGACCTCCTACAATAATTCTAAGGGCCGGTCTGTTCAAAGCTGGTTAAATCCTTGGTTGGGTTACCATAGATTTAGGTTAACCAATGATTACAAATCCGTGATAACCAATGAGTGTTTGTTGAGCGTTTTTTCACTTCGGTCACCAAATCGTAGCTTTCCAACAAATCGTTCCGTTTTCCCAATTTATTTGTCAGTTCAGTGATTGACCGAATCCTTGGTTATTTTTTTTTTGTTTTCAGTTCCTTTTGTTTTTAGTAAGTAATTTGTTAAGGTAGATGTTTTATGAATTTCAGTTTTAGTTAACTTATTTTGTATTCGATTGGGCTTCTGCAGATTTGCTCTCAGGTTTCAGATTTCGTGTGCCTATCGAACATGAAAAACTGATGAAAACGTCACTTTCTCTTTTTTGTGTTGATATTCGTGCGATTTGAATATTTGTAGTCTTCGACACTTTTCAAGCGATTTCCATGGTAAATCTGAAGCAAGCATGAGAATATATCCAGATTCACAAAAGTGCTCTGAAAACTGAAATCTGAAAAAAAGATGGCTTTTTTTACCAAACGAAAAAGTGCTCTGAGAGCGCCCAATCGAATACCACATTATTAAACACAAAAGTATTTTTTTTTTTTAATCCAAAACCAATACCCAATATATTTTGTTACAATGCGTGTGCTATATCTCAATTTATGAAAGCTCTCAACGGCTTAAAATGTTGAAAATAATACTTATTCATCCATTATTTTGTTAGAAACCAATAGCTATACATTCAATTGACTGGTGTGTAGTCTGTAGTGTATTCTACATATATATTATGTGTCAGTTGCAAACGTCAACAAATCCCATGTGAGAAATTTTATGGGCTTACTTCCATCTTTTGCATTATAATATTCGTTCATTCTATTATTTGTATTTTTGTTTTTGTTTGTACAATATTGCACAGCATAGGCATTTTGTTAAGAATCTTTACCTTCACCTTCAATTGACTGGTGTGTAGGTATAGTATATTCTACGTGTCAGTTGAAAACGTCAACGAATATTATGTAATATACGATTTTATTAGTTCACTCCATCTTCCCTCATATATTCCGTTCATTCTATTATTTGTATTTTTTTTGCACAATAATGTACAAACATTTTTGTGTAGCAGATACGTCAAAATGAATACCTAGTAGTCCCTAAAAAATCTTGAACAAACGAAATTACAGAAAATCAGTGGTTAATCTCATTAACCGGTCAAAATTGCCTGGTTATCGATTTCTCTGGTTAACTAACCAAACTAATGATTCTCTGGTTAATATTTTCTTGAACAAACACATTCGCTGGTTAGCAGCTGGAATAACCTCTGACTAAAGATTACCAAGATTGAACAAACCGGGCCTAAGTCGAATTTTTCTTCAGAAGAAAACAAAATAAAAAAAAAAAAAATCTGAGGTGAAGAAGAGTTTGGCGAAACCATTACCTACTAACCATATGCCGGAAAAGAATGACATTGAAAACGCAATTGAAATGACCGAAGAGGAGATTCACTATACTGCATATTTAAAATAGAATCATTTATTAAACGAGTGAACACTGTTACTTTCACATCCCAAACTAAAATAACAATTTTTTTTAAACTAACTTAGTTCAAAATGTACCCACTTTCCTATTTTTTAGTTTAAATAAATTCGCTAACAAAAAAACAATAAATCCCTCTAACTCGAATTTTTCCAGAAATCCCTCTAACTCGAAAAAAAAAATCGAGTTAGAGGGTTTCGACGACTGTATAAGTGTATATCCGTCAGAAAATCAACTGCAATCAGGTATTCTTTATTAAAAATAGATAACCTATACCTTTACTATTTTTTTTGGAGATATGTCTTTAGTGCGAGTGGCCTCTCGTCCGTCTATAATATAATTAATATTTTTATTTTGTTCAATAATTTCATTGCTATTTACTGAAAACTCTATAGACCTCAACTCCATTTCACCTTAAAAAATGTCCCAAGACTTAAAGAAGCAGCTCTTTATACTCCACAAAACCGCATCGTTGCATGCGGAGATCATTTCGTGACAGTTTCCATAGAGAGCTACAAACGCATGGGCGTGCCCTGATTTTTAGTTTTAGGATAATAAATAATAATTTTATTATATTGGAAATTGTTAACAAGAAAATGCGAAGCCAAATTGGAGTTCCTTGAATATTGTCAAGAGTGCGGCCTCGACTTGAATAAAACGCCAAAATCAACTAAAGCCAACTTCAAGCAAGTGGAGACAATTTTTTTTTTTTCTTTTTTCTACTTACGAAACAGCGAAAAAATGAGTCTGTCAACGTTTAATTGCATTAAAAAATAAATAAATAGTTGCGCAACAGGTCGGAAGGGACCCTCAGCCTAGCTTCTCGCAACCATTCGTTTTGTGTGAGTTTTTAATTTTTGGAACTAATTGAAGGGATCTACAATTTTATGCCGATTCCAAACGGCCGATTTGAGAAGCTCTTTCGAGACAGTTATACTCTCGGATGTTTGTCAGACGTTCGCGAGAGGTGGCGCAGTGAAAAAACCCTGAGTTGGAATTTGGGTTTTTGCGGGATTCGAATACCATGTTCCAACCAAACTGAAATCGCGAGGTTTCGATGAACTTTTACCGAAACCTTGTAAGTCGTTCCCACCGAATTGAAGTGAGTTCAAAAGTCATAAACTGTCAAATTTAAAGTTGCTGTCAAACAGCTGTTTGTTGACGCAAAATAGTAATACCAAAAATGAGTTCTGAAAAAATTAAAGAAATTATTGCAGCATTTATAGGTTATTTCGCAGTACAAATAAATCAATTCATTACATTGCTAAATTAATGTAGGTACTCTTACATCTAATAAGAAAACGGAGAAAAGCTCTAAATCAGAAGAAATCAAGAAATATGTTTGATTGCTGTGGCGTTTAATATTTTGACATGACAAATGAACACAAAATAAACCAAAGTTCACTCTGTCTAAAGGCTTGTTCGGTTTGTTAACCTCTCACGGACGGATGAACTCAGAGGGGTTTCAAATAGGTTTCGTTGAAAACCCGAGGTTTCGACACCTCAAAAATATAGGTGCCGTGAAATAACGCCGAGAGAAATAACGCCGAATTCTAAAATTCGGCGTTATTGCGCTTTCACAAAGTGAAATAATGCCGAATTTCAGAATTCATTAACACATTAACAAAGTGAAATAACGCCGAACATTGTTTGTGAAATAAAGCCGAAGCAAATGGGTATCATGACGTAATCTCGAATGACAAAAATCTCGAAGTCTAAAAATCTCAATTTGAAAATTCAACAAAAAACATAAGTAGAAAACCTCGCACCCACCCCGTAATCCAACAGTAAACCCAAGCAGGGGGGTTGCAGGGGGGCAGCATGCCCCCCCATACACATTTCATAATTTGCGCAAATTACTATTGTCTCAAAAATAAATATTAATTTAAGAATGTATTTATAAATGCAAAGTGAAATAAGGCCGACTCGGCTTTATTTCGCTTTAGCAAAGTGAAATAAGACCGAACATTTAAATTCGGTGTTATTTCGCTTTCACAAAGTGAAATAACGCCGAATTTTAGAATTCGGCGTTATTTCGCTCGGCGTTATTTCACGGCACCAAAAATATATGGCAAAACTTCGGAGGTATGAAATACGAAACCTTGGGGTTTCGTTTGGTGGGAACTTGGCATTAAGTCAATGGTCATGACGAATTCGTACGAAATTTCGCCAACGAGCGTTCTTACGTTGTTACGCAAGTTTCGCCAATGAATATTTTTGTCGGGCGGGGAAGGTCAAATATGTATGAATTCTGTGATGATGCAAAGTAAGCCCTTAAGAATACTTCATGTAAACCGAAAAGGTGGCGCAGTGCGCTAGACTACTGAGAAAGAGATCCTAGCATCGATCTTCAGAAGAACACAAATTGATATTTTTTTCCACAGCATTGCCTCTTCCGAATAGCTGACAAGCACTCAAGAGTATAGCTGTTATAAAAGAGCTTCTCAATAAATTGGACTCGGCATAAAATTTGTCCCAAAAATAAAAACTGGGAAGAAGTAAAGTGAGAAGTTAGATTACAAGATATATCTTTCTTTTTTTTTAAGATTTTTGAGCTCCTAAACATGTACAATACTTTTTACGTCAAATCCATCAAAATTTCAAGATTTTTGATGTTCTAAATCTAACAAATTAAAACAACTTTTACCATTGAAAAAACACGTTTTCTGTTTATTCTTACTCTAACGTAAGGAATTAATTTGATTAGAAAACTGATGTAGTACAAGTGTTTTAGGAGAAAGAACAGCAGATAGGAACTTCACATATTCAATCTTAAAATATTTAATTTTCAATATTTTTTCGCCTCCACATTCCCCTGCAAATGTTGAAACGATATCTTTTCTACTCTAAGTTTAAATAAAACAAAAATTCGTAATCGTTTGAGTACTAAAAGAGTTGAAATTTTAATCTTTACAAAGGATTCGTTGCTCTTTAATGAAGCGCATTGCTATGATCTTGATAGGTATAAGCAATGAAATTGTAAGTCACAAATAATTATGTTCCCAGTTCCAAAAACCAATAACATTCATACTTATGAGCAATCATTTTTTATCGGTATTTACGTAGGTAGGTAGGTACATATTTTACCTTCTACAATTTTGATAACAAATATATATATATATAAATTTTATTTAAAGCAGTACAAAATTTGATTTTTAAATTTCTTTGTTTTCATATTTAAAAAAAAAGAGATTTTTTTATTTTTAAGAATCAACATTTTCAGATTTTTCATATGGAAACACTGCACCTGCACTGCTTCCAAGATTTCACTCGTCAAGCCGTTTCCTTATAAAGACGCACTTCAAACTTCAAACAAGCAGCGATCACTCAATTCACTTTCAATTTGAAACGGAAGTATCAATTACAACTGCGACCATCATATGTCATACATAATTCACTGATCGCACATAGTACTCGTACACGTTTCATTCACTGATTCATTTGGCGTTTGACTTCTCTGTGGCACTAATCCCCGGTTGGATAGTTCGATTGCGGTATCGGTTGAACACAAACAGAACCGACAGCCAGCTAAATACCACCACAACAAACTGCAAATTAAGTTAATTAAAATAATTTTGCATAATCGCTGGTGTATGCTGTATGTAGATAGTTCACGATCAAAGCAATTTTCCACCCTCGAATGTCACGATGAGGAACTCGAAACGAGTCACAATCCTCGAATCACACACGGATACTTATCGCTGCGAGCATATGAGATCTCCTTCTCATTCAGTTTGTGTGCGCATGCGCAATTAAACAAAAAAAAAACAATTGCCGGTGATGGGGGCGGGGGGAACGTGCTCCACTACACAAAGAGATCACACTGAATGGAAGTCAGTCCGAGTCCATTAATCATTTCCAAAGTCCAGATGGTGTATCCAACGTGTCTGGGAGTGACACACCGCTCAGCTACCCTGTGGGCCTGTGCTGCAAGTAGGTAATAGCTTCTAGCTTATAGCGATCGGTAGGTGGAGAATTCGCTATGGCTGTGGAATTCACGAGCGATTTCTGCGATCGCGCTGTGTGAACGTTCACACACTGATCGACTAATAGAGCGTCATTAAAGCGATCGTGATGGACATGTTTATCCATATTCATTCATCCGATTACCGGCGCGGCGAGGGGTGGACGCGAGTACAGTATAAACCTGTGCAACTCGGTTGTAACACGAGTTACAATTAATTAACCCAACCCAGGTCTTTTATTCTTGGCGGTTAGCTAAGAGAGTTCTAGCTATGAATCATTTTAGATGCGATTAGTTTGATCGCGCAAATGTAAGGCTGACACTTTGTAAGTCATTGTTCTTGAGAATGCGGGTTATATATTTTCTGTGTGGAACTTGTCTGCCAGGAATTTTGACATTCAGCAAGGGTGGGTATTATTTCTGAGGTGCACTCACAGAGATGGTTGGATAAAGTTTGACATCTCTCCATCACCCGTTTGATGGGGCGAAGTTAGTACGGCGGAAGATCGAGCGAGGAATGCGGAGGAATCTCTTGAGCATCCTACACCCGTGGGTCTTGTAATCGATGAACTTGGCATTTGAAAGTTATGATGATGTATTTCTATTGTTCTATGAAACAGAAAAAAATCCACGATTGCCCAGGTCTCTTGGGGGATCATTTATCTTCGATCTGCGGAAAGATGCCAATGCCGAAATAATGCCGCATAGAAGAGGCTATATTCAGAATGAGAGAAAGACTTCATAATTTAAGAGGCCCTATATTTTGCCCTATCAACATTGACTTTAGCATTAGGCAGTTGCACCTTGCACGCAGTTAATTCATATTTGAGTGTTTTGAGTTAGTTAAATAAACTTTATTCCAATTCTTTCAAAAATAGGATACTGCAAGACAACAGCGGAGGTGCCGCTTATTAAATACCGCACATTTAGGCCCATTTTATTCACTCGAAGTTGAACACAACTTGGGGATTTTTATATGGGAAACTTAGAGAACTTCGGAGCTCGACACCTGAAAAGGTAGTTCTCAAAAATTGTATGTAACAAATTTGTAATTGAAGAGTGTGGATGAAAGTTACATGCCGTTCGGTCTGCCCTTTAGTCGTTATGCTTTCTACAATAACACATGAACTTTTTGTCGACTTCAAGGTGAAGATTTGAAAACTACTGCACGAAACTGAAACCGGTTTTCACAGTTGCACAGAAAATGTCGCCAATAAGAAATACTATGCGACTCATCACTAGATATCTAAGCTTAAGCTCATATCCAAAAGATTATTTAACGAAAACGTTGTGATTTCTTGATCTAGACCGCCTTGCCCGATTGCATTATATTTTTTTGTGTTGTAGGCGCATTTCCGAATGTACTCGGTACAAACACGCAACCAAAGCAGTCTGATAATTTCGGAGTAGGAGAGTGCTCCCAGACTTTGAAGACTGTTTTCAGCAAAAGCATTCACTCCTAAGTGAAATTTTCATTTATTTGAAAATAAATAATAAAATTTAAGTTCTTTTTTAAATTTAAATGAACATACTCGTTGAACAAAAATAAATATATTATACAGGGTCATTCATTTCTCGGTTTCAAGTTGGTAGCTCTGGCATTTGACACCTGTCAAACTCAGCTGTCTTTAAAAGTGTCAAAATATTGGTTCAATGTTTGCTATTTACGATAAACAACGCGTTAAAATTATTAAATTTAAAATTTAGTACAAAAGTGGTGATTCAAGCGTAGCTACTTTTGGCGCATTACTCGATGATCGCTATAATCGACCGACTACTCAAGCAATGGGTAAAATTGTGAAGAAATTTGAAGAGAGTGCAAGAGTTACTGATGTCGTAAAGCCTGTGCATCATCGTAATGCAGCTCTGTCGAAAATACAGCTGCTGCAATTGCAAGTGTCGCTGATGGTCTGAATCTATCGATTTATCAATTCGGAGCGATGTGGTCGAATGATAACCAATTTAAAAAAAAATCTAATTAAAGATATATATATCTAAAATACATACTGAACTGATTTTTTAATTTTTAAGCGGATGCTATTCGCACGCAGATCCCTCTTTCCCAGTGGGCACTTTGGGCAAGTGCCCAGGGCCCCGCGATCGATAGGGGCCCCCTCATCAGATCAAATACAAAGTCCATAGTTCCTGTCAGATCACCAAACGATAACCAATATTTATTACCAAAAAAATTTATATAATTCGAAGAAATCGAACCTAAATTACTGACTACAATACCTACCAACTTACTAGCTTTTACATGCGCGAAGCTATTCTCCTCTCGCTCAAAAGTTAGGCTTTCCGACTGAATGGAAGAGAGAAATTTAAAATAGAGACCTTTCTTCCCATAATTGATACCCTCAGCGTTCATTTAAAACAGCGATTAAGTTCGTATAAGAACAACAGTAAACGTTTTGATTTATTTTTTCGCTTGCAAAATTTGAATTCTGAAGAGTTGAGACAAAGTTGCAAAGAATTTGCTGAATTTTATTATGAAGATGTTAATGAGAAAGAGTTAGAAATATAATGTTTGCATTTAACAGAAGACTTGAAAATTGTTGACAGTGAAAATAAGGATTGCATATTAAAAATATAACAACTTTTGAAAGAAAACATTTTTTTTTTTTAGATATAAATTTAGATTTATTTACTTGGATTTTACACTTTAAGACAAAATAGGTAGTCTTATAAGTTAGTAAATATTACAAATTTGAAAGAAGCTATTAAGATACAGGAAAAAACATTTCCAAATGTAGAAATCGCATTGAGAATCTTTTTAAGCATGATGGTAACTATGTAACTGCAGTGGGGAACGCTCCTTCTCCAAGTTAAAAAGAATTAAAAATTAATTGAGAACTACAATGCTTCAAGAAAGATTAAACAGTCTGTCGCTAATGTCCATAGAATCTGATGCGCTAAAAAGCATATATTTTGAAGAAGTTATTAACGATTTTGCCCATCTGACATCTAGAAGGGTTCCTCTTCAAATAACATAGATTTTTAAGCACTAACCTGTAAATGCTAAAAGAGTTGAGTCGTTTCATGTGATTGTTAAAAAAAATAAATATTTAACCTTGTTTATCTTTTCTTTGGCTATTCAAACAAAATATTGTTCCGTCAAAGTCATAGGGGCCCCATTATCCTAATATGCCCAGGGCCTCCAAGAGGTTAAAGACGGCCCTGTTCGCACGTCGTTAGTGACACCGCTTAGGTCGAGGGCTTAGGGACAAGACAACGTAACGAAATGTCACTTTGACAATGATGGCCAAATTGCTGTGTTCAGTAACCCATTGAATACGAAACGAACACACATGAATGGATAAATATTTTTGCGAGTATTTGTCTTTTATTTTCTCTAAATTTCTTTTCTCAAAAAATTTTTGACTTTCATTTTCTCAAATTCCGTGAAGCTAAAAGCAAATTTTTGTATACGAAATTTTCATATAATTAAGTGTATATTCTTATGTCCTCTACTCTCAAGCTAAACCTTGAATTTAGCGAAATAAAAAGTTGTCTTTAAAAACCATTTGCATTTACTTGTAAAACGTATCTCAGTTCCACAATACCTTGTGCCGATTTTAAAATTCCGTCTGCAACAATATTTCGTTACGTTGTCGTGTCCCTAAGCCGTCGACCAAAGCCGTGTCCCTATCGAAGTACGAATAGCCACTTCGTAGTTTTTATTCTGTTTAACAAAATACTCATTTCAAAACTTAGTTTGCAAATAAAAAATCGTGAGTTTGGTGTCCAATCCTAAATGTTGGAAGAAGTAAGTTCCCTCTTCTTGTTTTTTAATGTGTACCTACTAAGTTCCCATAAGAAAGTGGACTTAGTTCCCACCTTACATAGGAACTAAGTCCACTAAGTGGTTATTGAGTGAGAAGTTTTCCTGTTCGCGTATTTTCCCGTTTAGGCGAAGTCAATTGGCCACCAAAATCATGCGATTTTACAGTGATAGATTTTTTTCTTTTGGGCTACGCAAAACACCGTGCTTACGCGAATAATCCTCCAACTCTAGTCGCATTAAAAATCGACATTACTCAAGTTATGGTCGAGATACCGCTCGAAATGCGCGAAAAAGTGGTTAAAAATGACCTCAAACGAATCGCATGCTGCGAATCTTCCCGAGGCGGCCATTTGAATAATATTGTTTTGGAAACTCAATGGCAAAGTCTAAACTTTACAATGAAACAAAATTTTCACCAAAAAGGTATCGTTGTGTTTGTTTTATTTAGCTTTACTTTTTTTTTAAAACCGAAAAATTAATGACTCTATAAGGATCTGTTAAAACTATACAATTTTGAATTTTAAGATTATTACCTTTTCTGTTAGACAAAATTTCAAAACGAGTGAATGCGTTCATATAAATAAAACTTCTTTCGCAGACGTTCGATGGACTGTTTTCTTTCATTTTTAGCATAAACATTTCATTCTGAGTAAACTTTGAAATTTATTTGTTATAAAAATGTGTTTTTTTGTTCACTTTTATGCAATTTAAATAAGACAATTTTTGACTTTTCCCTTTTTTAAGTTTATCGCTCGTTTTCCGCTCAATCACTGGATAACTGGTGCCTACTTCCCCTACTTCCAAGGTTAAAAATGCTAGCCAGCCTGTAGTCACTGACTGTATCCTCAAGGGCTTATTATACTTGGTTTGAAGGTGCACCACGTAATAACGCAAATATCCGCCCATTGGCTTCTTCAAGCACGACTACCATCCGTGATACTTCTCTCAGGCTCTGACTCATCCTTCCCGATGCTCAAAATGATACGTTTTTTAACCGACAAATATCAGCACATTAACCCAGTTAAAAGCGCCAACCTATAGCTAGCCCATAGTCATCTTTGTGATACCCTATGGGTTCATGCATCAGTCATCTATATTCTCACATCACTTGCTCACATCTCAATGTTTTCTCAAGAATAAGCAAACACGAAGCAATCAAAATCAGAGAAAAATAAGCTCAAAGCGGCGAGGAATAAGAAAACAAAAAAAAAATCGCACACGTTTATGAGAACCAACTTCTGACGGCGGCTTGAGCAATTCTCACGGAAGTAAAACGACTTCCATTGCTCTGTGTGTGAATGGACATAAATTTATCGTTTGCATTTGGTTGTGGTTTTTGTTTCTTTCTGTTTGTTATTCGCCCGTTTTTGCTCATTACCCTATCTATAATTGTTACAAAGAAAAGAGCGGCAGATACTTGACAAAAAAGTCATATTAATTGAATTATGCAAATCGCGTGTGAACGACGACGGCGAGCAAGGGATAGGTACCTCTGAGCTCTGATGCCATCCATTTCCTGAAGCCCAATTTTTTATGGCTAAAGGGGGGGAAGTCGATCATGTTATCATATTAGAATTCTGGAATAAATTACACATCTCTGTGTGGACGGCCCAATTTGACGGATGTCCACCCAAATCACATAAATCCCACAATTAGGCTCATCCGTTTGACATGCAGGCTCCCAGTCTCTGCTGTAAAATTTGAGTTCAGCTACAAAACAATTTCCTGAAACTGGGCATTTGATTAGTATTGCACCAATAAATTAATAGGACGCCAAACATGTCGGACTTGAGGGTGAAAATGTGCGGCGATCTGGTATCTGGTTGGTGTAGTTCCGTTGCCGATATTTACGACTTACGAGTATATGAGCGATATCTGCATAAATCTACGTTTGGATATGTTTATGGTGCTGAGAAGTGCTCTGACTTATGAGTGCCAGTTGATGGCGTCGTTTTATGACGTTTAATTCATTTGAAATTCACTCTCAGGTATTTATTCGTATTTAATAAGCTTCTTTCAACAACTGAGTTAGCGGGGGTATATATGCTTTATACGGGCTGTAAGGAAGCCTATAAAGGTGTAGAATGCATGGGAGTGCGCTTTGTGGAAATATTTACACGGTTGGCGTCATTCTTCGATGCAGTATTAATTGTCATGGCCTAATGGAAATCACATTCGTGGGAGAGCTTGTGAGAATTCTTTATTTTTATTGCAATCATTAAGGGTTTTGCCCGTGGCCATTTAATTTTGTGTCCAAGAGTTGAACCTGAATTCCATCGCTCAGTAGTTCCAGATGAATAATGCGGCCCTCAACCAAGACTTTTAAGAATCTAGACTAACTGCTATCGCTACTGATCGATCTTCCTTTTTTATACGCCGAAATCACTTTCAAGGAGCTCTTGTAGAGAATCCCGGATCGAGCTGCTTGGCGAATCCCATGTCGACATAAAAGATGGCGCATCCGTTACATATTTCGGCTTTAACCACGTGAAGACTAAGTCCAACTTTGAGCTATTGAATGTTATGCAGATTCAATTGAACCTATACAATAGACCCAATTAAGGACGTTTTTACTGCGTAATTCATAACGCGTATCATGGGGCTCTCTTTCAGAAATCAATTTTCTGATGTCGACGGTAAGTACTTATTGATTTGGACTGCGAAGCGACATTGCAGAATTTCTGTCTCTGAGCCGATCTTCACATCAACCAGCTTATCATTAAATTTTCATTGACGAAGCGCGTACAACTCAAAACGCGTACCCATTCCATACTATAAATGCATCCACATTCTACATACTTTGTTTTTAAAGACTTTGTGGCTAATCTTCCACATAAGCACCTTACATGCATCAGCCGCAGCCAGATTATATAGTCCTCTACTATAGTCGGATCGTAAAAATCTAAACTTGTTGTTTGTCCATATACACAACTTCTAATCAGGCTTACACATGTCAAAACCTGGCGACAAAGTCTGAAATTGTCTTTTCTTCAATTTTTATTGAATGTATCTGCATTTTTATATTCGTATTAGGGATCATTAAAATACCACTTAAATGTGCGATCTTTTCACCGTCTCTAAGTGAAACCTAAACCTATACCTATTCATATGTAGCGGTATCGAGTATAGTCCCATATAAAACTCATAAAACAGGATAAGTATCCGGGATATCAAATGTCAGCGCGTCACACGAGAAAATAACCCTTCGCCTTCGTCTTACAAAAAAACGAATCTCTCTCCCACTTATTGATTCACTTAGAAGTGCTATAAAAAACGCCAAAAAGTTGGTTTTATTGATTCGAATTTGGGGAGGGGGGTGGGTAATATCCCAATATTGGGGCGTTAGTTTAAATTTAACGTCTTTTCTTTTTGGTAGTAATAAAACAATTATTGTCATCGAGATACAACTAAAATGCGATTAACTCGTAGTCGCCTTTTACCGCTTTGTCAGCTTTATCAGTGTCGCTTTGTGTTTTTATTGTTTTATTTGAGACCGAAAAAGAAAGCATTCCTTTCAACATTTGGCCATCAATCGATGAGGCATTGGCGTTGGAAAATAATAAAAATCACCAAGGCCAACAATTTGAGATGGCTATCTGTTGAGGTGCTGACACTAGAAAGGAGTTTTGAGGTGTTTTTTTTTTTTGTTTTTCTTGTTATACAAAAAAATGTTGGATGAACTATAAAAGTTGAAGAGCTGGTTAAGTGACCATTGCAAGTACCTACATGGTGTGTGGGTTGATAAAATCTTTTTCCTTTCGCTGAAGGATTTTTATGGACCAAAGATTTTTGTTTTATTGGAAATGTGATCCGATATCGGCTGTGGTTTTACACTGACACTTAGCGTCAAAAGTGAGTGATAAATGCACTTACGATTTATGGTTTTCCATCCAAAGTGGCTGCCCTTCCTGATTTTTTATTAGAGTTTCGGGTGATTAGTGTACTAGATTATCCTGAGTTCATATATTTACTTTCACTGAAACTTTTGATTTGCAGCAGCCCAAATGCTGAATCAGTTGTGAAAATATGACTGCGACCTTTGGGATACCTCTGACTCAACGCTTTAAAAAAAAAAACCTATATACTCAAAATATTGGAACCGAAAATTATCCCTATTCACGATGACCACATTTGTTAAAGCAAAATAGGACTATTTGATGAAAAATAAACCAAACTGTTTGTCATTTAGTTTTTGTGTACAAATAATTTCAACGATTCTATAAATTTTTCCATCGCAAGGATTAAACTTATTAGGACAATTGTGTTGCTTTACTGTTGTCCAACATCCTGTGATATTATTTTTATGTCGCCCAAATACGTTATTGTAATGAAAGTAATAGTTCCGAGCGTTACGCAATTCACATGCTACTTTATGTAATTCGGTCAGTTCAAAATCTGAATTCAAAAGTAGGCGCAGATGGTTGGGTGGGTGGTGAACTACTAATCGAAGGGTCACAGGTTCGAATCCCGCAAAAAACCCTAAATGCCAGCTCTGGGTTTTTTCACTGCGCCACCTCTGGCGAACGTCTGACTAACATCCGAGAAAATAACTGTCTTGAAAGAGCTTCTCAATCGGCCGTTTGGAATCGGCGTAAAATTGTAGATCCCTTCTATTCGTTCCAAAAATTCAAAGTTCACACAAAAAAAATGGTTGCCAGAAGCTAGTCCCAGGAAAAAAAAATAACCGCAATGATTGACGTTTGGGCCAACCTTACCCTTTTTCACTAAAGTGCTTTATGGTACAAGACGTCCAGCGATTGTCCTTGCGACTTATTAACTGTCATAGTAAATGCGAGATGCGTGGGAAATTAAAGATGCTTACAAACCAATGGCCAATCATTATGAGTTAGAGGAATCCGCCCAATTAAATTGTTTGCCTTGAATTTTCCTGTCAAAATTAACGCTTTCATGACATTTGATTTTGGATTCTACACAATCAAATCAAACTCGACCCGTTAAAAGGTTTCGGTGGATTATAGCTGAGCCAAATTTTGATTTCAAATTGTGTAGTGGTATATGCCCGGAACATCCAAAGAATTTAAAAATTAAACAATTGAATCAAGTTTTGTTGTATTGGAAACGACACTGCCCGTTTTTCTATACAGTCTAATTTTTTCAGAGTGCGGGTCCTCATACAAAGTTATTTTCCCAATCTCATTAAAATTTAATTTTTACTACAAGAAGAAGCAAATGTCCTTCCTTGGGCCAATACGAATCCACCAAACCCAAAATCGTTAAAAACGAATTATTCATTTTATGAGGGTTATGAGGGCACACACGGCCGTCTGTCTCTTTTAAATGTAGCTGTACAGTGTACACATCCGATTTTGCCCGTGTCTTTCGTTAGGACCTATCGGGTCTATAACTATAATAAGTTAACATTGAAATCGGTTTCAGAGATCGACAACAGCGTTGTTGGATAAAGTCAAAAAAATGGAAAATCAAAAAAAAAAAAAAAAATTAAAATTTTGTTCGGCAACGGCTGTAAGTACCCTTCGTGTCCTCCTCGTACAGCCCGTATCATTCGGTCGCTGACACAGACCACGATCATTAAGTCCACGCTCGTTCTAGGCATTTCGCCTAAAGTTTATCGGTGATTTGTTTCTCAAGGAGTCGTAGGACTATTTGAAATTGAATAGTGTGATAAGAACGAAATTTGGCAAATTAAAATCATCATCTTTTTGTGAAGTAGGGAAGCAATTGTTTTCTTTTGTGAACTATATTTAAAGCATTTTCTTAAACAATAATCAAATACACTGCATTCTTGTTTGCTAATTCGTCTCCGTTGTTCAACGCCCGAACATGAATATTAAATATATTTTTTACGGAAAATATGCATAGGGATAAGTTTTTGGCTCTTAATCAGCCTTACCAATTTTCAACTTTAGTCTGGGAGCTTACACAAAGACTCCACACTTTCCAAAATGCCTTTACCATTAAACCAAAATAGTTGCCAGAATATCGCTTACTGTAGGGTCAAATGTTAATGTTGAGAAAGCCATGTCTATCTTGGGCATTAGCTAAATAAATCTTTCCTTAATGTCATTTTCAAGACGATTGTTGCCCAACCATCAAAAAATATGGCACTGAATCTTGTAATACGAGCGAATTTAAATACCGTGTTGTTCAGCCTGAACACGAGCGTTTAAATTGATTACTAATTTTGGTAAAATGTAAATTAAATTGCAAAGCCGTTTTTTCTTATAAGGGCCGATGTTTGTTCTATAGATTTTAGATTTGTTTTTTTAGATTCAGATTTATCTATTAATTTCGTAAATATTTCAACAATGATTAATTAACATTAAATCATTAGGCATGCCATTGCCATGTTCTATGTGAATCTTGAAAAGCTAATCGTTAAAGCAATACTCCCAATACATCTCAAGCATCTCATGCCATTCCAGCTCAGACAAAATTTTGTAACGCTCACAACTTTTTATAAACATGTCACTAAACAGTTGTAGTAAATGTGGTTTCCGCAAAAAAAAAAAAACAAGTGTCATCCCGGCCATCCCTGATCAACTGTCACTGTTGTCATAATGACTTAAAATTCAAACCAACATTTATTTTTACTCTCACAATGAGGGACCTTCGGACTTCTAGGTTAGTAATTCTGACAGCTGACTGACTTGATGCATTTCAGTTGCCACTGGCCCAAATTGTTCACGTGAATAGTTTTTTCAGTCGTCGTTTAACAAGGTGTAGCCTACAAATCTACAAATCTAGCCAAGAAAATCCTGCCTTCATACTCAGTTGGCATTTGGAAGTGTCAAAACTAAAAATAAAAAGCGAGACTATTTTAAGTTGATGAATCAACGCGTTCGTATAACAAGTCCAGACAAATCTAGTTGACGTTTTTTCATGAAATAGGTATCCGATCGTCCCCAGTACCCCAGTAGTTAAATATAATCTTATTTGATTGTTAGATATTGTATTGTATGGAGATTGGAGAACTCGGCCAACCCTGCTGTCATTCCATACTCCTCAGTCACCGTCTCACCGACTTGTTGTTTGTTTTTTTATTTGCACAGTCAATTTGCATAACTCGGTCAATCACACGCAATAAAAATAAAATAACAACATCCACCTGAAGTCGGTTGCTATTTACAGCACGCGTGCCCTCACCCATCTGCCTTCCGACCGCAATAATTCGCAAATTACCAGAGAACAACAACACTCGCCGGACTTGCGAATTGCGATTGGAATCTCTTTTCCGTTGAAAAGAATTTAACACCAAAGTGTGACTGTGTGTGGTATGGTAACGAATGGTTGCTTACCTTTTGCAAGGAATTTAAACCGCCGATGTCATGGGAGATGGAATGAAAGGGACCGAATTGTGTTTACATTCCGGCAGAGGCCACAATTCTGCCACGGAAATCACGTTTTTATTAATAGCGCGATCGATTCGGAAGGGTGTCTCTGTCTATACGGACGGGTTCGAGTCATTAATCTCTCGCTTTCCCGACATAGTGTCAGTCGGTGATATTTATATTTTTGTATTGTTGCTATTTGGGTGCGAAATTGACCCAATTCACAAGTCAACTCATACTTGGAGTTGTTTACAAAAAGATGTGGCGCCCACCACATGCCACGTCCCACATCCCTTTAGAACGATTTTGTGAATCACTTCGCCATCGCAAGTGCGTGTAGTGTCATTCTCGGTCTCGCAGTTAATAAGGTCGTTTCTTTGCATTTGCGCAGCTTTTGCTTGTGTGTTGTTCTTTCACTTTTCATCCATCATTCTATTGCGCGTCTTGTTTTCCTTTCGCTTACAGTCGCAGAAACTGCGTGACGGAAAACCTTCTCTGACGCTACTGGCTACTGAGGCTGACTTTGATTGTGGAGTTGTTGTCGTATTTTGTTCTCGATATTTCTATTTCAGTTTCGTTTATCCGTTTTTTCGTTATGTGAACTTAGCTAACGGTATTCGATGCGAATAGAGTTATTGCGTAGGCAGTTGCTTGGGTTGTTTATCGTTTTGACAATTCATCACAATGAGTGTGCTGTCGCGTAATAGATGTAAATTTTACTTTTTCTTGGACTTGTTGTTTGCTGATTGTTATTGCAATTTGCAAATTGCTTCATTAAGTAAGGGAAAGAAATGAGGGCACAATAATTGGAATGTGGATGGGGTCTATAACTATTGACAACACTCTAAATGCTCAAGTGCTGTTATTGTATTTAGGAGATGTCTACACGTAAAGGGTCTTTTTTTCTAGAGGTAGGTATAGAAGTTTAAATTGGCAACACTAGTTTAACTGGCGGCCATTTTGTCAGCTGTCAATTGATTTATATTAAGTTTGGTTTGACATTTCAACATGAATAGACTGAAGCCGGAACGACGCTTCCAAATTGAGCAAAATTTATTTTGAAAATCATGGTTCTGTTCGAAATACGTATCGCGTACTACGTCAATTTTCATAAGCGAATTTTGTTTAGCAATGAAGCTCACTTTTGGTTGAGTGGTTATCTACGTCAATAAACATAACTGCCGTATTTGGAGTGATGATAATCCTCAAGTGTATGTTGAGACACCGTTACCGTTACAAAAACTGAGTGTTTGGTGTGCTTTTTGGGTTGGTGGAATAATTAATCCGTGCTTCTTTGAAAACGATGCTGCCCAGAAGGTTACAGTCAATAGTGTCCGTTATAGAGCCATGATTACTGGCTATTTCGTTCATCAATTTAACAAATATGATGTACAGGAGCTGTGGTTTCAACAAGACGGCGCAACATGTCACATAGCTCGTGCCACAATTGATTTATTGAAGGAAACGCTTGGTAACCGCATAGGGAAAGGGTGCTACTGGGTACTGGTTCCTTCAAATTGCCTGCTTCAGCAAACAAAGAACCAAAAGCCAAATCTGCTGACAAAAAGAAACCATCCGCAAAGCTGAAAGCTTCTGCAGCTGGTGAGAAAAATAGTGTGACATTGCGGACCCGTGAATTGGCCTCCAAAATCGTGCGATTTGACGGCGCTTGACTATCTTCTGTGGGGATATGTGAAGTCGCTAGTCTACCCCGAAACGATTGACCACTTGGAGGACAACATTCGCCGCGTTATTGCCGATAACGATAACAAATTGTGAAGATCGGAATGTAGTTTTAGATTTTCAACATAAAAGTTTTAAGCTGTAGTCCTCTGGAAATAAGTCCTTAGGAAACGACGTTCAAAGTACAAATTATTCTGCCATGGTACAACGTATCTAAAGAATTGGTCAGCTATTGGTTTTCTGGTGCACAAGTGGCTGAAGACTTGGTCTTAGTGCAGCGTACCCTATGCTAGTCGAACCGATGGTCTTTTTTATAAGCTCTCCAGTAAATAAATTAAGTGAACAAAGACTTTCAGCTATACTAGACTACGATGGCTAGTTTTTATTTCATCGCGATCGGCCAGCTTATTCAGAAGAGATCTTTGGTGTTGACGACTTTATAGATAGGCTAATACGCCCTCATGTGATTCCTTAGCATAATTCTTCCCTTAAAATTCTGTACACGACATCGGATCACAAAACAAGCTCATGAACTACGGATAGCAATACCCGTTTCTTTGAGAATTTATTAGTAACGCCCTGTCAAGAACCACTATAGGCGAACTTTAAGAGCCCTCCCAGGTGAAAACATCGCCTCACCTTAAAAAGCTCGACCCAATTGTCGGATTCACTGGTCACAGCTCACAAGGCGCTTAAGGCAATCAACATCCCACATGGCAGAGAATTGGAAATAAATCACTCAAACCCTTGGGTGCCACTAAATACAAATATTCCGACTCGGTGGCTTCCTACGCAGGTCAACGTGATTTATGATTGGCGTCTACATTCCTCTGGAACACAACACTCTCGGCTTCTGGTGGACCTACTCCAATCCAAATACCCTTCATTAGTTAATCGCAGCATTAATAGAGGCAGCGTCTCTAAACCTACAACTCTCATTAAAGTGTGACGACGGCAAATGCAAATCCACTACTGCGACACAGAAATCCACACGAAAGGCGTATCGTAGAATGTCACCTGCACACACAGTGAAAACTGGACCACAACAACAACAGCGATATAGAATCGGAGCAATCTGAATAAATGTTTCCATAATGGGGGCCAACTAAACTGCAGAATAAATCAATCTCACCAAAGGTCCAACACAATTCTGTGAGCGCCTGCGCATTTCAGCTAGAGGCAGTGTGCAATTAACTTATCGAACGGTCGGTGCGGTTATTTATGACCGCGAGATACAACAACCGAGACCCATCACTGACGTGCATACTCGGGTAGACCTAAAAATTCAACTTGAATCTACAGATGCGCCCCTTTGCGTATCGCATTAATGGTCCCCGACAATCCAGATCGAAACGCGCTTAAGGGGACGGAAAATAGTCCATCAAGCTGGATGCCACTGCGCCAGCGGACTCTTAAGTGGCTTCCAGTGTTTTATGGTCGCCGTCAAAAGCTCTCCAAATATAAACAAAATCAATCTAGTCGCGGCCAAAATCGATTCTATAACACTATGGATATACCCGATTTGGATCCCGCTCCAAGCCCGGGGTTAGAGCTTCGAAAACAATTTCGAATATGTTTCGACAAAAAAAAAATGTTTTATGTTGGGTATTTTATTTCCCACCGAACTTAATTAATTATTGTGATGACAGGAGATTAGCATTTATTTAAGAGTTAATTTAATATTCCACAAGCGAGCCGTGGAATTCGAAATCGGTGTAATTTTTTGTAAGCCAACGTCTGCCAGTGTATGTGGGCGTGGAGTGCTGGGATAGGCTTAAGTCAGGTGGCTCTGGCATATACCTATAGTGAGCTGTTTTTTGTGTATCACCTGGTCTTTTATTGTCATCCAGAAAGATTCTTTTTGTGTTTGTGGACGAAATTTACATTTAACAAAATAATCTAAGCTGATTAGGTCGGCCGGAGCTTCATCGACAATTATTTAGCTAATGCGGCGCAAGACAATGGAGATTTCTTGTAAACAGTGTGATTGGATTCGATTTTAAACATTTTTTAACACTTAAAGTGCACATCACTTAAGACGTGGACACGGTATTTGGGCGATAAATGTGCGTTTTTATCAGAACTCTCGCACCTTGAATGGAAGAGCTTTAGTCTTTAGTGTGCTGTAAAAGTTTAAATCGATAACGATCGACGAATTGCTTGGGGAAAGTCTAAGGTGTGACCCTAATCTTGAACTGAAATAACTTTTGAAGATCATAGGCAGAATTGTTGAAACTTCAGCTGCAGGTGGAAGCTCACAAGACCTTTAGCGACCTTGTGATGGTGATGGATAAGCTTAAATGTCTGCCCAAGAGGATTATGTGAAACGAATTGAATGATTGAATGACAGATTTCAAATGATCAAACAATCGTTTAAAAGAAGCCCGATGGTGCATAATCAGAGGCTTTTGTTTTCAAAAACTGCTGTCGGTAGTAGCTTGGGCATTATTTAACACACACTAGCAAAAAAATTGTCAGAAAACTAATTAAGAAAACAGTGCAAAAATACGTGGAGTGAAGTGCCAATAAATGACAGAAAAAAGAGTGTCAAAAACGCATAGAACTGATCGGAAAAAATCGTCCTAATACCTATTAAAAAAGTTTAAAAAAATTGTAGAAACGTGTCTGAAAATACGTTGAAAGAACGTCAAATAATCATGGAAAAACGTCAACAATTCGCGTTAAAAATGAGCAAATGTATCCAACAAAAACAAAAAGTGTTAAAAAACGAATCGAAACCCACTTCAAAAAAGGCGTTGACAAAATTTCTTAAGAGAATACTTGAAAAACTCCTCAAAAAACATTTAATAAATGCATCCAAAAACATTTTACTAAAGTGTCAAAAAACGCATCAAAAAACTTTCGAAAAACGCGTACAAAACTCGTAAATAACGTCTGAAAAAAAAAAAACAATTCCAAAAACGTATCAATCATTTTTTAAAAATTAGCCGAAAAACGAGTGAAAAACAATCCAAAAAATGTGTGATAAAGCGAATTAAAAAAAGAATCAAAAACTCACAAAAAACATATGAGAAACGAATCAAAAAAGTGATAAAAAATTAACCAATAAACGCGTCAAAAATGAAAAAAAATTGGTTGTAAAACATCTCAGAAAGGGAGTTAAAAGCCCCCCGAAAAAAATATTTAAACATGTGCCAAATGAACATACCAAAAAGTGCATTGAAAACCCGTCAAAAAAAAAACTTTTTAAGAAAAATCCAAAGCTACATCAAAAAACTATCGGAAAACCTTCTCAAGAAACTGTTCAAAAAACCCTTAATTATGAAATAATGACTGGAAACTAGTCCAAAAACGGTCCAAAAACAAACGAAAATAAAATTTTAAGTACCAGAAAAACGCGTCAAAAACATTCCACAAAAAATTGGTCGTAGTGTCAAACAGAGGGAAACACTAATCATTAAAGAACGTTAAAGGGAAAATCGGACCAAAAGTTATTAAAAACGTTTAAAAAACGCCTTAAACAATGAGCGGAAAAACGAGATAATGCATCAAAAACACCTATAAAAACATCAAAGACATGTTAAAAAAAAGTCCAGAAAATCAATTCCAAACGAATGGAAAAATTACTTAAGAAACTCGCCGAAAAACTCCTCAAATCAAAATAACACAAAAATGCGTTCAAAAACGTTTCAAAAAATCAAAAATCAAAAAATGGTAAAAATGCATTAATGTCAGACGTTCTGAAAAATGAAAAAAAAAAAAAATATACCTAACCTGAGACCCCTCGCTCAGTGGTCCAGCACAACATAGCCGGCCACAAATGTCCACTTATTGGTGATGGAATACTCAAACGCTGTCCACGAACTTGGTGCGCGATCGCAGCAGCAGTTTAAGGAAAAGTGGTTTTCCTGCCCATATTGCAGTCATACGCTCGTAACTTTCGTCATCATCGTAACACTGCCACTAGAATCGATAATCAGTAGCAAGGCCTATTCGCGTATAAAGCGTTCCGCGGGCATGAATATTCAATAGACAACCGGAACACTGCCCGCACTTCTAAAGACAGGAAGAGCTCAACCCCGTAAACGGTTTGTTGCTATCTTCCCTCATCAACAAATGTGACTTTTGCCAAAACAATGCTCATTCCTCTTTTTCTTTTCAATCAAAAACGACCGAGGCATTCTGATCCGATCGCTTATCCCTTTCCAAGAACATTTTGACGACGGCGCGAGTTAAGTATCCATAGCAAGACATATTGAGAAAAAAGATAACATTATTTGTATTCAATGATATCTTTAGTCTCTAGTACAGTCTTGCACACAACGCTACAATGATAACATATGTAAAAGAGATAATATCGTTTGTATACAATGTTGGAATATTATCTCTTCTTCATTATCAAGCAAGACGATTGTACGCTTGGGTCTCCTTGTAGATAGATAAGAAAAGTATATAAATACGACTGTATGATGAATTTATCAACAGTCTTATTGTAACTACATAGTAGCCTTAAGCTCCTTTTAGAATTAGTAAAAAGTATTTCAATAATAAAGGACATAGTTCCAAATAAATATTGTTTAATTTTAAAAGTAAGAAACAAGTGTTTTAATTGGCGATCCTGCCAGGAGGTTAAATATACTTTTTAACTTCAATCGAGCGGACCTCGGGAACAAGTAGTGAAATCTAGTATAAACAGAACACTCGCGTTACCGGTTACAAGAATTACCTAGCATAGCAGGTACAAATATAGCTTCTTCGTACGAAGCAGCAAAGCAATTCAGTGAAAGTGTATATGTGGAGAAAAAAAACACACAAATTCGACGACAACAGACACGAGTTCAAAATGGAACAACTCGCAGTATTAATGGCAAGATTAGAAGCTTTAGAAACCAGGAGCAACACAGTAACACAAACCCTAGAGCACACACGCACAGAGAATGCAAGGTTAGCAGCAATAATAACTAACCAAAATCAAATAAACACTAATTTAGAAACAAAACTAAATGAAGTAAAATCTGGATTAGGCATAGTACCAAACATACCTGTGCTAGAGGAAATAAGAACCACATATACAGATGGTAGTGAAATACAGTTAGACGCATTTAAAAGCCTACCTATTTTCAACGGCGATCAATCAAATTATCGGTCGTGGCGCGAAGAAGCATCCAGATTAATGGACAGCATTAAAAACTTCAAAACACACAGTAAGTACGCAGCAGCATTGACTATAGTGAAAAGTAAAATACAGGGTGCAGCCGCGAATGTGTTAACCAATTATAACACAATTTTTAATTTTGAGGCGATACGTAACAGATTAGATTATACGTACTCTAATCAAGAACCTCTATACGTGCTACAAGACATGATGAAAGCCATCACGCAAAAAAGAAGCACACTGTCTGAATACCACGACGAGATAAATAAAAATCTCAATTTAATAATATCAAAAATCACTATGTCAGGTGATCCGCCGAATATAATCGACAGACTAATTAAAAATGCTAACGACGACGCAGTTCGTATATTCATTGATGGTATGAGTGACAACTTTACAAGAGGATCATTATATTCAGCTACAATAAATGATCTAGAACACGCATTCGCAATTGCTCGCAGAATAGAACATGATAATGTGCACAGGCATTTACATCTCACTCAAGATAAGCACCACAAAAATATGCCACATGAACGCAGAAACGAAAGAAGACCAAATTATTCGAGCCAAACAACGAATTATCAACCCCAGAAGCAATACGATAATATGCAGCAACACAATCAAGGACCACAGCCGATGGAGATAAACTCGAGACAAATTGTACATGCACAGCGACAAAATTGGAATCAATACAAACCCGATGTATATAATCCACCAGCGAAACGTGAACACAGCGGGAGTTTCAACACACACAACAGACCGCAACGATCTTATCAGCAGAACTTCAAGCAGCAGAGAGTAAATAACTCCCGACAACAACGCAGAGACGATGTCAGCAGTACATATGCAGAAGCAGATGAAACGGAATGTATGGTAAATAATAACATAAGAATAGATCATTTAAACTAGTAGACGGGTTGCCCTGCTTAAATTTAACTAGTACTATTTCTAAGGAAATTTATAAAATTCTTATTGATACTGGTGCAACCCATAATTACATTAATAGAAAATGCGATTCTAGCGAAAAAATTAAAATTAAACCTATAAAAATAAAAACAATGCATGGTTATTCTATGGTAGATACAAAGAAAGTAGTTAGGATATTAAAGAAAAATATAACATTTTTTGAATTAGAGGATATTCAGTCTTTTGATATGATATTAGGATATGAAGGACTTAAAGTTCTAAACGCGGAAATAAATTTCAGTAATATGACTCTAACTACCATAAGCAGTGTCGAATCTATTCAGAAAATTAATTACATAATTGGGGAAAATAATATTTATAAAGCAGACATAGATAGACTGATGAAGATTAATAACAGCATAGGACCGTTACCCTTTACAGATACTATAGAAGCAAGCATTAGGACGACCAATGATAATCCGGTTTATGTTAAACAATATCCATATCCCATAGCAGATAACGAATTCGTAAACAAAGAAATACAGAAACTCTTACATGACGATATAATAGAAAAAAGCCATAGTCCTTATAACAGTCCCATATGGACAGTACCTAAAAAAGGTTTGGACGAAAAAGGAAAACCAAAACGGCGCATGGTTGTTGATTTCCAAAAACTTAACGTTCACACTGTAACAGACAGATACCCCATTCCGGATGTCAACATGACAATTCAAAATTTAGGTAAAGCCAAGTACTTTACAACATTAGATTTGGAGTCAGGTTTCCACCAAATTAAAATCAAAACAGATGATAAAGAAAAAACAGCTTTTGCTATAAATGGCGCAAAATATCATTTTAAACGAATGCCTTTCGGGCTCAAAAATGCACCAAGCATATTTCAGAGATGCGTGGACGACATTTTGAGAGACTTTGTAGGTAAATTCGTACACGTTTACATTGATGACGTATTGATATATTCTTCATCTGAGGAAGAACATATACAGCACATAAGTCAAGTATTCGACGTACTCAATAAAGCCACATTAAAAATATCTGATGAGAAAAGTAAGTTTTTTCAAGAAGAAGTAGAATACTTAGGTCACATAATCAGACATGGTAGAATCACTACGAACCCTGAGAAAATAGCAGCTATAGAAAATTTTCCAGTCCCACAAACGGTAAAGGATTTGAGAGGATTTTTAGGTCTTACAGGTTACTATCGTAAGTTTATAAAAGGATACGCAAGCATAGCCAAGCCCCTGACATTATATTTACGAGGAGATAACGGTAAAGTAAACAAAAAACAAAGTAAAAATATTAAGTTAAATCTGAATGATTCAGCATTAGAAGCGATTAGAATTTTAAAAAATTATTTGAAAGAACAAGTCGAACTTTTTCAACCGGATTATAGTAAACCATTCGAGCTTACTACTGATGCATCCAACATAGCTATTGGAGCCGTACTAAGTCAGAATAAGCAACCTATACACTTCTTGTCAAGAACACTGAGTAAGACAGAAGAGAACTATAGCACAAACGAGAAAGAGCTATTAGCGATCATATGGTCCTTACAAAAACTCAGAAACTACATATATGGTATAGCAGACCTAACCATATATACCGATCACCAGAGCCTTATATATTCTGTATCAGAAAAAAATCCCAACACAAAGCTGAAACGTTGGAAGGGAATCATTGAAGACTTTGGAGCAAAATTAGTTTATAAACCAGGAAACCTAAATCTTGTAGCTGACGCATTATCACGTCAACGCATAAATACTTCTACCATAGAAACAGCACATTCAGCTGAAAGTTCTTCTAATGATATAATAAAAACTGTGAATCAGCCTTTTAATGCATACACTGCACAGTTCGAACTTATTGAAGATATAACAAATAATATCGAAACACAAATCTATTTTAGTAACAAAATAAGACTCATAATAAAGTTTAAGGACAAAGACTCTTTACTAAGGCAGATGAAAGAAGTTATACAACCCCAAAAGATTGTAGCTTTGCATACGAAATTTGAAAACATATACAAATATGGTGAAAACATAAAAAAAGAATTCCCACTAGTAAGATTTATATTCACACCAAGAAAACTTCAAGACGTGACAAATTTGGAGGAACAACTAAAACTTGTAAGGGTAACTCACGAAAGAGCACACCGAGGGTTACGTAACAATATACAAGAAATCTCAGAGAAATATTACTGGCCCGATCTAAATAAACAAGCAAAGAGTTTCAACAGAAAATGCATAGCATGTCTATTTGGAAAATATGAAAGAAAACCTATCAGAGAACCTCTGAATAATTCAGAAATACCAACACATGTGGGAACACACATTCATATGGACATATACTTCAACGACAAGTATACTTTCCTTGTAACAGTAGATAAGTATTCTAAATATACAATCCTTCGGGAAATCGAAACTCGAAACAGACTGTACGACGTTATGGAAGAGGTCTTATCTAATTATTTCCCAAAATGTGAACGACTCATGACAGATAACGAGAAGGGATTCAAAACAGAAATGGTGAACCAAATGTGTTTGAAATACAACATAACTAAAGTAGAAACTCCAGTATACAGATCGACAGCGAACGGTCAGGTAGAACGTGTAAACGGTACAATAACTGAACTGTCTAGAATATTCACAATTCAGAATAAAACAAGACTTATCGAAGAAATATTTAGAACAGTGCGTGAATTAAATAATTCTATACACTCAGTTACCGGTTTGAAACCTAGAGACATTTTCTTTAATCAAAATAAATATAGCAATAGTGAAATTATAATAAATAAACTAAACTCAGCATCCAAAAAAGTGATCGAACGTCTAAATAAAGGAACTCGACACAGAGAGTATAAAAAAGGAGATAAGATAATGGTAAGAATCACAGGTCTTAGAAAGAAATCTAACGCCAGATACATAACAAGAATAGTAGAAGAAGATAAAGGAGACACTGTAATCTCTAAAGAAGGAATAAAAATTCACAAGGATAACATAAAGAATTATCATTTTTCAGATGACGAAAATATTAATATTCCTAACATTACTAGGAATTGTACAGAGTCAAGAAGGGCAAGGAAACGTTCAAATAACTGAGTTACTAAACAAGAAGTTTATACTTACGCAAACAGATGACGTGTATTTATTCAAAGAACAAACTTATTTGTTACATGCCACCAACCTGACTTCGATATTTCAACCTTACGTAAATATCGTAACTAGTAAATATCAACCTACACAAGAAGAAAAAATTTGGTTAAGTAAAATTAAGAATTTAGCAGACCAATTACAAGAACATACTAGGCATACTAGATCAATTAACTTTTTAGGAACAGCTTTCAAATATGTGTTTGGTAATCCTGACCATTATGACTTAGTTAACATAGAAACGAGTATAAATAATCTCATAGAAAACAATAATAAACAAAAAACTATAAATTCTAGATTTGAACAAATTTTGCAACAATTCGAAGGTCAGAGCCTTAAAGAACATTTAGTAATAGAACAAGTGTACGAACAATTATTATTATTGACCAGAACAATTAATGCAGCAAAAAATAATGAATATTTATCAGAAAGCCTAGACTTAGATGACATTAAAAATATTATTCAACATGAAATAATTCAAGTACCCATAATAAATATACTTGAGTACTCTAAAATATTATTAGCTAGAACTGATGAATTCTTCATCACAATATATAAATATCCAGTTCTAATTAAATCATGTAAATTGTATAAAGTAACACCTTTAAATTCAAAACATGGAAAAATCATTACAGATAAAACAATTGCCTTATGTAACCAAACTTATTTAAGAACAAGAAATTGTCAAAATCATCTAAGTAAAAACATTTGTGAAATTAACTTTGAAGAAGAAAATTGTCTTATTCCACTTTTAAAGAATATAACTTCAAAATGCAACATTAAACAAGAATACGATTACGACTTAGAAATTGAATCCGGTGTTATGTTATTAAGCGGTAAGCATAAGTTAAATAATCAAACAATTAATGGTATAAACTTAGTTACTTATGAAAATACTATAAATCTAGACGATAAAATATACAAAAACATGCATAAGCAAATTAAAGAAGTTATATTAAGAAATCATAATTCAGAGTCTTACATCGACCAAATAATTAAAGAAGATACAATGTACAAATTCGATAACATAGATACTTTAAAAAAACTAATTATTCCTTTTGAAGAAAAACCGATATTATCAACTATATACACAATTGTAACACTGATTGTTATTCTAGCATTTACGTACGTAATGATAAAAACTATACAATGTATAACAGATCGTCAAAAACAAAAAAAGATTGACGCATATAACAAAACTTATGAAAGAGAAATGTTAAAAATAGCGTCGAAAAATCGGGACGATTTCGTTTAACAAGGGGGGGAGTTAAGTATCCATAGCAAGACATATTGAGAAAAAAGATAACATTATTTGTATTCAATGATATCTTTAGTCTCTAGTACAGTCTTGCACACAACGCTACAATGATAACATATGTAAAAGAGATAATATCGTTTGTATACAATGTTGGAATATTATCTCTTCTTCATTATCAAGCAAGACGATTGTACGCTTGGGTCTCCTTGTAGATAGATAAGAAAAGTATATAAATACGACTGTATGATGAATTTATCAACAGTCTTATTGTAACTACATAGTAGCCTTAAGCTCCTTTTAGAATTAGTAAAAAGTATTTCAATAATAAAGGACATAGTTCCAAATAAATATTGTTTAATTTTAAAAGTAAGAAACAAGTGTTTTAATTCGCGCCATAACCGTCAAATTGTGTCACGCATGTCATAATTAAATATGCGCGACTTGTCCTAATTCCAGGGAGTGATTCGCCACCACTAATGTACACCCAGCTAAACTGTTTAGTTGTGCGGGCAATGATCGCTCGTCCGCCAATGCCAAGTCCAAGACCAAAGAACCGAATTACACGTCGTCGGCGTCGGTCAATGGTTCGTTAAAGCACCGACCCTCTAAAAGGAGACCATTAATGTCTACCGCTTTGGTTTCGCTTGCCTTGTTGTTGCTGTCTGCTGTGTGTTGTGGGTTTTTTTTTTAAATATGGTTTCGACTAATTTGTCAATGCTGTCAGTCGCTACTGGCACACTGTCAGTGACACAATCCTTTTATGCAACAGGTCATCGCCGTCATCAGCGATCGGGGGGAGACTTTGGTTAAATTGTTTTTGTGGGGAAGGTAACACCTACAAGTGAGTGTGAGTGTGCGAGGAAAGGCGAGCAACCGTGTAACTGCGGATATAGATCATACTGATGCAGATGTAGTTACATCCAACTCTGTCATTAAATATCCGAAGGCACGCTACTAGTTGTCGATCTTGAAAAATGCCCAACTGTCACGCAATGGAATGTAAATAATTTGTTCACGCTGTGTGGATACAGATGGACAGTGTCACACCTCCTAATGAAGATACAAAGTCTACACGACAGGATTAATTGGTTATAATTTGCAGACTAATGCGGAGAAATGGTAACGAGATACTAAGATGGCCAGTAAAATGGATTGATAGTGGCTCGGCGCTGGACATATAGCTTACGAAAAGGATGCCAATGGCACATGAACTTTTAAAATCGTTTGTCCACAACTAGTTTTTTTATTGTTAACTAATTGCATGGCTGGGACAATTAAAAACAAATGTCCTGTTGCAGACAGAGACGGTTAAAGAGAGAATTAGAATTGATGACGTGTAGTTTCAGTGATAAATTGATAACGGAAATATTAACTTTATCAGATGACTTCATTACTTTAGAAGTTTATGTATATTCGGTGGAATGCGGGGGAGCGATAAGACTCCGGTTGAGCCCCCGTCAGTACATAAATTACTTTGTAATGCTTTCTTCCACTATGCTAATTCTTGAAAATGTTTGACAAACACCCTTGAACATGTAGGTGCCTTTCATTCATCCCAGAAAATAAAATTCCGTTTCCTTTGACCCAATCTAAGACCCCTCGCTAAAAGTCCCGCTCTCTTTTACCACAGCAGCGGACAGCACATCTTCATACTCTCGGAAATTCCATCCGCTTAATTGTGTTGTGGGTGAAATATATTTAGTAAACTAGAACATTTGTGTCTTCTCCTTTCATAATAACCTGAATAGCAGTGCCCCCATATAAGTGCAGATTAATAAACTTTACGACGCACTAAGGCCACAATCCAAATTAAATCGAGGATAATGCTTTGCAAAACAGTTACCACCACTGGTTCGGTGGAATATGAGCTGGCAAATTAATTTCTTCTTTATACAAAAAATATTCGAACCAAAATGGTTGGTTTCGAATATAACTACCATGACCGAGCAGATAGCGTAATAATAATTAACGAGAATGTTCAACTGGAACACAACGTGAAAGGCTGACAGACAGACAGCGAAGACAAATAGCCGCACATGTGGACGGACATTGATGCGAATTAATTAATTTCCATCTTAAAGTTGAGTGGTTTTGATATGCATGTTTTTTCCGTGAAGCTTGGAGTCTTGTTCGAGGGCTGCGGACCATGGGGATGTGACGGAAAAATGTTTTTTTTATTTTGTGTGTGTTCCAGGAGCGGTAGGACGAATTTGTATGTGCTGTGGGGCGCCACGAGTTGTGTAGAGTCTTCCTGTTTTTTTTTAAACTTTTTGGAGAAAGTTCACATATATTTTTTTTAAATAAAACAGGAGCTTGGGTCACTGCACCCAAAACTATTAAAAGCGAGGAGTGATCCCATCGCAAGTAAGGGGAAACTGAGCTCTAAAACAACCCTTCTTAAACTCAATGCCAATCGGTTCTATGTATCTGCAATAAATGTTTTTAGAAGAAGAGCAATTGGAAGTGTTGATTACGAACTCCGATTTAGTCCGAAATTTTGCACTTTAGAGCTTCAAATTTAAATTGATTTTTGTTTAATGAATTCAAAACATCTAACTAGCTGTTTGATTTTATACGGTGTCCTTTCTGAAAGCCAGCGACACCTTTTAGGACCGTTTCTGGAAATTTACAAACGGAACCCTGGCTTGTCTAAAGTGACAAATTGTCACAGAGAGCTACTGGAGTTTTTTAAAACCGCCAAACCGAAGCCAAAACATCGGTTTAAGGATAGAGGCGGATAGTTTTTGTTTGTTGTTAGTTATAATTAACAGCACGATTCTGGCAAAACCTCACTGATACCTCACAAGTCACAAAACCCACACAAGTTGAGGTGAAATTGATTCTGTGAGGTTTTCGTATTTTGTCAGCACACTCTCACAACTTGTGAGGCTCCCAAAAACAACCGAATTTGTGATCTCCTATGGAGCAGGTAACAAAATTCAAAACCACTCATAACGGCTTACAAGTGACAATCGTTATTGCATTTTATGGTCTTGGTTCCCTATTTCCACACACTTTATGACCAATTTGAAAGAAATCATGCTGAGGTGAATTTTTTGTGAGCTTTGTTGTGAGGTTTATCGTACAATCCGGAAAAAGTTATCGAATCACAACAAACCTCACAAGAAATCATCCTCATAAGAGCTTGTGACTTGTGAGGGCTCACAACGGCAGAATCGGGTTGTAAATTTACTTTGATATTATTTTTGTATTTGATATTATTTATATGACATCTATGAATAAAATCTGAACTAAGAAAGCTCAGAGCTTTTTGTGTTTACATTTTAAATTTCCAGAGCAATTATAAACAAATTTAGCCGAGTGAGGTGCTAAAAGAGCTTTTCCTTTCGAAACTGTCAGGAATTATATGATGGGAACTTAAGTGAACTTAAGTGAACTTTTAGAAAAGTGAAAGCTGGAACATGCTGGAGTTTTCCACAAAGTGAAAATTTAAAATTGAGACATAAGTATACAGAGTGTAGGTACTAGGGGATGAAGCAGAACATCCGATTTTTTCCACTTTTTCGTACTTTTTCCCACTTTTGTTTCGATGTAGTTCAGGCTTTACTCACCCTTTTAATACGCGTCCTTAACTGCTTACCGCAAATATATCTACACAGTTGAACCGAGACGCCAAGCCAGGAATGCCCATCAGTTTACCCTCCAGCCTACTTTCGGTCGTACTATGAAATATAGAGATTCTTTCATAAGCCGTACAACACGAATGTGGAATGCCTTGCCCAGCTCGGTCTTTCCCCCTCAGTGCAATTTGCAGACATTTAAAACCAATGTGCATCGGAATCTCCTATCTTCTCTATCCCAACTTCCTTAACGGCCGCGCTGTGTACTTCAAACTACACCATAAGAGTAGTCATAACCTCTTTAGCGCGTGTTAATTATAAAAAAAAAAGAAGGAAAACTTAATAAAATTCGCACTCGCTTCCAACATGAGACAATAGGTACTAGTAGCCAAATGCAAGTGTTGTTGGGTGGGTTTTTTCTGTGAGGGTCTTCTCCACTGCGCCTCCTCTCGCAAACACATAGTAAGTATCCGGGATTATACCTGTAAACTATGACGAAAAATCTGTGCAATTCAGCCCAACCGGAAGGTTGTCATAATCTTATTCCCAATCATGCAATTCTGTTTCAAAACGATGAATGCACAATCCATAGCCGTTTTTACAGACGGTTCTAAAATGGAAACTGGAGTGGGGTCAGGCGTCTTCTCCGAGTCGCTGGGTATTTCTAAATCAATACGCCTCCCCGACCACAGCAGTGTTTTCCAAGCAGAGGTCCTGGCAGTGACAACGACAGCCCGTGAGTCTGCGATAAATGCAATACCACCTGAAGGTATAACCTTCTTTATCGATAGCCAGGCAGCTATAAAAGCATTAACTGCAAGACAAATAAAATCAAAGCTTGTGAAATGCTGTCGCGAAGAACTCAGGGCTCTTGGCACTGTGCATAAGGTATTGCTCTGCTGGGTTCCGGGACATGAAAGTATTCCAGGCAATGAGAAAGCGGACGAATTAGCTAGACAGGGTTCAGCAGCTGTACTAGAACAAACCGATCCCTCTGTGAATATCCCGCCTTGCTCACTCAAGCTTGAAGCAGGGAGAAAAGCCACAAGGGAGGCGAACGCTAGGTGGACCACACTAGAAACTTGTCATACTACAAGAATGCTATGGCCAAGCTTCAATGAAGCAAGAACCGAGAGTATAATACGAAAGGATAGGAAATCCCTCTCCATCCTCGTAGGAATCCTAACGGGGCACAACACTCTGCGGTATCACATGAAGAAACTACGCTTGACTGAAGAAGAACTTTGTAGAGGCTGCGGTGATGAGGAAGCTCTTGAGGACACAACCCACTTCCTATGCCACTGCCCGAGCCTCCAACACAATAGGCACAGATTCCTAGGGAGACACTTCTTTCACGATATAGACGAGCTATTTAGCACACCAGTAGACAAGATAATGAGCTTCATCAAATCCAGAGAATAGTTTGTATCCAACGGCACAGTGAGTAATTGATCACAAATATTTATAGATAGGGTCAACACTCAACATGGGTAAGGGACAACCCTTTCCCCCAATGGGCATCACAATGGGTCAACATTGACCTGAGTGTGGCACGGAGTACTCCACGCCAACCCGCCTACCTAACCTAACCTAGCTACAGCCACACATTTCTGACGGTGCATTAAGGACGACTGCAGGAGCTAGACTGACAGATGCGAAAATCGAAATGTATGAAACAGCTTCTGACAGAGAAGAGAATGATCCACCGTTTCGAATGCCTTAGAGAAGTCCAACAATGTCAAAAACGTAGGGCTGTTTGCATCCAGAGTAACAGTTCAGTCTTACAACTTCTTTTTGCACGGAAGCCGGATTGAGCGGGTCTCAAAAGGTTTATAGTTGCAAAGATGCGCTGGTTTACCCTGAACTGATAATTGTACTCTCTCCCCAAGGACTGTTTTAAGAACTATCTGACACTTCATAGGAAACTTGCGTATTGAATAATCCGCCAAGCGAAGCCTGCTATTACATAGACTACTGTTTAATTCACAAGACCTTCAGGTACACCGCATGAGAGGTGCATTTTGCTGGAGCCCTAAAATAACGTGTAACCTTTTTAAACATGCCGCACTAAGCACCGTCTTAAATTTTGAATAGATTCATTGCCAGCGATGTATACTTCCGATTATAAAAGACCAAACTTTCGAATGCCCCAATACGTCTTCCTGTCTATATTGCCCGTTGAAAGATTTGACCAAATCCATCCCTGTTCCATTCACCACACCGGTAATGTGTTAATCATTTCGCAAAACAACTCAAACTCATTTCAATCCTCGTCACATCCGTCCGACTCTACATGGAGAAAGGTAAACGAAGATGTAAAAGAAAGCACCACAACAACCAACAAGCCATCACACAACAGCCAACACTATAGAATCTTATGGAAGAAGACCATCAGCGAACCCACAAAATGGGCATATCTTAGCCGCTAATAACGTTAATAATTTATTTAAATTAATAAGCCCGACTTAAGACCTAGAGAGGGGGCCATTTCAATCGTCGCATCTTCATCATCCACACACAAGATAGCCAACCCAAACGATCGAGCCATGATCGAGCCAACCTACCACATCAGATCTGGTTGGTTGATTAGTTGGCTGATTTATTTTGCTATTCCCTGTAGAGGCAACCCTTCTTCGTCTTTGGCAAAGACCATCATTTCAAGTTCCAAAAAGAAACCAACGCAACGTCGCGTCGGCCAACGAACAAGCCAGCGAAAAGGAATCGCGCAATCTTGCGCTTGTGTGTGGTAAAAGGTCATTGCCATTGTCATCAGCAGAATGCGCCAAGCTTGTGTTGTACTGTTGAGTAACACACTAACACACTGATCGGGCCAAGAGCGCGAGCGAATTCTCTTTCAAAATAAGCGAAACGATGTATGGATAAAAGAAAAGGAAAAGCTCAACAGGTGGATTGTGTGGGTATCTTAAAGAGAACCACAACGCTACGACGCTACGAGTGACTGAGACGAGCTTTTCTTCAACTGTAGCTGTAGCTGTAGGTAGCTCGAGCTGGCACACAGAAAGTGCTGTTGGCTATTACCGCTTCAGTGGAAACGGTTCTCTTAGTGAGATTCTTACGCTTGAGCGAAATCGCAAGTAAATAACTTTTTATTTCGTGACCAGCATCGAGACTGGATTTCTGTTGTGGTCTTTCATTTTCAATTCGGATGTCGTTGCGAACGCATGAGGCGGCCGATATTGCTATTAGGTAATATTCAGATTCAGAAGATTGGTGTGAATGGAAAAGCGCACGCTTGTGTCTTTAAACAGTCAAAACGGTTCGCAGTTCGCAGGTGAACTCTTTTGATTTTTATGCATGTCGCTCGCTGTTTTACTAAGCTTTTAGGTTCGTGACGGACTCCAGTTAAATTTTTAAATGGACGCAACAGGGGCATAGAGGAATCTTAAACTTTAATTTAGGGAACGGAGGAGACCTTACATTTTTTTACCATCGTTTGAATTGAATAGCACTCTTATGAGGAAGGTACTGTTCGATATTTTTCAGAACCTTAGGGAAGAATCCACATAACACTGAACCTTTATGAGCAACCGGGTTTTTCCGGGGAATAAACCCGACACACCTCACTTAGTAGAGCAGCACACTAACCACTAAAGCACTACGACTATACTTAACTACTTCATTGTAGACGAACACAGTCCCAAATGGGGTTAAGTCGAACATCTTTTCGAGCTCTAAAACAAACGTAACTGTTCCACAGCAATTGAAAATAACTATGCCACGTCCTAGTTCAATTTAATATAAGCACCAGCAGCGCGGTGAACTCTTAAATGTACAAAAAATATAAAAGGAATGAAATATTTTTAACATCTCTACAAACCAGTCGCCAACAATCACTGCGGTGCGACACTCACATTTATATAGACTGATCATTCCACCAATCATCATTATTTCAGAAAGTCCTCACATTAACAGTTAATTTGCATGTCACTGGCAATATGGAGGATTGCGATTAAATTAAGTGGAAACTATCAGATAAAGTCAGTTAGTTGCTATGTTTAGTATTAGCATTTAGATGCCGAGTATAGATACTTTCAACGAGAACTCTTCTAACTTGGCAATTACATTTAATTTCATGCAATTTATATTTTACTATATATGTTTGCGATACACCTGCACCTATCTGGCGGATAATACGCCACTCACATTGGCATACTTCTGCGATATGGAGAATTTATGCAAATATTTTATTAAGAGGTATGAAATTAAATGAAGATAACCATAATCCCGTGGGAGAGTACTAAAAAAAACAGAAGAAAAATCAAAGTCCAAGAGAAGCCGATTCATGAGTTACTTTGTCAACGTATCATAAAATCTTGATCGGTTTTTTTTCTTTTTTTAACTTGCGATACCCTTCCTTTTGCATCTTTGAATATAACAATCTCAGGCACAGAGAACACTGGTCATATACAGATACAAAATGGTGGGTATGGTTAATTACCCTTTCACTCCATGGGGCTTTGTCGTTCTGGAGCATCAACGTCAATTTTGTCATTTGGACAGTAAAATTGGAGTCAAAGTGCGAAGCCATTATAAATTCGATGACTTTTTGGCCCGGTGTAAAATTTGCACTTGTGTTCATATAAGAAAAGTAAAAAAAATGTAAATGATTAAAATAAGCATATAACAAAAAACATTTTACAAAATAATTTAATTTTCATTTATTAAAACGAATGAAAGCATTCCTCGATCAGGACCCCAATTCTAAAGAATTTTCACAGACCTTTTATCTGTTAAAATCTGCGATGCGATGCGAAAAACTGAAATTTGCAATCCTCGAAGTCCGCATACGAGAATTTCTCTTCGAATGTTACTCGTCTGTGTTTTCCATGCGGATTTGCATCTCGTATAAGGAATTATGAGTTTGATACTTCAAAAAATAATTTTTTTTTTTAATTTGAGTGTGACAAAATAAGGTTCAAATTAAAATAAATCAGACAATTTAAATGAAAGCACTTATTGAATGACATCCCTTTGCATTGAGAAAAATATGTTCAGAAATAGTGCCATTCGTTCAAAGCAGTCTTGGGGCTCTCGGAAAATCGAATCGAACAAGTGCTGAGCTCATTATCGCCCAAAGTAGCCACTGTGAAAGCCCATAAATATTATTTATTTTCTTTGTCAATCGAAAACAACAATTCCCAGACAATTTAAATTTGAATATATTGTGTTTTCTTCACAACCTATCGAAATGGCTTACTTGACTTGCCGTAAAATTCTACCTCATTCGAAAGGTGAATATAATTTTCGGTCAGGTGAAAAAAATACCGAACAGCTTTTAGAACACCAACTTTGTTTTATGCAAGCACTTAAGGCGAATTTGCTCGTATACCAATTATGTTATGCGGAATTTGAGAATTGAGGTGCAGGGAGCAATGGTTACAACTCATGCTACACTGCGCACAAATGTAAATAAAGTTCTAATTTAAAGGGTAGTACTTAGACTTCACTTGCAGTATTTGTAGTTTAACTATAAAAAAATCAAAGAGAAAATAAACATAAGAACGAAATAGTACATACGTGTTTAAATATTATGTCATGAAATGCCTGTGAGTTTTCATAGGTCTTGTGTTTAAAAATGAGTGGCAAAAAGACTTTAATATTTACTTAAAATTCAAGTTTATTGACAAAAAATGTATAGATACTTAAAAAGGGAGTTAACGTTGTTAGCTTTGTTTCTTTGCTTTTTTTTTTTTTATTTGTTTGATGATAGCACATCCATCATGTATAAACACAAAAACATACGACAATTTATAAAAATTGAGTCAAAATTTTTTTATGTAAATATGCCAAGTTTTTTGTCAAAAAACGGCTAGAAAATAAAGTTTTCTAAAACCAGATTTACAACAGGCGGTTATTAAACTTGCTTAACATAGTAAATCAACAAACTCTCAAAACGTTTTAAATATAAAATTACTCATTTTCTATGATGTAAAATAAATTATTTAATTTATTCATAGTACAACCAGCAGAAAAGTTTCGTCTTAATTTTATGAACTAGCCCTTAAATAAAATCAGATGTTATTAAAATATTTTTTTTGAGGAATCCCATCGATAATGATGATAGGTACTCGTTTTAGAAAATCTTAAGAATTGCCATATCTAAAAACCAATAAAGAAAAATAGTCAGATGTAAAATTTTGTAAGAAATCGGTTCGAATAAAGTTAGAAAAATTCGACCAAATTGTTTAAATTGCTTTAAAAAAGAAGTAGGTTCTTGTATAAATATTAATCAAAAAAATGAGTAGCAAATTAAGTTTAACAAGAAGTAATAAGACGCGTCAACGTAGTTACACCAGCTCGAGTCACAAAATCGAGTCAAAATAATATTCAAGAATCGCGTCGAAAATCGCTTTGAGTCCATAGTTGTATTTAAGACGGAGTCAAAAATAAATCTAAAACGCGTCCCAAATGTAAACAAAAAATCATTGGGAGTGACTCTAAATTCGCGTATAAAAATAATATTGGCTGTTATGACATTATGACCAAAAAACAGTTCTGAAAATATAAGTAAAATTATTAATAAAACTAGACCAATCGCATTTACAAAATTTCTACGCAATACGCAATTCTAAAAACGTTTCAAAAATTGTATCGGCGAAAATTACCTTTTAAAGTATAGTATACTGTCCAATGGACATATACGTTAAAATAAATAAATGTAAAAGGCTTCACCATCGAAATTTATAAAATTCTGAAAAAAGTATGGCCTTCCTTCATAAATCTAAGAATCTCCAATAGACAATATGAAAAGGTTAAGTCTTATCTGCACCTAAAAACAAGTAAAAATGGTTTTTAAATTCCCTTAAAAATCGAGTTAAAACATGTCACGAAAGCGTCCAGAATTGTTCTTAAAGAAATCAGCTTTGGGCTTTTTAATTAATCGGTTTAGTTTTTCAGTTGCAATGCTTTCCTGGAAATGGTGATGACACCGCTTTGGTGCCTGGTGTTTTCTGATGATCTTACGAACTCGACCTAATCTCCTAAGAACTGTTCGAAAAATTATAGTTGGTGGAAAAACGTAGAAAAATGGATAGCTTACTTCTAAAGTGCATAAACTAAGTAACGTACTGAATAATTTTTTGAAGAAAATATGTCATTTAAATTCGTCATTTTGTGACAAAATACGCGTAAATAAATATAAGTTTTAATTGGTTCTCTTAGCTGATATCATACTTTGTTGTTCTAAGTAAAAATTGAAACATACGAGCATCAATATTCACATGAAAAATATTTTTTTCTTCTTAAACACGTCCTGTATTTTCCAAACCAGTGTTAAATTTAAAGATCTGTCTTGACGCTATTGGTGTTTAGGATATTACCATCGTTCTCCGCCTCATCATGGTTTGGCCAAGAGTAATTCATTTAATGCAACATTTTCCTAAACACCTCTGGAAATTCTTTAAATAAAATACAATTGAGATGTTTTTTTTAAACCTCCTCCTGGTGATCCTGGGTTTTTCGTATTTCGTATTTCGTATTTTATTTACAACAAATATTTCACATTAAGATTACAATCTTATTATTTGTGAAGGCTTAAAGGTTTTCGTGCCTATGGAAGTAGGAGGGTTCTAAGTTCAATTCTGAATTTGTTTTTTAACTTTACGACACATGGAGTAGGTACCAATTTGATGTTTTCTGTTTTAACTGGAAGGTGAAGGTGGTTGCTGTTTAATTTATGGTGTATGATTAGAACAATAAGAGCAAAAGTGGACGATAGTTGCTAAAATGAAGTCTTGCGTAGTGTTATTGTATTTTTATTTATACCGTATGTGAACACAGATCGGGCTTACCGATGGTAGTAATTTTAAAGAAATATTTTTGAACAATTTTTTAAATCACCGTTTTTGGTTATTCGAATGGAAATATCAATATTACTCCGAGTTTGCAATTTGGTCCATGTGCGCTTTCAGGTAAACAAAAAAATTCTAAATGCCTTTTTTTAATATGTACCTATCATCTTACAACAATTTGGAAAACAACTGAGTTTGCTCTCATATTAGAAATGACCATATCACATAGAGATTGAATTTTTGCAAAAATCTTACGGACCGTTTTTGAGATAAGGCCGATTATTAGATTTTTTTTTTCGACAAACTTATGCCCAAATATCACTTTTAGTTTAAATCGGTGCAGGTGTTTTCAAAAATATCAAACTTGTATAAAGAAGTTATTTATTTAGCTTAATGTATATTACATTTTCAAGTACCGTAAATAATGGGTATAACGAGTAGAAAAAATAGGGGCAACGTACTGTAAGCCCAAAAACTCGAAGTTTGAAACAAATCCGTTCAGCCGTTATTCTGTAGACCTCAGGAGCGAACGGAAAGACGAACAGAAGGACAGCACTGCGAGACCCACTTTTTTGAGTTCCCCTATCAACGAAATGTCAGAATTGCTTAAAATAACGAAATTTTGTACAAAAAATATCTTTCTCTTCCGAGGTAATCGAGAAAGTTAAAAAAGACGCGTGTTTTAAACGTTTAAAAGTAGAAAATTTCAAAAACGTTTTGTTACAATTTATTGAAACATAGGAAATTTAATTTCTCTACCTCTCTCTCCTGGGGCTCAATGCCGGCTCTGTAAAAGAGTGAGTCGATTATTCTCAAAGTATTGATAGTACCTTGATGGCCCTTTTAGTAAGAAGCATCAAGTAAGTCCTACCTAGTTATATCTCAAGTTAATAATTTCTCCCGATAGCTCCTAAAAATCACCTTCACTCAATGGTAGGTTATACAGAACTGTGACTGGTCTTCCAAACACCTTCCAATCCTTATACATTTATGATCTATGTGGATCCAAAATAAAAAGCGGTTTATTTTTCTCTTTCAATAGGTCACACTGGATGGTTCCCGTAACTGGAAACAAAGGACCCAACTGATGGTCTAAGTGAAGCTGTGGCAAATTGCCACAAGAGCACCCATTTACCTACCTATATATTTATGAGATGTAGCCTTAGCCTAGGACAATATAGAAGGTGCCTCTTTCGTTACGCTACTAAATTTACATAAAGCTGTAAATTAAGTGTCATAGCAGGCTTCCTGAATGCGACTTCAGGCTACCTATCGTTAGTGTTAAGCAACCATTCTCATGCTGAATGGCTTCCAATCCAAACGTAATATACCAACCTTTCAATCGACAGACAAAAATGACAACCATTCTCTTGTATCTTGATGATGGGTTACAACAATCGGCCCAATTCCCTCTGTCGCTATAAACATAAAATAGTCATTCATTATGAAACAAAGCCGACCTCATAAACCACTCTCTTGACCAGGAAAAACGGCATCCACCTGTGGGTGCTTCCAAAATGCAACATGATCTCCAACACCTTTTCCCCGGCCACATTCACACAATTAAGTAATCTCAATCGCTCGCCATCTTTATGACTGAATGGACTACTCCGATGCTGAGATAGACATATATTTTATAGATACACAACAGATACATGTTACTTACGATTAGTAGCTACAGCACGAAACTGGGTCAGCCCAAGATGATGCCACATAAATCCTTGTTTTGCCCCGAAATGCTGCCTCATCGTCTTTCAATAGAGCCCAAATGAAATCCCCTGCTCGCGGGAATTCCAATAAACAATCTAACAAATGACATATGACCCCGTACTACTATGTCCAAGTTCATGTGCCTGTGTAAGGCAAACAAACAAAATATTTGCATATAAATTCTCGTGTGACATTTCAAAGTATCTGGTATCTGGAGCATAACGCACACAGTCACAAGTGCTATATCTACCTATGGTCCGAGAGTAGTGTGTAGTGGCCATAAGTCAATAACCCCCCTGTGGTCAATTTGTCGCATTTATTTGTTGGAGCGGAATGGTCGAGGGGAACAGAAATAAAAACACATAAATATCTCATGGATTGACGAGTCTATTATGGCGCGTCTTGGTCTTGTCGCTTCTCTCCTGATCCCGATCAATTCTCCGCGACATTAGTACGCACATGTTGTGCGGACATTCAAAACAAATTCTTTTCATTGGAGGCTACGTATAGTACGGAGGCGGTACCGTTCTCAGGCTCTCGGCGGTGGCTCTTGTATTTTTCGGCAAAAGCAATTCCAACAATAATTCTAGTCCGAGATAATGACAATTACTGATTGGAAGTTGTTGTCGCTCTCACCGACAGACAAATGAGAAGTGTGGAATTTAAATGAGCTTGATTCTTGAGTGTGTTATGTGCGTGTCGTAATTTTCCTGGTGCGAGCTGCGAGAAGCACTTTGGGCGGCACGTTGATGGTGATTTATGGCCGAAGTTTCTCGATAAGGTTCGCTTTTCTTTGTGCTACATCAGCAACTTTTCAGGGAAGTATAGTGCTATTAGGAGCTTCGAGGTATCTTATCCATGATTGGCTTTAGTGACTGTTTACGAGTGGGTAACAGGTCCGAAGGGGACACCTCATTGACCTGTAAATGATATAAATTTGAGCAAAATCAACCATAAACCCAATACCCGAATTGTTGTCCCTATCGATAGGCGCACTAACAACTTCCCCATGAAAGCCATCTTGATGGTGGACACGTGAATGTATGCGGTTCATAATTCATAACTGCTTTGATCTTCGAGGTGGCGAAGACCTTCACCCATACCACTTGACGTACTCTGTTTCTGTTAAAAAAAAAATACCGAAAAACCTCTCCAGCAAGCCAGATCCCCTCCGCCAAGCACCCATGAGCCAAGACCCTACCACCGAGACAGAGCAGTGTCTCTCAGTTTATAGGTTCATTAGCTCGGACTCTCACCTGTGTGCAGCTAATTGCTTCTCACGGAACAATGCCAGCCGCTCGGCGATACAAGAAATTAGTTCGCAAGTTCACTCGGAAAACCATGAGGTAATTTGTGACAAAATTATGAAATCGTTTAGTCGCACGGAACCGTTAAGATCGTTTTACACTCTGGCTCGGTTCAAAGTTGTGTAAGCCGGTTAGTGCAATCGAATTGTATGATTCTTGCGTTCACATTGTTGCCGCACCATATACGAACGCGAGAGTGCGTATGCCTTTGCCTTATGTAATTCACTAGGTTAAGGTGCTGTACGTGATGTAATAACACCGACTGTTCTTGGTGTGTCTCTGTTTTCTTTATTTTGGGACTTTTATTCTCTTTGGATGGTATCACGTACTGTCTACGGTACGAGACACGTACCCACATGTTGACAGTTCGGCTGTGCTGTAGGTAGTTAAGTTCACGAATTTCGAATTTGAAAATTATACCAACAGCGGGAAGTAGGTAGTGAAAAATCAATGCTGTAGGGCTTTGCTTGGAACAAAAGTAGTTATCAATATACGTATCTGGGGGGTATGTTAAGGTTGGAGGAAAAACGCAGTGAAAACATTTATTATTCAGTGGAACATCCGCGGAAGTGCTTCCTATACAAGAATCCGCACCAGACCGCAGTGTAAATCGAGTTACATGGCTATGCGGCGACGACGGGGAGGTCACTTCCTGCAGGCCGAAGGCAGACATGCTAATGCTAATAAAAAGTGTTATGGGATGTATGCAAATGTTTGGCAATTGTATCACGTCCAAGGTAGGTTTTTAATGGCACAATTGAAAAAGTTATCAAATGGGACACATTAGGGATTGAAATTGAGCTGATGTCGACTTTTTCAGATTTTATACAAAAAAACACGAAAAAGAGTGTGTAACCTTCTGCTGCAAGATACAGCGGATCTTACACTTATTGGAGGGATTGGCGTCAAAATGCTGCTTTCAAGGTTCTGCTTTTCTTAATTATGCCTTAAAAAATTCTGCAAACAATTAAAATTGCGGGTTTGAAAAATAGAAAAAAGCACGCGCTTTTGAACATTTTCCAAGTCTATTTTTGTATTTATTTGCGGAACATTTTGAAAATATTTTTAAGCCATACGACGATAATGATAATTCGCAACAAACGAAAGAAATGTGCGAAAACGAGAGATCGACTCCAGCAGTAACCTCTAGGCAAATAGCCAAAGAAATAAAAGAAAAGATCAACTCGAAAAAAACCCCGATATTTAATCTTATAAAGGGTGAAATTCTGAAAAAAAAAAGCCTAAAAGGGTATGAAAAAACTAGCACAGATAATAAATGCGGCGTTCAGGCTAAGGTATGTTCCACGGCTAATTGTCCAGTGAGGTTACGCCACTTCGGCCGATGTCTTTGCTGCGAATCCTGTCTAAGCTTTCCGCAAAAAAAAACTCTTAAACGACACCATCCGATTGTAGAAGAAAAGACACTGATCCCAAACCAACAGTTTGGATTCAGAAATAAATACTCAACTGTAGATCAGGTCCACAGAATAACTGATATAATAGAAAAAATGTGCTCTGCCATCTTCCTTGATGTAACACAGGCTTTTGATTAAACCTTACATAAAGGATTAATCCCTAAGCTACAAAATCATCTTCCAAATTAGTATTATTAAATACTAGAGTCGTATATAATGCAGCGTTTATTAAGAATTAAGAAGGAAGATGGGTACTCCGCATTGAAACACACCAAAGCTGGAGTGCCGCAAGGTAGTGTGTTGAGACCCGTACTGTTCCTCCCATAGACGAACGACCTACCACAAAACGAAAAAACTACTGTTGCCACTTTTGCAGACGATACTGCTGTACTTTGCAGTATAAGAAAAACCGTATACAGGAAGTTACAGAAAATTGGACCAAAAAAATATCAAATACAATTAAATGAACTGAAGTCGGTTCTCGGTTCGTGTTAACTTTACAAATAAAAACGTACCTACAACACGTACCCGTGTACGTACGTAATAAATAATTCGAACTCAGCTTAGTATTTATGCTTGAATTTGGCACAAAGTTGCGCTGGAAAACTCATGTCAAAAAAAAATGAGACGAACGAAATATACGATATAATAAAATGTATTGGCTTATAGGGAGGTATTCATGCCTCTCAATTTCCAATAAAATGCTTCTCTACAAGCAAATATTAAAAGCAATTTGGACAATATGGCCTCCAGTTATGGGGGTGCACAAATAAGACAAATCTTCGAAGCATACAATGCTTTCGAAACAAAGTATTACGCAATATTGTTAATGCGCCGTGGTACATAGGGATCTTAAAATTGAAATGGTAGAGGACGACCTCCGAAAGGTCGCAAGTAGACATGAAGTTAGACTTCGCTACCATGCTAATTTAGAAGTAGTCCAACTACTTAATAACAATAATTTAGTTAGAAGATTACGTAGAGTACAACCTTTTGAACTAGTTATCTAGGTAAAAGAAAAGGAATATATGTATATGTGACAACATATAATCACACAAACACGTAATGAATTAAAAACAACAAAAGGTATCAAACCAACGTTAGTTCCTTAAAACAGTACATAAGTACATAAGTACTTATTAGAACTAAATTGCTAATTAGTCTGACGAGTAGGTGCGATTATTGGAAGGATGGTAACATCATGCCTTCCCTGGTGTTTTTAGTGGGTGTTTCAAGTCCCACACTATCGCAAAGAGATGTCTTTCAATGATTTTTACCTAGCTACACGCAAAAGTTTGCGAAGTTTTGTAAAGCAGAGATGTAGAGAGCGTTTTCTTTTTTCACATGTAATTTTTCTAAATTCGTTTTATTCAATTTTGTTTTCTTTAAATTTTTACTTCTCTTCTCTTATCTTAAATCTGTTTTTGTTTTTATTCAAATTTTCCGTTTCTTAATAGATATGGTTTTCTTTTCTATTTTCAATATTTTATTTAAATTTTATTGTTTCTTTTTTTTTAATTTAAATCTTGTACAAATAAAATTAGATTGAAACAGCTTTTAGACTTATTTGTACATTTGTTACCTTTGGACAGAGTTTTGCAAAGCAGAATTTGGACCCGCTCTCTTAATGGAGGCCTATATTTTTAGACAGTTAAATACGTAATCCGTTTTTAAAAAACACCAAGAACTTTTCCGGAATAGGTTGGTATTTAAGACATCGGTTTGGTCTTCCTTGCCCTTCGTTCCTGTGAGCAGTGTTTCGAACGACTGTGTCGCTTCAGACACAGAAAAAAAAATCGTTTGATAATATACGAAGCTTATCATATGGTCGTTCGAGCCGCATGTAAGTCAGCGATCAATGGGTAAAGTACACTTAAGAAGAGTGCCTATTCCCGTGATGTTGCGGCGCAAATGTCAACAAGTTTTGACCATACATATTCACAATTTGGCGGAATTCAATTCAGGACCAGAAGGTGGTCCATTTTGATCCCATTCGACCACCGTATAAGCATAATAGCACAGCAAGACTTCCCACTTCTATCGCAGTCTTGTATAAGACCTCATATACTTGGGAATTTTCACATTCTAGCTCTTCATAGACCAACAGACCAACAGCTCTTCATAGACCAACAGACCTAACCAACTGAACCGAGCTAGCAGTGGAGTCCCAGCGGATGTAGATTGTAGATTCACTGATGTATCGACCCCATTGCGTTATTCCAGGTGTCAAATTGATATAGATGGGCTCATAAGCTATCTCATTGTTGCTGGTATTAAAAATTACTCTTTTTTTCTAGGCAATGGAGGCACATAAGGCGAGATCATTCATGTCACATGTGTACCTACTGTTGCATCTATACCAAGTTGATGACAATCTAAGAATATACCACCCTACAACCACCCCATTCCCATTACTATCTGGCTTAAAAATAACACCACCCATCACAGCTCATTATAAACTCAACGAGACTTCCCAAATGATCTCACATTTAGTCATGTAATGACCCATTGTGGGTTACCATTTGCATCAGCGATTGAATTACTAAGCACAACAACCCAAAGCGACATGATCTCCAATCAAACAATAGCTGAGACAAAATATTTTAAATTTAAACAATCAATAATGTCACTAGCAACAGCATCCACAAATCTATAGCGCCTGTTCGTTGCACTTCAGACCACAACCACAAAGAGTTGTCAATATGCAAATGAAGCAATCACATCTTCATTTTCGGGGGGAATTAGTGACCTTTTGTTTTCAGGGAATATATATCATTTGACGTGCTCGACAGATACACTCGATACTCATGAGAACGTCACACGCAGAGCTGTTGTCATGCACATCATTATCATCTGTCGATAGCAACTTATGGGTCAGTAGTGTAGTTGCCGTGTCGCAACACAAGAAATGTGTTGCGTCCAATTACCGTGATGTTGTTCCTCTGACCTCTGAGGCTGCTGATATCCATTTAGGGGTCCGGGGGGGAGTTGGCAAGTTTTTCTTTCTCCCCTTAAACAAGGAGTGCATCCGTAGCTTAACGCATTCGTATTTTGTGTGTTTGTCGCTTCTCAATGTGGCATTGTAGCTGTGTGAGAATTTATTTATGTCTCCCTCGCGACACAGCGCCATTTCCCATTGTGTGGTGTGTAAATTTAAATGTTATTAAACTTTATGGGTTGACTGTGTGTGTTTTTGCTTTGTTGTAGTTCTTTTCTCTTCTGGTCGATGTCCACCTCAATATATTCTAATCGAATTAATGTGCGTTTGGTATGTTTCCTTGACTTGGTGGCACCAGTGGGGAAAAATTAATGACGCGTATTTATTTCCCGATTGTTTCGCGTTTTGCGTTAGCATAACCCTTGTGTCGACAGACCGTGCTAATTGATGTGTTAATAATGGAATTGATTGCGGACGCGGATTCTTTTGAGGACACCTAGCGGGAGAATTGTTGATATTGCTAGCAAATTGGAATCAATGAACCAGCAAAATTTGCATTTGTTTCTAATGAACAAAAAATGCCCGTATTGCACTTAGCATGATAAAGACCATCTGCGGTATAAGGTGTTAATGACTTGGGTGAAAAGTCACATAGATTGCGCCTAAATCAGTTGGTTTCATAGAAAACATCACAATGGTGCTTGTTGAATGACAAATGTTCCAGCAGGGGGTATATTGTCCCGCGGAAACCCAACTGTTATGTTTTGTGTTGATGGACGGGAACGGGGAGATACAATCAGCTACTTATTGACAGATAGCACATCGTTCCCTCGGGCATCCTTCGAAGTTCAAGGAACCACAAATTCAATACAAATCGGTTGCAATTAAGAAATGCTTCTAATTGGCATACTTAGCTGGCAGTGGGGTTTATGGGAAATAAACTTATAAATTTCTCAATCAGAAACGTCGCAACGAAACGGCTGTTTTTAACAATTGTAGCGAACATGCTTTAAACTTAAAAATGAGTTTAAATAAATTAGCTTCGCGGATGTTGTCTGTCTGATTGATGTGAGCTCTGGCATTGGGAAAGAGAAATTGCAAAAATTGCAAACAAGTCAGAGTTGGTGGGAAATGTATTGTCACAGCAGAGCTTTTCCTCAAGTGATCTAAATTTGAGGTTAAAAAGTTTACTGCCCGCTATCTAGTCTCTCCTATTGCCAAATGGACGAGAGTGCTTATAGGTATATCACCGATGCCCTGAAAGGTGCAGTGGCTTATTGGTTAGTGTAGGGACTATTGAGTGATAGGTCACCATTTCAAGAACCGGGCAGGCCACTTTGCCTAATCAAGCGAACGACCGACAAACATCCGAGGGTATAACTGTCAAGGGGAAGCTTCTCAATTCAGCCCTTCAGGCTCCGCGTAAAAGAGTAGGTCGCTTGCATTCATCCCAGCGATTAAGCGACGACGACCGAATCCTCACGCTGACATCGTAGTACCAATATTTTAGTGGAAACAACATCCACCATAGCAAGAGTATTAAAAAAGGAAGTTTTTTTTCCAAGAATCACAGTCGCCGAATTTTTGGAAATTGCTCATGGCAGCGGTGGAGTTTTTGGCGCTATTGATTGGAAAAATGTCATGGTTACATCGCCGTACAACTCTGGGTCAGAGTTCTATAATTACAAAAGCTTTCTCTCTATTGTATTGATGGCTATATGCGACCACGGCTAAAATTTCATCATGTGCGATATAGGAGCTGCAGGACGTCAAAGCTATGGAGGCATCTTTCAAAACAGCGAGTTTGGAAAACTGTTTTATCAAAACAAGCTTCCGAAAGTAACTATTGTCCGAAGTTCTGTTTTTCATTTACCCCAACAAATAAACTTCCAGTATTCCTATTTTCAAAACCAAGAAATGTGGCTTCAGATTTATTAGAAGCGCCATACGTTTTTGTAGCAGACGATGTATTCTCCATGAATGAGAATATGATGAAACCCTACAGCAAACAAAGCCTTGACGTAAGAAGAACGAATCTTCAATTATGGTCTAAGCAGGGCCAGACGTGTAATCGAAAATTCGTTCGGCATTTTAAGCGCCAAATGGAAGGTAATGCAAGTTTTGCGTTAGTTGAAGATATAACGGGTGATTTTTTAGCTGGTTTGGTTTTGGCAACACTGGTTTTGACAGCTGACGGGTGTTTAGTACCTTGTGTCACTGTCAAACAGCTTCAGTTTGGTTTGCAATTTAACCATGGATCGTCTTACAAATGAACAACGCTTGAAAATTATTGAATTTTACTATCAAAATTCGTGCTCGGTTCGAAATGTTCATCGCGAAATTTTATCGAAAAATTGTGTTCAGCGATGAGGCTCATTTTGGGTTGAATGGGTACGTAACCCGAATAGCACACTTGGGTTTTAACATGGTATATGCAACTCTAATACAACTATCAAGTTATTTCCTAAGTATTGCAAGAACATTGTCACATCCCACATTGTAACCAAAATAGCCGCATTTCCCCTCATATTTTGCAACAAGTTTATAGTATTTGTGTTTTACTTAGGTTATTCTTTGTTAAATGATAGTTTTCATTACGTTGTTTCAACGAAAACATGTTGCATTTAATATAACCATTAAGTTACTTTTGAGTTGTTCTGTTGTTTATGTAACAACTCAATGTTACCACCAAAATGATTTAAACGATTCTGCAACAAAATTAGGAGAAGCGTGCTAGAAGTTTTAAATAAGTTGTTATTATAATCCTTTTTGATTTGCACATGTGGAGAAACAAATTATGAAGTAAAGGTAAATGTATGCGATCTGAAAGGTATTAGTAGGTATATAAAATATGTTATTGTAAGTTCGAATTTGCGGTGATTTCTCACCAAAATCTTACAACGCATACTATTTTTGTCATGAACATTAATGTTTTGGGTCCGCAAAATTCACGCGCCTCCAAAAAATTGTTAAATAGAAGAAACGTTTGAAAATCAGAATATATAACAATTTGTATTTAAGCTTCAAAATCCCATAAAACATCCAGAAACGAATTTTTATATACGTTGTTTATCACTTTCTATACAAATTTATTGTAGAAACTATGTAAAGTATTGCGAAAATTGAAATGTATTTTTCACATCCTAAAACATATGGTTAACCATGTATAAAAGATGGTGGAAAATATGTCGGTTGTTACATGAAACATCATTAAAACATGAATTATAATATTATAACAAAATTTTCATTGAAATGCTATTGAAATTAAGTTACAACAAAATAGCAACTGAATGTTCGAAACTGTTATTTCAACATTAATGGGATGTGACAACAACAAATAAGCGAATATTTCATTCGGTTATCAATAATCAGTGCTGCCGCCTAAATAACAAATTTGTTTTGATTTTGAAATATACATCTCACATCTAATCTAAATGGAGTGTGCTCTGCAAAATATATGTGAAGAACTAGATCTTATGTTATTGCTGCTATGTGCTTTTTGGATCAGATCTATTAATTCAAAAAGCACTGCTTAGTACGATAGCTTAACTACAGAAAATTGTCTTCATCCCGATTGAATTCATATTTTGCTACAATATCGGAGATTTTCAGAAATTTCAAAATCAGTGTAATAATTTTGTATTTTTTGTTTTATTTTGAAGACAAATAAATGAATTTAAGTGCAATAGCCAAGATTTATTTAATTCATTTTGTAAAAATCAGCATGCTCAAACTGCTATAAAATAAAGAAAATATTTCTGTTGGCACGTTGTAGTCGAAAAATTCGATAGACATAAAATAAGATGTTGTCACTATATGAGTACAAAATCCTACGGCAACCCTGAAAGCAAGAAAGATTCCTGTATCTCAATTTCACTAACAATGTAACATAAACACTATCATAACACTATTATCACTGAAAACGATCTTAAACAGTTTTATAACTAACGTTTCTCTTTGTCGTAAATGTCATAAAATATTCTAGTTGGAGCAATATACTTATAAAATTGCAATAACGTGTTGAAACTGAATAAGTATTTATCTGACATTTTAGGTTTTTTTCAAAACATTAAATCAACATTATTATAACATCATGATAATTGAAAACAAGCTTCAATAGCATTATAACTTCTTTATAACTAGCTTTGATTTGGTCGAACACATTGTAGCCACCGTTGCCAAACATTTTCAGAAGATTATTTTAGAAATGTTCGGCGTTGATTTTTGTAGTTTTTGTTTTTCCTTATTACTAAACTTGAGCCTTTCAGCTTTAACAAATACCTTCGATAAATGCAAAATTTTTACTATACAATGCTTTTTTTCCTATAATTTGCATATTAGATTGTGAACTTTGGAACTTCATCCGAGAAAAAATTGAATATAAGATATACCTTACCAGGGAAAATATATAGCACGGCTATGTGACAATTATTGTAATAAATTATTAACCTCGTCTGTTACGTGTCTTTATCGAGTTGAGCACAACGTAAACAATATTTTTCTCAAAAATCTGAGTCACATTAAACTTTTTAACTTACATTTGATTGCGGACTTACATTTTTAGTTTTTAAATGATAAAACTACAAATCAAAACTTTTCGAAGATAAAAATTATGATTTAATTTTAAGACATGTTTTTTAATAGCGAATCGTTTGCTTGATCGCCGATTTTACATTCGGGGTTTTATCTTCTTTTTGTGCATTGAAGAATATAGAATTATTGCGGGAAGCTGATTTGGCAACGCTGATTACAACTGCCTGATGTAGTGGGGTATGTTAAGTTATAGGTTAGGTTAGGTTAGGTTGAGTGGGGTTGTGAGTTCATCACAAAAAGACCAGGCACCATAGTGGGCCCATCGCCATCCCCAGGGAACCGTTACGGTTAAAGACCTAAACCAAATCGCCCAAACAATTAATTTCCCTGCAGAATTTAATAATGGTCCCAATATTGCTTGAGGAACCAACCTCCTCTAAGTGATTAAAGAAGTACCTGCCAAGGTGCTTCCTTCTACTCCGAGCGATTGCTTGACACTCACATAAAATGTGGAAGATGTCTTCCGTGACTTGTAGGTCCTCACAATACCTGCATATGTCCGAGCTAGCTAGTCCTAGTCTCATGGCATGCTTCCTTAGAAGGCAATGTCCAGAGAGTATTCCTACCGTTAACCTTAGTTTGGTTCTACTGAAGTTGATTAATTCTTCAGACTTTCTCCGGTTTAAAATGGGCCACAGTGCCTTTGAGACCCTGTGACCATCTAGTTGTGACCATCTTGTGGCTGCTAACTGGGAAGTTTTTTCAGAAACAACCCTTCTAGCCACGGCCATTGGTGGTCTTGTACCCTCAATCATGCTGATTGGTGAGAGCTCAGCTCCTTCCTTGGCCAGAGCGTCGGCCTTTTCATTACCTTCAATGTTACAATGCCCAGGTACCCAACATAATCTGACACGGTTCTGCGAACATAATGCCTTGAGCATTGTGCGGCAATTCCTTACTAGTTCAGATTTAGTGGTATGTGACTCTAGCGCTTTAAGCGCAGCCTGACTATCAATGTAGATGGCGATATTCTTGTTGGATATCGATCTCATCTCAAGTACCTCCGCAGCTTTGAGTACTGCCAGAATCTCCGCCTGGAACACACTGCATGTGTCCGGAAGTCTCAGGGCCAGATGTAAGTCCAGTTCATTGGAGAATACACCAGACCCTGTGCCCTCACTGGTTTTGGAGCCGTCAGTATATATCGAGGTCTCATTTACCCTCGACACCAGGTTCCTATACCAATCCTCTCTGTCAGGGTACAACACATCATACGGTGTGTCAAAATCTAGTGTACCAAGACCTTCATCCGCCTTTTCCGGTATTTCGGAGAATGATTCCTTCAAAATACTGCTATGTCCTATCCTACTGTTCTTAAAGAGCCCAATGTTAGTGAGCCGTAGCGCACTATTTCCTGCAATTGATTTTATTTGTAAGTCCAGTGGCAAAAGATTCATAAACGCCTCCAGTGCAGCCGTTGGTGTGGTACGTAAAGCACCTGTAACGGCAATGCAGGCTGTTCTTTGTACCCTGGTCAACATATCCCGTACATATTTCTTGTTTGTGGCTTTCCACCAGACAAGAGCCCCATATGTAATTATGGGTCTTACTACCATTTTGTATAGCCAATATAAGATTGACGGCTTCATGCCCCATTTCTTTCCTGCTGTTCTCTTGCATATGAAGAGAGCATTATAAGCCTTGCGGACTCTTTCCTGTACGTTAAGTTTCCAATTTAATTTCCTGTCTAATACCGTGCCAAGATATTTTGCGCTCTCCGAGAGAGAGAGCTCCACTCCATCAAGTCTGGGCAGGTTGAAGGGTGGTATCTTGTATTTTGTACTAAATAGTACGAGTTCGGTTTTCTCCGGGTTGACTCGTAGTCCACACCCTTCGGCCCATAATCTAAGCCTATTGAGGGCTGTTTCCATGAGTTCACTCATCGTGTTCAGGAATTTTCCTTGAACAATGATGACTACGTCGTCAGCATATGCGATGACTTTGAAACCTGCATTGTTTAATTCTTTAAGAATGTCGTCTATGACCAGCACCCAGAGGAGGGGAGAGATAACCCCTCCTTGCGGGGTGCCTCTAGTAACAGATTTCCTTATCGAACTGTTTCCGAGAGTGGAATTGATGTTTCTCGTCGAGAGCATTTCGCATAGCCAGTTGGTGATGCGTTGCTCGACATTTATCTTTTCCAAGGCGCTTTTGATTGCGTCTTTCCTGACGTTATTAAAGGCACCCTCAATGTCCAAAAAGGCAGCTAATGCAAATTCTTTCTGGTGTAGGCTGCCTTCTATTTTGCCTATTACCTCGTGTAGAGCCGTTTCTACCGATTTACCTTTCAAGTATGCGTGCTGAGCACTACATAGAGTGCCGTTGCAACACTTGCTTCTTATATAGATGTCTATAAGCCTTTCAAGTGTTTTGAGGAGGAATGACGACAGACTAATAGGTCTGAAGTCTTTCGCTGAAGTATGACTTGGTTTACCCGCTTTGGGTATAAATACCACTCGTACTTCTCTCCACGCACTGGGTACATAGCCTAATCGCAGGCAGTGTGTAAAAAGATTACCGATCATATTCGTAACTATGTCTGGCGCCCTTTGAAGCATAGCCGGCAAAATGCCATCGGGGCCAGGAGCTTTGAACGGAGCGAAGGACTTAATGGCCCATCGCAGTTTCTTCCCAGTGATGACATTGTCAACAACCCTTACGTCTATTCCTGATTCAATGCCATATCCATTAGGTAATGGAGTTATTGGCACGCTACTTCCTGGAAAGTGTGCTTCCACTAGTGATTCCAGAACTTCCTCGCTGCTTTCGGCCCACGAACCGTCCGATTTCTTAATAAAGCTAGGGACGGCTGCGTCCTTAGCCAACATTTTGCGAAGTCTGGAAGCCTCGCTAGTATCTGTGATCGCCTCACAGAAAAGCTTCCAAGATTTTCTTTTAGATTGCCTGATCAAGTATTTAAACTCTCTCTTGCTTTCTATGTACAGATCCCATGTAACGTCGTCCCCTACAACTTTGGCCCTATTGTAGAAATGTCTAACTTGCCTTCTTTTGGAGCTTAACTCCTTATTCCACCACTGAGGCTGAGACCTTTTGGTTGTCTTTCTGAGCGGGCAAACTTGTTCGTAAGCCTTGTTCATTATCCTGCCTAAGTTATCAACTTCCCTGTCTAAGTCTAATGACGTTCCGATGAATGGTACTTCATTTCCTAGCTGATGCCTAACTATGGATTCGTACCTATTCCAGTCAGCTTTCCTGGGGTTTCGATAGGTGATCGTAGCCCTACTGTGAAAGCCTATCTGAAAGCGGATCCACTTATGATCCGAAAGGGATGCCTCTTCTAATACCCTCCATTTCCCAATTGTGAGGGAGTCAGTACAAGATGCGAGAGTAATGTCAAGCACTTCTTGCCTGTTCCGTACCCCAAATGTTGGGGTATTGCCTTTGTTGCATATAGTGAGCTTAGTCGATAAGATAAAATCAAAAAGACACTCACCTCTAGCATTGATGTCACTGCTTCCCCATTGCGAATGATGCGCATTAGCATCGCATCCAATGACGAAGAGCCACTTGTCCCTGGTCAGCAGCTGCCTTAAGTTATCGGGTGGCACTGACGTCGACTCGTACGGTAGATAAGCCGATATCAGGCACACCGGTTTGCCTCCCTCTCTCTCGCAAGAAATTGCGGTTAGATCTCCGTCACTGAAATTATTCAGAAGAAATGCCCTTATATTGTTTTTTAATAGGATACAAGCCCTAATTTTACCTTCGTTAGCTTTGAAGTAAAGCGTATAATCCCTGATGGAGAGCCCCTGGATCTTGTTGTTCGTGTTGATCCAGGGCTCTTGTATCAGTACGGCTGCAACGTCATGCTTGATTACGTAGTTAACCAAGCACGCCGTCGCGGCCTTACTGTGATGCAGGTTTATTTGCATCGTCTCCATCATCTTTTGGTTCTTCCACTTCCGCTTCCTTGGTCATGACCTTGATCATGACCTTACCCATGCTGTATCGCACCATCCCCTTGGTCTTTTCGAGGGATGGGAGCGACTCCTTGCTCAGGCACAGCAGGAAGTGCTGGCCAAATTGCCTTCTGGGACCTGTCTTTAAGACCTTCCACGTATCGGCCTTCAGTTCCCTGTTCTGCATGTGGAGAAGGCCGAGTAGCTTGTCGGGGTACGTGTATGGCAGCGGAACCCATACCCATGCCTTGGGCGGAGAGTACTTAGCCAACTCCGCCACGGTTACGCATTTGAGTTTGGCGCCGCTCCACACCTCGCCAACCCCCAGCACAAACTCCCTGAGGAAGCCAACAGATTCCCTGTTCCCACAAGCTACAACCTTGCGACCGCTATCCCAACCAGCGCCGTCAAAGAGAAGATCGCAACTCTCCGCGGAAGACATTTTCTTCCACAAAGCGTCTTGAAACTTCTCCTCGACAGTTAACCACTGTTCCATGGTCAAGCGTCCGCTCGGCTCCTGCTCGTTGATTATCGCGACGAGGAGCTCGTCCTTCGAGTCATAAACCGGGTGCACCACGGGCGAAGTACCAGCCTTCACCTTTTTGGCCGCACTCGGCTCAACGACATCGTCAGATCTGCCCCTTTTGCTTAGGAGGGTCTCCTTGACTTTCCCCGACACGGCCTCCTCTCCATCCTTATTGCCCTGTTTTGTACTGGCTTTTGTAAGTCCACTAGTGGACGGCCGAGTATCTGCCCTGCCTACGACCGCTGTGGTTGCCGATTTTTTGGCTGCCTCAGCGACCATCGTCTCCTTGGCCCGTTCTAGCTGAGTTCTATCCCAGGCGCTAAGTGAACTAACGTCACACCCCCTGAACTGCTCTACTTTGCGCTTCGCACTCTCGACTTTACGTCGGGCATTGCGCATCAGAAGCTTGTTCAGCTGGTGTGCGTTTTTGTTCGTCCCTGCTTGCACGACCACGGGGGATCCGGAGGCAGCAGAGTACCTGCCTACTGCGCCTCCAGTCCCCTTCGTCGATTTGTTGCCCTTAGGGATATCAACGAGAGTACCAGCCACCTCGTTGCTATCCCTATTTACTAAGGTGAGTGTACCAGCCAACTCACCTTTGCCCTGTTCTGATTTGGTGGGAGTACTAGCCGTCCCACCGGATGCCCTATCTACGGAAGTGAGAGTACCAGCCACCTCACTTCCCGCTGAGTTAGTGTCAGTGAGTGTGCAGTCTGCATCCTCACTGTCACTAGCCAGCAAAACCTCCTCGAGTTCCCTCTCCAAGCCGGAGATGGAAGACTGTGGTTCGGATTCATTCGAATCGTCTCCCAGTTCCATCGCCGGCGTTATGGAGTCCGTTCCCTCCCTTCCTGGAATAATAATTCCTTTTTTCGTATTTTTTAATTTATTTTTGTTTAAGTTTTTGTTCATAATGTTCCCACGAGTAAAGCCGGAAAAAACAAGGTCGACCCAGGCAGCGCCGCTATACCTGGGCAGGGCAAAATACAACAGACCCTCGCCAAGGCGTCTGAGGGAGCTCGTACGCGACTGGTTTTACCCCCAGCCTTTCATCCTTGGGTACGGTTTGCTATCTGCTCACGCCACCACTGGAGTTAGGTTGGATTTAAAGGTTTACTCCTACCTCAAACTAAATGGATCACGACAAACGATTGAGACGTTAGTGTAAATCCTTGGCTGACACTAACCATTTGACTGGTTAGCCATTTTCAGGCGGGCGCCCACGTGAAGGACTAGAGAATGAGGATTTGTGCCCAGGCTATGTTAAGTTATAATGAAGTTAAAATATTAGGGATTTTTACATATTAAAAACTTTTCGTCTTTTGGTCTTAATTAAGTTACTTCGTTGTTAAGATTCTGCTATACAAAAGTTTCAATGACTTTTTAGTTAAAAGTACCCAAAATGAAACTTTACCAAACGTAACTGTAATATATTACCAACTATTTCAAAACTCTAACTTACGAACTTTTGTAAAACAATTTTCAAACATCTCCCCCTTTTTGTGAACAGAATTAAAACTTAAAAAAACGTGTTTACAACATTTCGAATGACAAAGTTATAAATAGTAACACGATAACATGAATAAAACTGATATAGAACGATTGTGTTACAGATTACTTAAATATAACAGAAATGCAATCGAAGTTTTGTTGCAAATCGCAATCTGTGCTATTCGGGAAATAAGCAAAATTTCCGCATTTGGAGTGAAGATCAGCCAGAAGCATTGCAACAGCTACCAACGCATCCCGAAAAAGCCACTGTTTGGTGCGGTTTATGGGCCGGCGGCATTATTGGGCCATATTTCTTCAAAGATGATGCGAATCGCAGCGTTACTGTCAATGGTGAACGCTACCGAGCGATGATAACAAACTTTTTTTTGCCCGAAATGGAAGTTCTTGACTTGCATGATATGTGGTTTCAACAAGACGGTGCCACATGCCACACAGCACGCGAAACAATGGCGCAATTGCGAGGCGAGTTTGGTGAACAGTTAATTTCACGTTTCGGGCCGGTCAATTGGCCGCCTAGATCGTGCGATTTGACACCATTAGATTATTTTTTGTGGGGGTATGTCAAGGCTAATGTGAATAGGGACAAGCCCGCTTCGATTGACGCACTGGAAGCCAACATCCATGCATTCATTCGTGAGATACCGGCCGATATGTGTGAAAGAGTATGCCAAAATTGGACTCAGCGGATGGGCTACCTGAGACGCAGCCGCGGTCAACATTTGCATGAAATTATCTTTAAACATTAAATTGCAAGGTTCAAACTTTTTGTGTTTTTTTTTTTTTAAAGTTCTAAACCTCTTAAAAAATCACCCGTTAGTTGGTTCCACAGTTTGCTTGCGCAATTGGTTACGTAATCATTCGGGTCACAATGGGATCAATAGACCAAGATGTGCAAAGATATTTAACGGAAGCAAGCTGGCGATAGCAGTCGAATAATTTGCGTGACAGAGTGAATGGAAATTCTTTCACAAGAGCCACACGAAATAAATTAACCAACTTCTTTAATGCTAGCGGTGTTGTGAATTGGCAAGATTCCAAAATTTAGAGTATCTTACTTTTTTTTATTAATAAATAGTATTTAGGTAAACATAAAAATGGAACTACGCTTTTTGTACTACATCACATTAAATTCATTAAAAAAAATAAACTAAAACCAGTTACATACTTCGTTTAATTTTTGGTAGGTCGTTAATAAAAACAAAAAAGTCATATAATCCGCACTCTCCTGCGTGAAATTCGTCCATCATTGCATTTACAACTGTAAACAGACGCATGTAGTTGTAAAAAAGAAAAAAAAAAAGAAAACAATTAATAGAAAAGATTGCATTCTTTCACAACTCGGACTAGAGAAAGTCGCCTCCAAAAAGATCGTAAGTGTTTGTCTTCCTTTAAATTTTTTTTTTTTTATATTTCTCTCCGAATTTGAACACGATGAAACGACTGCAAAACAGTGTTCCCAGGCGCTTTAAGTGAATTTCCCCATCACAGACCTTAAAATTACCCGAAATCTAAATATTGAGGAAACTGCCTTCTGAAATGCTGTTAGAATGAACCTGTGAATATTGAATATGGCTCATTTTCAAATAAGTCACACGATTATAATGATTCGCGCTACTTGCGCACGAGGAATATATGTTTTGACGTAACTGACATACGTGGGTCTGCACTGCACAGATGCGCAATAAGATAGGGTTATGTTAAACGATGTTCCGAGGGAATTTTAAAGCTCAGCCATTTTCCGAGCCATTCCACACAAGAGGAAGTTCATTCTAATTTCTTAAAAAAAAAGTCCTTAAAAAAAAAATTCTTAATTTTTGTATGCGTTTACTTACTCAGCGCGGCGTTCAGTCGAGTTAATTCTCATATTCTGAAAGGGTTTCTATATTTTTCAACATTTTTCTTAAGACAGTAATGTTTTACTTTTGACACAGATGTGAACCAGTTTTCTTCGGCTCGGATCATTGAAAGCTAAAATACTTGATCCAAATTAATCGATTGGGTACTTCAGCACAATCCTGTGCCTTGATTTTGTGCGGTTTTTTTCCGCAATTTCGGTGTCGGAAAGGGTTCACGTATAGGTGGATTCTATAAATGTGTTGTGCGACATTTTGGTACCTTTTTCGAGGACACTAATAATAATAACTTTTTTTTTTTTTGGCGCAACAGGTCCGTAGGGAGTAGGGACCCTAGGCCTAGCTTCTCGCAACCATTCGTTTTTGTGTGAGTTTTCATTTTTGGAACGAATAGAAGGGATCTACAATTTCATGCCGATTCCAGACGTTCGCGAGAGGTGGCGCAGTCAAAAAAACCCTGAGTTGGAAATTGGGTTTTTGCGGGATTCGAACCTGAACCCCTCGCTTAGTAGTCCAACACACTAACCACTAAGCCACTGCGCCACTAATACAATTTGTTTTCCTTTGTTCCCTTATATTATAGTTGGAAAATTCACATTTTAGGACTTCACATGAAATCCAATTGCGAACGAACTGAGAACAAGCGATTATTTTTGACACTTCAATCATTGTGCAATGTTAACTTCGATAGAATTTTTTCATTCGAGGGTTTGTGGATCCGCGAATGTTTTATGTGGATTGTGAATAAAGTGTAACAGTTCGCTGCAAGAATTTTCAATTGCTGTAATAATTGTAAATTGAGCTATTTAAATCGATTGAGAGTCCGATTTCTTTAAGATTAGACTTTAGATTAATTTAATTTAATGCTTTGGTGGTAGTATATAAATCAATTTTCAATCCATAAATACAATTAAATTCATTTGTTCGCAATTCGCGTACTTAAAAAAGATTTCAAAAACTGTGTTTAAAATATAACACGTAAATAGTGTAAAGCCGGAAAAAAAAGTGTCTTTTCTAAAGCTTCCGCATTTTAAGAATTTTCGCACAATATTTAACAATTGTTTGCTCTCCTAACACTAATAACAATAATCATGTTCTGATAGACAGCAGCATTATATTTTATTAAATTTCATTTGGAAAGCACAGTGTTTCTAAAAATTGGAAAGTGCCTTTTCAAACTAAAAAAAAGTGTTAAAGTAGCAACAAATTGTATCAGGGTCCTCTAAAAAGTGCCAAATTATTGCACAACGGTCACAGCGCTCGGCTCACTCATACATTTAAATCCGATTCGAGTCGTTCCCTAGCGAAATCGACGCACAAAATCAAGGCACTGGTTCCATTTAAAAGGGAATATTGGAGTAAAGTGTTGACATTTGATTTTTTTCCTATTTTCTCCACATTTCGTTCTAGAAGATTGAAGATTCCCCTTTTCCCCTTTCATCAAATTTTTAATTGAAATCTCCCACAAAAAGGGGAACTCCAGACGAACTGACAACACTTCTGCAATATAGCCATCGTTTAATCGAATTGTAGGACTAAAAATGGAAATTTTACATCATGAAAAGAACTTAGAAAGTCCAGGATCAATCTGGAACTAGATGGAGATTAAGTGCACGAGAGTATTTGACGTTTGGAAAAGTAACGCGAAGCAACAAAAAACATTGATATTTCAATCCTTTCGACGATTATCGTGTTTTGGTTTTTCCACGGTGTAGAAGCGTCGATATCGTTCGATCGTTTTGTGCTTTAAGAGCCCTGTTTTTTATGTGAACACCCTTTTTTGGTTTTTTTTTTCTACTCGGTCCCTTTTTAGTCCCCTTTTTGGAATTTTTCATCTGCAACGCTTGCTGCAACTAGAACGTTTTTGAGTAAAATCCAATAACAGTTCGTCAGTACCGAAATACAGATACAATTCGGAGCAAAGTCAGGAAAAATTTTTTTCAATCTCGGAATATTTTGATCTACCTTTCCAAGTGTCTGAAAAGTCTTACACAAAATCACATTCTAAGCCTAAAAGATGAAGTGATGAGATCATTGGCAACAGGAGAATGGGACTCTGTCTATCATCTTAAATTAAATTATATACCCACAAGCTCTTCCATTCAACAGTAGGCACGATCGTTCTCGCCTACTCCATTTCCGATCTATAATCGCTGCCCATTAGAACGCCGAAAATGTGAAAGTGTTTCAAACACAAATGCCCTCGAGAACAGCTCTGAGATCAGGTAGCCATAGCCAGTCCCAGGAGAACATGAAACAAATGGCACTAATCCATCAGTCTGTATGTGATGTGATCACTGAACGGACCGAAATCCGCAAACAAAATTGATGATATGTCTCCGTTGGATTATAAATAAATTAGTTGATCGCGCGTTTAAAAGGGGAGCGACACTCCGAAGAGGAGAAGAAGCAGCAGCAATAATAACGATCAGCCAAACAACCAATTTGGAGCTCTGCAGCCAATCAATTTAAATCCGTTCATTGGCCCCCCGGATTGAGAATGTTCGCCGCAAAGATCCGAGTTTTTTTTTTTTTTGTATGTTTCTTCACGACAAAAGCTAATTTGACAAGTCGAGCTTGATTTATGTTATGGGATGTCCTTGAACTAAATTTAGAACGAATCGCAAATGTCTGCGGGGTGTCGCTGGATCACAATCGGAAATCCGATTAATTAGTGAGATTGGGATTAATGAACTGCGTGGTCCTTTGATCTTCCCACGACTATAGTTTCGGATTTGGTGGCCCACTTGGAACCATTGCTGTCAACAAATGGTGGACAGCCCATTTGTTTGCAGCCCTAACGAGCTGCAGTGCCACTACTGTCCAATATCAATTAACGTAATCACTCAATTTCTCATCCTACCGCAGTTGCGGCTTACTCACAATGCCGTTCGTCTGGATGTTACATATACAGTCCAGCCGCCTGTGTCCGACTACCGAGGAACGCGTGCCCCCAGGTCCACTCTCCACTGTGGTATCCATTGCACAAAAGTCCATCTGATATCTCAACATCGCATCGCATCGCCATTCGCATGTACACGTCGTCTCAATGTTGTAGCTGACGGACTCACCTCGGACCTCGGACCTTGCCTTGCCGTCAGATCCTCGCATCAGAAGCAGCAATTATTTACCTCACGTGTGTTTGTTGTTGGTGTTCCCAACTCAGGTCCGAAGTTGTACGGATCTTCTTCTTTCTTTTTTTTGTGCAGAAGTTCATGAGCCACTCGAGTCCGGTTTCATTTCGTAATAACGCAGACAAGAGGCGGCCCTGCGGTAAGAAGCGCAAACGCTAACCCTTACTCCCGCATGGCAAATTAATCGGAGTGCGGATCACGTAAGGCACCGAAAAGCACAAAAAGAATTTCATATTCGTTTTCCTATAGACGGACTACAGAGATCGGACCATCGCATCGGTTCGCATAGCAAGAAGCTAGAAATGCTAATTCTGGTGGTGGTCGCGTCGCGTCGCAGCGTCGTGATGGGGACTTCGCGCTTATGCAGGGAACGCACATATTACTGAACTTCATAAATTCTCGTTCGGGGATTCTGAGTGCGGAATACAGAATTAGGCCACGACAGGCTAGTACTTTGTACAGCCATGGCAATAGTGAGAGGCTTTGGAGCAATTCGTGCGAGGTGGCAGTGGAATTCCTTGTTTCTGTTGAGTCGGACAAACGATTGATTGAGGAGTGTTGTGGCGGAATATCTGATTGGGATTGGGATTGGGATAGTGAAATGCGCATTCGAACGCGAGGTATGTGGCGTTTACAAATTAAACTGTTAAACTTGAGCGGATTGATGGGTATACGGTGTACCTGGGTATTGCCAAGAGAGGGTGTCAATAAAACTATGTTGTTTACAGCTGGGTTACGTGGAATGGAACATTTTTGTCATGAAGCTTTAGCAATTATTTTTTTAAATAAGTACCTACATATAAATTAAATAAAAATAAACTTGAGTTTCTAAAAAAATAATTTGGAAGAGAAGCCTCTTCTTTATTCGCCAAACAAAATAGAACTGAGCTTAAAACGAATTTTACATCTAAATGAAGCTTATTATCTAGGGCAAAGGAATTTGGAAGAAGAGGAATATGGGAATATGTCTCGGAATAGGTAGGTACGGACTTGGTAGCTGCCTCATCCTGTACTCCGAGAAATAGACTTCCGTTATGTTTATTAAAGCGATCACGATTATGTTCCTAGGAGTATCTATATCGAAGGCTACATCTTTGCATTTATTAACATGTCCCACACGTCAAGTTAAAATCTCTTTATATACAGAAGTCATTAGAGATTATGTACTTTTAAAATACCTCGGACGGGAAAGGCGAACTAATAACTTTAAACTCGACTCTCTGACGTTCGGCGACAAAATTCGGTACAACTGGTACGTCATGGAATGCCAAATCGCCGGAGAAGAATGCCATAAAACTTTGCTGGAGAACCCAAGACAGTGTAAGTCGGCCTTTCGCAGACCTTAACTTGTCAAATTTTGCGTCGGGACGGGCCTACAAACCTGCAAGATCCAAGAGCAAGACCATAGAATATGCGATTTCTTCGTTGTTTATTGACGATTGGTAAAGAACCTGAATTTTGGCCGGAAATTAAACTTTTAGCGACGAGACGAATTTTTAGATGTACTACCAATATGAAGGCAAATGACATGTGGTTCGATGAGGCCACTTGCAAAACAGTAGACATCACGGTATACATTCTGCAAAAGCGACGTTATATTATACACAAAATGGCATAAATTTGGCCCCTTCTTTCAAATTAAAATATAAAAATTTGATCATGCCAAATATAAACAGATTGATTTATTTTTATTTCCACTTACACCTAGGCTTAGAATTTTACAACCATACGTTTGCGTACGTTTTTATTTTTAGGGCAACCGTAAGGCTAACAATTTCCATAGCTAAGCGTTTTCAAATATGGCAGTTGCTCTTAAAGCAAATAGACAAGACGCGTCTACAGTTTTGACTCTTACGTTTTCCTAGTTTTACTTAAAAAAGAACCAATACTCTTCTTATAAAAGAAATAATGTTTACATTAAATTGAACTTTTTTACATTTCAATTTAACTTAAGCAATTTTAGAAAATACCGAATCCAAAATTCAATTATAAATAAACTAACTTACACTTTAATATAATTCCTGACTTACACTTTAATATAATTCCTGAAAATAAAATACTCAGTGATAGAAGTGATATATTCATTGACTGTTCAGATGAAACAGTACTAGAATTCTCAATTCAGCTAATCATGACACAATTGAGTTTTACTGTTTGTATTTAGTAAACTATACTTCCGATACATGATTTTTACGATTTATTTCAGCATCTAGAATGAGCGGGTAATATTATCAAGAATTCGATTAAAAACTATTTTTAAAAACTAGTGATGAATGAATGGACTTAAATCAGAAATTGTACTAGAACGATGAGAGATCATTTGTGCGGAGCTCAGTTTACGAGTATATGTCTGAGCAAAACTCAAACAAGGCATTATCTACGGAAAGGCCTCCTTAAACCAAAGCTAATCAAGAACAAGTTTTAAAAAAATCTTGACTACATACAGATCACAATGCAACTGAACAATGACGAATCTGTAGAAACTCCAGTTAGTCAAGAGCCAAGTACCTACATGTTTTTTTATTATTTTTATTATTTTATTATTATTATTTTATGTTATTTTGGACATTAAGCCAAAATTAAATTTGTGAATGGAGTAACGTTAAAATAAATAATTAGGGCTATCGCAAATAAGTTCCGATGGAGATGTTTCCCTTGTCAGCAATGTAAATAAGATTTCTGAATAGGAAATATTCCGGGGGAAATATTATTCCCGATAGGGGTGAATATAAAACTCACTTGAACAATTACATTTATCTCAAACTTCACTCTACAGTTTGTCAGTTATGAGCTTCTGAAATTAAAGTGTTAAATTTTGCCATGATGATTTCTTGCCGCTCAGCGCTATACACTAAAATAATAGAACAGAATTGAAAGCTGATCGACACCGCTCTGCCGCTCAGCGACCGCGTGGCCATAACCATACAAATTCATATGTTTGCCTTTTTTTTTGCCGCTTGTCACTCAGAGCGTGGCCTTTAGCCTAAGAGCGTTTTTATATATTTTAAAATTGGCAAAAAAAAAAAATAAATAATCTGGGCTATCATAGAATCCGTAGTAGGGGAACATTTTTGCTACGAATTTAGTCGTAGGGGAAATTGATGGATATGAATTTCGAAATTCCAGCAAACATTTACTTTACGACGGATTCTATGATAGTTCTTTCGGGGTTCGTAGCAAATTTCCGAATACGACGGATTCTGTGATAGCTTAGTTTATTAGGTTACATCTTACATTTAACAGCTTTCACAATAATTTATAAGCAATAACATTTTAGGAGTAAAAGCGAAAAACAGTTAGTAGATATTTTAGTACAAAAGATAAATTTTGTATGTACCTAAATAAAATACAAATTTATCCGCTGTTATAATTAATTATCTATAAATAAATAAATAAGTACCTGATAAATAATAAATGCTTATTTATTGCTTAACTTTTAAATATAGCTAGTACTCTGGAAGTTCTACAAAAACTGAAGTTTTAAAATTAATAGTTCTATAAAGCCCCAAGCCCTAAGATTTAATAAGAGTCACCACAGGCTAGCAAAAGGAATACAACAGAAAGAAATTATTTACAAAATTGTTTACATATTTTTTTTATCAATATTAACACTATTTTTAAGCCTTAGCAGAGTTTTCAACGGTAGCACTATTTCTAGCCACATATTCCATCCTAGCGTTACCGATGTTTAATTTTCTTTACTTGACAAATTTATGTAGTTTCACACAATTCTGCTCCCTAAAGTTATAATTTTTTTTAGTGCAGTAAAATGATGTTTTAATAATGTAGTTCCCGCAAGTGCATGGAAATGGTTAGTATTACAGTATTTTATCGCTAGGATCTATGCGAAAAAAAAAAAACGAAAAATACCATCATCATTTAAAGGAAATCCCTTTTTACTGAAAATTTATATATATGGCCTATTTTAACACCGTTTATCTTTTCGAGCTTCTACAGTATAGGTATATAGGTAGTAAGCTATAAATCATTCATGTGAAATATGATGCAATCACTTAGTTAAACGCTCCGGTTGATCTTGTAGTTCACTAACTGCAAAAGGCGTTTTTTATGTTACGATATTTTGTCATAATCAAAGTGCAGTCCATGCAATTTGAGCCACTTATCATCAGGACAGTGGATAAATTGTTAGTTTGTTAAACCCCAGGTTGGACTTATGTCCATGACCAACAAAATTTCTTAGAACATTTTTTATCAATCTGCATATACTAAAAGATTATAGATAAAAAAAAAACTCGTCGTTCTGCTCAACTCAAACAGGATTCACCGCACGAAGATTGATCACAGTCACCATCAGTTAAACACCAAATTATCTCTCAAATGCTAGTACATGATACTACACCAACGACAACGACACACACGTGAGTATGTACTTTGTGCGGAGAACACTCTCCGTGCTCCATGTTCCTTCCATCTTCCATCCTCCATGCTCCATCTGCACAATGGCCAGAGCCAATTCCTGGAAATCAACTGTATTTGAAAAGCGAAAACCGGTTGGGTAAGTTCCTTCACCGCATTTATACCACGATCGCAATAAAAAAAAAATCCTTTGATGATGCAAAGGCAAAGCAATTGGTTTTGTCGCTGTTGTCTCCCCCCTTGGTTCGCATATTGATACACGAAAGATGCGAAAAGACAGAACGAAGATTAAATGGGATGCAGTCAAATCCTGCTGCTGCGAACCACAATCCACAATCAAAGTCAAGAATAATGGGGCCAAAATATCGAGACCCCTTTCATTTTTGCCCTTTTCCCATTTCCCTCTCCCATCTTGGCCTTCACTCTGCGCATCGTTTGTATGTGCTGCTGTAGATACATCTATACCCCCAACTAAATGAATGGATGAGATGAGATTTTCGTGTTACGCTGCAAACATATCCGCGCAGACAATTGATGGGGTCCTTCAAATTGGACACGAATTTTGGATTTTTGTTGGTTATTTCTTTTGATTTTCTTTTTTCTTTTTTTTTTTGCTCCTCTCCATTTGTGTTCTTTGTGTTTGGAAATTGGAACTTTGGTTAATTTGAGCGTGTGGTGGATCAGAACGAACTTCTTTTCAATCGATGCTGCTGCTGCTGGCTGACGATGATGACGGTGGTGGTGATGGTGATTGAGAGCTGTAGGGCAATCGGGCGAGTTCTTGTGCAGGACACTCTTGCACAGAACGCATTCCTTGATGAAAGTGGAAGTGGATAAAGTGTTTTTGTTTCTTTATTGCGCCCCAGCAGACTTTTGTGATGTTCTGCCAGATATTTCGGTCTTCTATACTTGATTGTGGGCTTAGTCTCTGGAGGTATGGTGTATTATTTGGGTAATTGGACAACATGCGCGCACATTTAGTCGAATTCATCAAAAATTGTAAGAGTTTTAACAATATAATGCTGGAGAAGCTAAAATTGCAGGTGGTGCTGGCGAACAATTAGGAAAGAACCAACATGGTGTAATGAACATTTTTCGCCCTAAACTGTCCTCAAGGTGTATACGAGCGATTTGTCGACATTTTGTTGTGCAAATTGCACGCCAGATGTGCATGTTTATTGACAGGAGTTAACCAATAGACACCGGCGGATATTTAAATTCTTTGTTTATTTGTTTTATGATTAAGAAGTTAAGTTTTATTTTATTTTAAATGTTTAATACAGTCAGGTGCAATATAGAAGTGCCTTTTCTAAGGCGAATTCTTGTAGAAGGGAAACCTTTTTCCTGGAATGGAGTTTTGTCTAAAAAAATATGTAGGTATAGGGTGCTTTCTTGTTTACAAGAACTTTAAAACTATAGGAAAGTCAGGAACGCGGTGAAGACAACATTGAAAGGATCTTCTTATGCTCCGTAGGCCTTCTGACAGCGAAAGTGAGTGAGTGAATGATTATCAACTCAGGGGTACCCCAAGATTCTGTCCGATTCTCTTTCTTATCTATACATCGACTCTCTTTTTACCCTTGACTTTAAAGGTGTTCCAACTGCTTTTGCAGATGACGTCGGTTTTGCTTATGGTTCGGCAAGTCGTCTCGATCTGGTTTCCGACATAAACTGGGATCTAAGCTTTTTAAGAATCTGGTTTTCAAAACACAACTTTGTTATTAGCTCAAAGACTAAAATTATGATTTTTAGCTTCGTCGTCTCTACTTGATTTTAATGTGAATATTTATTTTCACGATCCTGAGTGCCAAAGATTCAAACTTGAATGTTGCAATTGTCGGTATGATTTTTCTTCTACTACTTTTTATAGTAGCCTGAACTGCAGTGATAAATGTTTTCTGGTGGAGAAAGTTAATGAATTTAAATACTTGGGTATCACATTAGATTCAAGATTGAGCTTCTCAAATCATGTAGAGGCTTTGAGGATTTATTTTCGTTGCACGCTTCGGCATTTTTTCTATATGAGCAGTATTTGTTCAACTTCGTTATTAAAAACACTTTTTTATGGCATTGTTCATTCTAAACTACAATATAGAATTACTTGCTGGAGATAGGTTCTTATAAAAATAAAATACAGCCGATCTTGATAATACAGATATATATGTTCTGATATTTGATACAATTTGTATCTGAAATAGATTTCTTACCCCGGCTGGTAATCAAAAAATCACTAAAAATCTTTCCATCTTTTGGGCCGGGCTTATTTCAGACTTATCAGAAGCTATCTTCGCAAGGAATCCTGGGAATTTTTTAATTTGTGTCTTCTCACACCAAAAAGGTTGCTTTTTGAAACTCAGCTTTTTTAGTTCTGCCATACAAAATTTAAAGCTAACAAAATTCAGTTTTTTCCAACTAACAAATTTAAACGACAACAACAATTTTTTTTGGGTACCTACCTACATATACATATGTATATAGTAAATTTTAATTTATTTTTTTTTAATTTTAAACGAAAAAAAGAAATAAAAAAGAAACAATTTAAATTAAGCATTTTTTACAGAAATATATCCTACGAAAATTATGCCGAAAACCTGTTAGGTATCCTTCTTACCCTTTTTTCTGTGATTTGAAAATTCTTCATTTGCGTCATTTAAACTGTTTTAAAGTTTAAAGTGATTTTTATGCCTTGAAATTAACTTCTGTTTGTTTGATTAATCTTGTAAATAAAATAAATATGTGAATTTATACATATATTTTTTTTTGTGAACCTTAGTAACCGCACTCTAACTTTTAGAAATGAATTAAATTTTAATTTTAAGAGTAAGCATTCAACACTATTTTAATTATATAAAGTTTATTAAATATAGAAAGTCACAATACGAATTTCATAAAATAAATTTAAACTATTGTTCATATTGAACTATTGAATTATATATATGGATATTTATGAAAATAAATCTAATTTAATCTACCTATAATTCAGCTCTCAATTGTTTGTCTCTGGATAACATGTTGATTTTTCATAACAATAACCTCTAAAAAACAGCCTTTTATATAACCATGCAACTGTACCTCCAATTCCGAATTTACAGAAATCGAATTAAGAGGAAAGCAGATAGTTTGATTAAAGTTATATAGCTTTTTAAACAAAATATATTTATATAAATTAGTGTACTCAATCAATGCTCAATCTTCTATAGGATACACCCTCACTTTTAAGAACCAGCCCATTTGAATATTAAATATTAGACATCCAAATGTACAAAACTACTAATGTTCTACTCACAGTTGCATAAATTAAAAAAATGTGCCCTCAACTAAGCAACTTTGTGCATGAATACAAATGGCAGCCCTTGCATAGTTCCTTCCACACCTAAGCAGTGCAACGTCTTTCCGCTCAGCATCCACTGTAAGCCATTCACATAATGTGCAGTTCTATCTACTATAGCAGAACTGCAGAGTATATCATATTTCCAGTTGCCAATCCTAAGAAGAGCTACGTCTACGTGTGCATCGTGATTTTCATTTTCCTTTGGCAGCACAACATTATCGCTGCACGAGGCGCAACAATTGATTTGTTTTCCAATGTCGGGGGCAGGCAGGGGAATAAAACTGGAGACAAGAATCCTCCTTCCTATACCTGAAATACCTGTATCAGCGTCGTCGCCATCGACGTGAATGCACTCACCACACAGTTGCGCCAAAACAGGAGAATATCGCCTTAGAACAAGAACCGAGGAAAGGGAATCAGTTTTCAGAATCTACCTTTGGTAGCTCTGTACCGATTTCGGTCTGCTTTTCCCCCTTTGGCTACAGCCGAACAGCCATACACTACAGACAACAGACTACACATTCACCGTACCGACAGTAACTGTATTCAAATGAAAAGAAAATTACCCCCACTCGGAATGATGGTTTGCGAGGACTTTTTGTTCTATTTTTCAATAGTTGATGAGATCCTTCGGGGTGAAAGAAGGCGAATCTGAAGGGTCACTGCTGCCCAAAGGTTATTGTTCGTATTCACATGACCTTTTTGAAATTACATTTTTCAAGGTGCATGATGTTTAGCCAACTTTGCAGGCAAATTCATCCTGGGATCTGTTTTATAGATACGGACTTAGGGGGTCCATACTTCAATCTGTTAACTTAACTTGCTGCCATATGGCTTATAGCGTATTCGCAGCAAATTTACCCATCAGCAAGAAATGGGTTAATTAACACTGTGCTCAATAAGTTGCATTTTGCAAAACCTTTACGATCAACTTACGAGCTAACTGCATTTGGAATTTTATACCATTGGCATAATGGGATAAGAAAGATTACTAAGCTACGAAATTACTTTTATGGAGGCTAGGTCATAAAATCGCAAGTACTGTAGTGGGCATGTTAAAGAGGTGATTTTATTGAAACACATCATGAGAACAGGCTTACTAACTAAACTAGTCATACCACCATGAAGGCGGGATGGCGTCTTCGCATGGTCAGCGGTTATGGGGACAAGTTTTGATATTTGACACGATATGGCAGCAAAAATGCCATAAAAATATGAGTCAATGTGTACGTTGATAGGTACATTGCATTGGAATTGAAAAGTTTAGCTAATTGGACCTTTTTATTCTGTCCGTACTTAAGGTATGAAAAATAAGAGGTTATTTTTACATTGAACGTAATGTAATTTCAGATGGTTCGTACATTTGTTTGGAAAATTCAAATTTCGTCGATCAATTCATTTCGCTGTGATTTTTCATAACCAATTTTACCTCAATTTTTACCTCACTATTGACAGTCAGTCAACCGTTGTTCTTAACCGAGGATTTGGCCAAACAATTTGTATCTGAAATGGATTTCTTACCCCGGCTGTAGATGGGATCAAAAAATCTTTAAAATTCCTTCCTGCTAAACAACTTTTGGGTCGGGCTTATTTCAGACTTATCAGAAGCTATCTGTGCAAGAAACTCTGAGCATTTTTGAAATACCGCTTTGGAAAATGCTGTCTACTCACACATAAATGCTGCTCCTCGAAATTCTGATTTTTGAGCTAAATATTAAAATTAAATTAAAATAAAACAACAACAAAATTTTATTCAAAATTAAAAAAAATCTAACAAAAATAGCGAAATTGAAAAAAAAATGTTGCGCTTTTGAACGTTTGGCAGACCTGTTTGCAGAATTTGGTAAAGCAGAATTTTGAAAACAGAAATTTGTAAAAAAAAGTTTTCACCCATTCAGAATTTTGACCCCGAACCAGAACGAACTTCGTTCCGCAAAAATTCTTTAATGTAGTTAATGAAATTAATAATTCCGAGCTTTCGCTTCCGGTCAATTTAAATTCTTTATTCAAAAATTATATTAAAATAAATACAATTGCAATAACCGCAGCGATTTACTTGTCGGCCAATCTACCGTTTTTTTACTGAAGTGCTTTATGGTAGGTACATATCATTTTTCGTCCCATTTACGGGTGCGTACACTTACAAAGCGAGAAGTTTGCGGACGCTTGAGCACGCCACATACAATTGACCATGTGAGAAACATGGAAGGCTATGCTGATGACGATAGTGTTGTTGCCTATCTCGGTCTCCAGTATGGACGACTCCATGGTATTCTTTCCCGAAGTTTCGACACATTCTCTTGATTGTTAATATTCTGATCTGACTGTTCGTCCTTATTTTCTGCGGCGTGAAACGTTTGACCTTCTCACTAGCGGCATGATCAAATTTGTCTTGGAATCGCCGAGTCCCACAGAAACTTTCATCCCCTAAATCATCCTGTTTTCGAGACATAAGCCTATGGCCTTCGTTGGGCCCAATCTAACCCAAAAAGCTCAAAACCTTTAAAAACTAACCATCCTGTCTCGAGTTATGCATGCGCCCAAAAAGCTACTTAATGTAACATAGTAAACCTAAGCAAACTTATTAGGTGTATTTAAAAAAATGAAATTTCAAAATTGTTGACAACAACAATTTGCTTGGAAAATAATTCAAAACAATTTTGTATTTGAAGTGTAATTACTCGATTTCTATCCGCTTTATTTTTTTTTTTCAAAGTGCATTTCCTCATACAAACTTTAATAACCTCTTTCATCCCCTCAAAGTTTTGTTTTCGCGACAAAAAGTAGCCTATGTCCTTCCTTGGTCCAAAGCGAAACCGTCAAGTCCAAAATCGTTAAAATCCAACAATCTGTTATCGAGTTATGCGCGCACACACGGACTTCATTGCCTTTTATATATATAGAAGAAGATAACCACCTCAGAGCTTGAATTTTGCAAAAGTCTTGCTTGAAATGTGAGAAAGGTAAAAGACTTAGACCAGATTTTTATCTCCCCTTTCTTTAGGAAACCCCCATGATCCTCCCTTCCTCTTTTGCTCACGATCCATTCTCGTCCTTCTATAATAGAGAACCGCACTTTGTGGTTAAGTTGTGTGTCCGTTGACGGCTCTCTTAGGTATAGTCGGCTTCTGATTCTTCTGCATTTCCAACTTCAAGACTTCAAGGACGAATTACAATGCGCAAACTGAAATTTGTTGTGGCAAAACAAAACAACTAATCACCAACTTCTGTTCTACATAGAAAAATTAGTTCGACGACCCTCTCTCTTTCACGATAATGCTCTCATTCCTATGCAGATATTTTTGTTTCACTTCACTAAAACTAGTATCCACAAACTTGTTTGCTATCCAATATTCTAAATCTGATATAATTAAAATAAAAAAAAAATAATAAGTGACCAATAAACAGAAGTTCCTATGCCGTCTTGCTGCGCTCCACGAAATCGGATACCTCACTATGACGTGCCCCAACAATGTGTCTCCTTCATAAATATTCGCCTCTAAACTAATTTAAATATCATATTGCCGAGTTAATTAAACAGCCGCAAAATAACAAGATAGATGAGTGGAACCATTTATTAAGGTCACCATTCCACTGTAGCACATATTGTCTCACCCCATCGATGGGCTGTCTGTTTTCGGGAAGCCATCTTAATCTGGATACTTGTTTTAGAAACGAAAGTTCTCTGATTTATTCATTCGAATAATGGAATATCTTGCTCTTGGATCGAGTCCCATTTGCAAGATAATAGAGCCCTCCTTTTGATAGGTCGATTCAACTTTGTTTTGTTTTCCGTGTCGGGTGCTGTTTGTTGTGCGCTGTTTGCCATTCTTGTATCTCAGCATAATAGATGAGAGCGATTAGGGCTGTCAGCTTATACAAATATTATTGTCGCGTGATGTAAGTCGCATTGCTGGTCACCCTGATCGGGACGCCATTGTGATGGGTTGCTCTAACATGCGTCGCTATCGATGTGTTATCAGTCAACTTGTATTATGTGACACGCCCAACTTGAGATTGGTATTGAAATTTCCTAAACCAATATATGAAATATGACGCCCGTGTCAGCCGAGGCAGTTCCATAAAATGTATCTGTCCCGTCTTTTCGACTTCGAATGCGAACATAGTTGCATTCGCTGGCAGCTAATTGCGGTTTAAATTATTAATCTTTGACAGAGCGATTTCCATAAATAATTTGATCTAAGTCAGCGTATGTTGAGAGTGAGCTTTTGATGTGTTTTGCTGCAAAAATGGAAAAGAACAGGTAAGTGGCATACTAATCGATTAACTGTTTCTTTATGAAAGCATTTAGTGTTTTCGTTCTTTATCTTGGGGTCCGTGCGTATACAACTGTTATGCGAGAGAAGTTTGGCTACCCAAAAATGTGGCCAACAATTTGATAGTTAAAACTTGAAAGAGTTGAGGTACGAGCTTGCTTGGGAATGCCGGTTGATTTTTTTAAAACAATTTGAATGTCTAAAAAGTGCAAATGAGTGATATTATATTCTTTTGAGGAATTTGATCTACGATTCGAGCCGGCATCTGATTCCCAAACGAGATGGAGGACAGTTTTCTTGTCGACTTGTGGATGGATCCTCTATCAGAAACATGGACCGGGTAAGGTTTTGTCTCTAAACAAGTTTGTTGCTTATTGATGGTGTAAAGCTTGGGTAAAATCGGCGTCCAATAATTGTGAGTAAGTAATAAAGAATGATTAAATGAAGCTTGAGCTATCGCAATGCGCTACTTTCACATTAGAGCGAATTGGGAACTGCATTTATGACCTCAAAATTGCTATATACCTACGTGGCGGAAAAGTGGGTAAATTGCTTGGTACAATTCTCCACTCTCTTTTCGCACACGTTTATTATCCGGGCTATTATTTGCTTGCGAAAATTTTGACATTTGTACTGCAGTGTTGCCAGCTTTTAAAATTCCGACACATGGAACAGTAAAGAAATTAAATATTTCGGTGGAATGATTTATTTTATGTTTTTTGTGGAATTAACTAAGAAGTTGATCGGAAAAAGTTTTTCGTACGGAAAAGTTTATAAATTATTTTTCTACAATATTTAATGATAATTTGCTAATTTTAATTTTTTTACTAATCAAATAACTTTATAGTTCATAAGCAACATTTGAAGGCCAAGATTGAGTTCAACCATCAAGTTTAAGTGGTCAAAAAAGCAAAAGAAAATGTTTACATTTTTCGTTTTTCCTATGGCTATATGTAACTGGGGCCTTATACAAAAAGAACACGTTAGCAATTGAAGCATGTTTTTTATAAATACCTAAGGAGCCTAAACCAAACATTAAAGTAAATAGTTTAAATTAGGACAATTCACAAATGAAAATGTTAAGGAGGCAGCGAAAAGTTTTAGTATCCAAATCGGAGATAAACAGCGAGTGCTGGTAACACTGCTACTTGTGTAGCAGCTAATGGAAGTCTCCACAAATTATTTTCAGTGGCCTTTCCGCAGACGTTTCGCTGTCCATTTGGAGACCACTGGAAAATTTCGTTTCGAACCAGCAAACGAAAGAAACTATGAATATTCGCGTGTTCGCATTTCGCAATTCGCTCTCGTATGAACAGTCCCTTAGCGTGACTCACTGTTGAATCAGAATGAAGTCGTTCACACTATACGTGTCGCACAAAACTTAAAATCACCCAAAACCAGCAGCAGTTGGAATAGGAAAACTTTGGGTAGTTTCGTGTTCACTCATGGCTGTTGTGCAAGTTTTTTAACTCTTAACTTTTGAATCGCCTTGTACATATAACAAATTTAAACGGTTCACGGCGAAATGGACTTTATTTCAGTTATAGTTAGTTTGATCTCAAATCTAGTATCCTACTCGTTCTAAAATGTTCTCTTCCATACAAAAATGTCTACAAAAAAAAAATTTAGCTAGGCAGCTTAGCAAAGTAGTACCTACCTATCCCGTTCACACTCTAAATTCTTAGCTTTATATTGATGGACGGATGAAAAGTCTCCACTCATTATAGCTCGCAAAATAAACGTCCGGTACATTAAATCGAGGATAAATTTTGACATAAAAACAGAGGCAAAAATTTGTTTTGTGTTTATTGTTTAACATTTGCGTGATAAATTAAAGTGGGGTTTGTGGAGGATAGGAAACTTCCAGGGCAAATGCAATATTGAGGCAGTGAACTCCGACAGCCACACATGGTTTTTATACCATCTATATCATGTCAGTGACCATTATTGACCGCGTTATAGAAGGAGGTACCAAAAATACAAAAAAAAAACATCAATCCAACCGATAGCCACCCTAGAATCTAACCCTCCCGACCTGCTGAATGCACTTAAAACTCCCCCTCTACTAGCATCAGTGGCCTAGCTCTTCCCCGTTCAATACTTTGAAACAAATTGATTCATAAAAGTTTATTTATTAAACAACTTGCTGTCCGCTTCCTCGTATCTACTGCATACTTGAGGATACATCTAATCTTCGCACAGTGAATCTGAATCACCCATAACCATAAAATAAACGAACCATTGCGCGCCTACATCTCCCGCAGATTAGGAATGCAATCATACCATCGCCCGTCGTCTGACTGCAAAAGCAACCCAGCTCCTCTACTCTAAGTGAAAATAAATTCAGCCGCGGGTTGCACATATTCAGATATTTTCGCCCATAGACCTAGTGCGCGATGTTAACTTGCCGGCCAGACAGGTCGTTTCGCATGGCAACACGACGAAGACGTCCATCAATTTAAGGTTCCATTACCACTACCACTCTACCAGCAGCAGCCAAGAACCAACAACAAACTTGAATGGCATACGGGTTAAAGGCTTCTAATAGCCTTTTAACTGAAATGCTGGCCATAAAAAAACACACGCCACAGAAGTATCTCCGGATCTGTCTGGATAAGTGTATCTTTAGTATGCCTATGCCGTTGAGGGGAGAGCAAATGTTCGTGTGCCCTTACACCAACGATACACCGAATGGCTGGCAGTCCTCGCCAGGAACGAAACAATTTACGCGAATTCCTGTTGCTCCATCCGTGTGTATGCGTTCGCGTCGTCGTGGCAAAAGAACCTGGCAAACCAGTTGCAGTTCTTGTCCATTCTCCATCCGCTGCGACACGATTAGAAAATGAAAACCTTTTGCGCGCTTCTCACTAAGGCACTGGGTTTAGTCTTCAATGTATAAGCTCGGCTTACACTCCCCAGACGTGCGGGTTAGCTCGGCCCTTCTCTGCTGCGTGCACAAATGCCACCCGAATGAAGGTGAAACGAGATTTGTACCCAAAAGAGTACCATCCACCATTACTCTGCCCCGTGTTCGAATAATTGATGGACCGCCGTTTTAGCCGCTTAATGGAGTTCATTAATTGAAAATTTAAACAGACACTTGCGGGCACACATTAGGCCGGCAAACGTTAAACGGCCGGGGCCTGTGAAACCGCTCCACATACCGAGCGGACTGATAGAAAACGTGCATGTGAACTCTATGCCACGCGATGAGACATGAGAGAAGGAAACCAAAAATTGGGTTATTTTAGTGAATTACCGGTGCGCGCCTCTGATGATTATAAATGGAGGCTGGCTGTAAGGTGTTATTGCTATGGCTGTGCACCAGGTACTTCAAGGTCGGGCATTAATTCAATTCCCCACGGAGACTTTGGTGCACACGATTTTCTGAATTTCAGCCGATTTACAGAAGGTTACGGCCGACATTTTAATTGCTGGGTGTGTGGTAAATCAAAGGGCCTAAGGTCGCCGATAGGAAGTGTTTTGGGGCAATGATGACCTTCCGGTGCATATACCTACTTTTTCTCAGACTCGTACCTACAAATGTCTCTAATTACAGTATGGAGATGGTGTTATGGCTCATGTTGGCGTGTAATTATGGTCAGATTCGAGGTTGCAGTAATATGTGTAATAAGTCCACGGGGCTGCAAGGTTAAGGTTCAATAAGCTTTGGTCTTCTGATGGATTTATGGACATCCATACTCCGATTAACATTAGGTTGAAACTGAAAACTTGGTTGAATTATAGTAACCTAATATATTATAGAAACCTCGATTCGATGTCTTAAAGGAAGTGAGAACTCGCTTTCAACGAGTGGCAAACGAACATACTAAACATTGAAATATGAGCGAACTTCGTGAAATAAAGTTCAACCATATATTTCAATGATTAGTATGTCCATTTTCGAATGTTCGCTGCTCAAATTTCTATACTATCGAACCTCTCTGTCCCAGCGAAAGTTAATATCACAGAAGAAGCCAAAGTTGCGTTTACTAGTTTTTCCAGAACTCGAAATATGATTCTCCCAATTCATATTTTTTTAAGAAGTAGCCGATTGATTTTTTTTTCACGCTGTTGGGTTGTTTAATGTAAGTTGCCAAGCACAATTAGACTTATGGTAGGATCCAGGAAGGAGTTTCAGTGCTTCTCTTTTCAATCGGATTAAAAATCTCTAAAACAAACTGGACACAAATAGTCAATAATTATTAAGTCAAATAAATTTTGTCGTTCTAGAAATTCAGCTGTAAATTTTAATGGTTAGTCTTTTTCAATTATAAACCTTCAAATTATTGCTGTTATTTTTTTTCTCTTTCCCTATTCAAATATTTTTTTTTTTTTGCACCTATTTTAAGTAATTTATTGTTTCTGTATGCCGCTAAAAGTATTTTATATCCTACTATTAAAGGAACGAAGTTCTTAATTGTAAAAAAACATTCTTTTTCAATTAAATTAAATTATGTAATTGAAATAGATTTTTGTTGGCAAATAAATTGGAAATTCTGGAAATTGATGATTGGAATAGGAATAAGGAAAATCTGTTACCGACAAGTTTCAAAACTATTCCAAAGCGCATTTTTTTTTTTTTTTTTTGAGTTGGTGGATATAGGTCTGTTCCTTCACGATAATACATTCGAACACGATAGCCAAACTTCGTTCCTTAAGCAAAAATTGGTCAGAAGAGAGCCAAAAAGAGAGAACAAAACATTTCCCCTCCATAAAAAGCCTGCAAATATTAGCCCAAGAAATTTCTTTCGGCTAGTTGGTTATTTTATTACTTACAAAAAAAAAATGTAAGACGCAGAAAAATTTAAGTTTTCAATTTCTGCAACAAAGCAAATCATCTCTTGGTCTTAAAAATAAATTCGTGCTTTGTTGATATTTGAATATTCCCGCCCAGAGAAAATTAAAATTTTTAAAATTTGTGGTTTAACTTTAACGCGTTCCTTTTCTTTTTGGTTATATTTCATTTCGGTGAGCGAATTCTGTCGCAATGAGAGAAACGTGACGTATTGCGAAAAATAAACCAGAAAGTAAGGAAACAGACCTAATACTATACTTTCAGAAAAACCAGAGATACGATTGTTGCGGACGTAAATTATGTTATTGAAAACTTAAAACGTAAAGTAAAATTGTGAAGTCAAGATAAAAATGTTGGGCCTTACTAATAATATCCCAAGATCACAATATGCAATTTTGTATGGAAAATTTCGCTACTGTTAGCTCGAAAAACTTAACCTGGACACTAAAAATGATTATTGGTGCCGCGGGTTGTATATAAAGCCTTAAGCTACAATTAACGTTTGTCATTAAAAAGTCTCCACACTATTGTATACATCAACAAAAGTATAAATGTCAAACATTGTTCTTTACTCAATTCAATTGGCAAATAAAACCCGCTTTATAACGTTGTCCGAAAATTCCTGCCCGTTTTTAACTTTATCCGTTTTTCTTGAAATTAAGTTACCTATAAGAACGGGAAGTTTTTACATCTATTTTGCACTTTTCCACACTGTTCGAGACAAAATAACGATTTCAGACTTAAATTCTACTTGCGAAAAACTACAAGTCAGATCACATGAGGACCTGCTACAAAAATCGTATTGTAGGTACAGAACAGGGTTGGAAAATGTCATTTTTGATTTGCACTGAAAACTGTTATAAGATGTTACTGTAATGTTGCCAATTGTAGACATTGAAATCAACTTTTCGTATAAAAAAGTGAAATAAAAATATTTCATTTATAACAAAACTGTACACAGCTACAAAAAAAAATCGCTTATATATTAATCTATGAGCTCTGCAGGCTTACTCTCATTTTGCACTTATATTCAAAATATTTCCCTCAGCGTGAAGCTCATAACATGAAGAGTTTCTAATGAAAATAAGAATCCAGTCTTCGCTTTGTGTAATACTTGCAACAAATCAACAGATGCCGACACAGCCTCCACTTTAAATACTGCGCATGCTCATGCCGATGACGTTGCGTTTGCAAATCGTTTTCGTTCTCTCGCCTTGTTCTATCACAATGTTGGTGGAATGAGAACAAAAGTAACAGAATTTCTTCTTGCCGTTGCCGATTGTGCATATGATGTTGTTGCGCTGACTGAAACCTGGTTGCACAATGGTATTTCCTCGTCTGAATTGTTCACAGCTGACTTTGAGGTCTATCGTAAAGATCGGTGTTCGATTCAAACTGGTTGTGAAAGGGGAGGTGGAGTTTTACTAGCTTTTCGTTCGTGTTACAAAACAAAGCAGTTAACACTTCCCACATCTACAAGCGACATCGATCAAATTTGCGTATGTTTGGATTATCATCAAGGTCGTGCTAGTAATGGTTTTATTTCAAATGCATTTCATATTTATTTCTTTTTGTCATACATTCCACCTAAGTCTGATATTGAAATTTATGAAACTCATATATCGAATGTTAAAAGCTTAGTTGATAATTTAGATAACAACTCTTTTATAATTACGTTGGGTGATTTCAATTTACCTTATTTAAATTGGATTTTCTTTGAACCAGATAAGTGTATAATGCCATTTAATGTAACTAGCAATGTAGAATTCCAAGTCGTTGATGCTATGGCATCAATTAATTTACAGCAAAGAAATCTTGTTCCTAACTCACTCGGTAGAATATTAGATTTAGTTTTTCTTGATAATGATATTGGTGCTTCTGTTGTTGAATCTGCATTCCCATTGTTAGATAATAATACACACCATACGGCTTTAGATATTTCTCTAAGTTTAAATGTTGCATATTCTTGGAATTCAGATGCCAAAAATAATGAATATAAATTTGATTTTATTAATGCTGATTATGAATTAATGTGTAATTTTTTTAATGAATTTGATTGGCAATTATGTTTAAATTCTGACAACTTAAATTCTATTTTTGTGTTATTTAGGAGCATATTAGATAATGCGGTCTCTAGGTATGTACCACTAAAAAAATTAAAGCCTCAAAATAGTAAGCCCATTTGGTTTAACAAAAGTTTATTAAGGCTGAAAAATGCCATGCTTAAAATGCACAAAAAAAGCAAGACAATTCCATCTTTACACGGCAAATTTCGTCAACTAAGGTCTGAATATGAATTTTTGAAAAAATTTATCTTTAGACAATATGTTTGGACAATCGAATCAAAAATTAAACAAAATTCTAAGTCTTTCTGGTCTTATATTAATGAGAAACGTAAATCTTTTGGTATTCCGGCGTATATGGTTCACAATGGTGTTACTGCCAATGATATGCAGCAGATATGTAATATGTTTGCTTCTTATTTTCAGTCAAACTATGAGGACAAATCTCTTGTTTATAAATCTACATTGACTCTTGCGTCAAGTGTTGATTTAGGTTGTCTTAGCATTACTGAAGAAGAAGTTCTTTCAATGTTGTCAACCTTAGATCAAAGTGTTAAATTAGCTCCAGATAATCTGCCACCAATTCTTCTCAAATCCTGCAGAACTAGTTTAGCTAAACCTCTTAGCATAATTTTCAATAAATCATTGGCCAATGGCGAATTTTTAGATTGTTGGAAAACCTCTTTAATAACTCCAATACACAAGGCTGGTTGCAAAGACCAGATAAATAATTACAGACCTATAGCTAAATTGCAACTAATACCCAAGGTATTCGAAGCTATAGTTAAAAATAAAATTTATGAAATCGTCCGGAATTATATATCTGAATTTCAACACGGCTTTGTTTCTGGGAGGTCAACAGCTACAAATCTCGCCATTTTTGCAAACTATTGCCTTAAAACAATGGAAACACGTCAACAAGTTGACACAATCTTTACTGATTTTGCTAAAGCTTTCGATCGGGTTCAACACTCAGTTCTAGTTAGCAAGCTAGAACGCTTCGGTTTTCATTCAAATATTTTGAAATGGATTCGCAGCTATTTAGAAAATCGTATACAATACGTAAAGATTGGTTCTTCTATATCTACTGCTGTCTATAACTACTCTGGTGTTCCTCAAGGCAGCCATCTTGGTCCTCTATTATTCTTACTCTTCATCAATGATCTACCTTCCTTTATTAAACACTCAAATTTTCTTTTGTTCGCAGACGATCTTAAATTATTTAAATGCATTGCTTCTGTATCAGATGCTTATGACCTACAAGATGATATTAATAATATCACACATTGGTGTAATCTTAATGGTCTGCAAATGAATATAAGCAAATGCTCAGTTCTTACATTTTACAGAATTCTCTCGACGGTTAATTTTCAGTATTCGATCCAAAATGAAATTCTAACAAGAGTGGAAAGTCATAAGGATCTTGGTGTAGTCTTTGACCACAAGCTGAATTTTTCAATGCACTATGATTACATCATATCACGTGCAAATTCATTATTTGGTTTCATGCGTCGCAATACCAGGGAATTTCAAGATCCATGCACATTGAAGACCTTGTTTAATTCTTTGATAAGATCAAGGCTTGAATATTGCAGTATTATATGGAATCCATATTACCAAAATAACATTTCACGTATTGAAAAGATTCAGAAACGGTTTACAAAATTTGCTCTACGAAAGATGAATTGGAACGGTGATTTGCCAGTCTATGAAGCTAGATGCACCTTATTAGGTATTAAGCCCCTATATAAAAGGCGAATTTATTATGCGGTCTTATTTGCGCAGGATGTTCTAACTGGACACACTGATTGTCCACACCTGCTTTCTTTGTTTTATGTTTATGCTCCGTCTCGTACTTTGCGTCCAAGAGACCAGGATTTCTTTTATGTTCCTAGACATTATACAAACTATGGATTAAGCGAACCTATATCTTCTGCATGTATTTTTTATAACCGTTATGATAATTTTATTGATTTTAACATGAACAGATTATATTACAAAAGCTTTATAATGTTTTTGATGTGAGCAATTATGTACATATATTATATTAATAATTTATGCATAATGTTATTGCATTTTATTTTACTTCTGTAAATTAAGTCTATGAAAGATAATGTTCTTGTTAGACGTAAATAAATAAATAAAAAAAAATAAACACTGGTACAGAAGCATACTTTTGAGTTTTGACCATAATTCATGACAGATGGTGTTGAACGTAACGTTGGTTGGTAACCTTGCTATTCCTCGCTATTCTGCAACCATTTTTCCACAATTTTCCACAGGTTTTAAGCGTCCTCCGGGAATTTCAGCATACATGATGAATGCCATTATCAGGACAAGTCTCTTAAGATATTCGACCATTTGCCTTGACTGCATTTAAATGGTCGACTTGCTTCACATCCCCTTGTTTGAGGCTTTCGACCATATTCGCAACAGTTGCTGTGAATTTGGTTGCCTAAGTTAGGGTATGTTATGTATGACTGGTTAATATGAAATTAAATTTTAGGTACTCACAATTATGCTGCTAGCTGATGATAGTGGTAACTGCTTGGGGTTACCAGTGCTCCCATATGGCTGTTGGCTATTTGGTTCTGGCTTGCAACTCCGTCTAAATTTGTTTAGATCGCCAAACATTTCCGCACCGTTTTTGAAGGCCGAAATGGCGTTTGCAAAAAGCAGGTTGAAATTCATTTTGTTCTGTTTCTTGTGCATTCTTCTTGAATTTGTTGTTTTTCTGCAGTTTTCGATTTTCTGCTTTTGACAGATATGAAATAAAGAAAGAATATATATAATAAAAACAAGGAAATAGTCCTAGAAATAGGGACCCTACTCCTAGCTTCTTACAACCATTCGTTTTGTGAGTTTTTAATTTTTGGATCGAATTGAAGGAATCAACTGTAGATCTATGCCGAATCTCCTCTCGGATGTTTGTCAGACATTCGCGAGAGGTGGCGCAGTGGAAAAGGAAAACCTTAAGTTAGGTTGTGGTTTTTTTGAATCTTACTTGGGAAACCTCGACACTAACCACTCAGGAAACAGTAGGAAACAGAAACAAATTTGAAATTTTTGGTCTTCGTCCTTGTCCTTGATGTGGATGTTGTTTTACTATAGCCCAAAGTGATGCTGAATTTAAAATCAAATACCCTCATTGGTACTACGGCGTTAGTTGCATTTGACAAAATATGGACAAAGTGTCTCTCAAGAACATTCATCCTACTTGTCATCGAAGTATGAACTCGCAATTGCAGCTCTAGCCCGCATGTACATGCCATTTAACCACCATTCCCGCCTACCTATATAAGGCACCGCACGCCGTCATATAAAGTGAAGTCATCTTGACAGAAATGAGTCCTGATCTTGTTTAAATGCTCGAAATGAAGATGACAAACAACACTGATGCGACAGCAACTGATTTAATTTCTCTGATATCGCAGATGGAGCAGGAGCAGTGTTTGGATTTAGTTGCCTATCCAAATTGTATTCTTCCACTATAGCGGCCGGCCGACGCACGCAGCGCAGCAGTAATCAACTAATCTCTGTTTGGCTGAAACAGAACAAGACGCATAAATGATGACAGGAGCTGAGGCTGCTACGTCTCCAGCCAGCCGTCCAGCAACAGGTCAAGGAACTTGGACAAAAGTGGAAATATTGGTTTTGATTTCAGTGCTCTGCAGCCTGAAGCCTGCAGCCATTTGTGGTATTTGTTGTTGTTGCTGCGTCATTGGCTGCCGGTTGGCTACCCCGAGCCCGAGTGGATGCAGTTCCTGTTCGGCTGTTCGCCTGTCAGCCGACAGAGTTGAATTACTGAATTTTTGCCCAAGATTTATTGCATTATCTTAAATTGCATCTAGCCGCGATGTTCTTGTTGTTTTGTGGCTCTTTTGCTCTGATGTTGTGTTGTTCTATGAGTGTGCGCTTAGTGGAAGCAGGAAGTCCACATGCCGGTAAGTCGTTGGTCCAAATTTAGAGCACAGAAGATATCAGTTGCAGTTGCATTCCCGAGTGCGAATTTGTTGGCCATAAAATGGATGTATATGTGCGCTCGCAACACTGTGACTGGATCGGAATTTTTTTTTTAACAAGTTTTCGGAAATTTACGAGTATATCTGCGGAACAAAAATTGTTTCGCGATTGAGTACAATGCGCATTAACGGCGAGAGAGTTTGGAAAGCAATAACGGTGCAGCAAATTAAATGGATTTATTTGGCTGCGACCGAGACTCATCCTCAATGGGGACGAGCTGTGAGCTACCTATCGGTTGTGTTTGGAAATTAATTGAGCTTTAATCAGGTTTAAGCGGATACACCTCTTTCGAGATTGGGCCATACGGCCGTATTTGGGCTCCGAAGATAATAACTCATATGAGGGGCCAGAGGTCTTTGCCATTTGCCATAATGTGCGCATTGAATAGATTACTGTTCTGCAAGCATGTTGAAAATGTGCAACAGTTAAGTGGGTGGTTCCAGATGTCGGGCATCCTTATTTGATCACACAATGGAATAGAGAATTCTAGTTCCCAGCAAGCACCATCCACGCCTATAAAATTCAACTATAACTGAGGCGAATACTTCGGTTGGTTCCAAAGGTTGACAAGAGGTGAAACTCGCATGAGGATGGCCTGGCCTGAATTGAAAACAGTGTCGAAGAAATGTTATGAAATGTTACTTCGGATTGGACATTGAGTCATCCATGGACTGCGGTGGCCTGGAACTAAGCTGGACGACGTTACAGTGATGGCTGTGTCCGCAGCTTTGTACCACTGAAATGTGCAACGATTTTTATGATACTTATAGTGAAATATAATCGTTGCTACCGATGAAATGATTTGGCCTAAAAGCAGTTTGGGTTACGTTCCAATATCTTCAGATGTGCAGAGGTTTTTCTTGCTCCACTTTACGTCAGACGGAGCTAGACTTCTTTGAACTCAGACCCGAAAAAGCATGTTCGACACCTTCCCCTTCGACATAGCTCCTCTAAAAGGAATAGAAAATTATTCATGCCGGTCCAAGCGCCGCCTTAGGCGATAAAACTGCGCTAACTCTCACCTATGAATATGCGTCCATTTGCTGTCAGATAACTCCAGCTTTAGCCCCTTCCAAAGTCAGATACTTTGCCCTTGGCACTGCCAAATTGACAATGTTCTGACATGCCCCGTCAAAGTTTGTTCTATAAAAGCAAAGCTTAGGAAAATCACTGCCCCGTAGCAGTAATTAGCAGCAAACACCAAATAACGGTGTCAATAAATAAAATGTAACATTAGAAATATTAACACGTTGAACTCTTGACGAGAACAGGACCGATCATGCATAAGTTCATTAGGTAAAACTCGCAGGGCCGACTTGATGAAAATGGACATATTGAAAAGATTTATTGTTTAGCTCCTAGGGATGTAGTCAGTAATTTGCATACAATTTGGCAAAAAACGAAACACAAACATAACTCACTTAACATACACTTTAGTTGATGACAGACAGAGCTTGGTGATTTATGATGCGCCTGAGGAGGGTATTGTTTGCATTGTTTTTTAGGTTTTCTTTTGTTGGTAATTTATGGAAGAAACGCCAAGAACCGCTACAGAGTCCGTCATCCTTATATCGGATTTTATAGATAAGAAGCTTAATTTATACACGAAAAAGACATTTATTACTGCTGCTGTTTGTGGACGCTTTGTGGACTATGGGCAAGTTAGCAAGAGCCACCCTGGGGCGCAAATCCGTATAACAATAATCGTCTAAACGATATCGTTTTTGAAACTTTGTTGACCATAAAAAGTTTGAATCTACCCGGAGTTTTTTCTCCATCATCAGCTTTCATTATATTCATTGAAAAAGAAACGGTAGTAAACTCTCAGGTCCGTTTCCACTTAAAATCTTATGTGACAGTTTATGACGATAAAAAAGTGGCACATAAGGTATTTAAGTAGAACTTTAACCGCAGACGGACCTCAAAGTCATAATATTTGCACTAAGTTGATAGTTTTGGAGGTCCGTCCTTTCGACGATAATAGGCTGAAAAGTTACGAAGCCCAGGAAGTCATTTAGTTTAGTTCTAGAGCTTGAAGTGTCTAGCAGCTCATTACGGATTACGTTCAGTTTCAGATCGTTTAGTTCGCTTTTGGCCAAAGTTACAGGCTGATATGTAAGTGAAGTTCTCAAACGATATTCTTCCTGCCAAAGATGGGACAAAAAGATATTTAAAAGCTTCCTCATGGAAAATAAATTTCTAAGCTGGAAGTAGAAGTTTCTGCAAATTTTAAATGTAAACTAAAAAAGCTCTGAGATTTCATAGTCGCCTTAAGTCATACTGTTCTTGTTTTTGTAATTTTTATATTGAACTTCCAAGTTTTCGCTGCCTTCAATCTTAAGAGTGGTGCAGGACATCTTTTCTTTCGAAAAAAAAAATGTTTGTTTATAAATTAAAAAAATAGTATTCCAATCAATGAAAACAAAATAAAATAAAAATATAAACGCTTCTGCTCCTAACATCGCAGTAGTTTCCAAAATTCCGAAAATAAATAGTATCCGTCTGAAGTTTGTCAAGAAAACTTATGCGACTATTGTAGAGGAATAAATAGAACAACAAAAATATAACACAAAATCACACTAACAATAATGGCGCAAAATTATAGTCGGATAAAGTCCTTTTTACAATTATTTTAGTACGTGACAATGTCCGTATTAGTGTTTTTCTAATTATAGTCGCATAAAACCCACATCGTTATAACCTGGTATTATATTTGAAACCACCAAAAGTACATTTTGTCCCTTAGTATGGACTCTCAATCCTCTCCCATCTGTCATTTCTATTGAAAATTTTTAATTTGTTTTTTTTAATTTTTAAAGAAATGTTAACAGGATATTTTATATTTTTTAAGATCTCGAAATGTTTGAAGATTTTGAGCTTTTAAGAAAAATAAAATAAAACCTGAGCTAATCCTTTTGAAGACTTTGATGAGGAAGAGTTTCTAATATCTGATATCTCTCCTAATACACGATTCCTCGCCAATAATATTAAAAAATAAATAAACACTAAGTACTTTAACAACACTTTACACTCGGGCCTAATCAGCAAGAAGTTAACAATGGATTGACTATTTATGCTATGGAGGTGAAGACTCGAAGCAATGCAACAAATGTGAATCGACTATTGATGAGTTGTAAATATGAATACAAAATTCATTAGGGGTATTCACAATTCGGTGTAACAGACCTAATAAAATGGGGTAACATTTTTTGTTCTTATAAACGTGAAAACACTTTTCCTCATATCTAGCAAAAATGAAACAAATGACAGATCCAGTTTAACAATTGACATTTGTTCTGAAAATTTTTTTTTCTGAAACTGACAAAATCTGCTTTTAATTGTTTATTATGGCAAAAAATTGTTGACGAAGATATTCTATTTTTGAAGTTACTACTTCTTTAGGCGCGTTGGGCACTTTTAGATGGGAAGAAATTAATGAATTCGCGTTACCTTTAAAACGACACCGCGTCATCGTCACCGAGAAACCCAACCGATCTCAATAAAACTTTGTATATGTGCATGGTTGGATGCAGCTAGAAAGATAGGATAGATTTGGACGCGATAGGTGGCACTGTTGTCGATTTTTTTGCTCGCTGTTTTTACTCCCAAAACAGTTTTAAATATTTCCTGCGCAATAAAATATTTCCTGACGATTCGTAAAATACACACGTAATTGTTCAAGTAATAACTTCTGTCGGCACTCCCGGAGTGCCTGATGTTTTTTTTATTTTTTTCCCATAGCTAAACACAGGAATTAACAATTTGGCGAACTGTAAACTTGACAAGGCTCCACTTTACTTTGTTGCATTTTTCGGTTGCAATAGTTTCAGGGTACTATACCTATAGATAAAGTGTAAAACAGAAGTCTATATATTTTGTTGTTGTAGTGTGAAAAAGAGATGCACCTATGCAATGATACAAGACCAGTTACATCGGATCGTGAATACCCCTATTGAGTTTTTGTGTTTAGCATATAGGGAAGCACACTCAAAGAGAGTGAATCAAAATGTGGAATACATTTCTTATATAATAATTTGTTTCTTCTAAGCAGTAAATACCAAATAACCCCTTCATTTCCCACCCCGTCCCCCCAGAAAGTTCTCCTCAATAATAATATCTGAACAAAATACGACAATCTTACACACGTTCGATCTGAAATATGGTAGAATTAAATCCTACATAGTTGAGGAATTACGCTTAAGATGACATACTCGATAAGATGACATACTTGGAACTACACTCTAACCATAAACGACACAGTTCTGCCACACACGGGTAGACATGAAGTTTTACGATGTTGTTAAGCCCCATAGTAATGCAGCTGCAAGTTTACAACGTGCTTTCATTGAGATCGGAATTAAGGATTTTGTGCGTGGACAAAAAATATTTTTGTATGTTTGCTCCAGAATTGCTGATAAGTTTTGTGGCTACAGTAATTTGTATATTTAGTGATTTCTGTGTGATATTTTTGTCTGATCAGAAAATGTTGGTGCCAACAATCGGCCTATCGGGCAAGATGACATGAAACCCGATCGTCCAAATTTACGGGAATCTTTTCGTCTCTCTAAGACTATAAATCTTACCCAGATAGACTCTCTGGATTTCTCCAGAGTTCTTCCCTGGGTTCGATTCCTAGTGTCAACACTAGCATCTGTTTTTGTGAGATCTGTTTCATCGACTGGGTCTCCACCCAATAATTTCCCAAGATCTTCATTCTTCTGCCAGCCAAAGCCGGACATTGACACCGTATAAGTGCCACTGTCTCTGATTCCTCCAGGCATAGTTTGCAAGTATCGTCCTCTCTAAGGCCTATCTTCCTTAAGTGATACCCGAAATTACCATGTCCTGTAGACAAAGCCACCAACCATTTCAATATTCCTCGACTCATGCTTAGAACCCTTCTTTAACGAACTATGTCATCTTGAATCTCTTTCCAGCTAATTAAAAAAATTATTTTAAAAATACATTTACTGTTTTATTGAAATATTTTAAATAATGTTTTGTTTACCAATAAATAAATTAACTGAATTCACTTTGTTTTCATACGGATGAATGATATATATTTTTATTTATCACTGTCAAGAAAAAGTATTTTATCTTGAGCACAATTCCCTCGTCATAGGCTTAGTTCTTGATTTCAACAACTAATCTTCAAAAACAATTAAATTATATAACAGATTTGAAACTTGTAGGGATTGTAGTATCGGATTGAGGAATCTGTTGGCTGACTTTGAAGACGAATATTAATTGGAAATGGTGGGTGTTACATTTCAGTAGTGGTGCCAACAATAGGTTCATAGTTCCAAGTCGGCCAATTGCTTGTTGAGCTTTGGCTTGTTTTATTTTTTCTGCAAATGCTTAAAACGAACCATTTAGGCTCCCAGTGGGTCGGGATGAGTATGAGTAGTTTTTCACCTAGAAAGTCCCAAAAGTAGCTTAAAAAACGGTGATCAATATGTACGAAGGACCCTGCATGTTAACGCGGTAAGCTAATGTGACGAGTGCCAAGTGCTAAGTCCAGATATTTAATGGGCCTTACCAACAAACATTTCTGGTTTCTACTTTAAATTTACGTAGTTCATTAGCTATATTTTCCATACGAATTTATTTATTTATTTATATTATAATTATCATTTATTTGTTTTAAAGTCGAGACTAAAATTTTTTATTAGCAATGCGCACCCAATATTTTCCTTGCAATATAATTGTCCGAAGTCGATCAGATGATTAATGGCAACGAATTTCGTCCAAGTAGCTCGCCGCAGCTCAATTCATGATCTATTACAATTAACGTCCAACTGCCTTTACGGAAGTATAGAAAACATGGAGTACCTACTGAAATTGCGATTGTAGGTATGATGTAAGTTTGACCCGAAAACTTGTTCGTTTTATTCGAGTTCTTAATTAAGGATTCTTGGCTGCGAGTTCCGTTTAGAGATTAATGAGAAAAAGTACAATTACCAACCTCGTCTAATGTAAAAATATTCCGGTTTTCGTTATGGTTTTTCGTGCACAAACATCGGATCTCTTTTTTGAAGACACTATATCCTCTTCATCTCGATCCATTCACAGCTCGTTTGGTGAAGATTTATGATCATTTGTTCGATTACATTGCCAGAGATGTCTTTCACCCAACTACGGTTTTTTTTTTTTTATGACACACACTTGCACTAACAATGTTTGGATAGTGGTATTTATAGTTCCAGTTTGAGTGCCGGGTCGGGATCATGTTCGAAACAGAACGCAATGGAAGATGGAATAATTACACCCGGTAACCGATGAATTTTGAAATCGATATTGACAAGGCCAGCTGTGGTGGTGCAGTGCATCCTCCTCTGTCGTCGTGCATCGCTATAGTCATTCGCAGATTCTGTCATATACTGCTTTCGGCTAGATCCTGCTCGAATCTATACGCTACGATTAATGTATTCAATCTAATCAAGGGGTCAGTGGATGCAAATTGAAACTGTGCAATAGTCGGATATAGAGATTTTTCTTCCCGAAGCCATCTTTGGGTATAACTTCAAGGCGCGTAAAGAGAAAGGATAACTGTTTCATGGAGAACATTCGTTGCTGTATTTATATTTAATTATCCGTTAAGCATCTGCATCCCATTTGCGCTTGGAATGACATCATTCTCTGTTTCCACATGAGAGATCATAGAGCCGTCATACTCAAAGCTTGTGATCAAATTGGCGGCCGGCGGTCACAAGTTGGTGACAAATTGTTTCGCGTCGTCCATTTGTCAATTTCACACTCCCATTATTTAGGTAATCATATAAAAATACAATTTCCTTGTTGCACCACAGCAGTCACTATAAATCTGGCACGAATGAGTTGTACGTTTGGCTGGGTAGGACGTAGGAGAGCGAAAGATCTTGTTAAGCTGGTGATTAATTGGCTTATGGAAATCACTGTAATTGGTAATTGCAACTGGGTAGCGTGGCAAAATGTGCAGTCAGCCCTAAGAATAGGACCGCGCTCAAGTGGTGGGTGTGAACGGAAATTGATATGAAACGACAAAGGTGGTATTTTTTGGAAATGAAACGGTGCGCTAGCAATTTGATGTGACATTTAGCACGAATTAAATGTTTCTCAGGCCTCAGTTATAGCCATACGTAAAATGCAACCGAAAAAGTTGGAACAGTGTGAAAATAAGTTCGTTCGGGTACATTTTTTGCAAACGTAAAATTATTTAAAATTTGCTAAGAAACTGTGCGAATACGATCACGTACTGAGAAAATTTCAAAAAATGTGAGATATAAATTTTCCCTCTTTTCATTTTTCGTAATTTTCTACTCGCCGAATTTTGACTTACTGAAAAATGAGAAATGACAACTGCCAACTGCCAACTAAGTGACAGCTCAACAGTTTTCCAAGTAAAACTCCATTTATTTTCGTCTGCAAAATATGTCGGACGAAGAAGTTGTAATTGGATGTTCTCCTAGAACATATCAGCGCATTCAAACTGGTAAGTTTAATAGGTATTTAGATTAAAAAAAAATAAATTCCAACTTATTTTGTAGATGTGGCATTTAAAGAGAACCTTGTCAAAATGGCATTTCGCAAACTTTTTGTAAGAAAACCGGTCAGTTGCTTATCTTGAAATTGAGAGATTACTCTCTCGATTTGTGAGATTTGACATTTTTTATTTTCCTACGCGGAAAGTACACGAACGAACCTATAGACTGCTTTTTACGTTTACGTGGTCATATACGTCATAGCAATAATTCTGTCTGTATAATTTTTCCCTACGAAACCAATGACAACAAATTAACCACCACTGATTGGATTCCATCCAAAAAAAAATTCCTGACAGATGAAACAGTAAAGAATTGAAATATTTCAGTGGAATGATATGTTTTTTTTTTTTTGTGGAATTGACTAAGGCCCCAGTTATAGCCATACGTAAAATGCAACAGAAGAAGTGGGAACAGTATGAAAATGATTTTTTTTTTTTCGTTTCGGCGGTTATAGCGAAAATTCTGTCAGAAAAATGTTTTCCTATGAAAACAAATACAACAAATTAACCACCACTGATTGGATTCCATCAGAAAAAAAAATCCTGATAGATGGAACAGTAAAGAAATGAAATACTTCAGTGGAATGATCTGGGTTTTTGTTGTGAAATTGACTGAGAAGTGGATCGGAAAAAGTTTTTCGTACGGAAAAATGTATAAATTATTTTTCTAAAAAATTTAAAGATCATTTGCTAATTTTTTTTTGATAGACTAACTTTATAATTCATAAGCAACATTTTAAGACCAAGATTGAGTTCAACCGTAAGGATTAAGTGGTCTAAAAAAGCAAAAGAAAATTTTTACGGTTGCATTTTACGTATGGCTATAACTGGGGCCTTAGGCCTTAGGCCTAAAAAGTATGGCTATAACTGGGGCCTAAGGCCTAAGGCCCCAGTTATAGCCATACGTAAAATGCAACAGAAAAAGTGGGAACAGTATGAAAATGATTTTTTTTTTTTTTCGTTTCGGCGGTTATAGCGAAAATTCTGTCAGAAAAATGTTTTCCTATGAAAACAAATACAACAAATTAACCACCACTGATTGGATTCCATCAGAAAAAAAAAATCCTGATAGATGGAACAGTAAAGAAATGAAATACTTCAGTGGAATGATCTGGGTTTTTGTTGTGAATTTGACTGAGAAGTGGATCGGAAAAAGTTTTTCGTATGGAAAAATGTATACATTATGTTTCTAGAAAATTGAAAGATCATTCGCTAATATTTTTTTTTATAGACTAACTTTATAATTCATAATCAACGTTTTAAGACCAAGATTGAGTTCAACCAATAGGATTAAGTAGTCTAAAAAAGCAAAAGAATTTTTTTACGGTTTCGTTTTACGTATGGCTATAGGGCCTTAGGAGTAGATCGGAAGAAGTTTTTCGTGCGCAAAGATTAATAAATAATTTTTCTAGATAATTTAAAGATTATTTGTTTATTTTTTAAGGTTCCGTACCCAAAGGGAAAAAACGTAACCTTATTAGTTTCGCTCGGATGTCTCTTCGTCCGTCTGTCTGTCTGTCTGTCCGAATCCACTAAGCCAATTTTGTTACCAGGTCTATCTCAAGAACCGATTGACATAGGAGGCTAAAATTTACACACAACATCCGGAATAACCCCTAGTTAAACGACAAATACCAATGGAAGGAATACATCGATTGGTTTTGGATTAATTAGTAATCTGGTGAAAAAAATATTTTAATTCGCCCAAAAAACGGTTTATTTTTTTATAAACCAACTTTTATTCATAAGAAACATTTTAAGACCAAGATTGAGTAAAACCATGAGGTTTAAGTGGTCAACTAATATTAAGGAACATTTTAACACTCGTTTTACGTATGGTTTTCAGTTAAATAGTTAAGCAATAGTATTTTTGACACTAGGTAAACTTTGCAATATTTGGTACTGTTTTGTCTGCCAAATTTTAAAAAACCGCTTTAGCGATTTTGATCAAAATACATATTGAGGATAACTAAATAACACTGATTAAGGTCCCATACTTAGTTTTTCTCAAAAAAGTCAAATAAACAAGTTTTGTAATTATTTCTCAAAAATTACTACCCAAAAGCCGATCTGTGTTCATACGAGTACATTCTTTTAAAACTCAATACCGCGCTTCCATTAAAAATGCAATAACGGGGACGCAAATACTATAAATATTTCTAGCAACTATTACTCACTTCTTCTTTTCAACAATATTGAGCATGCATCTTAAAATAATGCCAACCATTTGGGGCTTAAACAGTCTGAAAATCAAACTGCATTTGCAACCCACACACGAGCATCGTGATATTCAATTTATAACTTCTAATGGATATTCACAAATGCTTAAATTCTTACATATACGCGTATTTATGTAAAGATATCGGTCTATCACGAGCAATACTACCAATCATTGAAAACTTTAATCATATTCTAGTCAAAATTAAATACATATCCTAGTAGACCAAAAACAGAAACTCCTACTTGGTACGCTTTTCCTGTACTCAAAAATCTTGTAAGGTGTAAGACCGTATAAAATAGTACCTACAGTAGGCGCTTATAACTCTCTAGCCAGAACTTGCGACAATTGCCTGTTGAGCTTAAAGTTTTAAAAACTTATATTGTTACCTATTTGATATGTATGCCTGGACCTACTGCAATGTCGAATGAATGAACTGAAAGTGAGTCTTATTTAATACATACTATAATATTTTCGCACATTTTATGTACGGTTGCGTGTAAACTATTTAGCCACATACCAATTGACTCAACCAAACTTTTGTTGAGTAAGTTTCGTGCGACCCAGTCGGTCACTTTATTATTAACGGATTTCATGGATTTCACATTTTTATCTCGGTAGTTTTTAACAACGAATACTCTTTTTTTTTCAGCAGAGACTTTGTTATTTTGAACCCTCTTTTTAACCGACCAAAAACCGCACTCGGTTAGATCGAATTTTTAAGACTGTAGGGAGTAGAGATCTAAACTCAGAAAGGTATATCCCTGTTTTGAAGTCTAAAAAACCCTATATTCCAAAATCAGATGAGCTTTGAAAAACTTTGCATTGAAATGGGGAGATAAGAATTTAGATTCAGAACACAGCTGAAGGATAGTTTTCAAACATTTCTTCCAAAAGAAGAGTCCCGAACAAGGTATATGGGCCAACTATTACCACCCGGTGAGCCTTTGAAACTCAGACCGCAAGCCGAGTTGTTCATTCTCCGACTTCTGCCATATTGACCATTGAGTTGCAAGCCGAACCCAAGCCGCATCCAATTAATTACGCACCAGGCATCCCAAAACAGAAAATAACAAACCGCACAAAATCTATGCCAAAGCACACACATTCAAAACCAACCCTCGTCTTCCCGTTACAAGTTATGGAATTCCCAATGACACGAGGTGCAGAATTTCTTCTCCAACTTCCAGCTCTGTTCACTACTGAACTTGAATTTATTTTACACGCCTAAGACCTCGGGCCAATTGTATAAAGTCATCACTTAGCTAGCCCCCCACCGTCCGTCGTCGGTCGGGCAAACAGATACTGTTCAAGCGCTTGCCTCTTCTTGTTGCTTTCCACATCGACGCGCCCGGGACGAAATAATTACTTCCTGGATATGCAATGGAATGGAACCACGCAAGGTTATACATTGTCTTTGAAATCCAGTTTCTAATCTACACCTTCAGTGGTCCAGCACACCATCGAGTCAGTGGAACACTTGTGTCGGAGTTGGAGGAACAACAAATTTCACAGTCACAAGGATAACAATATTTACGACACTTGGAAGGCTGTTTGGTCGGTTCAGTGGGAATGAACTTGGTCCCACTTTGGCCGATATAAGAACGCTTGTATACAAATTGTTTGTCGCCGTAGAGCCGCAAATGGCCTAGTGTTGGATTCATAGGCAGGCGTATAAATAATCTTTCAAAGCCGACAAGAGTGATGCGCAACATATTGGATTGGTCGTGCTCGTGCCATCTGAGATATACGCTCGGCGATTAATCATCTTCCATTGTGAGTAGCAGCTGGAAGAGTCGAAAGGAGGCGGGATTTATTTATAAGGCTTTCAAGATCTAATGCATATGCAACGCTTGAATATTTGCATAGGTGGGAAGGCGGGATGCTAGTGCATCATTTATAGCCGCACGATGTTTATCGGGACGAGGAAGTCGTCCTGCAAAGAAATTGATTTACACTGCTAGCGCAGCGGACTGATTTAAAACATTTATTGATGAATCTCACTATTCCCTGGAGAGGGTGAGGGATGCAGAATGATGGCGAAGAAATTAAGACCGATCAGGTGAATTAATTTATATGGGCAAGCGGTGCACTTGTGACGTGAATTAGAGACATCGTTCCACTAATTGGTTGCCAAATAACTGGGAGTTAACTGTATGCTGTTTTGTTAGATAAATGGACGTGACACAGTCAGTTGTGTTTCATGTTTGAACACGGAGAAAACTTGTTCAACATCCTATAGGCTGATCGTGCAGTTGATTCTGAGTGATAATGTACAAGATTGTAATTAAGTATGTTTGAACTTGGACATTCGCCATGTTAAAGGAAATGAGCGTGAATATTAATTGTAGTGGGTTGGAGAAAGATGACATTTTTTTGTCCTATATCGATCAATTACTTTGTTGCCTTTGCCTTCTGGGTCAGCTGTATATTCCTGAAACGCGTTTGAAATGCAATATCCAGCAAAAAATAAATAAAACGGAGGTGCCCAGTTAAGCAAATTTAAATTCATATAGGTAACCAAACCTAAATATTTCCTTTTATGTTGGAAGCTAAATATCTCTCACTAAAGTCTGATGGGTTGAATAATGCCGGTCTGAACTCACATTGCTATCTTAAAAGGTGTCCAAAAATTACACGGAAACTGCTGTTGCAAATCCGCAAAAAATAAACCAAAAATTTCATTATAACTGCTCCAAAATGTTTGTCAAAAATACACAAAAAAAACCGGCCAAGTGCGAGTGTCACTCGCGCACCGAAGGTTCCGTATTTGGCTAAAGTCCAACACATCAGATATTATTTGAAATCTATATCATTCAATCTTTCCCCTCTTCATGAATTCATCACAATTTAGTTTAATTTAATTACTTAATATTTTTACTCTCAAAGATTACTCGCACATGAATCTAATTTTCTAATTATTACCTAGTACCCAACCCACGTCAATTTTCCATTCTGTATGCGACCTGTCCCAATTAAAAACTATTGACTAAAAATATATTACTTTTATTTTGTTCTGTACTCCCCAAAAAAATGTATTATACTCCCCAACGAAATTAGCAGGCGGGAACCCTGGTGGGGTTCTGTTTTTGATGGGGTCAATTGTGCACAACTGCGTAGTAGAGATTAAAACTTATGAGAGCAACGTATTTTACATGGTAAAATTATCTTTTTTGAATATATCTTGTAAACTATTAACTTTTCGGCAAAACAGTATTCAGCACATATATAGATAAGAACATGATCTACAAAAAAGGAATTAATGTATTTTTTTGTGAATCAAGAAATAACCCGTTTTTTGGGCGAATGAAAATATTTTTTTCACCAGATTACTAATTAATCCAAAACCAATCGATGTATTCCTTCCATTGGTATTTGTCGTTTAACTAGAGGTTATACCGGATGTTGTGTGTAAATTTTAGCCTCCTATGTCAATCGGTTCTTGAGATAGACCTGGTAACAAAATTGGCTTAGTGGGTTCGGACAGACAGACAGACAGACAGACAGACAGACAGACAGACAGACAGACGGAGAGACATCCGAGCGAAACTAATAAGGTTACGTTTTTTCCCTTTGGGTACGGAACCTTAAAAAATGGTATAAATAAACGATCCCTGAGTTTTTAAACATAGACTGATGTCTTTACATATACAAATATTATGTAATAATAAAGGGACTTGTTTTTGAAATTGCAATAGCAGTTTTACACTGAATAATTATGCCGATGGACGTGTGTGCGGGGTTGAAATTAAGGGGGAGTTTCTGATTGCGTAAGCTCTAAGTAAATGGAATTATTTAAAAAAAAAGGAAATTGGGAAACATTTGGTAGAAATTACAAAAATTTCATTATATAACTATAAATTATACATTAATATCGTCGAGGTATACCCGCTAATCTTAACTAAATGAATCTTTAAAATTTAAATACCTGTTTGATTTTTTGGCCAAAAACTAAGTATGTGATCTTTATTAGCATTATTTTGGTCGAATCGTTAAAGCGGTTTTTGTAAAATTACGCACACAAAACAATGACAACATTTCGATTGATAAATACAATAATTGCTTGAACTTTTAGCTGATAACTGAGTAAAAGATATTGCTCGGAATGTAAGCATTACGTGGTTTTTAGGTTTCTTTCCAAATCGAAAATGAGGTTTATTCGAGATACATATGAGCTGTTTCAAAAATTTACATTTTCGCTAATTCGAATTGAAAATGAGAAGTATGTATTTTTGTCAAAATCGTTCTTACTGTTTTCAAGTTAACTAAAAAAAAACATTTTTTTTTTTTAAATAAATCCCTTTTTTGAAAAATCCAAATAGAAAAATTTAGTTTGCTATTAAGTTACAGCCGTATTAATAATTGTCGCGTAACTACATGTTAGGCCTAACTATTGGCAAACACGTTAGTTAAACTCAAATTGCTATTAATAAACATTTTTAGAAGATAACTAACGCTTCGTAACTTTCATATAACTAACTATAGGCAGGAGGTCTGTTAGCGAGTTAATAAATCATAAAAAATACGTTCCCGTCAAAATGACAAATAAATTTAATTTAAATTTTAAAAATTGTAGAATAAAATGGCTGACCATTTATCAGTGTTTTTAAATAGTGTAAATATTTAGTGAATATGTTAGGGGAGGATTCCATTACCATCGCTCCAACTCAAAAAAAAAGTGTAGAAAAAAAGAAAAAAACCCTATGACATTGAAAAATAAATATAAATTTTCTGTTGTTTTGCTTTGTTTCTGTTTTTTTTTTTTTTCTTTAAAATTTTCTTTGAAATTTACAAGCCAGCCGTGATGATAGTCATTATGTAATAGTTTTCGGCAGTTTTCAGTACAATTTGGTTAGATGATGCCAACTTTATGTAGATATTTTAGAGAAAACATCAGCTAGTTATTACATGAGTTATTTTCATTTATTAATAAGAATTTTTAACTAATATGTTATTTATTTAGCTAGGTGCTAGGTAACATACGAGTTGGAGAGTAGTTGCGGGTTTATTATTAATACGGGAGTTAGAAATGATCATATTACATTAGAAATGAATTTTTGTTACAATTGAATGGAGCGTTTTCGAGATATGACCAAATTTCAAAAGTACCTACCATTATTCGATTTTTTAGCAAAAAACTCACTTTGCAGTCATGTTAACCTCACTTTCTTAAGATTGAATATCGGTTTTGGTTGAAATCGTTAGAGCGGTTTTGGAACAAATCAAACTGGCATGAGACTTTTATATGGCAAGTACCATTAATATTGAGGTTACTTGCAAAATAAACGGCACCAGTAACTCCAAAAGCGTTTAGGCCTCTGCAACATACGGACAGACGGACAGAATTTCAAGACACACGTTTTGAGTTCCTCTATCATCGTTACATCTCGAGTTCGAAATTTTGTACGAAAACAATATATTTCCCTCACCTAATACGTAATCGAGAGAGTTTAAAATACACTTTATCAGTTGTTGTCAACCAAGTTTCTGGATTGATATCAATCAATAAAAGAATGTTGGTTAAATAGCATAGAGTTAGTTTGTTAATTTCGTCCGAGAAATCGATAAATTGGTTATTTTTAACCGGGTTTCCTTAAACAAGTTGACTTCGGTTGTTTTCAATCCACTATCATTTTGCGAGCTATATTATCAGTCTTACTTGATAGTTTGTAACCAAGATTTGGTCGATTTTAAGCAACAATTGATTTCCTAAGTGTAGCGCCCTAGACTTCTTAACCTCAAGAAACAGCGATTGACAAGAGCTAGAAATAGAGCTTCCATGGGAAATTCCTCTGAACCGCCCTGTCTCAGACAAATGAGTGAGAACCTCTACAAGTTGCACTTGCACAAATCGATTAAGTGAACCCATTCCGTATCTGAATAACTTGACTTATAACCTGTTGGATGCATTCGAATCTGTCAACTCCTCCATTCGATTAGCAAATAGAACTTCATTCGCAGCTATTGTGTAGCTTAGTGGCTACCACAGACAACCTGCCACCATATTCATATCGAATCTTAATTGATTTCCCCTTATTTACAGTCTAGTTTCACACCTTATATACGCCCGATTTATAAACGACTGTATCTCGATATGAATTCGATTGAACACGCCGCTGCAACTAGTTGATGAATAATTTAATTATTAATTACACAACTTTAGCGGTTGATCTGCGCGCTAACCAACTTTACGCCAAAGAATATCTTTAATCTTTATACCCCTGTTAGGTGGTAGTTTAAATGTTATGGCCACTCGTCTTCATGCATATTTCATGGATACATTCCGCAGGTGATGATTTTGCATTTGAGATAGTTTCAGTGTGGAATGGCAACCCACGCACGGAATGGTTAGAATGTCTCACTGAGTCGAGGAATTCGCACACCCACACTTTATGCCTCACACTTAATTATATGGGCAGCTTACAGACGCGGGAGTACAGAGTGTAAGCGGCTTACAACTTAAGCTCTGTCAAGCGATACCACCCCATTGGTCTAGAAGGCTCGCTAACGTTCTGCATTGAAGTGTATCTGTATGCCTTTTAAATTGACTGACTATCTGGGGGCAATTTTCTTGTGAGAAAATAGTGGTGCCGCCTTTGGCTAACAACCCCACTCAAGGCCAAGGTTGCCGCTTATTTTAGTTGTTAAACGATTTTTTTTTTGTTTGCTTTGTTTTCGAAATTAACATTAATTGCTGACTCGCACAACATGCATGCCTTTGTGCTTTGTGTATATGGTAATCAATTTTGCGTTGAATGACAGATGCGTACGTTTAGCGTTATGTAAGGCGTGCTACTTCGGTGCGATGTTTTTGGTAGCTTTTTTGATTAGATCGCACCGCATGCGTGCGAATTTAGCAGCCGGTTTTTAAGTATTCATTAAGTTGCTGATGGGGGTAGTAGGTAGAATTTGAAATCTAACAGAGTATGCTAATGAGGAGCGACGACTGCGCTTGCTAGGTGAGTAATTTGAAGCGGAAGTTATCGGAGAGGTTTGATTGGGATTAGGTTTAGTTCGTGATGAAGTCGAATGTTTAGACTAAACTACTTATTAGCTGTCGAAAAAGTAAGGCGATGCCACGGGATAGACGCAAACACGAGCAGCAGTTTTTCAAATGTATCAATGTAGGTATATAGCTACTGGGTTTGATACAAATGTGACTGTTGAGCACGCAGGAATTTTTTTCGCTCAAAACTGCCGCTCACAATGTTGTGAGGACGAAGACGAAGACGAACACGAACACGAAAAGCATGGGCATTAATATATGCTCCGAAAAGTCAGCGGAGGCAAACTATTCATTGTTAAATGTCATTGTCGGAGTAACAAGCGGTATAGAGCTTGGTATAAGGCTGGCAGTGGGAAAAGAATAAACACAGAAGCTACAGAAGCTTGTAGTAACAGCTTTATTCAGTGAAGCAGGAAGCAAGGCATAAAAACTTGACAACCGACTTGACTATTTTTGAACTCATTAGACTACTGCATTTGCAAACTTTGTAGCTCGCTGAGAAATATTTTCCGTACACTCAAAAAGTCTCGCTGTTGAAACGTGAAAGGTTCGCTTTTCCTGATTGAATTCAATTATAAAAGGCAGACGCGGTACGACTATCGAAACGGAGGTCGAATTTCCCCTCCGTGAGCTATCAAAAGTCACTGAATTTCGTGAAATTTACATTCAAAACAGTGACAAATTCAGTCGCGTCTAGAACTCGATCACGGACGCGGTAATTCAACCACAACTCTCGTTTGTTACAATAAAAAAAAAAATGACATATCGAGATACCCAAAGGCTTACGGATCTCTTTGTATGCCCTTTTGCGGGACTCGTTAGAAAATGTTTTAGGCCCTAGAGCACTAGGCAAGTCGTTTAAAACGAAGTTTTGATCTCATTCAAGCAAAATAAGTGTACCTATATCTTTTCCAAACTTCTGAACCGACTAAAAGCCTATGAAGGATGCACTTTAACTTCAAAAATACAACAAAAAAGCTTCGTCAGTGTTGAGTGACTCATATACCCCCAGGCTGCTAAGTGGAAGCTGGTCATGCTAATTTTCAGAACTGCCTGCTGCTACAATGTTTCCTTGTTTATATTTAACTCGCATACGGACTCTCATCGTGACCTCATTTCGAGGCCACTCATTTGTAAAATCCACATGCCATTAGGGGTGAGCAATCGGAGTCAGTGATTGAAGTGCTGGTCCAATGACAGAGGTCAAACGTTAAATGTGTGAAAAAAAATGAAACAATTCGAAATTGTTTTCTACTGAAAAACATCTTTGCAACTTCCAAGAGCATAAAAAAGTTATTATCTTCAGAACTCAGACGCAATAGCCACACATATGAATGGTAGCGATTAAGTAGATTTCGACTCAAAATCAGGCCCCACATTGGGCGCCAGTGAGTAAACACGACCGATCACTTGACAGTTGGCGATTTTTTATTCTGTTTATTTGTTATAATCTTAAATATATATTGCATAAATATTTGAATTGTTGCAAATTAAAATGCTTTTGAAGTAATTAAATCAAAAGAGGCAGGTCGTTGAGTGATTGTGTTTTTTATACATACATGTTTTTACTTACATACACAGGTGGCGCTACTGTCCGGGGTGGACCTGGGCATCAACCAATACGCCTCTCCAGCTAGTGATCTTTGGTTAACTGCCTCCAGTTGCGCACTCCAAGTTGGTTGAGGTCCCATTCCACTTGCGGACGCCATCTAAGGCGAGGTCTTCCTCTACTGCGGGTTGGAATCGAAAACTCTACGGGCCGGGGCGATAGTGTCCATTCGCTCTACACGTCCTAACCATCTTAGACAACTGATGCATACATTTGTGACCAGGTCGATGTCGCTGTACAGCTCGTAGAGTTCGCTGTTAAATATCCTCCTCCAAAGTCCGTCAACACAAACGGGCCCAAGATCACTCCAAGAATTTCGTGTTCGAAGAAGATCTTCATCCGCTTTTGATAGCGTACTCGAACATGCTTCTGCATCATAAAGAAGGACTGGGATGATTAGGGTCTTATATAGTCTCCTTAGTAATTCTCGACAAGTCTTTAATAATCAATTTGCTTCTTAGACCGAAGTAACAGCGGCTGGCAAGTGTGATTCTTCGCTTGATTTCTGAGGTGATGTCATTTTCAGAATTAATGGCGGGGCTGAGGAAGACAAAGTCCTGAAACGAGCTGTCTATCTCGATGCATGTATTTTATTTTGCCCTCATTCACCACTAAACCCCCCATTTTGGCCGCTTCTGTACTGATACGGACAGTTCGCTCTGTTCGGCCAACGATGTCGATGTCGGCAACGTATCCAAGTAGTTGCAAAGACACCTGAAAGATTGTGCATCTGGTGTTGGCTTGCGAGTTTCGCACAATCTTCTCAAGAATCATGTTGAAAAAGTCAGTCACTTTGAGATTGTTTCCGACTTTTATAGAGCATCGAGTGCTGGTTTTGTACAGCTCGTCTCTATAAATCCTGTCATATGCGGCTTGAAAATCGATAAACCGGTGGTGGGTTTCGACTTGTAGTTCCTGGGTTTTCCTGGGATCTGCCGTAGTGCGAATACTTGGTTGTGGACTTACCGGGCCTAAAACCGCACTGATAGGGTCCAACCAGTTCGTTGACATATGGAAAATAGGATCCTAAATGCGACATTAAGGAGACTGATGCCTCTACAGTTGGTTTAAGGGGTTTCCTTCCTTGTGGAAGGCTCCATTTAACAAGCAGATTTTCCTGTTACCCAGTTTTGGAGACGAGTTTGTTTATGCACTCTATCAAGTCATCTCCCGCTGCCTTGAAGAGCTCGGCAGGTAAGCCGTCTGGTCCAGCAGCCTTGTTGGACCTCAATTTCGATATTGATATCTTCACTTAATTTTGGTCAGATGGTCGGAAGTCTTGGCTTTCATCGCCCAGGTTGAAAGCTGAAAGGTTCATTCTGCCTGTCTGCGGAATCTATGTCGTCTTGGACTTTTAACAGCACTGGACCTTTCGAGAGGTTGAGGGATGCATCATCAGCAAAAGTTTTGGTGGTTTGTTGCTTTTATAGCCGTTCAACGTTGAACCTCCTCACAGCATTTCCCCGTTGTTTTAGCGGCTGCGATATTCAAATTCGTACCTTGGCTATAACAAGGTAGTGCTCGGAGTCTATGTTGGCCGCTCGGAAAGTTCAGTGGAAGAGTACCTCACATCGATCGCTATACGGTCAATTTGATTGGCGGTTCGACGATCCGGTGACCGCCAGTTCTTTTGTGAATATTGAAGTGAGGAAACCGTGTGTTAGGTTTAGTAATATTGCGCCCGATTGTGCTATCAAAGACGTCCTCCTTTCCTATTTTGCCATTAAAATCACCTAACACAATTTAAACGTCGTACTTTTAAATCGTACCTATGAAGTCCTTTCCTCTCTTATCAAATCAAATCTGACGAAATTACATGACAGACTGGCATAGATTGTACCTTTTTCAAGGTATTAGCACTTAGGAGGTCAAAGATCACTGGGCAACCTACCGAAATCGAATGCTCTCGTTGAATTGCTGGGGTGGCTTACAGAGTTCGGATAAGGAACAACTGGAAGAGGTGAGACACTAAAAGACGAGCTTGTTCTTATCCAAACCGATGGCACCTTTCGTTGGTGGCTTTGTCACTTGTTGAATTCATTTCGGAAAGGCCTAAGATGGCCAAAACAAGGAATAACACGGCTCTATCTAGCCTTGTCTTATACAAAGCTGGAGTTGTGGACATGGGTAGTCTCCATCTCCATCTCCATCATCACACTGTCGAAAACGTTGTCTGCTCTGCCACTCTGACTATTTACAGAGCCCTTTCATCGAGCAGCTGCCCAAGAGACCAAAACTCATTCTACTACAAATGGAACAGACTGCTGGCGGAGCTCCGATAGCTAGACCAACAAGTGGTCGTCTTGCGTTCTCTACACCAGTCCCATCTATCACAGCCCAACTTGGTTCTAGCACGTCTTCTCTCAATGACCCGCCAAGCCAGCATTAGTTATCGCCACTAAACAGGATGGTTATGAAGCGTCTTACTCACAATAACAAGATTCCGTTCCCAAGGTTATTCAGCCCCAAACTCGTTCAAAGATTCAATGACCCAGAGCGGGAGAATAATTTCGTATCTTTTTAGCAATCGTGTCTTGTGTGTGTGCGCAATTTTTTTTTTCATTTGGTTAATTTTTTTCTTTTTTTGCTCTTAATTTTTGTTCTCGTTCACCCAAAAATATTTTTCAAACATACATGGACACACAATAAAAATGACTTTAAACGGGCAAAACCACAGTGCCCTCGAATGACCGACAGCAGTTCTGTGAGAAAGGGAGGTGGGGGCCGGAACTCGTCCACACAGCAAGAAGACTTTCAACTTTGTGGCTGACGATGCGACTACATACAACCGATCGCCAGACAGACAGACTCGGGTGCTGGTGACTTCATTTGCTTCGTGTGTTTCTGGCCAAATTACTCATTAGTTAACCTATAGACGTATAGAAATCAAAAGTTCTCAAAGAAAATATATTTTTTTTTTTGTATCTTTGGCTGACACCACCACCTTAGTCCCGATATTGTGTTAATTTTTTTGGCACAAAAAAAAAATTAATTGCGTTCTCATGCGGATCGTGGAGGTTTGTTGTTGTGGTTGGATAAGTTTGGATGGTTTTTTTTTTTCCTGTCTAAAAGTACTGCTCGTTTATTTTTGGTATTTTCGTGAATTGCGGGTAATTAAAGTGAGAACAATTCCGCACAGCAGTGATGTTCTGTTTGTGTCTTTGTGTGTTGATTTGCGGCTATCAAAGTTGATTGTTTCCTTAGGTGATGTAACCTACGCTTTGTATAGGCTGTGTCGAAAGAGGAAATACGAGTCAGCGGGAGGTGCTTGAGGGTGTCAATGGCTGTATTATTATTATTTTTTTTTTGTTGAAATTGCGAATGTGCTTGAAGTCACCGTGGTAGGTGAAAGGGGGCTTCAACTTGGCCGAGCTAACCATGCATGGGCCATGGGGGTTGGGAGCTTTAATTCGATGGAACAGATGGAAAATTGGAATTATAATGAGCAAGACACTTGTGCTGGAGTGGCTCCTCTTGTTTTGGGTAATTGCCTGATTGTCCGGGCGGTTTTACTGAGATGGATATGGGAGAGTAGCAATTGGAATGGTGGGAAATGTTTGGGTGGTCTTGTTGAGTTGAGGGGGTTATTGTGGGAGTGCTGGTGGTGTATAATTTTCAAGTGATTTTGGGTTTAACCGCTGACGCCGGTTCGAAGACTCATTCAAGTAAGATGAGTTGACGAAAAGTGATGAGATTTGAATAGGAGTACCCACTGAGGGTCTAAAAAGAAGGAAACGGTTCGCAAAAAATTGGCTATTAGTCCAATAGATTTTATGGACTTTTTTGCTCAGTAATGTTTTGGAAAAAGGTGTAGCCTCTGACTACCTATTCACTGAAAAAAAAGGTACATCATAGCAATGAAAAAATTCATCAATAGAATGAAAAAATCATCAATTTTAGTCCAGTGAAATTTTTCGTTGCTATGATGAAACCGATTTCATCAATATGAAGAAATTTTAAAATTATAAAATGTGTTCATCATTCATCAACTTTGTTCATCAATGTTATGAAAAATTCATCAATGTGATGAACCGAAATTGCCGCCCAATTTCATCAATGTGATGAATGTGTCCATCATATTGACAATTTTGTTCATCAATATGATGCGCACTTTTTGTGTTAGGTATCACTTTTGTTTTTATGTGTTTGTAAGTTGGTTCACACGAAAAAGAAAATGTGAAAGAGAAATACTTATACCAAATAAAACGTAAACACATAACCTTTCCTCTTTACTGGGAATGGTAAAATACCTAAACGAACATAATGTCATGGAAATGGTAATGAAGGCAATATTATGTGATTTTAATAATTGAATTTCTTCGTATCCGAAAGGAAAATATTCCAACGACAATCAGTTTTACCACGAATGTCAATAAGTTGTAGTGGCAAAAACTCACGCGCTCAAGAAATATTGAGGATTTATAATATTTAATTTTATTTCGTAGCTAGTTACTTTTATTTTTCCAGGAAGTTTTTTTTTTTTTTTTGATAATGGATTCCAATTAGAGTCAGAAAGCGGCCATTTGCCTGCCATATGCATTTCTTGAGGTATGGGCACAGGGTGCCGGTGCATGTAGATATACATTTGTGTTTGAAAAGTGTTTTGCGTTTTTTGTTATTTATTCATAATCAATATTCGATTGATCCATTCTCTTGAATTCTATAATTTCAAGCATCGAGGAGCATGTTCCTTAAAAAATTGGTTAAAAAATAATCTTATGTGGTATTCGATTGGGCGCTCTCAGAGCACTTTTTTTGCTCTCAGAGCAATTTTTATGTTCGTTTGGTACAGGAAAAAGCAATTTTTTTTCAGATTTCAGAGCACTTTTGCGAATCTAGATATTTTCTCAGATTTACCAATACAAGTGCGTTTGGGTTTGACAATTGATGGAGTTTGTTTACATTTTTAGTGAATTTTTTCTCCAGCAAAGAAAGGCATTGCATCGGGTGACGGGTGAATCTATTTTTGTGAATTATTTAAGTATAAATATTTAGAAATCAATCGGGATGGATATTTCTAATGTTTTAATACAAAATTTAACTAGTGAATGGAAATCGCTTAGAAAAGTGTCCAAGACTACACATATTCAAATCGAACAAATATCAACACAAAAAAGAGCAAGTGACGTTTTTATGTTCGATTAGGCACACGAAATCTGAAATCTGAGGGCAAATCTGAAGAAGCCCAAACGAATACCACATTAAATTGATTTTGAAAATATTCAAATATGCGCCTATACATACGTTCTAAAAAGAGGTAAATATAACATTGTAGTTCATTGGCAATACTTTTTACCAAGGGAAAATCGGTGAAAAAAATTCATGACAATTCTAGCTCTATTTCCATTTATTTAATGCTACTCTTCCTATCTACGCTTTATAAGTAGATATGCATACTAAAAACACCTAAAACACTTTTCGATATTTACGTCTTTTTTTACAAATTAAAAAGCGTCTAGATATCGAAAAAATACGCAATTTTCAAAATAAGTTTTAAGAGCAAAAAATTTATGTCGAAGAACGTTCGTTTACAAAACATCATTTAAACGAAAGTTGTAAGTCAACACATTTGTGTGTGCACATCTATGAGACAGTACCTACTTTTCGAATAATATAACTTTCATTCTACAGATTACATATTAATATATAATAATATATTTATAATTTTTGGCGCAACAGGTCCGTAGGGACCCTAGGCCTAGCTTCTCGCAACCATTCGTTTTGTGTGAGTTTTCATTTTTGGAACGAATGGAAGGGATCTACAATTTTATGCCGATTCCAAACGGCTAATTGAGAAGCTCTTTCATGACAGTTATACTCTCGGATGTTTGTCAGACGTTCGCGAGAGGTGGCGCAGTGAAAAAACCCCGAGTTGGAAATAGTTAGTAGTCCAACACACTAACCACTAAGCCACTGCGCCGACAGATTACATAATAAATACTTTAAATATATATATTATAATAACATTTTATGTAATGGGAAAAATCGGAATTACCTTTTTATATTTCCACCGTTTTTACTGAATTTTTCACACTTCATTATCAGTCGCCCGTAGTAAAAGCTAATTAAAATATTTATTCAACGGCAAACAATTTTCAACACAATGTTTAAGACAGAAATGAATACTTTTGTGGGAACATTAATTAAAAAATAAACATATAACTATCTATACGATTAAATTTCTAAATCACTCTTCGAAATTTTTACTCTTTTAAGATATTCATTGTTCATCGTTAAACCATTCACAATATTTTTTTTGCCACCCTGTGTAGATTCTTTACGCTTGATTAATGTCATATGTCGTGTTAGAGTATAAATGGCGTACCAACTTCGTGTGTGTATACCTACAGCATACATCATATTAAGAATCTGTACGCATCACATTGATGAACACGATAAAAGAAATTCATCAATATGATGATTAAATTTACCAATATGATGATTTTAATTTAATTTGATTTTTGTCATCAATATAACGAATTCAGTTCATCTATAAGAAGAACGCTTCACCATCAACATCAACATTCTCGTTAATATAAACTAAAGCCTGTTTTTTTGAAGAACGCGGTCATCAGTATGATGAAAGCCGTCATCAATACGATGAGCGCCGTTATCAATATCATGAAAATTCAAAATTTGGCAATCGTACTTGAATACGATGATTCCATACATCAACGAGACGAATAAATCATCAACTGGATGAACAAATAACTGAATTCATCGAAAGAAGTGTTTTCGTCATATTGATGAAATGTTTTGATGAAATGATGAACGTAGCTCACGAAAAAATACGCCAAATTCTTATCAGAACTCTGCCAAAAAAATTGATGAATGCACTTTCTTCATATTGAAAAACGGTTCATCAATTGTCGAAAAGTTTTCATGAATTTATTCATCATATTGATAAAAAATACGTCATATCAATGAATAGCATGTTTATGAACGCCATTCGTCAATATGACGACGTCTTTTTTTTTCAGTGTTGGAAGATGCTCTTATTTTAGCAAATGTCCGGCAATGTCAAATCTGTTTTGACATTATTTCTGGACTAGACAGATCTAGAATACAAGTGAATAAGCCATGGAGCGATAAACTCGCAAGAACGCGGAATAATTGTGTCTATCGATTTTTTGACCGACCAAAATCATAATGAGCGATGAGGCTCATTTCCACCTCAGCGGGTACCTACGTGAACAAGCAAAACTATCGCTTCAACCGACAACACAGTTACCGTTGCTTGGATACCGGGTTACGAGGGATTTGAGGGCAATGAAAGAGCGGATTGCCTGGCGAGAAGAGGCGCATCACGAGTGCTCACCGGTCCTGAGCCCTATTTCGGGTTACCCCTGAGTTACATACACTCAAAATTCAAGAAATGGGAAGATGATCACCTTGCCGAGTACTGGACCAAATCCAAGGGACAGAGGCAGGCAAAAAGATTCATAAGCCCAGCTCGCAGTAAAACAAAAAAGTTACTTGAGCTAAGCAAAGAAGATTTAATCCTAACGGGTTATCTTACTGGTCACTGGTCACTAAGATACCATCTCAAAAAATGGGACTTTCCGACGATGACTCCTGTCGACTCTGCGGAGAAGAGCAGGAGACAACGGAACACATACTCTGCGAATGCCCTGCTGTAGCAAGGGGTAGAGTGATCCATATGCAAGGGGCGCTCCTAAGTCCTGCAGATATAGGAAACATTGAACCAAGAAGGGTTCTGAGGTTTATAAAGAGCCTTAACAGCTCCCTGGGTTAAATAATAAACACAATAGATATCTTCTGGTCGCAGCGTATACAGGGACTATTGCTTACAATACAATACAATCGCTTCTGGGGCACCGAAAATCCCCGAGTAATGCACGAGGAGCCATTACACCCGCTCAAAGTTACTGCATGGTGCGCTGTTCACGCTGGAGGAGTCATCGGACCATTTTTTTTTAGAACGCCGCCTGTCAAACGACAACAGTGGACGGTGCGCGCTATAGGGCCATGTTAATTGAGTTTTTTCTGCCGACGAATTAGGACTGGAGGACATGTGTTTCCAACAGAAAGGAGCTACGGCCACAACCGATATTCTGAAGGCGGCGTTCCCGGGTCGCCTCATCTCTCGTTTTGGCGATTTGCACTGGCCCGCAAGATCGCCCGATTTAACCGTTCCAGATTTTATTTTGTGCGGATTTTTGAAGTCCCGTATTTACGTGAACAAGTCCGAGACCCTTGAAGGCATCAAGGACAATATTCGACACGAGTGCGAGTCTGTCACCGAAGTTCTCGCCGAAGTGATGAAAAATGCCATAAAACGAGCCCGTATGCCAATCAATTGTGACGGCGCCCATCATCTTCTCGACTTGACCAATAAAATTCAGGTTCAAATAAACATACTCAAAAAACAAAACAAGAACAACCGTCTTGTTGATGTTTATCGATTTTATGAAATATACCTAGGCCACGTTTTGGTATGTACCCCAGCTGCTGAATGAAGCAGAAAATAGCTGACTGATAGCTTCAAATATTTAAAGTAATTTGGCTATCGAAAGTACTGCTTTTTTTTTCATTATTTAAAATATATTTCAATTATGAGATGTTTCAGAAAGTTAAGTCACCAAAAATTAAAAAAAAAAAAAGCTTCTCGTGGTCTCAAAAATTTCAATTCAATAAAGTCTCGTTTAAATCTGTCCACCAGTTCTCACGTCAACCCGTAACAGACATCAAGCCCCCACCTCAAGTTTTGTTACTTGCTTGGACTACTGTAAAATTTTTTAAGCATTTTTCTTGGCTATTTAATTCCTTTTTAGTCAACTATTTTGTTACACAATGAGGGCACATTACGATGCACTTTACTTTCATTTCAGGCCTGTGGCCTCAATTTAAATTAATCCCACGTGCCACTCTCCAAACGCATCAGAAACCCTGTTAATCCCCCACGCCCCACCTTCAATATGACGAGTAGCTCATCCAATTTGTTAATGAAACATCGAACAGTAGGTATCTACATCCATTCGATAGAAATTCATTCATCAATTATGCAAAACCATTTATTGCACGTGAAAACAAAACAACAAAAAGCAACAGAAATCACCGCCAACCATGTAGTGACGCTCTGCCCATATGTCAGCGACAATATCTCAGGCTCAAGCCGGCTAAAAAATGATTTTCTCCATAAGTAGACCACTCTTGTGGTACCGGCTTTTGCCGCCTTGTGCACTCGGTTATCACAGCTACCAGCTAGTTAAATCTGCTACTTCGTATTAATCACACTTGTAACTCGTTTTGGGATATATCGCGTGCACAAGTTCCAAAGTGCGAAACGCCACGATTATCTATGAATCCAGCTAATAAAAGCCGTTAGCCTGCGATATAATTAGCGTGTGTTTGGCTGGCTGTTGGGTTGGGAATGTTTTCGAATTAGAGTCAATTAAAAGTCGCACCAGTCTCATAATGTTCATCTCAAATTTGTTTCGTGGTTTTTTGTTGTTTTTGCGGTTCATTGACTGGGTGATAAATATATTGAAACTGACGAAAATGGTCTCTTGCCTTGGTAGGGGTTTTCGCAATGGACACGGGAATGGTGTAATTTTGTGGACCGTTTTGAGACTGGTTTTGTGTGGCATGTTGCATTGCGTTGGGAAATACACATGATTGGTGGCGACCTTGACCATTTGGGTCGAACTTCTAATTTCGCAAGACATAAATGCTGCAGAGAAGACAGTACCTACTTGGGCTGGACTTTGATCGGCATGAGTTTTTAAAGTTGCAACTTGAATTGTTTTTGTATTCTCGCGGTCAGCGTTAAATTTGTTTGGTTTTGGATTTTTTTATTTGGAAAAGGCCCTTCACAAATTTTTAAAAAAATTTTTATTTTCAAACAAGTTTATTTATAATGTAACACGGTTGCCTATCACGACACTATTATTGTCTTATGCGAACTAATGGTTGTTAAATATCGAGCGAAAATTATTTTTAAGGACAAATGCAGCAGGTCCATATATAGAAAACCCTCGACTTAGCTTCTCCCAACAATTTGATTACGAGAGCATCGACTCTGAAAAGTCGATGAAAACTTCAAAGCACTCGTACCCTCTTGTCAATAACAACTGTTTGGTTTCTTAAAAATATGAATGAACTCATATTTAAATGAAAGCACCCATTTTACACAGATGAATGAGTGGGCGAACAGACAATGCATTATTCACCATACGAAATGTCTTCAATGACGCAAATAATAAAAAAGCGGAACCCCAATGTTCGTCACTAATCAACTAATGGCACAAATCAATAAATATATAAGAACAACTAAAGCAGAAATTTTCAATTATATACGGACATAAATAAATGACATCTGAGTCACGGTGCACTGTGGAAAATATTTTAGCTTGGACCCTAAAAACGAAAGGTTGTAAGAAAAACGCCAATTTTAATTTATATTAGAAATAATTTATATTAATTTATATATAAAACCAATCATCATCATCGAAGTGTTTGCAGGTATTGTTTGAGTTCCACTTTGAACCAGCGATGCCAGATGTGGGGATTTTTCACCATTTTGGGGAATTTTCGACTGAATGGGGAAAATGGGGAAAAGTGCTCTTAAAATGGGGAAAAACGGAAATCCAGGCATGTTTATTAATTTTGCTTAATTTAAAAATGAAACCCGTGTAGTTAACTTTCAAATATCTCCCGAACATAAAACCATCACCGCGTTTATAGAATCTAAGCGATTTATCTCGAAACTGAAACACTTTGCGGAATTTTAAAGACGAAATGTGTGCTGCAAAATTGTTCAAAAAGTTGCGATGATCTTTGTACATTTCTTTTTGGTTTTGCACACCAAAAATATGTACCAGTCTAATGACGATTATTGTACCGATATTTAATAACTTGAAAATGTTTTGAAATATTTTTTTATTAATATATTTTTTTTATATATGTAGATATCTACCTTTTAAATTTATAATTTGCTTTCAACCTGCCTCGTTATTTATGAATTACCTATGGTGGCTATTCTATTCAACCTACATGCAATATTTGCTTTATTTTGCATTAGTTTAAACTGAATTTTTGAAAATTATTTGTTTTTATTTTTGTATTACCTTCTTAAAAAAGATGGCTTAATAAAAGAAAACAAATTTTTATTATATTTAAATTGCGTCTTTACATCAATGAATTTAAATTTGAAAAAAAAAAAACGGATATGGAATGGGGACCATTTTCAAAAAAACATTCGTTGTCCAATTTTTTACGCCATTAATTTTGCCGACTCATATGGTGTCGAGAGAATTCTAAGCGCATATACTTCCGCTTCTCGTTAAGTGGTGGTTTCTTTTGAATTTTCATCCGTTTTAGATATGTTTTGCACTATTGATAACCCTTCGCACGGTTGAAACGCTTTCAGTAACACCGGCTTTCTGCCACAAGGTTTTGAAAAATGGACATTGGACAATGTAGCTAAGAAAATGTTTGTGCTTATTCTGTTGCCGCCAAGTGTATGTGTATGAACTGATGTATTTAACAATGAAGATTCATAAATCGAAATACCGTTCAAGACAAAATCAATACAACATCGTTGACACTAAAGATCAATTAGATAATGAAGCTCAAAAAAATAAAAAATAAATTTTTGTATACTTTTTACCTATAAATAGTATTACATTTGAATTTTATTCTTAATATGGACCGCTGGTAACTATGCTTGAGATTAAGAAGTTTGGTTTTGACACCCCGATATTTTTTTGGGAACATAATAGAACGCATCGATACATACATATTGGGTTTTTGCTTTTAGTCAAGAAAATTGTCTTGAAATTTGATATGAATAAAAACCAATTTTAGTTAGTTCCAACTTTTGACATGTTCGAAAAGCGGCGGCACTGACCTTTTACTCAGCTCGGTTTGAATAAAACTTATCAGACAAAGCAAATGGTGCAAATTCTGAGTCTGCTATTTAGTTGACTCAGACCTTTTGCTAAATATTTTGTACGCACATTTTTAACATAATAACAATCTAAAAATTGTGAATAGTTAAGTTTAATTCTATTTGTACAGGAAAACCAACGAAATACCTACAGAAAAAGCAGCAATTGTTTCGTCTCAAGCGATGTATGGACTGGGGACTATTTGGCTAATATTTTCATTCAGATGAAATATTTAGACAGAATCATTTGTACCTAAGGTAGATACATAGCGGAGATCCGGTCTCCGGTTCAAAAACCTCTCGGTAATTCATAGTGATTTCTTGACTGCTTCACCAAATTCCAAGTTTTAGACTAATTATTTTTTTAGACTAAGTAATTTCAACTTAAAAGCTTTTTTATTTGATTTTCACAGAAAAAAAAAGATGCAACACAAGCAAATGGATATGGAATCCATATAACATAGCTGTAATTTTGGAATTTATTACACCATGTTTATATTATTTGCAGCGTTTCTGAGCGAAACCTTAAGTAAAACATGCATTTCTATAGCACAAATTTAAATATAAATCAGTGAGCTGAATTAGTTTTAATGGGATTCCCAATGACCAGATTATTGATTCGAATAATTACATCGGCATATAAATTGATCGTAAAGGGCTATTTTTTTAATTCAAATAAAATACGCATGACCTTATTTTTCATAGAGTTTTAAGACTTAAATTGGATTCAGCACCCGGGCTTGAACACCCTGAGTTCAACCGAGAAAACAACCACAATTTATGTAAAATAGATTTAAGAAAACAAACATTGTATACCGTTGGTCCCCTCTTGTTGAGCCAACGCATTTAAATATTTAATATTCATCACCATTTTTTACATAGAATTAAGTCAAATTGAATATACAAAAAGTTTAACAAAAGCAAATGTAATGTAGGTACTTAAATTGACCACAATCTTTCTGATACCTAATGTAAGCAATCTTGTTCACTAGGTCGCCAATACTCTCATGCCTATTTACATAGACCAGAGATTAATAGTATAAGGCGATGGTCTTATTAAATATGTATGTAACAAATAGATGACGCTAGTTGTGCTTATCCACTATCGTTCCATCAATATGGCAAGAGAAAACATTTTATTTTATAAATGAAACAACTTCGGCCTGTCGCAAACAATGGAACAACCTCGCGTCGCTGACCCTTATTTGTCTTGAAGGTACAGTTGAAGAAATTCTGTCCCGAGTCGCAAGTACCTACCACTTCTCAATTTTTTTAATTTTTAGAATGGTTTCTTTACAACTTTGACATAGTTGAATTTTTACTTTAAGAGTCAATGAAATGTACCTATTTTTCTGTTTAACAAAAAATTTATTTTTAATTGCTATGAATTTGAAAAAATTAAGCGAATATTCTTCTGATTCTCTTCTTTTCACTTTTTCTAAGATAATTGAAAAACTGCTTAAGGCTTGCATTTTGTCATTCTTTTACAAGTTTAGTTTCTTTTGTTGCAACCAGTTTGAATTTAGAGCAGAAATGTCAACTGGGGATGCTATTTTGAGAGTTTGTAGTCAATTGAGGTATTTTGAACTTTAATAAGTCTACCATGTGTAAACAGGCACCTATAGACATGACAAAAGCATTGGACCAAGATTTGGTACTCAGCTAACTTTATCATGCTTTTTTTTCGAGGTAAAATTTCTAAATGGCTGCAATCTTTCTTAAAATATAGGAAATAGAGAGTTAATGTTAATGGTGTCTTCAGTGAGTCTCGATTTTTGAAAAACGGTGTTCCTAAGGGTTCTGTACATAGTCCTTTATTTTTTAAAATTTATATAAACACCCTTTTCCAACTCAAGGTGAATGGTACTTCAAATGCTTTTGCAGACGATATAGCGCTGACTTATGGGCTTAAAACCGTATCCGTAATGTATCACTAGGATCCAGGAAGATCTTGAAATTTTAAGGTTGTGGTTTACTGACCACAAATTGATCATCAGTGAAAAAACAAAGTTGATGTCATTTAAGTAAACTGTTAATAGTCTATAGGTCTGGTTTTAAGCTAACGATTTGAGACTGTTTTCTTTACCAGTCCATAAAGTTACATTTATTCTGGGCATCTTCGCCCAACCTTACAACCCTTCTTAAACAATTTTTGTTTGTATTGATTAAAACAGAAGAACAGAAGAACTATTATTACCCTTAGTGTCCTACAAGTTTTTGCTTGTTAAAATCGTTGTTGCTTTTAGTTTCTGTATTAAGCCCCAACACCGACGACAGTATAAAAAATTCAAATTGTTAAAAATCATCGAAATCTGCGAAAGTCAAATTTCATAATTTCAATAGCTCCAAACTGTTAATTTTAGTTGTCAAAATAAGAAAGAAATTTCTTAAAAAAAAATCACCCTCATAAAGATTCGCATTCACGTCAGAACTCGGGCATAAACGCTAGACGGGCTTATCGTCATCACCATCGCAACTTCTTCTGCTGTACGCTGAATTAAGCGTATCATCAACGAATGACTCTACTTATTGTGTTCTGCCTTCGTTTGATTTTCACAACATTAGGAAAGCACAACTACCGCCAAGAATGTCTTTCAGCCTTAAGACAGACAACAACAGAAGTCACATGACCCAAGAATCCGAATGTGTCACATTTTTTCCCGTTTATCTGACATCGCTGTGCGATGCTTTCAGTATGATTCAGCCGCACTGAGTCGCTAAGTAATCCCATAAGCATCTCGTTCGCCATCCGGACCTCAGCCTACACACATGAAAATCCAGCGAACCCGACATTTTTTTTTTTTTTTTTTTTTCAATTTTGTTGGTTAATCACGGCAATGAAAACAAAATCGGATTCGTTTTTCTCCCGTTCTACTGAGAAATGGAATGAAAAGACAAGAAACAAAAAAAAATTAAAAAAAAACCCTTTCCATTGAAGATACATATAGATTACGGTAAATAAACAAAAGTGATCGATTCACCTTTTTGTGTGCGTCCTCATCTCGCGTTCGTCCCCTCGGCATGACCTTAGGTGGAGACACAATGCGAACGCGCACAACAAAAATTCGTCTACCCATTTAGATATGGGACATGTAGCGGCAGCAGCGGGAGACTCATCATGGTGGCGTCGTTCGTTTCGGTCGCGTCGGTGGGAGGCGGTATAAGTGATCATCGCTCTGCTCTGCGCCAACTTCCATTAGCTTGTGTGTACTGATGAGGCTCGCTGACCGGCAATGAGTACATGATACATGAATGCGCGACTTGGTTACAATGTTTTGGTAAATGCCTCTTGGAGCATCCGCACTTCAGTGATTTAACCAAAGAAGTATGGGTTGGGGCTCTTTGTAGTGTGCTGAACAGACGGCGTAAGACCGCACACTCGACTACGTAATACGTTTTTATTTTCTGAGAAATTCCTAAAAGGCGTGGACGTGGCTGAAGTGCAGGGCGCGTGGGGCGCTTGGGCATACACGAGGTAAACGATTCATGTAAACAAAACTGGCACAAACTTGGTTATTTGTCTTTTGGTAATACTCTTGGTTTCTTTATTATTTTAAGAAATCTTGACATGAGCGGAGCTGCAACTGAGGTTAAAGTGGAGCTGATGAGTTTTGGGTATTTATGATGACGAGCGGAACAGATTTGGGTAAATATTCAATGTTTTCCGATTTTTCACCAGATGAACAAAGTGCATATATTTTGGTTGCAGAAAACGAAGGTATTTACAATAAAAATATATAGAAGGGTTCTTCGCTTTTTTTTGAATCTCCACAATTACTCTACTTTTTGGAGTTTCAAAAACAGCAGATGGTGCGTCATTGAAATTGTTTGCAGCTTAAACGTCTCGATACCAATTATAAATCGGCGCATGTCCAGCAAGGGGGGGGGGGGGGCTTATTGCTTGATTCTGCTTTAAGAAGTCCTTATTTGGCAGAGTACCAAAGTATTTATTCCATCTTTGTAGCGGATCCTTAATAGATATCAGTTGAGTGCCACCCGTGTCGAGTAGAAAATGGTTGAATACTTTTTTTCACGGAAAACTTCTTAAGATAAGCTAAGATACCTCTGTAGAGCTTGCTGCTCTTCCTGCAGCGCTTTTTTACATGCCTGCGCAACTTATTCCGCCTGTCTAAAAATATCTTTCTAGTTCCAGCCTTCGTTGGGCGCCATTCTCGGCGGTGTGTATTTTTAACGATTTACATCCTTATCCGACTTCTATTTTACGGCCGGAGCTTCTGATTTGACAAAAATGCTCTGTTCCGAATTGTTGGGCGTTTTGGCCGACATTACCAATGGGCGTCGCCTGGTATCCCTCGGAGAAAAACCAACAAAACTCCTTGAACTCCCAGCACTAAATAATGATTCGAAACATTGGTACCTAAGTTCACTTAGGCGGAGATTACCAGACTCGCTCTCGCTTAGTTCTTCTCGACCTAAGTATGAGCGGGTCAATTTAAATCAATCTATGACAGTCTCATACCGCATCGTCGGTCGGCTAATTTGACAAAATTTAAATTTTTCCCCGCACAGCCAAAACGAAAGAGTTGTTGTGCGAACTATAGTAGCTGCTTTGAAATTCACTCGCACATTTTTTCTCACATTGCACTTGCTTTCCCACATCATCAAGTCAATAATCTGATTACATAATTGTTCTACATCATCGCATGATCATGTAATGTCGAGGCGAATGTACTTCAAAAGAATACATCGAGGAGAGCCATTTCACAAGAACACGTAACATTTCTTCTTCTTTTTCAGTTTATTCTTCGGCAATCACCCGACCAACACATTCAACATCAAATGCGTTACAAGAATCTCATTGCTGTTGCAACAATTATTCTTCTTCATTCTCAATTTCATTACTCAACTTGGTTTCAATGATTGAATGAAAGATCAACGCACAAGTGAATCTCCATGCTATCTCTACTACACCATTCACTTGTTGCGCCTGTATGTTGCCCATAAGAACAGCGTTCCTCTTCGTTTCTTGTCCATTTTGTTATTGTCTACTTTTTCTCGTTCTCCAAACAAATAAAAATAAACTCATCATCAAGCGATCTACCGTTACGTATGACGTTTGTGTTTTTCATTTGTTGTTTACCTACCAATCCAACGCGCAAACATTCACTCACACATTATGATAATCTAAATATGAAGATGACCAAATTTAACAACAACAACAAACAAAACTGTCCACCGCCCAACCAATACTGGCTGGTGGCTATTATATGACATCCATTGGATACGTATCTGGTTGGTAGAAGTAGCGGACGCTCTGTGGGATTTTTATATGCGCTTGCATCTGTATAAGTGGAATGGAGAAATAATTTGTGGTACCTATACCTATCTTAACGTGAAATCAGGTGAATAGGGCAAACGTAAGAAACGTCGAGCTGGACACGGTTTTGCTTGTCCTATTGAAATGTCACGTGGCTGCCTGTATGCGATACGCTCGGCAGGGAGTTATGTACATTTAGCATGTCATTATTAGGAAATTTAATAGTGGTAATAGTCTAGAAGGGAGCAATTCTTCAGATTAGATAGTCGATGTCTCAGGTGTCTTCTTCAGTTGGCTTAATTTATTTAACATAAATATTGTGAGAAGAATGACTGGAGGTAGCGTTAATTGGTAATTAATTTTCCAGAATGTAATCAAAGTATTCCTTATTTGACGGTCTGTTCTGCTGTAATATTGGATTCGACATGGACTCGGGAAGAGACAACCTGTATCTGGTGAACAGTAATAACCCTAAAAGTCTATTATGGCTGTCGATTCAATTGAATGAACGTCTTTCTGACTTAGAAATACGTGCCATTACGCTGTGGATGTACTGTACATGCATATCTACTGAATAGGGGAACTAGTCCAATACGTGTTCCGAACTCCACTGAAACTTTTAAAGGCTTAAAAGGCATCCGCGCATCGGTAAATTACAGATGGAAAGATATTGAAAACCCTTTTATATGGGATATTGTCTGTTTTGAGCGATGCCTTCAATGGAGTGTTCAACTTCTCGACACTTGTTGGAAGCTGAATGCTATGTGTACAATATTTGATGGAAAGCCATTCATAGTTACGCACAAAAAGTTGGTAGAGGACGCTTTTAAATTGTGGTCTTTCTTTAGAATCAATAGGTCTTTAGCATAGTGCGTTATTATCCAAACCTAGCCGTTGTTTTTTAAAACCTTGCATCAGCGCCCCTGCATTGCTATGTAAAATCTTATGTTAAATCTTCACCACATACGAACAATACCTGAAGAATTATTCTCGAGAGATAACCCAGTACCTATCGGCACATTAAGCTACTAAGGAAATGCGTCTACTATAAGAATAGAACATAAAGGTATTAAGGGAGATAGATCAACCACCCTTCGATCTTACAAGAGCTCGCTCGGAAACAGTCTATAGCTGTGGGCTATCCAAGAACATTGATTCGGTTCTGGTGCAAAGGCTGACTGATCTTTCTAGGCTTTATTACCTGTCCTATAATAGTCCCCAGGTCCAGGAAATCCTATATTAATAATTAATTAATTAGTTGGCGCAACAGGTCCGTAGGGACCCTAGGCCTAGCATATCGCAACCATTCGTTTTGTGTGAGATTTAATTTTTGGAACGAATGGAAGGGATCTACAAATTTATGCCGATTCCAAACGGCCGATTGAGTTGAGAGGCTCTTTCGAGACAGTTATACTCTCAGATGTTTGTCAGACGTTCGTGAAAGGTGGTGCAGTTAAAAAACCCTGAGTTGGAATTTGACATCCTGTAGAGGAGGTTTTTTTTTCTCAAATAATGCATATATTGCCATTCTTGACAAAGTGCAGGAATATTTTCGAAGACGTTTAGGTTTTAGTAACGTTAACCGTTAACAAATGCCGAGCGGTACCTTGGACTTTTTTACACAACCTTCTAAACTTCCATATAAATTAAATGCAAAGGGTCATTAATTTTTCGGTTTCGAAAGTAAAGTTGAATAAAAAACACACATTGATACATTTTTGATGAAAATTTTATTTCATTATAAAGTTTGGACTTTGCCATTAAGTGTGAAAAACAATATCTTTCAGATGGCCGCCTCGGTAAGATTAGCAGCTGGCGAGGTAATTTTTAACCACATTTTTGCACATCTCGGGCGTTATCTCGGCCATAACTTGAGTAGTGTTGGTTTTTAATGCGTCTAATCTTAGGGGATTATTCGGGTATACACGGTCTTTTGCGTAGCCCCACAGAAAAAAAATCTAACTTTGTCAAATGGTGTGAAAAGCTGTTCAGATATTTATCGCTTAGCTACATCGAATCACGTTACGAATAATTCAAGCGAAGCATTCTTTGAGTTGGACAATTTGAATAGGTAGTCATTTTATATCCGTAACTTTTCAGGCGATTATCGTCGAAACGATAGCGCCCCAAAACTGGCAACTAAGTGCTAAAATTACAAGTTCGAGGGCTTAATCCAGATCATTTCCCACAAATGTAATGAATGCTGACAATATTCAACAAAATTCGAGCAGAATATAACTTTAAATGGTGATTAAAGTTTCGAAAACGATATCTCCAATATTTTTAAGGCCATCTATCCTTGGATAACGGAATATTGATAATATGTGACAAAAATGGATAATTCGTCTGCTGTATTTACACGTATAACTGTTACAAAAATGCAATAAACTAAACGAAAACTCTTCAAGACCTTTATTCGAAATTAGAGTCCATTATTGTAGTGATGGCTCGATTCCGCAAATGAACAAAAATGTTCTCTCATTAGGAGCTACATAAAAAAAAATTGTTCAATGCGTCTAAACAATGCAGGTCACACCCCAAATCTCTAGTTCGTACTACAACTCTTTTGTTTTAATTTTGGAAAGCAAATTTCAGACCATTGTGAACGTAATGCGAACAGTTTTTTTTTTCTAAAAAGAACTTCAAAACAAATTTAAATGATTGGTTGGTAGATCTGTTTGATGCTCGAAATTTGTTTTGCTTTCGAATTGCTTAATTTTGAAGATAAAAAATCCAAGCAACTTGTTAACTTCCAGGAATCACTTAAAATTCGCACACATTCTAAGTGAAGAAACAAGAACCACCGAATCACATTTAACATCTCATGTCAAAGAGTAACAAACAGAAAAGAAAGGCAAACAAAACCGAGTCCGGAGCCAGATCCAGACGAAGAAAATGAAATTATTGCATAATTCCTGAGAATTTGTGTTTTAACTTCTTTTTTTTTCTGTAAATTTGCTCGAGTGTACTACCAGAAGTATAATTACCTGAGCAATCACCTTTATTCCTACAAAAGCCGTAAGCAACAATACTAAAGCGTCAGCTATAAAGACTGAGAAGCCTAACTTGTCTTCGACGACGTAACCAGAACCAGACCATAGTGCTAGCTATTAATCCAGTGGTATAAGGGAATACCTCAAACATCCTCAGTGTTTTGAGTTGGAGAAGTTCATTCTGCCGCCACTGTGACAATTTATTTTCTTTACTTTGCCTTGCTGTATGCGTTTCAAGTTGAAAGCTTGTTTTTACTTATAATTTAGATCCGGTCAGCGAAGCTAGACTGTGGGAAATCCGAGTCGAAAGAACCCAAGAACTTGTGATGATTTCATGTTACACCAGACGAGGCGCGTTGGGCTCATGGAATAATAGTCTGCAAAAAATAGTACACAACAACAACAGAAACAGATACCAACCAACTAGAGACACTCGAGTATTGTGGGTAGAATTTCTTAGTTTTGCTTTCGTTTTATATTCTCGTTTCGGGTTCAGTTGCGGCTGCTGCAAATAGCTCCATTCAACTTGTTACTTTGCGATTCAGTAGAATGATCTCTCTGGTGAAAAACCAAATCAATTGGTTGAAATCACGAAGAGGTTGGTTGGTTGCTTTTTTGTTCGCCTGGCAATGATTAGAAGAGCTGTCTTCATGGAAGGATTAAGGATTTGTGCATTTGTGAAGCGAATCAACTCAGTTCCGCATAAATTACCCCACACGATTGCGCTGTCATGTGTGGAAGAGGTTCAGAAATCAGTAAAACGAAATGATATGGAACCAAAAGGAAGAAGTTTTTTTCCGCCATTAGATCACGATTTTCTATTTGGAGGGAAAAGTCATGTTCTAGCGATCATGGCTGAGTGGCTTTTCTTAGATTATTTATTTTGTTCTTATAAATTATAGCATACGTTCACCTGTTGTATGGCAGACAATTTATCGTTCACGTTGCTTCTTTGGAAGCGTACAGTGTTTGTGATGTTTCAAAGCAATGCGACCAATAGGCACAGCTGTTATTAGGTGATCAGTCTAAGGTGACTGTTTGAAATACTGTTGTGTCATCTTTAGAGTGGAGTAACCTTTTTTAGAATAGTTGCAAAAGCTTTCTAAAAGCTTCACGGAAGACTAAATGGACTTTGAACTTCACTACGAATGAATTTGATCAACTGCATTACCGACTGCATGAAAAGGATTATGTGCAGCCCATGTGTCGGATGGTCAATTGGTGGGATGGTCGGATGGCGCATGAAAATTGTACAAACATTGCGGGGAAATGGGACGTGTTCCGATCGAGTTTCAATTTTTCCTGAAATTAAGCCATAGGAAATCACGCTAAAAAATGAGAAATGAAAAAAAAAATACCAAAAATCTCCATACAAAATTGTGGTGGTTTTTCCTAGTAAAAATCGCCCAAATATTATGGCGCAAATGCCGCGAAATTTAGATTTTTTCCATTAAGGAAATGGAATTTTTAGTTTTTGGCGTTTTTGCTAAAATTATTACGCCCCAATTATTTTGGTCATTTTCCAGAACATTTTTGGCGTAATTACAGGGAGCCGAATTCTCGGTCCGTGGGCCTAGTAACTTAAAATAGTCAATTGGGAGAATAATAATTAAAGCTTCTGACAGATAATTGCATTTACAAAAAAAAAAAAAAAACAGCCTGACTGCTACCAACCATAAATTCTCACCTGCAACAGGACTAGGGTGAACCCGAGCTACACATCAATATTCACCATTTTTGCATAGATTTGAAGGCCGCCTATAGGTATGAAAATAGTGTTAGAGACGAAGACGAGGTACATTGTGTATAGTCATTATATGCATGGGAGTCAAGCTATGCAGAGTGTCGATGAAGAATGATCGGCGAGACGTTGGGCACGGAAGCGACGCTACAGAAACGTCGGATGTCAGAGGGTGCAACATGATCGCCTGAGTTATTATTGAAAGGATCTTGCGAACCCCGCAGCCCCGATGTTCTGAGAAGCCTGTATGTACTCTCACTTACGCTGAAAATATTGACCCAATAGTATAATAGAGCGGGCTTTACTGAGGTAAGATCAAGGGCAACCGTACGTACGGGATAGGTATACCTAAAAGGCAGTGAAGGCCTACGTTTCGTTCAAAATTAGACGAGATGTCATCTCTTTTTCACGATTTGTTGCTGATTTTTTTTTTGAGCGTCTATATAGGCCCAGTTGCTTAGTGGTTAGTGTGATGGACTACTAAGCTAGGGGTCCCAGGTTCGAATCCCGCAAAAACCCAAATTCCAACTCAGGGTTTTTTCACTGCGCCACCTCCCGCGAACGTCTGACAAACATGCGAGAGTATAACTGTCTTGAAAGAGCTTCTCAATCGGCCGTTTGGAATCGGCATAAATATGTAGATCCCTTCCATTCGATCCAAAAACTCACACAAAACGTATGGTTGCGAGAAGCTAGGCCCAGGGTCCCTACAGACCTGTTGCGCCAACTATTATTATTATTATTATGTAGATATCCCCTTAGCAACTCAGAAGACTATGGATAATAAATTCAAATGCCCAGTCAAGATTAACCGACCTGAAGCATAACCTCTTTCCTCTTTGTCATTTTCAGAGAAAAATTTGGACTCGAACCCTCCGGCATGTACTCTACGAACTACCGTACAGAAGACAATAACCAATGCAAAGTACGTAATAACCTCCTATGACTTACACGAAGTTCTGCAAACTTCTTCAAAAACTATCCGGCTATACACCTGCCATTTCTGCAAAATTTCCCCAAAAGTCTAAACTTTTCATGCACTAAAAAGGCTCGAAACTCTATGAATCGTGCCGTTTTCTTGGAAAACAAGAACATTTTCCCAAGTTAATAGTTTTATTGCTTCCCAAGAAGACTCAACGCTCGATTTAATGATCCCCAACTAATTGCATATTAAACTCAAACTCGAACCATTAATCCTCCACCACATTTCCTATATTTTCATTCTAACGAAAAGAAACAATAATAAACATGTTTAATAGGAGGGGGGGGAGGGAAGCACAGCACCGATTACCAAGTGTAAGTGCCGCATAATAGCCATTCCAATTCCAACCCCGCCATCCAACAAACCAAGCCCCAAAAAGCCGCATGTGATCTCATAGATAGAGACACGAACTCAAGAAGAGAACGAAGAAAAATCGAAAAAACAAAAACCCTCGCCAAACAATAGACACAGCCAAAAGGAAAAGATAAAGTACGTTACACAATCAAAGCGCAAAACTTGTGTTTTGTGTACCTTATGAAGGAAGGTGGAATAGGCGGAATGGATAACTAGGTAACAACAGGCGCAGCGCAGCGGCACGCTAGGCACATGAACTTGAATTGTTGTTGCCGTGTACTTGCGGTAATGGAGCCTCTGGAGATGGATGACTGAGCCAAAAAAAAAAATGTAAGAAAAATCCACCATCACTGCCAAGCGAAGACAATGGCAATGAGCAAGTACCTCTCAGGTGGTAGCCTGCACATTGGCTAAGGAACTTTTTTTTTTTGAAGGCCTAGGCCAAGATTATGGACGAAAAATAAATAAAAATAAATGTTGCCGGCTTGATGGCTTCGGTTTCGTCGGTCGGTATATACTGCTGTGCTCTGCGGTCTACTGTAGTTTGTCTGCTGTTGCTCTTGCTGGTGTTTGGGTGGCGTGCGGCGGTGGGCTTGGTTCGAGATTGAATGAAAGAAAATTTGTTTGACTCGAGTTTATCTGGAAATTACAAGCGATTTTGAGATACCTACTAGATGAATAGATGACAGGTTGGTGTGAGCTAAGTGGTGCTGGGTGGAAATTACACACTCATTTCATCTCATTTCAATCACGATAAAGGTTTCTGTTTGTTCAGGGCGGCCATTTAATTATGCGATTACTTTGATTATATGGTACAAGGAATAATTCTGTACTACAAATGGCTTTCGCTTGGTAATAGCCCGAACAGAGGTCGCTAGCAAAAGAATGGCCCATAGAATGGAGTAGGAGTATACAATAGGAAATTGTCAGTCTTGGTTTATTGGAAATGACTGTAATTAATGTGGAAGCTTGTGGTAGCTGGATTTCTAAAAGAGGTGATTTTTTGTCCGAATTCTCTTTTCGAATATATGGTATAATTTCCCGTTGAAATTTTTAAAATACTCGTGTTTTGCCGGTGTTAGTACAGATAGTCTGCAAGTGCTTATCGACTTTTGGAAGGATATTGTTTAGGCCAACGCACCCAAAATACCAAATACAAGACAAACCCACGTTCAAACTTCAAACTGCCCGAGTTTCACTTTGTTGGATTATCGATTGAGCCTTGTCAAATACAATAGAACTGATATGTCACAAAGAGATAGGTGACCGAAATGTATGGCGGCAAATAAGCAACGGCCCGAAAAAAAGTCAGAATGGATGTTCGAGTATCAGCAGAGAGTTACGCGAAGTTAGTATAAGGCTTTAGCATCAAAAGCTCATGTATATTCCAAAACCGTGTGAAAAAGACTAAAGGATTCTAATTAATGTTTCCATTTTCACAATTCGCCATAGTAAAAAAAGGGACTGAGAACGAGTTCTCTTCGCTGACAAGTCCAGATTTTGCTGAAGCCAGGTGATAAGCGAGGAATGCTACTTCGATATACGAGTGGCTTATAGTGGGTGACATACGATTACCATCATAGAGTGGTATCTGAAGGATATGTAGAGGAAACTCTTATGGCATTTGACCCAATTGTCACCGTTATACTTTCCCGCACACTACAAACGGAGTTTAGAAATGTCTTCTGAACAAGTCAAACTGAACACTGGCTAGCCTGTTGTCCTGACTTGAATCCCATTATACATATTTGGGGTATATGCTTGGCAGATAGTTAAAGGAGGAAAATCCGAGTCTTTATATATAAAATGAACGATTTTATTTAACACACGTGTCAGTCCGTGTTCTTAGACATACATATGTACCTTCTTAATGTAAGGCCTGATCTGTATAAAATCATAGAAATCGGGACGGTTGAAAATCTTGCACTTCAAAGGTTGACCACATTCCTTAATTGTGGGCAAAATGAGAGAAATAAACCCCAGCGGTGAACAAATGTTGAGAGAGTAGTAATATTTAGTTACCTAACGAAACCATTAAACCATACCGATATTTGGAATAATTTAAAGCCCGATTCAATGCAATTTTAGGGGAAAATCATTGCACTGCCAGATATGTATATTTGATTTACATCACTGAACGCGGATTAATGACGATATAAGGTCCATAAAATCATCATCATTAGAGTCGACAATCGTAGGGTACAATCGAAACGTGTGCTTTAAGATTCCGTTATTTACATATCGGTTTGGGTTTCAAAAACATAATCTAAAAGAGTTGAAATGTTTGCATTTTATTTCCGAAATCGAACAAAATTATAGCCGACTTCTACCTTCTCCCAACTTATGGGTTTTCAAACTTTTTAACAATCAAGTTTGCTGAAGGCCTACATGTTTGACATCACTTGATGATCATGCCCTGAGTATATTGATAACTACAGGACTTCTCATTTTGGAAAAGATTTCTTATTAAAAAAAAACAACATCAAATCAGCCTACGAGTGAACATACACGCAGAAAAATCACTTATTTAAAATCAACCAACTTTCGGTTAAAAACTACCAAGTGATATTGTTAATGGGCCTTACCAATAATCAATTTTAATCTTCACACTAAATATTTCCTAGGTCACAATATGCAATTTTGTATGGAAAATTTCGCCATTGTGAGTTCGAAAAACTTAACCTGTACACTAAAAATGATTATTGGTACCGCGGAATATATGTAGCTCTTACAGAGTTAGTGGATTAAAAATAACCGAGTCAACTTGTTTAACGAAACTCGGTTAAAAATAACCGAATAACGGAATAACTAACTAAAAGCAACAGAGTAATATGGTTGATACCAACTAATAAAGTGTGCTATTTTTAACATTATGATTTAACCTTTTTAACTCGATAGTTTTCAACAAAAAATACTTGTTTATTTTCTACAGAGACTTAGTTAATTTTAGCCCATTTTTTTTTAACCGAGCAAAAACTCTACTCGGTTAAGGTCAAAATTTCTGCATGTAAGCGGTTTCCGAACCTGACCAGAGATATCTCAAATATTACGAACGGCTGCCACTTCACTTATGTAATGTAATCTTCTAGTCAAGTCAACAGGACCTTCGAGGCCTAGATAACATTGAATCTAAAAAGCTCATACCTAAGTCCGAACCGGATTAAGGGCTTCAGTCTCGCAAGCAGATCTTAATGAGGTAAGTACTTTCCAGCTTGTCCAGCTTATTACGTCATTCTGTAGCGAGAAACCGTAGCTAAAAGCAAACACTCTAATCTATGTGACCTTGACTCTCGCAGCTGCCATTCTAGTACTTTTACACAGGCGTTTTTGTACAACTCGCATAATTCTCTGCGGTCGATACGAGTCTAAATATGAAAGAACCAAAGAAAAAGTCTGAAAGTATCGGGGTGAAGCATTTTTTGTTTCTTCTTGTACTTTGTTAGTATAAATCCCTAAACCACAAAAATTTAATTGCTATACAGTCAAGTCACAAAATGAATTCTGTATTCGAATGAATGGCAGATTAGCCAACGCGGGACTGGTAATGAATTTCGATTTTCTATGGCATAAACCGCAGCCGGTAATTACTTCCTGATTTATAATTGTATCGCGTTTTCTTTGCAGCTTAATCAAACCAAGGAATTAGTGTTTTCAGCGGGTATTCAGCGAAAAAATGACTGCGAGTCTGAGTACTTACTCAAACATGTTGTACATACCTATCGCGCAAAGCCTATGTAATGCTTGCGTCGGTTCTAATCCACGTATCAAATTACGAGACACGGGCAGGTCGGCTGTAGATATAGACAATACAGAGTCAAGCAACAAGTTGTATGTAGTTGCCGCTCGCAGACAGTGTAATTTGCATTTCTAAATATTTTAGTCACGGTCGCTGATCACAGTGGGAGTTCTTCTTTTTTTTTAACACCCTGGAGGCAAATGGTAAGAGAGTTGTCGTTGACTGCAAAGTGCACAAGGGCACAAGAAAAAGATGCGTATACTTAGCACCGTGATTAACTTGTACCATGCCAAAGACCACCTGTCAGTTGGGCTAACTAATTTCCACAAAATAATTCACATAACACTTCGATGTGAAATTTAACCAACATGAATCACATAAACGAAAAACAGTAACATCGACTTTCGAGTTAATCAAATATCAATGTTATGTTGGCAATTATAATGCCGTTAACATGAGAAATCAATTTTTATCAGCCACTTAGGCAAGGACCTGTAGAAATGTTTATCAATGAATGTGACAGAGACTGCGTATATAAATATAAATAGTATTGGATAGTGCGTAAACAAACAAGCAGGCATGCAGCAAGTGCGAACTAGTAAAACAGGATGCACTCCTACACGGAAAAAATTTTAAGATCAAATCAAGAAAAATGAGCGCATAATCACGAAAAGTTTGTCTAGTTTTAGAGCTTAGCTCAGGATTTACTGATTCACGACTTCTTATTCGCAATTTTAGAAATTGTAAGAAGTGAAGATATTGACCCCCAAAAATCGTGAATCAACACTTCTCATTGTCAATAATGATCAAACGAGAAATACATATTGCCATAACCGATCGCAATTTTAAACAAGTAGTTCTAAATTTGATATTACTATGGTTGTGAATTGCAAAAACATTTCGCAATTTACCACTTTTCTGTAGTAAATTTGATTTCATCCCTTACCGAATTGCAACCATTTAGTCTTGAATTGCAACTCATTAGTGCTGATTTACTACTTCTGTAGTTGCAATTTACAAATTCTTAATCGTAAATTACAACTTCTTTTTATCAATTTGCAATTCATATTTTGCAATTTGCAATTCATATTTTGCAATTTACGATTCTTGAGTAGTGATTTGAGGCATCACCGTCTTAAATTGAAAACGTTTTATCGTGAAATTAGAAAACTTTATTCTCAATTTACAACTTATTTCTTGTGATTTACAATCAGAATTCATAGTCGTATTTTATATTTTTGTTTCCTCTTGATATCCTTGAGAATCATATGACGCCATATCGTCCGCAGACAACGGGATTTGTCTGGGGTGGTTTTTCTGTCTATGCTGAAATTGTTAATACACGCAAATTGTTTAGAAGAACTTGTATTGATACGAACCTTAAAAAACCTTTTCGATTGCACATTTTAACATCCATACCAATTTACTTCTTTCCTAATAGCGAGACATATCTTCATTCTGAAAAAAAAAATAAGAATACAGATTTATATACCTACTTTAGTTTTTTTTTTCCATTATTAAATAGGTACTTACATGATATATATTCCAGAATGCTTTATAATGGTTAGTACACTCACTATCACTGAGAACTAGTTATACTTAAAAAACGACTGCCTTAAGCAAAGATTAAATACCGACTGTCTTTCGCTGTCGCTGCCCATGATTGCAGCTGTCCAGCAAGCAGCAACACCACAAACATATTATGGATGTATATTGATCCATATAAAGAAAGGATTTCGACCCATGGACTATATCGTTACTGTCGACTACCTGTGCATAAAAAAATTTCACACGTTATGTAGTTAGTTTCCATGGAAATTACAAAAAATATTTTGCAATTTACGACTTCTCTACGTCAATTTACGTTTTCGGTTTAAATTTGATAAATTATTATAAGATTTTATTGATTCATCATTCAGCGGTGGTAAATCACCAAATATTTTTCGCAATTTGAGATAGCAAAGTGGTGTTTACGAAATTTTCCTATTGAAGTTGTAAATTGCTCCAAACAATCTCGCAAATCACTACAAATTAAAGAAGCTCGAATTAATACTTTTAATCGCAAAATGCAACAAACAAAATTTGATATTTTTCGCCGTTTTCACTGACAAATTACAAATTTTTATATCAATTCAAGAAAAAATCGTTGTGATTTGCGAAAAATATACGATTCGTGAATTACAACTCAAAATGTTGCAATTGGTGATTTTCAATTCTTTCCGTGTAGTTGAACATAAAGTGATTATGATATTACTTAAATATATTATTACTCAAATAAATTGCGTCCTGTCGTCGATGTACCACTTATCCGTGGGTTTAACAACAGTTTGAAATGCAGTAATTATGTCGTATATATTTTCGATGAAATCTTGATTAGATCGTGGTCATTTGTGCTCGTGTATGCCTAAAACTAGAAAAAAAAGAAAGTCAAGATTTAAGCAGAAAATAAGTGCAAATACCAAATAAATAAAACAGCTATCAGTGCTGTTGGTTGCGGAGTACACATTTTACGCCTAACTGTGGTACTGACGTACAATTGATTTAAGGATCAACGATTATGTTAATGCACTTTCTGGAAACTGTTATGAAAGACCCCTTTCCTTCAGGGTGACTGACCTTGGCGGAGATTGTAATGAGTATCCCATTACTATTCAATTACCGGATTCGGAATTACTCTTACGCTAGTGGTGGCAATTGGAAGTTCGAGTGCTTTTTGTGCGGAAGTTCTGCTGAGGTTAATGTGCGCGGGCTTGATTATAATGAAGGAACTGGCTTAAGGAAGTTACTGATTTTATCTATATTCTGCTCCATTATTACCAGTTGATAATGTTAATCTATTTGCAAGGCAATTGGTGTTTTCAGTTGCCCCAAGGGATTAGGTTTTCCTCGTCTTATACGCAAAAGGACCGCAAGGCAACTTTGATTGATCCTATTGTTAAAGTATCGATGAAATTTTCAGTACTCTTTCTTATACAAAAACAAAGAGAGCGACGTTATAAATCATGTTTAGTGCCCAGGCTAAATTTTACGAATTCACAATGGTGAACTTGTCAATTGACATTTACCCATTGTGACCCGAAAAATGTTTAGTTTGAAGGTTAAGAATTATTGGTAAGGCCCAGAGAGTATAGATATCCCTAAGTTCTCATATGGCATCAACTTTGCAATACCCAGTGCTGCAAATGTGACTGCCCTTCATTTGTTTTTACTTTTTTTTTTCACCCCTTGGTAAATCTGTTGAAAATATAAGACCGTATACATATAGCGGATGAACTCAAGCCATTGAGCCTTACTAATAGGAGAGAGTGGGTATGTATGGGACACAGGAGGAATGGGCCACAAGCATTATCCTCAACGTCGTATTCTTTTTCTCGTTCCTGTTGATCACAAATTTGCTCTTAAGTCTGTATCCACCGGTAAACGAAGCAGGTCTTGTGCACAGTTGAAATTACGCAGTGGAAAGCAAAAAAGGTAATTTGTGCATAAAAAGTAAAATCTTTGGGTAAATATGAGTGAAAAAAAAATAGCAAATGAGTCTAATTGTTCAATAAGTGAATTAAATCCTGCTTCCAGGAGGAATGGGACAAAGTTTTCTGGTGCATGAAATGACTTATAAATTTTATTCTGGTATACTTTCATATTTTGGATAGCTTGCCAAAATGTTATCTTATATTAAGAAAAATGTTCTGTGCAGATATGATTTATAAGTTGCCAGCAGTTCACGTTTGACTAAAAAGTGTCCCATACATACCCACTCTCCCCTAATCATTTTCAACCTTCACACTAAATATTTCGTAGGTCGAATTTTGCCATTGTGAGCTCGTAAAATCTCGTCAGGACACTAAATATGATTATTAGTATCGCGCATTGAGTAATTGGTGTCATCAACAGTCAGCTTTGGCAGAAACGCCGAATTCGTCAGAATTCAATGCTCCTCACCAAATAGCTTCTTATCGGATGCATTTGAAATACCTGGTGACCTTAACTGTGACTATGAATTTTATTTTCAAAGATTAAATGAAAAAGATGTTGTAGATGCTATATTGAATATCAAATCAAAAGCTGTTGGTTGTGATGAAATAAATCCAGTTTTCATAAAGATCATTCTTCCTCATTATTCTACCTATACTAACACATATATGTAATATTATCATCTTAATATCATCTTTTCCTATGGCTCGGAAATTTGCAAATATTATTCCTATACTCAAAAAACCTGCTACCCGTCTGTCACTACCCGAATATAGGCCGATCTCTATTCTCCCCTTTTTATCTAAGGTACTCGAAAAAATGTTGCACAAGCAGATATCGAGTTTTGTTAAAAGTAACAAGCTTCTAAATCACCAACAGTCTGGTTTTAGGGAATTTCATAGCTGCATAGCATCCACCTTAAAAGTTGCTGACGATATTAGACAGGCAATGGACCACGGCCAGGTGTCCTTTCTTTGCTTTCTTGATTTTTCAAAAGCATTTGACACTGTCAACCACAAAATTCTGATCGCGAAACTGAGGAATCAAATTTGTTTTTCGAGAAGTGCTGCTTCATTGATGTTGTCTTACCTTTCTGATCGGAAACAAGCTCTATTCGCTGGTGAACACTCGTCCTGCTTTCAAAATTTATTGTCAGGAGTGCCACAGGGATCTATTCTCGGCGCACTACTGTTCGGTGCGTTTATAAACGATTTTCCGAGTGCAGTCACAAACTCTGCGATACATATGTATGCTGACGATACCAAAATCCGCCGTAGCTGCAAGCTTGGAATGATCGAGGATGGGGCTCTGAAACTCAGCAGTGACCTTAAGGGCATTAGTCACTGGTCCGAAAGAAATAAACTCTCAATAAACCCTAAAAAATCTCAATGCTTAATTATTTATTAAACTGTACTCTACATAAGTTATTTTCATGTCTTGTATCTCGGTAATTCTGTTCTACAATATGTGGAGAAAGTTAATAATTTTGGGGATCTGGCTTACCCTTAGCTGGGACCTTCACATTCGGCTAATAATTACCACTAACGCGTCCGAAAAAGATTGGGAATCAGACCTATGATACAAAAGGCAGCACAGTTGACGATCACGGAAACCAGAAATGTGACGATGTCGTCCGGTTGTGCATAAGGAATGCTCGGGTTATAAATACACTGCGTGCAACAGAGCCAGTAAAGAGGTTTTAGACTTGTATAAAACCAACTGTTTTGGGCACCACAAGGGACAACCTTAGTTGGCACAACAGGTCCATATCCGATTCCAAATGGCTATATGAACCAAATCCTGAGAACATTGCTAAACTATTCGAAACTATTTATCTAGAACGCAACGACTGCTGTAAATGGCATACGTCTTATACTGCAAGACAGGAAATAAAAACCTTCTATATCAGAGCATTTAATAAGAAGAACTTCCAATACAGATAGATACAACTCCAAGAAAAATCCACTGAGCTACATATCGGGTATAACAGCGACGGTACACACGAGAACCAATCCCCTAGTAGTCACACATAACATGTTATTTATTTCGTGTCATTATAGCCCCAAGACCAGCTACCAGTTAAGAGGGAAACGCACAACATTCGCTTTCGATCCTACAATAATAAAAAAACAAAAATATTTAGCACACCGCCAACAGTATAGAAGGGGAAAACAATTCCATCCCATCGGTTTAACCTTCAGGCTAAAAACAGTCAAAGCTGCTGTCTAAGGAGAACAAATAGTTTCCTATTCACTGTCAAGTTGCTAGACAGTTGGTTGGTGGGCATAAAGCCGCCACTCGCCAAAATCAAAAGTCAGCTTCCGATTATCGCCGGATTACAATGTATCCATTTATCTGCAAAGAATATCTTTTACGATTTACCAAACACACCTTAAGAAAATCGACTCTTATACATGCGACAAATGCTTGGAGGAAAATGTGAGGAATCCGCGGTACCTCAGAAAAATGTCTGTCGTGTCGGTTCGCTGATGATTTTCGTATATCTGTCTGTCCATCCATCTATCCATCTGCAATTATATACGTGAAGTATGACGGCATGGTAGTTATTTTCGATTTATTGTTGTTGTTTTTTTCACTGACCGAATTTATATATAGGTATACCTACGGTTCTACCATGAGTGTGTCGGTGTTTTGTTATTACGAAGTTTATTGTATCGGTATGACGTAACAAATCATTTTGCTCTGCAAGTGCGCCGACAAATTGATGGATTGTTAAATTGAGCTGACAATGTAAGCCATCGATGGAGGGTAAGATGGGTATATCTATGTGTGTTGCGGTACAAAACCATGTATCTATCGCTTGGAATGTTAGCAGACAAAACCATCGTTTTGCTGAAAGGTTTTTTTTTTTTTTATTCGGAAATTTTAGTGGAAAATCACACAGCGCTTATTACAGTCATCATTATCGATTCGGACGATTTAATTGATTATAGTGCGTCCAAATGAAAAGTGAATGGTGTTTTGGTGGTCCAAATCTGGGAGGATTAATTGATCCGGTGGGAAACAAATTTGTCCAAATGGTGATATTTAGATACAGCTGAATACCATATTGTTTATAAAAAAGAGCTTTGTTTCTTTTCCGATCAGCGTTTGTAGCGGATGTATTCATCAGATCTATATAATAGAAACCCATCATAGCGTTGGTGCTGATGACGATCTGAGGAAAGGAAGATCATACGCGTCTTTCGAGCACAACAAGATGATATTATTGCGATTCAGTGGCTCTAATGGAGCCCAGCCCGTCCCTAAAAAAGGCGATTCATCTTCTCCCACTAACTATCGACCCATAGCACTTACGTCCATTCTTTCCAAGGTCATGAAAACGCTGATCTGGAATCACGAAAACTTCTCAATCACCGGCAATACAGTTTTCGAGGGAGCAGGTCCACTGGTGATATGATGACTTATCTCACCGAAAAGTGGAACCAATCTCTCCACCACTCTGGTCAAATTTGTTGCGCTTGATATTTCAAAAGCATTTGACAGAGTTTGGCATGAACCTCTTTTGTCGAAAATGCGTGCCTTCAATGGACTAGAAACTACCTTTCTGGCCGTTGAATTCAAGTTGTGTTGGACGGTTTCAAGTCTGCAACTCACCGTAAAAATGCTGGTGTGAACCAAGGTTCTGTTTTGTCTCAGATACTTTTTCTTTTATTTATTATTGATCTCTTGTCTGTCACTTCTAATCCAATACACTCTTTCACTGATGATAGCACCCTCAGTTTTTCATATTCGTTCCTTCTGCTCTTCGGCCGTGGAACAGGAACAGTAACATATGTTAAACTCATTAAATTCCCATCTCAACAGCATACTTAAATGGGGAACAATCAATAGAGGGGAATTTAATGCTTCCAAAACACAATGTTCTCTTCTATCATTGAAGCGCAACCTGAGCTCCCAGCCATTATCCATGAATGACACTTGCATCAACGAAACCGAAAGACTCTCCATACTTATCATGTGTTTCAACGACAAACTCCGATGGACGCAAGAGGTATTTTACACACTCTGGTTTAACCTCATTTTGCGAGGCCTTTTTTCGGCCTAAGCTTGAGTACAACGCTTATGTTTGGTCAAAACTACACTACACTACACCTACTGATGGATAGTATCCAAAAGCCTTCGATAAAACTTATAGGCAATAGAAAAATAGCGGAGTCAATTGACCCGCTTGAACACTGCAGAAACGTATCTTGCCTTTCCTTGTTTTATCGCTATTTTCACCACCAGTGCTCTGATGAAATAGCCAATTGCATTCCGCCCCTTTAACAATTCTCTCGCAATACTCGTCACTCTTGTCGAATGCTCATCAGTTTTCCCTTACCTTCGGACGTTCTGTTAAGTATAGAGATTCTTTTATAAGTCGAACAACACGCTTGTGGAATGCATTGCCTCAAACGGTCATCCCCTCTCATTACAACCCACAACTGTTTAAGGCCAATGTGCATCAGTACCTCTTCTCTATCCTTCCTGTTCACCCTTCCACTCGTACATTAGCATTACAAGGGACAAAAACCATTTGAACACTAGTGCATTGTAAAAAAAAAGAAAAAAAAAAGAGGGATACCTCTTAGGTTCGCAAAAGATGGAAAACTGGCGCTTTTAGGCAGACGTAACCTCTTCTTTAAAAAAATGACTATTCCTTGTACCAACACCCTCGGATAAGTCCAAACATTGTGCAGAGAATGGAGCTACAGGCAGAGCCTTTTTATCATTCAGGACCTCGGTAAGCGGAGGTACAACTCGGAATAAGACAAACATTTCTTGTGACAATATCTACTGAAACCCAGTTCGAGTTGTGAAGAATGAAGTTCTTAAATCATTAGTTTGTGAGTGATGAAGGGAAGGAGCTCGCCACATAACAACAACACGACTAAGCTGTTATCCAAAGGTAGGCTTTCATGGACAACGTCTAACCAAAAATTAAGTGATGATTCGAACTAAACCTCATAATACCTAATAGCGCCACCTCAGCTTTCCCCCTTTGAAAGACACCGCCAAATGAAAACACTCACACGGTAGCTACTTACAACCAATATTGTCATGTAAATGTAATTATGTGTAAAAGACTTTAATATGATTTAGTGTGAAGAATAAACTTAAATGATGAGTCCGAAGCGTGGGATGTTCTTTCTCTGGCATGTGGATACAAATTGTTTGTTTACCAAAAAACTCACACACCTGTTATAATGTCTGATGAGAGGGCTATTTCCCATATTGTTCCTATATTGGAGATGGTATTTTGTTTCCAGCAAGCAAGTCTATAAATTAATATTAAATTTTATAGCGGAACACATTTGATTGTCCGCCTACAAAAATTCAAATTATTCACTTTTCCTCTTTGAATTTGCCCTCGGGGAGACTTTGACTTTGATGTGCTGCCGTATACTAGAAAAGTCACACACACTTGTCTCACCGCCATATAAGTGCTTGTTTTGCTCAGGCGCAGATAGAACTTCTGTTTTTTTTTTTTTGTTAACATGAAAAAAAACGAAAGAGTTGGAGTGCAAACTGGATATTGTGTCTAGCTTTGAATGTAATTCTAAGCGATCTCCAAAGAACTTTGCTGAGCTATTGAAACAGCTGAACAGAAACAATTCATTCATAAAACGTCAATCAGAGATAGGAACAACTTCTTAAACAATAAACATACCAGATGTGGGTTACGCCTGTACCCAAAAGTTAAATTATTTATTTTCTGTGTGTGCTTTGTTGTTAATGCATTTATTGTTCTCGGAAGCAAATTAAATTTGTTAGTTTAGGCGGACATATACAGATACGCGTGTAAAGTGCTTAAGAACTTATCTCTCTTTGTGGTTGAAGTGGTCATACAAGTTGTGTGATTGATGATTTCTGAAGTGAAGGTATGTCTTGAGCGGCTTTACACTAATGGATATTTGACATGGGAATGAGGCGTAATTGGGCAGACATGCACAGGCATGCTTGTGATTCGTATGGAGTCTTTCCATACGAATGTGGCACGAGACATTTTTATTGGCTAGAATGTACAACGGCGCATATTGTCAGAATGATGTCCTTTCACAAGTCGTGTTTAATGCTAATTGCGGAGACATGTTAACGCCAGGATGGTAATCATGCTCAAGGTTTAGACGGAAAAAGGGATTGAATCAGAAGCTTGTATGCTCAATTCTGACAAACTACAGGAGACTGTCTACACTTTGTCTAGTGGAGGAAGTTACAACGAATATTATAATGAAACGATGGAGTCATCAACTTATTAAATCGAGTATCCAGCAAGTGGGCTCAGTGGTTAATGTGCTGGACTCCGGAGCAGAGATTTAAGGTTTGATCTCCGGAAAAAAACACAAAACAAATCTTAACAATTATCTGAGGGCATAAATGCGTTGAAAGAGCTTATCGATTCAGCCCATCAGACACGGCATGAAATTATAGGTCTCTTTCAACCATCCCAAAAATTAAAACTTACGCAAAACGAATGGTTGTGAGACCTCACGCCTAAGGTACCAACTATTTATTAAGCACAACGTAATTTTTCAAAATGTATAAACTAACATAAATGCATATAACTACTTTCCAAGAAGCACGATCGAATGCGTAAGTGATTTAATGTCCTGAGTCCCTTGACTACATATCCATGTATCAAACTTTACACGACATCCACAAAGTGCTTCAGAAGAAACCCACATATTTGTTAGTATAACAGACACTCGTCTACAAAAAGCCCAACAAAACGACTGAGAACCATGTGATATCCTACATTCTCATGAAACATTAATATCCAACGCTGCTCAACTGGCCATGTTATTATTTGTTCCGTGTTGCACCACAACACCTTACAAAACAAGTCGCATTATGCGCCATTAAAACTGCAATCATTATGCAAGTACTTATCCAGAAAAATTAAAGAACAAAAACTTAACTTTAAGCATTCCCATAACCATCGCAAGTCGCTCGCAACTCTGCAGCATAACTACTCGTATCTATGTACTTTAGTCAGTCTTGTCTCGGTTCGGTCAATAGTTAGACACCAGCAGCTACTTGTTGTTAGTTTTTTTATTTAGAATTTTCCGTTCTATTCCTTCTAACCACTGACACAGACATAGTACATCTCATTAAGGTTTCGTTAATAATACATTACTTTCTTAATTAAGTCGTAAACTCTTTTCCGTCAAACATGAAACGGGAGTGTTCCCAAGAAAGTTATTATACACAGCACCAAGATGGGAACGAGCAATGAGCAACATTGGCACACTAATCATTGACCATGCGCACGATGTGGTTACGGTATGTGCTTTATTTGATTTCTTTTCTAGACACCATGGTCTCTAGGCTGTGGGCCGGCTAGGAGTGCTCTAGAATTCCATTGAATTATGAAAGCAAACGTTTTTCTTTAGCATGTGTTTGAGAAATTAATTTTTTTATTGATATTTTAATGAAATGATTTTCGGGGAACAACAATTTAGCGGCCATGGACCCTTATGCAATGAACGGAAAAACGAAATACCACAAACTGTATTTTTTCAACGAAAAAACCGCTATTAAAATGAAACTGTACCTGCACCCTGAAATGTGAATATTATAGCTGTCAACAACCCTTTACGCAATTTAGTTTGCAATTTTCATTTAGGGTTTTTTTTTTGTATAGTTTTGTTTAGTTTTATTGAGCGCGTCTGTTGTTGTTTTGCTGGTAAGCCCTGTGTTTTTAATTTTTTATCTGTCATCGAAAGTTTTCGCATGAATTGCGTACCTGGTTCAGAGGCATTTAGTTTTTATCGTTTTTTTTTTTTTTTAAGGATCCGTCTGTCTCTTAACTGATGGTGTGTGGTAGAGCAATAAAATGTATATTTATGTTTTTTATGGTTTCGCTATCTTGTATATCCCTATCCTTTATGGTCAGCATAAAAAAAAAGAAGTGAAAAAGGCAAAAACCCTTTATGCAATTTTTAACCGTTGGCGGGTGACTCTTACTTTTTAACGAACGATTGCGTCTATTATGTTGTTTTGCTTTATGGTGTCTAAAAAGATTTTTTTTTAATGCCGCGAAAAGGAGTGATGTGTATGATGAAAGGATTTACAATTGCTTATTCGTGGAAGCAGACAATGCTCAGTCACCTTTCTTCAGGAGTGAAGCGATCGTATGAAGGTTTGCGTCAAGGACAGCGTATGTGATAAAGTATTAGATTGAGTTGATGCTAATGATTATTTGACATTTCCAAAACACCCTTAGAATGGTTAGAACATATTTATTCAAAGATATGTCAAGAGTTAATTTTTATACGTAATATAAAGTTTCCATTGCGTATGTTTTAAGGATGTCCTCTTGTAGTACTCGTTACGATTGTCAAGCTTGCACTAGTACTACTTTGTCTTGTCCTACAACTAATATCGTAGGTACCTATAAAAGATTAATACCATAAAATAGCCAACATTTCGAATCTTTAATGTACATACAGAAAGAAACAAGATCAAGTCAGATCTAGTACCCTAGAATCAGAAGCCCAATAGTGAAATCAATGGGTATTACTGAATTTAAATGCAAACGCATAGTCGCATACTTTAAACAAAATTATCGATTGGAAGCCTTATTTGTTCATATGTCAATACTCAAAAGTCATACCGAAGAGACTAAAGACCCGTTGTGAGTAGTTTTATTTCCTTCTAGAAAGTGCCCGTCAGTAAAGACATTCCTTTGCAACCATGCAGCATTTGGGCCTTGTACAAAATCTGCTTGGTTCTATGAGATAGGTCTTTGGTAAGAGATATGAGTTAAAACAACCTCTAGGCAAAGCCCCATTCAACTATTGCTTTGGGTGATTTATAATACTGGGTCAGATGGTCCATTGCACCGACAAACTCCAATCAAGTCTTGAATGCTAAACGTTTTTCCAACCAAAATACTTTAACGTTGCAAAACGCAATTCTTTCTTGTCCGTACTAAGAAACACATTGATCAATCGCACAATCAGTCAAAATTAACCGTACAATGAATTCAAGGCGAAGAACAGCTCCCCATTTGCACAGCTGGAGATCCACTCGATTTAAAGAAAGAACATTCGCCTTTCCTGACAATTTGCACCTGCGAGTGTATAGTTGAATCATAATTATTAAAACTCTTATATAGTCTTCTGACTATTCCTAGTTAATGTCATAATATAGACTTCCCATGACAGCATCTTGGAACAATTGTAAACATGAAGCCAACCAATTCTGGCAGTAAAGAAAACTGTAACAGAAAATGCAGACATTTCTCCTCTCCATTTAAGTTATGACATTCAACAACGCCTCCTTTCATTCCTGTCGCATTCCTGCACAGACAATCACAAGTCGTCCGCCGCGCTTGGTCATGCTCAATTGCTCATATCCATGAAATGCCTGTCGCGTCCTTTTTAATCCGCAACAAATAATGTGGTTATGTGCTCATTTCACAATTTTTGCTTTGTGCGGCATTCCACAGCGCATCATCATTATCACCATAATCACCACCACCATTGGCAGTGGTTACCCGATGATGGAAAACCATCTTCAGCTGGTTCACTGAACCATCTTTAGCGCCCGGTATAGCGTCCGACAAATGTTAAATGGATGCAAATTTTAATTAAATCTGAAGTTTAACATATGTCCCGCAATCAATCAAACGGCTCAACTAGACTAGCCGATGTGATGACAAGGGCGCTTGATCTCCCCCGACAGACAGCTCAATCCGGCATGCTTTTGGGCTCTGATTAATGACCGCCAAGGTAATCCCGTCGTGTCATTTTTTTTAGATTCACTTCAATGCGATAAAAACTTGTATACGAAACAAAAAGCTTCCCGCCACCAATCAGGTGGATGAAGGATTAAAACGAGTGGCATGATAATAGCGAACAAAATTTAACAAGATTAAGATAAAGTAATTTACATTTTCATGGATCATGTAGATACTTTTTTTGGTTATTTATCTCTGCGTCTGTGGAGGTCTGCCGCATAGATCGGCAAAGAGACCACGACTAATAGTTTTATGTGTTTTGTTCACATTCACAAATATTCACGGATCAACCAATGTATACACAGTTCTGAGAGTTGGAATTTGAGCTGGAAAACGAACCGAGATCACCACATGAGTGTGGAATATTTATCGGGAAATTTATGAACGAAAGCCGAGTTGAGTTGGGTACGTTTAGTCCGCCTGCGTGATGACTTAATCTGGTGTTCGATGGGATAAGCTATGAATTTAGCTAATTTTATTAGATGCCACAGTTCCGTGTAATTCTATACTGGAGATGATGTTTTCTCTTACAAAAGATATAATGGCCTGGCTTGGGAAAAATAATCTATAGTTTATTGATTTTTCAAGAGGAGAGGTGCCTGGTTTGCAGTGCGGAACGGCCAACCTGCGACATGTGGAGCTGCTTTCATGGATGTAAGTTTATTGTTATGGTATTCAGTTGGTGTTTGCATTAAAAATGCATTTGTGTCTTTTTTTTTAAGCTGACTTTTGTTCCATGCCTTTGTTTTCATTCAAAGTTTTACTTTATTTTCATAGGCAGAAAACGAAATCAAATGTGTAACCTAGATAAAAATGCCTAATGCACAGCGTTTTGGTTGACACATTTTGAAACACGAGTGGAAGTCGAAGTTTGCAGACACAGGCTAATTGGATCGTCGCTCGGTGGCCTTAGTTCGATGTGGCCGGAATGATGTTGTTTTTTTGTTTACTTTTTCTTGTTATATCCAATATTTAAAATATTTTAGATTGTCGTCGTAGAAACCTGATTTTTTATTTATAGGGTCTATACAAGACCTACTGACTTTATCAAATGTGAGTGATCTTTGTTGGCATTTTTTCTCCGTTGAAAGAGTTACAAAAAGATACATTAGTAGAAGAAGAAGATACATTTACCGCCCACAATCTGCTTAAAGAAGCCAAAGCTTCTTCGAAACCTTCTCTTTAACACATAGCCCAATCAGTGTAGCTAAGACCACCTGTCTTGAAAAACATATTTGCAATAGTTTTTGCCAATAATTGACTCAATACCACTACTTATGGATTTTTAGAACTAAGAAGAAAATCCCCATTGCAATTTCGACGTTGCTAACCTACATAATCTTCCTTCATGTCTTCCAACATGATTATGCACCACAGTAACATTCGAAACCTAACGTCTTTCACATTGGATTCGCTCTTAACATCCCATCCGTGCAAAAACCTGCCTAACGTCTCTCGCCAATTATTAAATCTCAGCCACGCGAAGTTGTAACCCTAGAGGGAAGAAAAATAACCATCAACAACCTAACATAACTACTTCTGCATCCGTTCATGCTTTGCTTTTTTTCGCAAGCCAGCTATCCCTATAGTCGTAGTCTTCCCTGCATTCTTCCAGCATATACTTCTTTTTTATACTTCTCTCTTTACAGAATTCCACGCTACGCAACGCTTCCTAATGCCTAAACGCAAAGTTACCTGCAATTTTATTATTATTATTATCATCCATCGAAGAGGAAAGAAAACAAAACCTACCCACAGAAGGAACGGCTCAACGATAAAGGGAAGAAGCGAAATATGAAAAGAAAAAAAAAAAAACCCCACAGCACCGCTCACTGAATACGAATGAAGGTAAAGGACAAGAACTCGGCGCAACAGATAAGAATGAAGAACCGGAGAAGTAGAGGGAAAAAAAATCTGATTGAGCACTTCATTCCGCTATATAATAGTATTAGTAAGGGTGATTGAAAAAAAAAAAAAAAAACAGGTAAGACAGGTATTCCACCTTAAATAATAGGTGTTTCTAATTTGTGGATCTTATTGGAAAACATGTGGATCGCATTCGAAAGTAATCGCAATACAATTAGTTGTAATCAATGTAATCAAAATTTGGAAATATTTTCCAAATGAAAATCAAAAATAGAAAAAGCTTCAAAGAGAATCCGCGTAGCAGGTGAGAAACTGAAGATAACATTCTAGTGAGAGTGAACTTCAAAGAGAAACGAAGCGGTTTAATTTGTACCTCTCTCGGCAAGTAAGATACACAGATACATTAAATCAACTGTTTAACTTTGCGATCACGCATCACGAAATACATACAAAAAGCTAGCTGTAAATGACCACTACACCTGTGCGCAAGGCAGCACACACAGACGAAAGAAACGTTACAGAGAGGTGGAGAGTGTCGACTACGTCACCACACACTGACCACCGGCACGGCACGGCAAAGCTTCTCTCTCTCTTCACAGGTAACTCACATCCATGCTTATAGAAGCGGTTCTACTTAGCTGAGTAAGTATCTAAAACTGGTATCCATAACTATATTGAATGCGTGCAAAAAGTGTCGTTGTGTGAGTGCTGAGCAGAAGACGAACACGGGAATGATACCGGATCAGGCTTAGGGGTTTACCTCTACCTTGACTCTGAGAGATGAGACGATGTTGTGGCAACGGCGTTGATGGTGGTGATACGCCTATCTCGGTGGATTTTGCAAAAACACAGGTAGGTATACCCGTTCTACTCAGGTTCGTCGTTCTTTCTGTTTCCCTCCTTCGTATTCGTGGTTATGTGAGCGAACCGAGGTACTCTCGTTGATATGTGGTGCGTTACACACTCAGTGTAAATGAAGCACCAAAAGAACGGCACAAACGCGCTTCTGATTGTTGGTCTTGAATGTGTCTGTGTTATGTTTAACACCGGACAACCTGCACCGCGAGCACGAAGACGATCTGTGGTGCTGAGCAGTGGTGCCGTTTTCTAAGGTAGCTGTTCATTTGCAGCGACGAATACCTACGTTGTGGAATCATCAGCATGATCATTGTTTGCTGGTGTGTGTTTTTTTTACCTCCGATGATCAGTCGGTTATACGTTGGAGATAGAACAGCTTTTCGTTGTTGTTGCTCTATTCCGTGTGATACAGCTACGGTGTGTTTTGTAAAGGAGACTAACTGGCTTTGAGTAAACACCGCTTGAATACAGTAAGAGACGATCCATCGACGAGGACACACGCGTTTTTCTTGCTTCAGGAATACTGTTGTTTTGTTTTTTTTTTTTACTCCTCTCAGGTTGTTTCATACACCTCTATTCTTATGGTACATATGATAGTCGTTACATTCTCGTTTGGATAACATTTTATTTTATTTCTGATCGTGTAGAACGTTGATAAATACAACGACGAAGAAGAAACAAATTCGAAAAAAAAGGAATTTTATGTTCAGTTTCAGTGTTCTCTCTGTGGTTTTGGTATTCTTCTAGCGCGGTTGTTGGTCGGTTCGCGTAATCTTCGTTTCGTTTCGAAGAAAACCCAACAGGAATACCAGAAAGGAATTTTTTAAATAAGAAAAACGAAAAAAGAATATCGTTTCGATTCAAGTGAAGTTCGTATGCAAAAATAATGCTAAAACATGAATTTAAAAAATATAATTAGTGCATATATTTACAAATTTAAACGAAAGTGATCCCATGAATGTATATATATTTTCTTGTTGAAAATATTTGGAAAAATAAAAATGTGCACAAAATGAATACATAGTGAAGTGAAAACTATATAAAACTACCCACACACTGGATTATTTACAAATAAGGATATTTTTTCCCAATTGAATAACAAATCGCACAAAAGAACTGCAAGAAAATGCCGAAAATATTTTTAATTAAAAATCGCCTGCATCAGCAGCAATTGCGACTATTGGAGGCACAAAATTTACTCCAACACAAGGATGAGGATAGATTAGTACCACCGTTAAGTCCATCTACACCGCCGAAAAAATCAAATGCATTCAGTACTTTATCGAATCGAGCAAGAGATGAAGCTGATGCGAATACAAATGAACCCCTATCATTGGTGGCGAGAAAGCGATTCAATCTTCGTGATGAAGACGAACAAGGTGAGTTTAAAACGCCTTGTACAAATATATCACACAGTGTATATAACAGCACTTATTTGTTTGGGAACTGAATAAATTTTGCGATACGCCAATCAGTGAGACTCCTTTTCGGTTCTAAGGAAAACGAAAGAGTTGAACAGAGAACCTGTTTTTTTGTTGATGCGCCGATTTTTTTTTTTTTTTTAAATACCTACATACTTTGTTCTGAGTGAATAAATTTTGGTAGCTTGTGTGAAGTAGTGTATTAACTTTTGCGCAAAAATTTAAAAACAGATTGAAAGTTATATGCGCTTCGAGACAATTTAGAGGCACTCCCTAGAGTGCAGGTCTTAGCTCAGCGGAAGTGAAGGAGGATGAGAATTGGAGGTGCGGGTATACATCTTTTTTTTCCTCCTTTCGGGTGGCATTCTAACCACAACTCTGTGGGGTTTCTATTAATAGAATACGTAGAGAAGTGTCGTTTGAAAACTGTAGGGAGTGTTCTTTAGCTGAGAGCCCTTATAAGAGTTTAATGTGATGGCAGTAGGCGGGATGTCACATCCATCTCCACACTTTTGTCATTCATAGTTTCTTGGACTACCCTTGAAAAGAGCATTAGTCTTCTTCAAAGGTACATTGGCACAGTCAGAAGGTATAGTCTTTGCCGGCCCTCACAAGCGCAGTTAATGACTTTGGCAATAAAAGGTGTAGTGTTTAGAATCATTTAAACATTACTCCATTAATTCTATAGAGATTCTTATTAACCGTAAGCTAATCCAATCGAGGGATTAATAAAAATGAATATTCGTCACCGACCCTCTAGTTGGGCGCCAATTGATTCACGAATCCAATCGAATGCAAAAGTTTTCTGCCTAGAATATCTGATACTCTATGCGAGTGCTAAAATCACCGAATTAACTAAAATAATTCCTAAAAGCCCTTAGTCTCAAAACTGCTAGCATTAAAAATGGGCTTTAAACAATGCTTCCAAATCCACAATTCAAATTCATTTTATGTTGGCGAACATGGTTTATAAAACTCTTACAGAAATATAGGTACTAGACAAGTAAAACAAATAAATAAATAGTTCGCGAAATAGGTCATACTTGAAGCTCCTCACAAGGACTCGTTTTTGTGTGAATTTTTAGTTTTCGGGGCGAATAGAATGTAACTACAATTTTATGCCGAGTTCAAACGGCTAATTGAGAATCTCTTTAATGGCAGTTATACTCTCGGATGTTTGTCAAACTTATGCAAGCATTTGAAGACGTGAGTAAAGAAAAAAGAACACTCCATTTAAAATATCTGCGAATCTGTGCAGTTGAAAAACCTATTTCCAGTTATTTAACATACCTATTCATTGGGAAAAAAGTTAAATGTTTAGTTCACTTCAGACCACTTAACGAAATTATGAAAAGCAATAGATTAAAATCAACTCCGACTTTGACATTTGATAACAAGGCATCAAATTCTACTATTTCCATGAATAAAACCTATAATCCATCTTTATGTCAGCAGTAAAGTCTCATTAGTATTTATCACCGTCATCTAGTGATCTCAAGTTCTACAACGATACATTTTAAATCGCAAGACTTTAAAAAACAACACGACCACCTGCCTATCCCCATAACGATTTTCATATTCCAATAGACATTAAATTCTTACTGTAAAAAATAATGCTTAAACCGGTGTCTGTAAAGTTCCTTAAATAATGATCAAAAACACGAAAACTAAATAAAATCTTAAAGGTAAAAATCATAAGATGAAATAATTTGCCCATATTATAGCCAAGCCGGTGATCGCACTCGTTCCCCATATATAATTCGTTTTGTGGAGGTGTATGTTGAAAACAAAACAATTAAATATGAGCTTTTTTATTATAATGTTATGATAGAAAAATTAACTCAACTCTTAAATCAGCGTTGGAGGATTTAATTGTTTTTGTGTATAAGTCCTAAGCTACATACTGACAAACGATCAAACCGGCAATTCATTAAGTCAAATGTTTTAATTATAATTGCTGGGGTTTTTTTTTGTACATGCTAGAAGCTAGACCACAGTTGGGTTTCCAACGCAACAAGTTCAATGAACACAGATCTTCGCTGAGAGTGTGAAAGAAAACGAAGAAAAAACGGAAACAACTTCCATCCAATCACATCACCAACTCCCTTTGGTGCAATTTATTTCCTTCAGGAGTGTATCTGTTTGTTTCGCTGGTGGAAAGGTACAAGCTCTAACTACAATTTCACGAACTACCACACTAATATACTGTATTATAAGAAAATAATAAATAAATGCAAAGAGAGGAAGAAATAAAAAAAAAAAAAATCTGAAGCCCCATAGTGGTTGAAAAGGAAGACGAAGAACGACGAGAAAAAATCCATTCCCAACAGACCGTGCAGCATTAATATGGTGTACCTTATCTCCAAGTGGGTCTATGAAGAGGAAGAGGCAACGAATGGTTGAGAACTTGCGGGATGGGGAATTCTCAAGTCTCAATGATGCTCAGTAAAAGTATTTTAAAAATGCAAAACTGTCCAAGAAAAAAACATAAATTCTTCATTTCGATAACACATCAGCATGAACGAGTGAACACCACACAAAAAAAGGCTGAAATGCAACTAAGACAATTTATTATCCTTAGGCGACGCACAAATTAACGTGCCCAATGATCGTTTAAACAAATGGTCTCTTAATTTGTATCGCAACCGAGCGATGAGCAGAAAGAATTTCAATAACTTCTGGAAGATATCTTCTTTCGTAAGACTTTAATCGTTTGTGCACAAATCATTTTCACTTTTTTGTCTGTTGTTCTCCATTCGTTAGCCGCCCTCTTCGTTCGCGATGGAGGACAATAGTCCACACCTGTCTGGCTGATATATCTACCTATCGCGAAATTCTTCCTGCTTTTTGTGTTTTTGTTTGTTTTTTTTTCTGTTTGTTAATGGTCCAAACACCAAACAAACAAATGGAAAGAAAACGCAAACAGAGAGGGAACGAACTTTTTGTTTATCTAACTCTGAGGAAGGTTTATTTCTTTTTTTTGGGAATAATTTCAAGTATCTCAAGAGTAAAGTTCTAGCGCGATCAAAAGACAAATGGTGAACAGGTGATAGCTTGGGTTTTTTTCTCTTCCTGGCAGCCAACCAAACGAAGGTATTGCGAAAATACTATCAAATTTATTTGTTACCCTCGAGGATGGAAAATTGACAAGAAACGAAAAAGTTGGTCGGCGATGGGGTTTCTCAGGCGTTAGGTTGCTTTTTCGCCACATCTGGATGAAGCGAATACATTTTAGTCCAGTTGGTCAGGATGTAGACAGCGAGGAAAAGGGAATAAGAGACGCTGCACATTCGCAATTAGAATAAGTGCAATTGCAAAAAAAAATGGGAGGGAGGCGTGGTTGTTAGCACTAAGCGCTCAATTGCATTGGACATTGCACATACTGTGGGTATCAATTTTAGGGAATTCGTTTCTTAAGGGTTTGATGAGATAGCATGGGCGTGAGAGTCAGGTGGTAACGTGGCAGATTTAACCACATTCATTGAGGCCCGAGAGCGACGCAATTGTATTGAAGAAAAAAATCGATTGTAGTTAACAGCTGGATCCTTTTTAAGCCTAAAGCAATCGTATAGAAATACGATATACATTTTTATACTCCATAGTCCACTGTACTCTTGCAAAAACAGAAAAATAGCAAATAGAAAAATGGGTTATACCCGACGGCTTCAATGGAAAAGTAGTTGCTCTTCGTTAGCCAAATACACGAGACACGTTGATGTAATGGATTCCAGGGTAATACTAATACTACAACAAGCCACACCATTTCGTTTATTCAACATCAAAGGCACCTGAAAGTATATTTTAATCAGCATACTCCTAAAAAACCATTAACAACACGAAATAGCACAGGAAGTAGGTAGTCTCAGCCCACATTTCTGAAATAAATCTACAAATATAGTCCCACATAGACAACATGCAGGTGCCTTTCAGTTGATATCTGATATCCTTTTTCAGGTGTACATTTGATCTTTCTCTAATGTAGCACACAACAATTGAACCCATAACCCTGTCAGTTTATTAAACCACCGTTTCTTGTATTTCCTGTCTGTTAACCTTGGCAAAGAAAAAACAGGAGACGGTAAGCGAAAAGTTTTATATGAAGGATGTGTTGTGTTTTTTCGACGTACAAGATACAATAACACAAAAACATTTTTCACCTGGTTCTGAAAAATGTACTGAACAGAATTGTATTCCAGTGAATAAATTATAATGGTGAAATGCAATTAACACCTTTTGCATGCAGTACGATTTTGACATTTAAAATTAATGAATCACTGAAAATCAGAAGCAGTCCATACACATCCTTTTCAAAGTCATCAACAGGAATAACCGAGTGAACTTTTTGAAAATGTACACATTTCTAAAATGTATCATCTTTTTTTTTAATGTCTGAATCTGAACCCAATCGTATAGCACTTACGGATGGCTTAGGAGACCCAATAAAAACCTGAATCAATTTTAAAATCCATTTCAACAGGTCATAAATATTAAAGTAGCCAGCAAAACAATAAAAAAAAAACACTTATTCGAAAAAGAGAAAAATGCCAGACAATAAATCTTACAAAAAGGAAGCAAAAAAGGTAAAGCCAGACTCTTGCGCAATTTTCACTTTCTATTCAAAAAGTATAAGTCCCGAAAGAGATAGCAATTTGGAAAACAAAATTGAGAAAGGATAATCATCTCGACAATGCGGTTCAATAAAAACTGTGACACGACAAAAAAGGAATCCTATAGGTGCAGCCTGTAAAACAAATTCCTATTTCGACCAAATGGATACACAATCACAATAAAACTTCGTTTATCTACCTGGAAACTGAAATATCTCATATATCAGGAAATTGAAGTGAATGATGAAACAAACAAGAGTATGGCAAAAAAAAAGAAAGGACTAATCGGGGAATCATCTCAATTTACTAATGAATAGGTAAAGAAACGGGTTTGATTATTATTGTTATTAGTTTACACTGTGGTGAGGTGAGTTCTGAAATTATTCGTTATTCTTTTCGTTTAGTTGTCAAAGTGAAAACAATCCATATGTTCGAAAAAAAAAATACAGAAACAGAATGGTAGTAAGAAGCTGAGTCATGGCCACTATCCGGATCTGTTGTCACAATTATTCTTCTGATTTTTCCAGTCCTAATCAAGAGCCAAAAGAACAAGCAAAGCTAATATTCATAATTTTTTTTTTGGTACCAAATTCCTTGGGTTGGCATCCTAAAATAATAGTAATTGTGACATGAACTATCGACAAAAAAACGGTTTGTCTGTCGGTAAATGCTACCACTGACGCAATTTGCAGGACATTGCGTTCGGGTATGTTTCATGCGCACTCAAAGGAAAGTCCCAACACTACTTCAAAATGTTACTTGCACCTTCTAAATTGAATTTCTTTCAGTCTTTGGTAAATACTTCTACTGCGTAAAGGAATGGAAAAAGGCGGTAATAAGATTTTAATAGATATTATGAGAGCCGCTTCAATCGGATTTTACATCTGTTATCGCTGTCGTATATATTAGATAAATTTTACTACTGCCCCAAATTGTGTGATGTGCACTAGCATTCCGAGATCAGATCCAACTGTTTTTTCATAGACATCAATGAAACTGGCCGCAAAATCGCTGTTTTCATAATTATTTACTGCAATGATAAAGAAGACATTGTACGGCTCAGTTTATCATAAGAACTTATTTGACTGACTTACCACAGAAGCATAGCAAAACTTTAAACGTCCAAGGATTCTGCACTACAGCGTTGATTTAACGACTGATTTGCAAAGGTCGAAAGTGCTGAGCTAATTCATTTAGCTGAAAAGAAGAAAAAAAAAATATCTGCACCATGTTAATAGAACTCCAAGCTAAAGCCTATTAAATCACAGCACTCAACGAATAGTGAAGAGTTCTACTACTACTTAGAAAAATACAAAACAAGTTCGAAGTTGAACTCTTTTGTTTTTCAAGACGAGAATATTTCTTCGCAAAACCTCTGAGCACATTTTTCAATACAAATAAGCAAACACAAAATAAAAGCGACTGTTTATATTCGCGCTTAGAACAAGCTCTCTGCTTTCTCCCTCACCCTCATCCGCTCTCTATGAAATCAAATATCCCGACCTTGAACTGGTTGGTCAAAATTTAGCAAAGCTTAATCGCGCAACAGCTTTTCTAACTTTTTTTTTCATTTTTCCCCACCAAAATCCAACCGTCATTTGTGTCCACAGATCGTAGCGAAACCAAAGCACCAAATAACAGTCCCAACAACGACGGATTATTTAGTCAGACAACACACGTGCGGATAGATCTCAATATCATCACAGTTAACAGTAACTGCAAATATCTAAAAAAAAAGCCGACATTATACCAGCCGGTACAGATAAACCGATAGATGAGCGGTATACCACTACAGCGAAACTGGTTTAACAAAAAAAAAAACTGTCATCACATCAAGTGGATACTGGTTACATAGCGAAACAAGCCAAAAAATAACTGAATGAAACGCGAGAGACAACAAAAAAAATTAACGCAAACATACACAACAGAGAGTAACAAATATAAACAGGCCCCCAGACAATATCACAAGTCAACCCTGACCTAAAAGCATTTTTTTTTTCGCTAGGTAAACCTACCATGTGCTGTAAACACCACACATACGTATATATATTCTTGTGATTTATTTATACTGTTTCATTTTGCGGTTCGATTAAAAGAAAAACTACAAAAACATGTATAGATACAGATCTGGAGATACAAAAGTATCTGTCAGTGTTTTTTTTTATTTAATTCAGAACTATGTTAACATTCATCTTTTAATGAACTGCATATAGCGCACAAGCTCGAGATATGAGTCCCATTAAGGAAAGTCATTACCAGAAAGAACCAGTAACGCCCACAAAGACTCCGCTATCGAGGGCCTCCCGCTAGCCTGTCTTCGTCGTCCAAGTTTAACTCGAATGCTTTTTTGGATTGTAAGACAATATTGTAAACTATCTACATTTGCATCTATAGTTACAGAGGTGATTCCATTTCTATAGCTGAGTGTACAGAGTAAGAAATCCATGCCAAGACCAAGGTTAATTCCCATACTCAAATGAGCTTGGCGGCTGCTGCGGTACAGCACAAGCACACCAGTGTACTCTACGGCGAAGCGTTAAATTAAATTCTACAGTTCGCTACAAGTTTTATGGGTTTTTTTTTTTTTTTTTTTCATTATTTTTGTATCTCCACTTATTCAGATTTTTTTTTTCTCGATCGTACTCTGCTTCTATTTTTGCGTTTTGAACTTGTTTTCATTTCAATTCCAAGAATACAAATAGTCGAGTATCTCAAAGTCATATAGATATGTATCTATGGACACTTGAAAGCTACCTGTTAAGCACATGATGTCGTTTTCTTTCTTCTTTTTTTTTTTAATCGACTCTCGTCGGATTCATCACATGCATTTTCATTTGCCAGATACGTTGGTTATGTTTCGTGTCTTTTTTTTTTTGCCATAAATATTATGTTGGCTGACTTCGTGTTATGTAAGAGAGCAACCATCAGAAAATGATGTCAGTGAAAATAAGAGATGGACAGTGTGTCGAACGATTTGCTCTGCAAAACTGGTATACACTCTCGGCTCGGCTTGTCGCTTTTGTGTACGAAATTTTGTTCGATGATGTAAAAAAAAAAAATCACCGAAAGTGGAAGGAAAATGGCAATAAATGCACGAGTTGAAGAAATGCAAAAAAAGAAGGAGAAACAGTTGAAAGAAAAAAGAAAAAAACATCACCAACGATGAAAAGAGTTATGTTGGTGCTCTAGATCGGTACCGGCTTTCAAGGGTAAATGGAAAGTTACGTCATGATGTCCGATGTGAGTTGTCATCAGCGAGCAGTGGCTAGAAATTGGGGTTACGACCTGATGCGTTGCCTCTGTTGCTTTGTCGTTGTCGCACAGTGACATGGCAGTTGAGTAATGGTCAGTTATTTAAAGGGGATCACCATTAATCTTGTTAAGCTTGGGAGCGATGAAACAATTTTCGAAATACTGATTGACATGAAATATCGAAATAGTTTTATCAGGCTTAGTTACTTATAAATAGCTACTCCACGTCTACTAAGAATAAAGTTTCAACAATTGGTAACAACCGTTTAGGCAAGCCACTGAATAATTTAAGGGCCTACATGTCTTATGTAACATTTCTAAGTTTCACTTAAGCCGATTTGGACATCCAGGGTTACCAGTAAGTGTATATTCAACAAAGAAATGTACCGACTCCTGCTTAACACAAAAAAAACAGGTCCCAGGCATAAAGGATTAGCAAAAAATCTTCACCCTCAAACGTATTAATCCACGTTCACAACAAGAGCCCATTGCCTAATGTTTGCACAAACATTCAACATAGAAATACATCTCGTGACTTTCAACCCTTCCCGGTTACACCCAAGGCTGACGCCCTTTAAAACCCCTAGCACATTGTGTTTACTCAAAGGCGTTGGGTGTTCCGTCCCATCATTCTTTCTGCCAGACAGGTCCTATAGCCAGAAGATTATCAACAAAAAAAAATTTTATATATATAAACAGCTTGACGTCTTAATTCCTAACATTTTAACAATCGCCAATACATTATAATCCTTTTTTTTACTGTTGTCTGTGCAAACGTTCCCTTTTCCTGTCCTGTCGTAGATAAAAACACAAAAAAAAAACCACCCCGAGAGAACTATTATTAGAGGCGGACATCTCAATGTGTGTCTGACACTTTGCGTCTGCATTAGTGCTCGTCTTCGAATACCAATTTTCTGTTTTAACCGCTGATCTTTTTTTTTTAAGAATTTACCACCTGCCTGGAGATATAAATTTTGCATCTTGTTCTGCATATCCTGTCGATACCCGCAATTTGCCTTAGAATTCACCTTTCGCTCAGAAGCTGTCGCTCTTTATTTTTTAGCTTTTGTATGCAAAAAGGGTTGCATTTCTAATCCTTGTGTGCCCTGGAGATGCATGGCATTGTGTTGTAGAATGACTGGCAAGTGAGATGGGTCCGCGGTGAAGTTTTCTTTTGTTTTTTTTCTTAGCAAAGGTGTGAGTGTTTCTTGGAAAAAGGCAAGGGCATTATTATGATAATGCGTCCTTCGAATTGATGCAACTTCCGGTGGTTTAAAGTGCATTTTTTGATAACTCACGCTCGATTTAGCAAAGTGATCTACTTTGTAACATATCGGATACCCGTACTGAATAAAACGCATTCTACAACATGAATAAAATATGACAGAACTATCAAACAAAATATGTCATTTCCAAAGACGGAGTTGCCTTTCTTTCATTCCTATTCATATACCTGTCAATATAAAATGCCCGAGAAATGTTCAACTAATCGAAAGTAAACATACGCTTTTGTCAAATCAAACTGACACCAGCAAGCTCAGCTGTCAGAAGCTTGTTTCAAATATTTATCTCCATCACAGAAGACTCACATCTCCATGTATATACCTATACTAGTTTTCAAAGCCTACACCAACTTCTATATACAGATCAAGGTTAGCATTGACATAATACGCTAATAATAACAGTGCATTGCCAAGTGGAACAAAAAACAAAAACAACTCATCGCCTGTATTGGAGAGATGTTATGTAGAACAGCAAAAACCACTTTTGCCGCCGAGAGAACTGCATGCAACTGTAACCGATTCAACGTTCAGATGTGTACGTACTCGTACGTCATATGTATTGACCTTGTACACCATTTTGTTGCAGTTGATACATTGATACGTTATACTGAGCTAATTAGTAGTCTCCATTTTCCTTTTCAACTGTCAGTCTAGAGTCGTTTTGAAGAATCAACGCTTAAACATAACTGCTGTCATAAAATAGAGTCGCCAGCCAACTCAACCGCCAAATGCCACTGCCACTACCACCAACACCACCACCATCATGATCATCTAACCGGCTATTATTCGTTGACCTAAATTTTTACAGTAACTGAATAAAACACGGTAGTGCACCGCACATTGTTGTTGTTCTTTACGCATTGGAGCTAAAAATAAATATTAAATATCGAAATAAATCAGCAAATACACGGAATGCAAACACTGCGGGCACACACAGCATACGGTGACAGACTGACCAGCGCAAATGTGACAATCGAGTGAGCCCGATGGTGTGTGCTGCACATGCACTGTCGTATCCAGTCTTAGTGCGATGTTCAGCTCTAAGCCGATTCTAATGGGGGAGTACATCGAACACATATGGAAATGCAACTATATACATTTTTTACCTGAATTGTATAGTATCTGTTTGGTATTGTTTGCTATTTCAATTTGCAAATGCAAATTTTGTATACGACCGTACAACGGACGCGCTGTGTAATTGTTTAGGTGCGTCCATAAAATGTGCAACTGGCATAAATGCGCATTCAAATGCCACAAAAGACTCCCAAAGTGTGCGATTGTGGTTGCAAAGAAGTTGCAATAAGAATGAAATGTGTTTAAATGACATTTACTCAATTTGACACAGTTTGTCAAGGAAATAAATAGATGCTGGCTTTGTTGACGTCTCATTTGGGTATATACTTCTATGTCGTAGTTAAAAATGTTAAACGCTCGTTAACGATTAAATCAATGACCGCACTATTAGCGTATTTGACAGAGATGTCAAGGGAATTTTGTGTCAAATCTGACTTAAATGATCGCTGCAATTAAATGCAGTCGAAATGAATCACCTATATAAATAGGGCTGACATGTTTATGAATTTCTAATACTTCTAATTTCAGAACTGGAAAATTCGTCCCTGATCAATCGGGGCAGACAACAAAGGTCAATTCCCTTCAAACTTTATAAATTGGAAACTCGTATGTTCCAATTTATAAAGTTTTGTGAGTAAACGCATTCGTATACATGAAGCGAGAAAACGCGAGTCTTGAACTGCACATATTATATTGTTTTCCGGTTCATTTCCTTTACTAGTGGATCTCTGAATTTTAAATACATGGACGTTAAAAAATCTTGACATTTTAAATTGACTACAACTGGACGAACACCACGAGACTGTCATAAAATTGTCAAACAACATTTGCATAACAAAACATCGATATCATTCTTTCGTATAGGTGTGATACGCGTTTACTGAGTCACTGCCCCTGGTAGAAATTTACAAAACCTCTTGTTTTCGTACAGTCATTTGAAACGGTTTTTTTGTTATAGTTCAGCCTAAGAGCAGAAATCGTTTTGACATAACACTTGACGAAACAAAGTCAATACCCATAGTAGAACAATACAAGAGTCTTGTATTCGCTCTGGTAGATGCGCGGGCGTACGAAACTGTTCTTATGTCAACATTTTAACCATTATCAACATCATTATATATATCTATTTCCAAAAAAGATTATTTATTACCCTCTATTGGATTTCGGCAAAGTTTCGTTAAGTTTCAGTTGCTATATGCGTCGCTCATCACGTATTCATCCGTATGCTCGCATCCGATTAGTAAATGTAATTATGGAAAGAACAGAATTTGGAAACATCTAAAGGACCATTCGAAGAGAGCGAATTGCGAACCACGAACTGGCGAATATTCGTAGATTCTGACACTTCATTTACATGAAAACTTTTTTTAGTCGCAGGTGCCCGCGAATCATTTGTATTGTTGATGGTTAAGTTCGAGCGAATTTTTCATTCGCAGGTTTGTGGATCGCGACTGTTTTATGTGGATTATGAATAAAGTGTGACAGTTCGCGGCAAGAATTTTCAATTCGTGGGAGAATTGCTGTAATTGTAAATTTCGGTATTTTTATCAATCAAGTTTTGTGGTAAAACAAATAGCAATTTTCAATTCATAAATACAGATAGATAAATTGATTTGTTCGCAGTTCGCCTATTCGCAGTTCGCGCTCATGTGAATGGTCCTTAAGTCAATGATTAAACATTTGCCTCTTATTCTGTTTATTTGATTCTATTTCGTTAACTAACATTTGACAGTCATTTCTATTTTCTACATCGAAATTTTTTTATTTTTAAGGTTTATTATATCCGTCGTGGACTGTACCTAAGAACACGGGCGTTCTTCCACCGACATAGCTCGTGAAAGTGTCGCGTGCATAGAGCATATAAATTTTATATTATATACATAAAACGGCTACTTTATCTAAGATGACAGCTTATTTTGGGCAATATTCTTTCGATAAAATCTAACAAAATTACTATACTTATACTTATCTATCAACGCAAATTGACATTTATCGCCTCACAATCTTTTTGGCACATTATAAGTAGTGTTTTAATAACGTAATGGCATGTAATATATGTACTCTACTATCGGACCTTATAATGATTTCACAAATTTCATTAAATTAAAAAACTATTATACACCAACGCTGACAGCTAATATGACTCTTCCACGTGTACATGTCCCGATGACATTTTTTTCAATTGGTGGATCGCGATGCGTCAATTCAGTCAAAAATGGGCAGTCATAAAAAAAAGTCAGCTTTGTACTATTACGTCTGTTCCTTTACTTTTGTGGTAAAAATGGAAAAGATTGTCAAAACGGAAGTGGTGGGGATAAATTCTCTCAGAGAGAGAGAGAGAAAGCCACTTTGGAAAAAGTTAGGGAACGCTTTTGTAGTAATTTATGAAAAATGACAAATACATAGTTCAAATATTTAAAAGACGAAAAGTCGTTAAACTCGAGGACTTTGTTAACTTTTGTCGTTTTCCATTGGACAAAAAGAAGCGTCCGGGAGAGTCCGGAATCGAAATATAATTTCGAATAATTTCGTTGCCACTTACGAAAACAATCTTGAGGAGAACATTTATTTTCCCGGCTGTTGATAGATACCATTACAAATGTACGCATTTATGCCAAATAGGGCAACAAATTTCAAATCACCTTTTAATTGTAAGGTGACTGACAGCCTTTCCAATTCTTACACGAAGAAATTTGTTGAGCAAAAATTCGTAAGATTCTCAGTGGATAATATGAATATCCTGCTCTCTCGACGACACGCTATCTTTTTTCTTTTACGAATTTTTTGAGTTAAGAAACAGCATTGGGTAAAAATTCGTAAGATTTGCAAGTAAAGAAACAGACCTATTATCTGTCAAACGCAATATCATAATCCACCCTAACAAGTACCTAGTCGATGAACACAGCCATTGCTTGAAATTTACTCTTTTTTTGCTTAATAATAAATCGCTTCCATTTTCAAAACAAATAATGATTCAATATAACAACTAAGAAAATATAACTTTATCCCACATTTTCTGTGGGCTGTCATTCTTTTTCAATAAAACTTATTAACGGAGGAAAATGTACATACGATATACCCTACTATTCTGGTACAAAAGGACGTTAGCCTCTTCTCCGCATTTGCCTATTCTAGGCACGATTATAAAGTTAACCAAGTTAACTTCCAAACCATCATCATGTCACACACAACACGACACAGACTACGGCAGCTGACAGTAGCCACGACGACCAGCATCAACATACGCCAGTGTACAATTACATACTCTGCTCCACCGTGCATTACGATACAATTAATCGTGAACAGAATATTTGATTAGGACTTTTGAATAGATGCTCCACCATGTGCACACAAAACGTCTTCCTGGAGATAGGTAAAAAATTAATAAAAAAAAAACAGCGACATTTAGCCGCAACCATGTTTGTTTTGTCGTTTGCACCTTCGCGCCTGTTCTTAGGCGAGTTGTGTGCTTTGCGGACGACAGTTTTGTAAAATTTATAGAAACAAGAACAACAAAAAGAATGACAGTGCAAAGAAGCGGAATTCGCGCACTTTACCTTTGTTTGACATGTGGGTAGGTTTTTGCGGTATATAGCAATACTCTTCTCCTCGATCGTTTCTATTGCTATCATCTTACGTAGGTGTGATGTAAATATTTTCTTTTTTTCTGTTTTTCTTTCTGCCTTTTTGGAGAAAATATCGCGCACAACATGTGCGATTTACATTTTTCCCTCATTCGGTATGAGGTAGACGTTTGGCAGGCGGGCTAGAATAGAGGAAATTTATGTTCAAAGCTGTGTTGTATCTTTTTTTGTCACTTCAATTGAATAACAACTAAATATTGAACAAAATAGGAAAATAGAAGAAATACAAGAACAAAAAATGAACTATAGTGGGGGAGTTGACAGGTCGATGACTTCGTTCACTGGTGTGTGTGCATCTGTTATTGTTTCCGGTTCTGAAGTCTTGAGCAAAATAAATGGCGTATCACAAATACTTGAGATGCTAAATAATTAACAATGTGGCTGCGTGCAACGATTTTTGGCAACGAAATATTACTTCCCTTACCTAGTTAAAGTTTGACGTCAATGAAGTTTATGGCGGTCGTTGAACGAAGCGACTTTTTTAAATTCAAAATTCATCGAATGCGTTATGAGCCATTGATCGGTAGAGTGACTATTTTGGAAATGTTTAAATAGAACTCTTCATGTTGTTTTTAAACTTATGGAGGTACTATTTTGTGACCGCTAGAAATAGGCACAAGTTTGTATTTATTTGATATACCTAAAATTATGTGTAAAAATTATAATTTCACGCAATGAGGAAAGAGGAACTACTCAACTTCTTATTGTACGCATTTGTCAATTATGATTCTAATTGAAGTTTTCAGTATTGTTATGCCCGAAACACATGTGAAGCATTCACTGCGCAGCAAGAATAGAATACACTTGTTTATATGGATTTATAGGCACACGTAAATTCTGCACTCACCGCAAAATTCAAGGTACCATAACACAAAATACAATATATTGCAATTTCATGTATTTGGCATCATTGGTTTTTGACATTAGTTTTTTTTTTTGTAAACACATCACATGCTAGGCCCCAGTTACAGCCATGCGTAAATTGAAGCCTTAAAAATTTTGTTTTCCTTCTTTTGACCACTTAAACTTGACGGTTGAACTCAATCTAGATCTTTAAACCTGGCTTATGAATTTTAAAGTTAGTTTATCAAAATAAATATACCTAAGTAAATTATCTCTACATTTTCTGGAAATTATTTTTTTGTGATCGGAAAAAGTTTTACGTACCTACTTTTTTTGACAAACTAACTTTATAGTTCATAAGCAACGTTTTAGTACCAAAATTGAGTTCAACCATCAGGTTTAAGTGGTCGAATCAATCATAACGTCCATAAAATCAGCATAGCCCCGCCGATAATTCGAGTACTAGAACCTAGAACCACAAAAATTTCTAAAAAATATAGGTATGAAACTCCGCTTAGTTTGTTTCTAATTAGAAGAATCCCACTAACGATTCTTTTTATTTCGTCATATTCTTCTCCACTCAGAACTCAGAAGTCAGAACCTGTTTCGCTTCCTCCACAAAATGTGTTTTTTATTTTTATTCCTTAACCTCTACAACTACAATCCACGTTAATTGATTACCTGTTGCTGTTGCTGCATCTACCTTCTACCCGTAGAATCTTCGAATTCGAATCCAATGTACAGGTACACGCAGACTGACAATGACAACGAACAGGGTTAGAATAGAAACAGAAGCAGGAGAGAGAGAAACAAACAAGAAAGAAAAAAAATACAACTCCTCATTTTGCCCCCTTTTGTTACTGCTTCGTGTGTTGCTGTTGAGGGAAAAGAATAAAATTCCAATCGCCAATTCACGGTCATTTCTACAATCTGTACAGCTATTATGCTTCATGCGGGTTACCTATTCATGTTTCCCTTTGCTGGTCGTTGGATGATGCCCTTTTCTTGTTTCGATCTGTGTGCATCCATTTAGGGGGTTGAGTGTTCGGTTTGAGGGCCGTCACTGCCATAAATGAAACTGGCTATATGTACATTTCTCGATTGTGGATTCTATTGCTTTAATGTATTTCATCTGTATGTCCACCTTCTTTTGATTTATTTAAATAATGCAACAGGTAAAGCATATCGCATGGAATATGAAATGAAACTCCCAAGTGGAATCCTATTGCGCTTGCGCACTTCCCACTTGAGAGTTGCATCCAAATCCAAACAGAATAGAAGCAAATTTCGTCAAGAACTTACCAGGACTCTGGATGTTGTCTTGAATTTTAAGTCACTTGGGAAATTAAATTCCACTTAATTTACATAAAATTTGTTTAAGACACAATCTAAATGCAACACAAACCATGAACTTAAAACGAAAACAAACTCAAAATAAATTCCAATCAGTTCAAACTGTCAAAATAAAAATAAAAAATTTGAGCAATCCACTCAAAAAGCTCTTGCTGCATTCAGAGAGGTAGAGCGACAGGTGAGCTAGCACCTAACTTAAAGGCGTGTTCTCATTGGATCTTAATTGGGTGAAACACAAGCGCAATAAATGAAATGAAAACCGATTCAATTGTTTTCGATTAATTGAACGCATGGAATTCCATAACATGTTCCTCCATCGCAAAGGCATACTTATGCAAATTTTTGCATGGAAATCAACTTTTGAAATCAAGATCAAGGCTTTGTTACTTCGTACATATAAGAAAAACGAGTAAGAAAAGCAAGGGAAAAGAAAACCTAAGATGGATGCTGTGCGAGAGCAGAAGAAATACGAACGAATTGTGATGTCGTTGGGAATACAAATACAACTTGTTTTCTTGGTTATTCGCAATAAGTGTATTTTATACCGTCAAATACCTTTTATGGAGATTTGAAATAATTAAACTTCTTGAGTCAGCAGCGAAGTAGCTGATCAAGTGCTTTAGAATCGGGTTTTGCTGCTAACGTTAGTTAACTGGATCCTTGGCGTGATTGTCGCTTATTAACAAAAGCATGATTAATCGGCGATGTGCAATCCCCTTGCATTTGTTTGGCTGTAAATTCCTCAACTCCTTGAGTTCTGGGTATTATGTTCTTACCCAAATTTGGGCGTGTCGTATAATTACTTACTCCTATAAAGGTATTTATTAGTTGCTTATTTCTGCTTCCAAAACAAGATAAATATACAAGGTGTTGCAACTTCTCACTGAGTATTTTGTCATTTGTCATCGTTTTCAGATAGACGTTTATTAATCAATCCGCTCCACTGTCAGTGTTGTAGACAAATTTTAGGCTCTCAAACTCATTGATGGTCAGTTTGAGATGCACTTTGTGTTCTACTTCAGGCATGTTTTTTTGAGCTTCGATCTCAGCAACGCAAAGTAAAGTAGAAGGATTTTCAGCACACAATTACAACAATTACGCTTTACTTGACACTTCGAGACTCGCAGTAGATGTTGTAATTGCGTACTTAAAATCTGCTGAAAATCCTACTTTACTTTGCTTTGCTGAGATTAAAGCTCAATAAAACACGCGCCTTTCATAGTTTCTTTTATTTCGAAGTTTAATTTTGAAGTTCTTCATCAATCCGTATCCCCCAAAATACGCTTTGAATTCACTATTGAAATCGCGCACTAAAAGTCATACCATAACACTATTAAAGGTAATTAATGCACTTAAAATTCCGTTCACATTCCAGTTGCTGCGAAAGTAATTTCGGAAAAGAGCATTGCACTCGACATCGATTTACCTAAGCCTAAGACAAACCGAAAGCGTGTGTATTTTATTTCATAAATTATTTATGAACATTCAACATTATTTTAAATTCAAATATCAGTAAATATTAATCGAATTCAAGGCTGCAGATAGTATCGCATACTCTGTTGGGCCTATTTTGAAATATCATCAAGAGGATGCAATATTCCTGTCGCTATGTCAGACGTTTTTGTGAAATTTCGGCAGTAAAATTTAGTAAGCCAGCTAAATGTCATATTTTAACATCTTAATATGGTTATCGGCAGAAAATTAAAAAAATCTCCTCATTGAATAGAACCAGTAAGAATTAAAAAAAAAAAAGAAACACACATTCAAGTGCGTATGTATATTTTTAACGGAAATACTGACAGCGAAACGTGAATGGACTATGTGAATACTTAATTAAATCAATTTTGTATGCTGTACTCGATGGCTATACCTGTTTACACGTGATCAATTTTCGTACGGCCATAGCTCTGTATGTATGAAACCATGAATCGGGTGATTACCGGTTGGATTAGCAGGCCTTTTTTGCTGCTACTGTTGTCGGCAATAGCTGTTGTTACGATGTTGCTATAAAACGAATTATAATTTAATTTGTTTCAGTTGTTTGTCAATTTGACGCATCTGTAGCTCCGATGAGATCAAGGGTTGCATTTCAATTGAACTTAAGCACTACCAACACTTAAGAAACGAAAAATAAAGGTGTTTGAGTTGACTGCAAGTTAAGGTCAAGGTGGACTGTAACAACCAGGTAACAATATACAGCAAGCCTATGAGAATTATAGGTGTTACACGTTATGCTGTGTTATGTATGCGATAACCTTCACTTGGTTGTCATGTGAACATGTTGAGATTTTTTTCAATTAGTTGTTGCGATTGAGGTAGAACAAATGCCATTTCGTTGTTCATTTTGAGTTCGTTTCGTATGTTCGGTATTGACCTCGAAGCTTGTAGGAGTTCTGAATGGAGGAGGATCTCAATAAGAAATCAATCAAATTTTTAGAACTGATCGATTGAAATGTTGGGCGGCATATGAATGTTAATGAATTTTCGATCCAAATGAGTAATGATTCTATTCTGATATTGGATTAGATTGTTGTTCGGTAAAGCGAAAGTCTATTTGAGGTTACCTCCACAAATACGTTCAATAGTCTTAAAACAAGAGCGATATCCTTAAAAATAATTTTAATCAAAGCTAGGTCTAGCAGGGAGGCAGTTTATTTGAAATTTTTTCCCCTCTTCCAAAAAAATCTCCACAAAAATGTTGTTTAACTGTTCTACCATCCTGAATCCCGGTGAAATGCAAATACAGAATTCTTCCTATAAATGCCTTCCTATTTGTCATTATCGATACAATAATTATAGCGAAAGTACAATAATCCACCCACATCAGCATCACTGGCGACTGACCAAAACACTTTTAACGAGTGTAACAAAAAAAGCTCAGCAAACATACCTACCCCTGCACTGCACGCAAGAAAATAGACAAGACGCCACGGCCTGAATTTCCTGTCAATCAAAGTTTTAACACGCACACATGCTCCGTAATTTGTTTTCATCGGGATCGATTCGATATCCATTGGGATTTGGTTGTTGTGCTTGTGCGATTCTGTTATTTTCTTGCCAACCAACAGTAGAAATCTACTACAATATTTGCCAAAAGTGCTACAAATTCCGTTCAAAACATGATCTCCGATGTACAGTGTACACAATTCGAGTAATCGTCAAGGCATTCGCACATGTCAACGTCGCGTAAATTTGCTGGACGGTGAACTAAAAAAATTTCAAATCCTAACCATTTTCAATTTTGACAAAGAAAATAATTACTTTTCCAAAAAATTGCTATCGCTAAATGTACCGACAAAATGCAAGACCAAGTTAAGCGTGAAATCGACTTAGTTTACAATTATATTATAACCGAAGCGTATACCTTCGTGCAGTGCAATGAAATCGAATTTCTGGACGTTGAATGTAAGAACGTAAAGGACGTAAAGTGCAGTAGCCATTTGTGTTGTCCTTTGTGTAAATCATTTTGGGAATTAGTGAAATATTTGCGATTGTTTTGATTATCGAAAAATGGGCTACCTATTTTGAAATAACCGGCGCCATCAGGCAGTTATGTCAAACGGACATGCTCGACACCACCGTTTGACCATGCACAACAGGATACATGTTGCGTAAACAAAACGGGGCGAAAGCTCTGTCGCGACAGCAGCTGCAATTGTCAATCACGCCATGCCGCTATCTTCGTCGCCGTAGCCGTAGTGCGCAACAGCCACCGTTTGTTTCATTCGTTTCGAAATTGTTGAAGTGACCTGTGAATTGATTTCATCTCCCTGGAGTGAAGTGTGAAAGTTCTTTTTCTTGAGAAACAGTTAGAAAATTTTATTGTTTTTTTTTTTTTTTTTTTGGTTTACCGAAGAAATTACCGTTGAGTGACATAGAAGTAAATTTACAGCGAACTGTTGAACAGTTAAACTTGAAATTAGCTTTGGAAGCAAAAGGAAGGGTTTGTATGCCTTGGGAAGAGCGGTATTTATGGGAAGAGAGTTGTAGCAGAAGACTAGTGGATGGAAAAGATCCTTTTTAGTTCGGAAAATAGCTAATTGTACATTTTTAATGTCGAATTCTTTGTTTTTTACGCATCACTTGCGCAATGGTTGTGATTTTCTTTAGAATTAGATGTCGGACAAGGATATTGAACACTCCTGTATCATTATCATTACTTTTTCATCTTGACATGTGTTCCTTCTCAACTTTTTAATTACCTATACAACATACACAGTTGGAAAAAATGTTTTGCTACTAAATGCGTTATCTTGGACAAATAACAAAGGATGACTGATAACCAGATGTCATCTAATCTAAAATGCATGCCTTGAGATTGAGAGTTTAGGGCTGAAGGAACTAAGGTCTGAGCTATGAGGTCATTGGCAGAAGTTCTGCATTTGATGTTACCATGCTTGCTCGGTGCTTTGCTTTAATTGGCTTCGCTCCATGCTCCATCTGAAATTATCGCCTACTAAAGGCGGCCATTTTGAATTTGTTACAATTCACTTTGCAGTACCTACGCTATGTTACAGGCTTATCATACTCTACCCATAGCAACGAGGCATGTAAGTTAATTCGTACAGCATTGCCGATCGGCAACAGGTATACTTATTTGCAGTATTGTGTTCTATTTTACGATTCTCGACTTGCTTACAGGACTATTACCAGCTTTCTATATTGTTTTGCTCATCTTCAGCGTTAGTTCCTGAATTTAATGCGTCTTGCCGTTTACACAGCTTCTATCATCAATTAGGTTCTCCTCAAGTGTAGAACGCCATATTAAAAAAACTATCCCATTCAAAATTTTCACAATTCCACATCAAAACCCCATCCAAAAAACACACTAACTCTTAATTTTTTTTTATTCTCTTTCCAGTTCGTGACATCTTCCACGAGGACAATCGCTTGGCTCCGCCAGCGTCCCCCGAACCGAAACTACCATCACACCATCACCACACCACATACACCAAAAATAGTAGCCCCACGTTAGAAACATCAACTGCGCCCACCCTGCCCATTAGCCGAATAGCAGCCGACGACTGTCAAACAGCAACACCAGCGGGACCCACAGTTCCATCATCGCCTCCGCCACGACCGAGACGATTCTTCTCATCAATCCTTGGTGGCGACCATCCCTACGGAAGTCGTGGTCACGTTCTCACACAAGCCCAGCGCAAGGAATACCCCACTGAGGTGGTGGTAGCATCAATACCGCCAGTAGCCTGCGTCGAAGAAGGTATTTCTGATACTGATTCCGATTCGGATGAACGCAAGCTAATTGTTGACGAGAAACCGATTGTACCAGAAGAGAAACCGCTCAGTTTAAGAACGACAAAAACACCGCCACCAGCGGAAACACGTCCCAGTCCGCCGCCACCACCCGAACCGGCAGTACGGTGTTCGGTGATACAGAGAACACCAAAGCCTAGCGAAAAACACGACACCCGCCTTCCGCTGTCATTGTCTCTGGCTCATTTGGGTCCGGAACAAGACCAGCCCATAGACTATCACGTTCCAAAGCGACGGAGCGAGTTCGAAGACGAAGAGAAGGCAGCCGAACGTGAGCGACGCACCCGAGAGGCCAGGCGACGAAGTGCGATATTGGCGGCACGAGCGGTCCTTTCTCATCCACGATTGGCCAAATTGAGTGGCATTTTAGCGGCGGCAGCAGGTCACGGACGTTCCTCGAATAGCGGAGGAGCTGGTAATTCTGGTCAAAGTTCTGCTGGTGGTCACCAAAACGGAGGATCAGCTGGTCTGAGCTTTAGTGTTGGCGGACAGTTTGGCGGCGGAGGAGGCAATAGTTCGGCGAACGGTGGTAGCCTAGGCGGTGGCACAGGTGGCAGTAGCGGCGGCGGCGGAGGAGGTATGGGTGGAGGGCGTGACGGGCGCTCGAATTACGGTCCGAATAGTCCACCAACGGGGTCACTGCCTCCATTCTACGAGAGCCTAAAAGCTCAGGGCGTAGGCAACAACATGAATTCCTTCAACGCGGCTAACAACAATTTTTTGATACAAAACGCAGCCGCCTATCTAATGGGTGGCGGCGATGGTGTAGGTATTGGCGGTGTCGGGGGAAGCGGCCAGGGCAACTTGCCGGAGATGACGCATCTGGGCTCGACGACGTCCTTTGTCAATGGCCAGGGTAACAATTCTACAAACGGTAATCATATTAATGGTCTTAACTCAAAGTATCCCATGTTCAATCATGCAGCGTACGGTATCATTCTGAAGGACGAGCCAGACATCGAGTACGACACGAAGATCGATATTGGCAGCTTTTCGCAGCAGGGCATCCTCTCTCACAACGGCGCCAATCAGGGGTGCTATAGCAATGTGAATGGCAACACCAACAACGGGGGATACGAAGTCAACGACTCCATCATGACCGAAGTGGTGGATCCACTTCAGTTTACGGCGACGCTAACATTCTCTTCGCCGAATGATCATATTTTAGATACACTGTCCGATGCTGTGGATTTGAGTTCATTCCTGCAGCGACTGCCCAGCGATGATTCACCGAGTCCTGATCAGGACTTGGAGTTGGCATCAACACCTTCGCTGACTCCGGATTCGATCACGCCAGTCGACGCAGTCAGCTGCATAGACGCGTTTCACGAGAATTTACTGCAACAAATCACCGGTACTCCGGGTTCGCACAATGGCCGTGGTGGTAGTGGCAACAACTGCTTTGACACGACGCGTTTCCACCTGCAAAGCAGCAAAATGTATCAAGAGTCACCACCACCTAGCTACCAGCAGGCTCATATGCATCTGCAACAGCAGCAGCATCATCAGCAGCAACAGCAACAACAGCAGCAACATCATTTCTCAAATCAACAGCATAACTCCCACCCTCATCATCATCATCAGCAGCAGCAGCAGCAGCAGCATCCACATGTACAACATCAGCAGCAGCCGCAGCAGCTTCAGCAACAACAGCAGCATCCTCATCATCATAACAACCATCACCAAGGAATGCTGTCCCATGCGCTAAACAACAGCAACTACCATCACATGGGCAGTGACAATAGCAATCTGTCGCTGCCGTCACCTTCCTCGAGCAGTAGTCACCAGATGTCGAATGCGTCAACCGGCACTCTGGATCCGGTCGATGCCAAGCCCATTATCCAAAGTGTAAGTCCAACGTCATCTCAGCTATCAGTGAAGTTCAAGAGGGAGCACAACCACCACCACCACCACCAGCAGCAGCGGTTCACAACGACAAATGGTACTGTGGTGAGCAGTGTTGGGGGCGCTGCTGTCCAGGCACTCTCGCCGCACGTACCGCCGTTGCATGAGACCAAGTTCCATATACTACAGCAAAGGGTAAGCATCTAAAATATTCCTTTTTTTGAGAGGACCGTACAGTTTTTGTGCGTCCCAGCAAAGAAATTGTGATATTTTTCATGTTTTTCCCCTTGTGAGTGGTTGTTGGTGTTGTGGTACTTGTTTGTGGTGGTGGCAGTGGTTTGTCTTGTCTAATATTTTCCAATAAGTTTTTACTATGTATAATATACCTTGGGGATAGCAACTGCTTTGGAAGTGCTTTCGTATCGCAACGAAAATCCTCGCCAAATTGTATTGCGGACTTAACCAGTACTGGGTTTTGTAAGGCAGTCCGATCTATCCGGTTGTGGATTGTACTCTGTCATAATTAATATGAAACTTTCCGCATGCTTAAGTCTACAAAGCTCACATTTTTCGGGCAGTGGAGACCACATCGCAACAGCAGTTCTACTCTTTGGAGAAGGGCTCCCTACAGCTCTGCTGTGTCAAGCGATTATCATTCTTTCGTAGACGTGTTTGTGGATGCAGCCCACACAAGTCTGACCATGTGGATTGCTTTCTTTAATTCAGAAGGACATTTCTTGAAAGCGACTGTTTTTTAGTGCCTACACAACAATTTTCTGTTGTTGTTTTTTTCAGGCGCTGCTTCTGTTCTGTATTGCGGACAGTGCTGTCACATTTTTTGGTCGCACCCGCTCGTGTGTACAGACTCGTCCTTCATACCTGTTGTGGGCAATCAATCAGCAGCTCGTAGTATTGTTTGGAGCACTTTGGGTGCATTTCTAAACGTCTCCATTTCAACTTTATGCATCGCCAAAGTCTGTTATATAGATCATTTTGATTAAAGCGATTAGAGTGGTTTTCTAAACGTTATCCGTGTTTCGTAGATTGAGCTGAGTAATGCATTGTCGCCACTGCCATCAGTCTGGTTGTTGTACCTCGACGATAAATAATGACCTCTTCCTGCACGGCCTGAATGTGTTTGCTTAATACAACAGCACATTTCTGCATCAGATGTTCTTGTAAAATTTGCTCCCCACGTTCTGCGTACCACATCCGTCTCTCCGTTCAACTCAAACGTCTTCCTCATCCACTAAATCTAATTGTGTATGCATTCGCCCATCTCTCTTTCCAGTTGGGACTGCCGCCCGAGGTGCAATTAGAGTTCGTCAACGGTGGTCATGGCATCAAGAATCCCCTCGCCATCGAGAACGCCCATGGTCATCGTATCCGCGAAGATGAGAAGAACAAATCCGTTGTTGCTACCGTCTGTGAGGATGATCCGACGAAATTCATCTGCCGTATCTGTTCCAAGACATTCACCCTGCAAAGACTGCTGAATCGACATATGAAATGTCATTCGGAAATCAAGCGATACTTGTGCACGTTCTGTGGCAAAGGCTTCAACGACACCTTCGATCTGAAGCGACACACACGAACGCACACCGGCGTCCGTCCATACAAGTGCAACCTGTGCGAAAAGAGTTTCACCCAACGGTGTTCGCTCGAGTCGCACTGCCTCAAAGTGCACAGCGTTCAACATCAATACGCTTACAAGGAGCGTAGAGCCAAGGTTTGTTCAGAGCTTATCTTTTTTCTTTTTTCTCGTCAGTTTTGCTAACGTCCCCTCTCTATTGTAGATGTACGTGTGCGAGGAGTGTGGTCATACAACCTGTGAACCGGAAGTCCACTACATCCATCTCAAGGAGAATCATCCCTATTCACCGGCGCTGCTCAAGTTCTACGATAAACGTCATTTCAAGTTTACAAATTCGCAGTTTGCCAACAACTTGCTGGGCCAATTGCCGATGCCGGTACATAATTAAGACAGAAATGCTGGACATTCTTTCGAAATTTGGTTCGCGTTTCGTTTTTCGCTGCAAGAAATTACCGAAAGTGGATTCTGTTTGTGGAACATTAGTTGGATTTTAGTTCTGTATAAGAAGAAAACCTTTATTTTGTTGAAAATATTTTTATTTTTCATTGGATTTTGTTTATTTTTCTTTTTCTTTTTTTTATAAGAAAACTGTTACAACTTTTGCGTTATTTTTTCTTTCATATCTCAATCAAGTTATGAATATTCAGCAGCACTTTTTCAATCTGTTTTTTTTTTTTTTTCTACATTTTGCAAATGGATTTTGTTACAACCATGTTTTTCCCCTAACTTAGAACTAAGCGAAATAAATTATGAAACAAGTCATTTGGTCTTTTGGATCACGAACAGAACAGTGACACACTTTCGAAGCCCGCCTTCTACTGTCCATAAGTGAACGCATCCAGCTCATGTATAAATAATTTAGGCAATAAGTTTAATTTAAATGAAACATTAAACAAATCTACGCAAACTGTACTGATATTGAATCTCTTAATTCCATAGTCGTAAGCATTTTAGTTTCTAAGTTGTTAGTGTTTGATTACTTGAAAAGCGATTAAAAACCAACTTTGGACACTTTGTTTATGGACAGTAGAAAGGGGGGCAAGACATCAACGTCTTCCGAAAAAAAAACCATTCGATTTGAATGAATGCAGCAGCTACTTACTATCAAAACTACAATTCGGGTAAATTGTGCAATCAAATATGGTGATGGAAAAATAAAAAACAAAACATTTATATTACGTACTTGTAAGTTTTGAGGGAGTTTTTCTTTCGATGGTCCTCCCTCGCTGTTTATAAATCTAGCCTATAAGCTCACAATAATGAAATGTATTTGAAAGGAAATTTAATAGAAAAACCACCAACTAACTGAATACGATTAGAAATGTAAGAGAAAGACTTTAGAATATACACACACATGTACTTAAAAAAGAAGCACACACTTATATACGATGAACGATATATTTATTTAATTTTTTTTTTATAAAGAATTCTATGATTTAATTTAACGTTATTGAATCTTCCAACTGTTTGGCTTTAAATCAAAAGGATATAGTTTCTTATTTTGTTATACAAGTTTTTTGAAAAATTTAAAAGAAAATGAATTGCATTTTGGGAAATTCACTACACATCTGAAATGTATTCTTAAAAAAAATATTCATTAGTGCGTAAGTTGCTTAAAATATTGTATTCGAGCATAAGAAAATATAAATTTAGGTTTAATTCTATTTTTTTTGTTTAATTTAATTTAATGCAATGGAGCGCGAGAGTGAGAAAGACAGAAAGGAGAATCCAAGGAAACTAAAGTCTTTTTTTCTTGTTAACAAGTTAGATGTTTACTGAAGATCAAAAAATGAATAAAAGTATAAAGTTATTTAAAAAAATACATACATTACAATTGTGTGTTTTTGACTTTTTTTCACCAGTAAAGTTGGGCAGTGTTGGGTATAACGTATATTTGTTTTGATTCGGAAACCACTGATCCAGGTAGCTCGATGTATTACATACAATTTAAAACGGTTCGAATTCAATCGTATTGCACATATCTTGAGTTTTTCATCATACCACTTAGGTACTTTTGACAGCTACATGGCACATTTTTTCCGATGCTTCCCGACAACTAGCTAATTGCTATGGTCTGTGGAATATTTGAAGTTGAATGAGAAATGAACGCGTTTATTTATGTTTTATTTATTTTCTTCCGAAACGGATACTTCGAATGCAATTTGAGTTCCGAACATTGGTTGAATTACCGCATCCGTGATTGAGTAGGTAATACGTGACTGAAATTGTTATTGTTTTGCTTGTAAATTCCACAAAATTCAGTGACAAATGGCCAGCTCACGGATGCTGTAATTCGACCCCAGATTTGATTTTCGTATTGGAATTTTTTCGGAACGGATAACTCGATAGGGGTGAATGTCACAAGGGCGTGCTATTGTCGCATGAAAGTCGTTTTGTGCGCTCGAGGGCCTAATACAAATGAACAAAAATAACATGGTGGTATAGTACCTCTAATGGCGGGAACCAAGGAGAGAAATCGTTGGACAAAACAGCTATCGCGACCTCGTCGAATCCTTTTTGCTCCCGATAGTGTGTATAGTCTTAAGAACTTGGTTCGAATCGCGTTCTCCGAAAACTACGTGACAGAATTAGTTTTGGTTAAGTATGTAAAATAGATTTAATTCCGTGAAGGAATTGCGGATGTGGCAAATCGGCTCTTGTGCGACGAATCGGAGACGGCATTTCAGCCATAGTACTTAAACATGCTATTAAGCCTGTCATACCTCCAGAAGACTATTCCTTTATTTCCGACGACGCGACCGTTTGCTTTCAACGGACTTCCAACGAAAAAAGAAATAGAAAGGAAATGCTTCCAGATATTAATAAACAACAGGAAAGACAGACTTCTTGTGAACCCCTATTGAACTGGCTCAAACCTAGCTACAATGTCATTCATTTGAATAATTCTACTACAAAATTTGTTTAACTGAAAATCTTCAGTATTTTAATTCGAAGAACAAAGTCATTAAATGTTTGCAGAAAGGGAAAAAGTGGACGGCTACCAGTGAATAGGCAAACAAATTGAAACATAGCAATCTGATGTCCTCAATAATTCAAAAGAATTTAAAAAGGTGGAGTTGCAGATTCCAATTATTTGCCATCCAAGGAATTTCCATAAGTAAAAAAAAAAAAAAAAACGCCCAACTATCTGTTGCATCAGTAGGTATATTGCTCTCCTAGCTATAGACTAAAGACAAATAATTTTAAAAGAGTTTTCCGCATATTTCACAAGAAATTAATTGCGGGAGGGGATTTTAATGTCAAGAATAAATATTGGTGATCTAGATTAAGAAATACTAGAGGTAGAGAACAATATAAATGTATAGAGAAGATGGCGCGAAATACCATTCGACGGGAAAGCCTACCTATTGGCCAACAGATAGGAATAAAACCGCAGATCTTGCCGAATTCTGTCTAAAACATATCTTCAAATCAAATAAATGTGGAAGAAGGCCCCGATCTTCAGTCAGATCACTCCCCAGTACTACTTACACTTGGCGATAAAATAATGATAAAAGAACAAAGTCCAAAACTTGTTAATACATAGACTGACTGTTTGGAATTACTTTCGACAAAAGTTGGAAGAAAGAATCCAACTATCATCAGCTATTCAAACAGTATACGAACTAGAAAAAGAACTGCAAATACTAACACTGAACATACATAAAGCTGCATAGGCAGCAACTCCTAAAACAACAAACAAAATTAAGCAAAACTCTTACCCTCGCGAAATATGTGAAATCGTTACAGAAAAGAGGAAAGCTAGAAAGCGTTGGCAACAGGATGTCATCAAACCTTATGAAGATAAAAGCTTCCAAGGAAACAAAGAAAGAAGAAGATCGACCTATATGCAACCGGTAACAGCTAAAGACTTTGCCAAAAATTACGCATGATGCACTTAAGTTAAGGTATATGCCAAGCCTGTGGAAGGCCGCGGAGGTAATAATGATTCCAAAAGCAGGCAAGCCACCTACCGTAGGAACCTCTTATCGTCCAATGTTCGCTTGACGTGGCTAGCAATAGTGCCCACTAGTGCGCATTGAGAAGAGTGTCAGCTAATTTTCACCTCTGTCAAAAACCCTGGACAATCCTGAAAATTCGGCTATCATATTGAACGCAAAATATGCTGCCCTAAAGTCTGTCAGTTTTTTAAATTGAAAAATAATTATTTTTTGGTGAACGAAGTATGAAGATGCATGAACACTTTTTTGTGTTTATTGTTAAAAGTGAGTGAACTCAATTCTGATCTTGTGCTTGCCATAATGCAAACAAGTTGATAAACATGTTTGCAATATAGGCGATATGGATTACAAAATATTATGCATCTTCGATTTCAGCTTTTTCCCATTCCATTTTCAAATTTACTGTATTTATCTTTAAAACGATATTTAACAAACGAATAACAGCAAGCGAAACAAACCTAAAAATTGATAACAAATCGCTAGTCCTAATCCACCAATTTAGAATTAGAAAAATAAAAATAAGCACTCTGCAATTGATCAGGTGCATAGAATCACAGATAAAATCGAAAAAGCATTAGAAGAGAAACAAGTGCGCTCTACGATATTTCTTGATATAACAAAAGCTTACGATAAAGTATGACTTAAAGAACTGATACACAAACTACAAAAACAACTGCCGAAGCAGTATTCGACAATTCTGGAGCCGAACATATCAGATCGTTTCTTTAGAACTAAACAAGAGTGACTCCCCAGAGGTCCTAAGTCTTAAACCTAAATATACCTCACCCTATAACTTATGTAGTAACAGATTCCTTATTATAGCGCACTCGCGAACAAATAACGGACGGATAGACTACAATAATAATACCAATTTTATAGATTTTAGCACATCGATCGCCACCATAAAAAGAAAACTGCGGGATGGTATTCGGTCAAAATCGTTTTCTCTATTTTTGTTTTGCCCTTACAATCACATTGTCTTTTGTTGTTTTTTGAAAATCCTACTTTGCTTTGCTTTGCTGAGATCGAAGTTCAAAAAAACACGCATAATAAACAAAGTTTGCGAATATTTCAAAGCACTCAAATTCCAGTTTTGTGCTGTGCAAATGGAAAAGTAAGATTGCCGTAATCGGATCTACCACCTGAACCTTTATGTACATTAGTTTTTGGCACAACTGCTGAATCAAAGAATTTCCTGAAATATATTCAGTCGTACAACTCGACCAAAGTTTTTGAAAGACTTAAGCAAAGGAAGCCAGTTCCAGGTCATCAAAATGTATTTCAAACAGATGTATTAGGAAGACTTTATACAATTCATCCGAGTGTTTTTATTTACGTCTTCTATTAATCAACGTTCGTGGACCAACATCCTTTGCAAATTTGAAAACAGTAGATGGATAGAGTCGTATGGACGGTTTTCGAGATATGTCGAAACTTCGAAAGCACCGTTATTCGAACATTTAGCCAAAAACTGGATATGCAGTCATGGTAACCTCACCTACTTAAGCTTAAATATCAATTTTGGTTGAAATCGTTAGAGCCGTTTTCGATCAAATCAAACTGGTACGAACATTTTATATGGAAGTACCATTAATATTGAGGTTACCTTGCAAAAAAAAAAAAAACGCTCTCGAACTGGCTGCATTCCTGTGGAGGACGGACAGACAGACGGACAGAATTTTGCGTTCCACTTTTTGAGTTCCTCTATCATCGTAATGTCAGAATTGATTAACATCTCGAGTTCGAAATTTTGACCGAAAACAATTCACCCCTATCGTGGAATACGGGGTATTTGAGATTCACTTCACCTACTCGATTCACTTTCACTTTCCGTATACATCGTGGAATCCGCCGGGAGAGACTTCCTTATCGACAGGTATTTTCATTCAAAATTGGTTCGAAAATTGGTTTGCATTAAATGGCAGCAGAGATAGAGCAAAGCAATTTAAAATCTATTTTGCAGATATCAAATCAAAAATAAATTTATAATGTATAAGCTTATATTTACGTAGAGTATATTATTTAACAACGTGGAAAGAGCATCCTACGACAGTTGAAAGCGTGCATATTACATCATGGAACTTTCGGATTCTACGTGAGTTTTCTGAAATGCAATTGTTATTCAAATTGTTTATAAAGTTTATTTATCTCTCAGGGTTCCGCCGGTAAGTTCATCTACCTTTATCCGAAGATTGGGCACCTTGTCGTGGTGGGGCGGCTTAAGTAGAGGAACAGGATGCTAGATCAGGGTAGTGGCCCAACTCCTCTGGTAGAGCTGAATGTGAATTGAAAAACCAAGACCCAATCCGATCAATCGATCGACCCTTAACTCCAAGATGGCTGGTCTGCAATGTCGAGGGAGCTGTGATAAGGTAGGTAAAACTACTGGTTCACAGGGTTCAGGGGTAATTGAACCGCTAATTGAGACTCCTCAGGGGCAGCTCAATCCTCTGTTGTATTGTAGTTGAGTAGGATAGGTATTGGGGATCTCTGCCTATTCGGTCTGTTTAATTCTCCCCTACTCGTGGGTACACATATGGACCATATAAATAAAAATAAAAATAACGTGCCTTCGGAAAACGAGGTGGAAGGCTTAGGAGGGGTCGAGAAGGTGCTGGAAGGCGCTGGAATGAACCCGAATAAGCTCGATGGGTCAGCGGACTCTAATGGGAAACCAGAAGGGTTAGCGGGCCAATCGTCAGTGGAGGTGGACAATGCGGTGCAGAAATGCGCCAAGAGGTCAGCCGAAACTGCGGAAACCGAATTGGAAGAAGAAGAAAGGCTCGATCCTGAGCGGAGGTTGAACAAACAACTGAGGCAAAGGATGAAAAGAGTCAGAAGGAAACAAAGATTGGCCTTGGCTAAATCTGTTTCGGCGGGAGGCATAAGCAAGACGGTCGATGAGTTGACTGAAATGGTTGCCAACATGACGTCAACCGAAACCTCTCCAGAAGACGAAGGATCTAGGAAACGGTTCAAATGTTCCGGGACCAGGAATCCATCCGAAACTGCGATGAAGGGGACGGAAGGCGGAAAGGATGACGGACAGTCTGTTCAACATGGGGTCAGTCCACAGGCACCACACTGCAGTGGTTATGTGGATGGACAACATGTAAAACGGAAGGTTAGTCAGCCAGCAAAGCAGAAATCGTGCAATGCCGAGCAACCTGGACCAAGCAAGGTAAAGCGAAAGCTGAACCGAGCTATGGAAAGGAAAGCGAAGCAAGCAGATAATGCAAAACCTTACACTAGGGGTGAGCGAACCAAAGTTGACAAGGGCGTAAAAACCTTTGCTCAAACAGCGGCGAACGATCTCCGAATGGGTGTTGTCGACATGAGTCGAGAGGGGGGGATAGATGCAACACAGTTGAGTATTTTTAAAAATGCTCTTCTGGATGCTCTAGACTTGCTTCCGACGAATGCAGGTGACATCGGTGTGAAGGAAATAACCTTGGAGGAAGGGATTATAGCAATCAAATGCGGTAACCAAAAAACCAAGGGTTGGCTATGTGAGATTGTAGGGAAGATGACCGACCTATGGGAGGGAATTAACCTTAAAATAGACAAGCTTCACATACTAAAGGATGTGGAAAGGTTGATAATCTTTGTTCCCGGTCAATCCGTGAGCAAGGATGTCATCCTCGCCAGACTTTGTCGTCAAAATTCCTGCGTGAAGGACACTTCTAAATGGAGGGTTACTCATGTGGGAAGATATGATGACAACAAAATTGGTGGAACCAAGATGACGATCTGGTGCCCAAGGGAGGAAGCGATGCTGGTTAGACAAGCAGGAGATAGACTCTTCTGTGGGTTGGACATAGCACTCGTGAAGTTCCAAGGAGCATCGGAAAAGACTCAACTTGGAAAACCACCCGGTAGGGCGACGAAGTGATAGATACCATGGACATGGGATCAACACAAGTCGGGCGGGAGGTGGGCCCGTACCGGGAAAAGCTCAGGGTGATTCAATTGAACCTTCATCACAGCAAAGCAGCATCAGCAATGATGACTAAATGCTTTGATGAGGATTCGTTTGATATAGCCCTGATACAGGAGCCTTGGATCTTTAGAGGAAAGATTAGAGGACTCCCAAACAGCATGGCTGAGTTGCACTATGCGCAAACCAGCGGAAGAATTAGGTCATGTATCCTGGTGAGGCACGGAGTTCAAGCATATAAATTGCCGGATCTGTGTGCCCCAGATCTTGCAGCAGTACGTGTAGGATCAGGTGCGGGAACTTTTGTTATAGCATCTGCATACTTGCCGTATGATTCTCCAGAACCTCCTCCGACCAGAGAGTTAGAGGTTTTGGTGGATGCATGCAGGAACAGGAACGAGGACTTAATTATTGGTTGTGATGCCAATGCACATAATACAGTGTGGGGCAGCACCAACGATAATTACAGAGGAGAAGCATTATTCGAATTTGTATCATACAAGGATCTAGCTATCTTAAACAGGGGAACAGAGCCAACCTTCGTTAATGTGAGACGAAGGGAAGTGATCGATGTTACCCTGTGCAGTAGTCAGATAATTGATAGAGTATCAAATTGGAGGGTAATGGATCAGGCTACAATGTCGGATCACAGAGCCATTTCATTTGATGTTCGCTATGGATCTAAAAGAAAAAAAGATCGGAAATACATCAGGATTCCGAAGAACACGGATAGGACAAAATACCTTGAAGTGTTGGAGGAAAAACTGAATGTAACGACATTCGGAATACCGAAAAACACTTGGCACGTTGAATCACAGCTGAAGCATCTGCAATCAGCTGTTGAAGATGCGTACCGAGTGGCTTGCACACCTACTTTAGTGGAAAAACAAGATCCTGCACCTTGGTGGTGCCGGGAACTTGAGAAACTAAAGAAGGCTGTGAGGAAGGCCTTTAATCACGCCATGAGGAGGGGGGAACCCGAAGCATGGGATGACTATAAGGCGAAAAAGAAAGAGCTTAATGTCACTCTGCGACGACGTAAAAGGGAATCATGGAGGGACTTTTGCTCGAGTATGAGGAGTACATCTGAAGTCAGTAGACTACAAAAGATTGTCTCGAGAGATCCAGTTTCCAAGATCGGACTCATTCGTAATAGAGCGGGGGAGATGGTGGAAACACTGGATCACACAAATGAGGTCCTAATGGAGGTACACTTTCCAGGAAGCTATAAATCAGATCAGCCCTGGGCTCCAAGGAAACAAGGAGCGAACAGGATGGATAGGATGGAAGCGGAAAGGATCGTAACACCAGAGGCGGTCAAGGGTGCAATAGCAACATTTGCACCCTTCAAAACCGCGGGGCCGGATGGTATATTTCCAGGCCTAATGCAATGGGGAGCAGACGTAATTGCACCAAGGCTCAGGAATATATACGTTGCATGCCTAGCAATAGGCTACATCCCGATTACATGGAGGGAGACAAATGTGGTCTTTCTTCCAAAGCCGGGTAAAAAGGATTACACCGAGGCAAAGTCCTTCAGACCAGTTAGCCTAACATCCTTTCTGTTAAAAACAATGGAAAGGGTGGTGGTGGACTACATGGAGAGTACTGCGCTTAAGATGTATCCTTTAAACAGTAGGCAGCATGCTTATAGGGCAGGCATGTCTACAGAAACAGCGCTACATCAAGTAGTACGCGTTGCGGAGGAAGAGCTAAATACCGGGGGCATTGCGATGACCACCATAATGGACATTGAAGGTGCCTTCGATAAGATATGCTTTGAAAGTCTGAAACAAGCCTTGGAAAAACGTAGGGTTAACCCACTGGTGGTAAGATGGGTGGACAATATGTTGAACACGAGGGCAATAAATATTCAGACGGGAACCTCAAAACTTAGAGGAAGGGTTAGCAGGGGCTGCCCACAGGGAGGTGTTCTCTCTCCTACACTGTGGAATATCACTGTGGACTCTCTTCTCGACAGACTTGAGGCGACTGGCACTCACACAGTGGGATATGCCGACGACATAGCAATAATGGCCAGAGGCAAATTTATAGACGTCACCGCAGATATCATGAGGAATGCGCTCAGAGTGGTTGAGCGGTGGTGTCTGGAAGAAGGGCTCTCCATTAATGCGGGAAAAACAGATCTAATAGTCTTCACTAAGAAGAGGAAAAATCTGGAATTTCGACCCTTAACGCTCTTCGGATCGGAACTAACAACGACCACGAAGGTCAAGTATCTGGGAGTCTATCTAGATACTAAACTTTCGTGGAACTACCATGTTGAGGAGAAGGTCAAGAAGGCAAAAAGGGTATTACATCAGTGCAAACGTGTATGTGGACAGAGGTGGGGACTCTCGCCTAGGTCAGCATACTGGATGTACACGATGATAACTAGACCCATTATCACCTATGCCTCGGTTGTATGGTGGGCGAAAGCTTCCCAGAAAACAGTGAGGAAGCACCTGGATAGGGTCCAACGCTTAGCATGTATAGGAGTTACAGGTGCAATACGGACAACACCAACATGCGCAATGGAAGTGATCCTGGGGATCTTACCGCTGGACTTATTTATTAAGAAAACAGCGGCCCTAACGGCACTTCGTTTGCATCGAGATGCGAAATGGCACAATCGTGGTACCATCTATGGACATAGGAAGATCCTGGAACTTGTCAAAAACGAGATTAGGGAGCTGAGCATGCCTATGGATGGGATTACAAGGGTGCGAGTTATGGAAAGGAATCACAAAACTCGTATTGAGAACGGATTACTTCCAGAAAAAAGAAGTGGTGAAATAGTGATTTTCACAGATGGATCCATGATGGATGGCAGAGCGGGTGCCGGTATCTTTTCAGAAGAGCTGGAACTAGCCCGTCACGTTAGCCTCGGGAAACACACTTCTGTATACCAGGCTGAGATGATTGCATTGCTGCATGCGTTGGACTACTTGCTTGAGGGTCAGGTGGAGGGAAGAAATATCCTTATAGCACTGGACAATCAGGCGGTGATCAGATGCATGGAGCAAGCAAACATTACAACATCGTTGGCACTGGAATGTGTACTCAAGCTCAATAAGTGTTCATCTAAAAATGAAGTAACACTGACTTGGGTACGAGGACACATAGGGATCGAAGGCAACGAAAAGGCGGACTCCCTTGCAAAACAGGGGTCAGCTGAAAAGTTGCTGGGACCAGAACCATTCTCTTCAATTGGCAGAGGAATGGTTGAACAACTGATTTACAACTGGATCACGGCAGAACATTTGAGAAGATGGTCAACCATGGAACAATGTAGACAGTCTAAAATGGCAATTAAATGGCCGACCCGCTCCACTCAAAGAAGGGTTCTAAGCATGAGTCGAGGAACACTGAAATGGGTGGTGGCTTTATCAACAGGACATGGTAATTTCGGGTATCACTTAAGGAAGATGGGCCTTAGAGAGGACGATACCTGCAAACTATGCCTGGAGGAATCCGAGACAGCGGCACATATACTGTGTCAATGTCCGGCATTGGCTGGCAGAAGAATGAAGATATTGGGGCATCACTGGGTGGAGACCCAGTCGATGAAACAGATCTCACATAAACAGATGCTAGCGTTAACACTAGGAATCGAACCCAGGGAAGAACTCTGGAGAAATCCAGAGAGTCTATCTGGCTAAGATTTATAGTGGCAGAGAGACGAAAAGAGACCCGTCAATGGTGGTCTGATTCGAATATCTCTCAAATATATATATATATATATATATCTCTCAGGGTTACTTAGTGTTTTCATTTAATTAAACCAACATTTTCATGTTTTATGATGTTCCGAACATAACTACACACTTTGGAAAATCACAACGAAACAGCAGAACAAACTAGGATACCTACGCAATGAACTACCTGCGTATTTGAAATGTCAAAGTTTGTATGCGGAGTTTCACTTCGATCGTTTTCTACGATGGTGTTAAACGCATTCACTTTACCGACTGGTGAATCTTTCACTTCGAATGTATTCTACGATGCAAAGTATTGAATTTGAGTGAAACATTCCTCTCGGCGTATTCCACGATAGGGGAGAAAGTTCAAAAGATCAGTTTAACATGCGATACAGTCAAATGCATTGGCTTTATGTCAAACACGTAATAGAGAGTGCAAAAAAGTGAAGGGAGTTTAGTAGGAAGTCTCAAATGAAAAAAGAAAAAAAAACTTTTGACAAACATCCGAGAGTATAACTGTCATTTAAGCCGTTTGGTCTTGGCATAGAATTATATGTAGATCCCTTCCATTCGTCTCGAAAAACTAAAAATGTACAAAAACGAATAGTTGCGAGAAGCTAGGCCTAGGGTGTAGGATTACTATTTATTAATTTTTTTATTTTTCTTTGTATTTCAGCATATGGTCACAAGTGGTAACTACCAGTTTTCTCTCATAACAATTTTACCTCGATAGTTTGCGAAAGAAGGAAAGTTTTCCTTGGGGATACAAAATTTTTAAATTTACCAAGTAGCAAGTACAAAAATGGGTAAAATTGTAACCGCACCATATCAGAAACTGACATGTCTATGAGATACAACATTGACCAACATGTACTGTTAATGAAAGTCAGATTTTAAGTTTAAAAAGATTTTATTTTAACAATACGTACGTGGAAAATTCTACATTTCTATGCGGTTTTCACTGGTTTTGCTGTTTTTGCGTTACATTATTTTTATTAGTCAACAGTTTTGTATTCTACACAAGATAATTAATCGAATTTGGTTCCTTTTAAACATGGCTATAACTACATAAATTATTTATAGTAAAAATCTCCAACAACTGTTACAGCATAATAATGAGTTAGAAAGAAATTTGTGCGCAGGAACTTATATTAACTTTATAGCATCAAAAAAGTTACTTTAATCTTTGAACAAGTTTTGTTATTAAATCCTAGAAACTTACAATTTTCACAAAAATATTCGCAATTCACACCCAAGAAAAAAAAAAAAAAAAAAAAAAAAAAAAACAAATAACTAACCGAAGTTCTGCCTTTCGCATTAAAATGTGTGATAGGTTGTGAATTGTTTATTCGTCGACTAGTAGTTGTTGTTGTTGACAAAATATAAACAAAATTAGATTTAATTCTCTAAATATAAAAATAAGAACGTCAAACGTTTCATAGGCGTTCGCAGTTCGATACATTAAATTGCAAAATATCTTTTGATAGCGGGTGCAAAATTCCAACAAAATATTATATCTTATAAAGTGTATTTTGATACTCGGAAGGCGGAATATGTAAGCCTTTCTATCTTTTAGTGAAATACATAATTTGTGTTTACATATCTTTAAAGTATCAATTTGTCACCTAGTAAATCTACAACGCTTTTCATTTAATGATATTTAGGAAGTTTTTACTTAAAAGTAAATAGATAGGCATATGATTTGTTTATCCTGTTTGCAAGATAAATATTCCTTATTATTATTGTAATGATTTCATTGCATTTTAACGTATTTTATTGTATATGTACGTGTACGATTTATATTATGTTAAAGCTAATTGAATTGTTATTCATATAATTTAGACCTTACTTTAGGCATGTTCGTTTGTTAACTGTCTAGTATCTACGTTTATTTTGTAAAATATCTTATTTTTCGATATGAGTACTATTTTCGGTGATGTAGGTTTATTATTATATAATTGATCTTGTTTTGGGAATAAACGAATATTAAAATTGCCAAAAGATATAAAAATTCCAAAGCAAAATAGAAGAGAAAAACAATTCAACGGGCGACCGTTCAAAGTCATATCAAGGTCATGGTGGCGTATACGTAACATTGGAAAGGGATATAAAAGGAAAGTTTTCATGAACAAAAATATTGTGAGCTTTGTCCAAGTTTTAAGATTAGAAACAATCATTCGCGCTTGAATGCATACACCTACAGGTAATTTAAAAGAAGCGTTTCTTTAAGGAAACAGTGGAAACCAGGCGAAAACATCGAGCAATTCCAAATTGACAGCAATCAGATTTTTTAGTATGTATGAAAAGTAATACACTTCGGATTGGTGCAAGAAATTGTTTTGTTGTTGATACAATTGGCCATATTCCAACTCAATGCTAGTTTAAGATCTTTCTGCTTTTGTAAAGACTGCCGGAAAACTGTCAAATCCGTCAAAGTAAGTTTTAGAAGCGTATTTTTTCATTTATCCAATTATTAATAAACAAATGTGCACCAATTAGGTCTGTTCATTTCTTTTCTGGTTAAATATTGGTAATAAATAGCTAGCAAACGTCAGTTAACATACAAACAGTTGATGTTACTGCTCTGGAATCAGTTGATAACTTTTACGCAGAGTTTATTTAAACTAGGGTCTATGTTTTACTTTCTGTTCTATCAGCAACTGCAGTAATCTTGTTTGCTCACTTAGGTACTTTTCAATTCGTTCCTTGGCGAGGATGTGATAGCTAATTTTTTCATGCAGTGAAATATAGCATTTAGCCGTATGGACTCAAATAGCTGACAGAAAACCGAGAGTTTTTGACATACTACAGATTCTTCTCCAACCTGTTTTAGAGTCGTATAACATTTTTCTTAAATTACTGCTCAACCATCCACTTTGGTCGAATACGGGATGTATTTTATCTGATTAACAACCACACCTCATCGTGCGTAGTTTGCTTCAAGGACATTTCTTTTTGAAAGGAATATGAATATGGACTGTTCTCTTTTCGTCTTTGTGGCATTCTAGAGTTATACACGAGACTATGCCAATGATTTTGTAATAACAGACAGTTCGAGAAAGGGTGGCTCAGCTGTCGACAACTGAGTCAAAGTCGCTCATAAATTATGTCCATAATAATTTGGATTGATTCACACCAAACCCAAGTGCATGGGATTTAGTCGGCAAAGTAGACAATAATCGATCCACTGACATATGTAGCAAACTTGCACCAAAAGATTCAAAACGATGAAACCGATGTTTGCTCGAAAAATGTTTACAAATGAAAATAACAAACTAAAATCAGAAGAACGGTTTATTATAAATTTAATATATATATATCTGAAACAAAACTGATTCATATGAAATACTAACTAAACAACTGTAATTGTGCGAGTCTTTCAGTTAAAAAAAAATTATCTCATTTAGGCAACAAAATTACAACAACCAAAGACAAAGGTCCCGAAATTCTTGAAGAAACATAATTTTAAGCGACTTGTCTGTCGCATTAAACTGGTATTCCAGTTCGGTCTTTGATTTTCCCCAGCACATTGACATGAACCTTTGAATAGCCGCTAGGTTTTGTCTTTGGACCCTCCATAGAAGAACATGATATTGGCGATGAATTCTTCGAGTCAATGCGCGAGGATCGGTGGCTGGATTCGGATTCTTGTGTTTGTGACATAAGATCTTCGGAACTTGGCCGTATATGACTCGAGGAGGGTGTATAAACCGGCGTCAGCTTGTCCACCTAGGAGGAAAGAACATGAATATAATAAAAAGCACACGACAAATTACTACCTCATCATCGATAGCCTTAAACTGCCAACTCCAGTTGGCTCGATAAAGGAAGGGCCGGTGATCGAAACGGTTGTCATCGGGGCTATAACTCTCTGCGTGCACCGATGGCGTCAGAACAGTCATCTTGTGCCGATTGATGGCATAGCAACGGAAAAAGTGTTTCACTTTGTCGGACACCTATATAGAGGAGTAATCATCAGTCAGGGGGTATACAAGACAGGCTACAAACTAACCTCCTTGGGAGTCAAATCGCCCTTCCACGTGGCGACGAGCTTGCAAAACATGCTATACGGCCCACAGCAAGCTTGTTTTCGGAGTCTACCGAACTCGCTCAGCTCAGCATACGTCATTCCCATATCCTGTTCGTCAGTCTGCATCAGTTGTCCATCTTGGAGTGGCTCTAGTTCAGCTGTAGGTGGTGCTTCAACAATTTGGTCCAAGACGGGCAGGTTAAACCTTAGACACAAGCTAGTTAGACTCTGATGGACAGAAAACTACTCAAAATAATTACTTATCCTTGGCGTAGTTCAGGAATCTCCGCAGATCCGTCTTTGAAATGCCACCTATTGGGTTGACATCTGCACTGGAGCAGTCATACTTTGTTAGATATCCGCGTAGAGCTTCGTCAACGTTAGCCGAGCCGAGAACCAGCAGACCCCCAGGTCGGTTTCTCACCCACAACATGAGTTGGGCGAAAATATACGCCAGGACCATTCGAATTCGCGACTGAATATTCTGCAGCGCTAGGTTCTGCCGTGCACAACCACCCTGAGTACGGAATCTGGGGGTTAGCCCCGTCACGGCATTGAAAATCCCCAGTAGTGCATTCACGGCTGAATCGATGCTGATCTCGATGTGGTAGCTACCCAGCTGATTGGCTAAAAGCGATGCTCTTCGTCTTGTTTCCTTGCTGGAGTTCACACTTCCCATGAAACACGTAACTAATACGCGATTACACAGCGCCGCTGGATTGTCCGGGGTGTAGTCAGAGTCAGCAAGTATCTTCCGAATATCGTGCAGCACCTGTGCGTCCCCAGATTGCACAGAATTCACAATCATGCGGCACATGGAGTGAACAATGGTCGCTGAAGCGCTAGAATCCACTCCACCGCTAAGTGGCAGGAAGAATCCCCCTTGACCAGAGCGCCTCAAATAGTCCCATAGCCAGCAGGCTGGCCCCATAGCGATCTCCTCCTCGGGCGAGTGATAAATCCACTGCATCGGTGTGGTGGACGATTTAAAGATATCATTGTGCGTCGACATCTCAAAGTCACATACGATTCGAGGATAAGTGGGCGCTGACGCTGCAATATGGCAGCGGGATCTTTGCGAAATGCGATAGGAGCGAATCTCCTCGAGGTCTATAGTGGCTATGGTTACTTCTACGTCCTGCAAGGCAAACTGTTTACTCCGGGCAACGATCTCTCCATTCAGTGCGATTGCCGAACAGCCATTGAAGTAGATTCTCTGGCCATCACAGCCTCGAAGATTGCTAAACAAATAGGCACCGCCAGCTTTGAAGCTGGCATTTCTGATCAAATCGGTGGTGATGTATGCTTTCCGTAGTTCCATGTAACTGCCGGAGCCGTTAACGATCACCTCCACCCCTGAGAGCGACATGTCTATGTGTTTACTTCGTACGTTCCAGAGTTCTTCACATATCTCATAGCCAATGCATGTGTCTTTGGTGGCAATGACAGCGTCACCAAAGGGCACAGTGTCCTGACCGGTGTGCACCGAAATCATGCGAGGCAGGAAGTAGTCTTCGGTTTGAAGGGACTGCAAAAGTAAAAAGTTATCTCAATTGGATACAATAGATGGCGATGGTAGCTTACCTTTGTCCATGAGGTAAACCATCGAGACTCCCTGTAGTTGCCATCGTCACACATCGACATCTTTGGACGGATGAGAAGAATGCGTCGATTGTAGAAGGCCACTCGGCAGTTATAGGCAACGTTGCGGTGCATCACTGGCATTCCAACATCAACAAGGATATTGTCACTGAGAAGTGGATAAGGCGACAATTAGCTGGGACATTCTGATTGAAGGAATTTATTTACCTGATTGGAGACATCATAATCTCTAGTAGCACCTCCCATGAGTGAAGGTAGGTATCGGGCTCGCGAAAGTGATCCTCACAGCTGTAGCCACTGGAAAGGAAAAAACAATATTTAAGTAGAATTGGAATAAGCTAAATTTAAAAAGAATATTAACGGAGGTCTTCTTCTCAGACTTAAACTAACGACTTGTGGTTAATCACGATATAACTCTCAAAGCTGCTGTTGTCATCACTGAGGAAGGAAGGGGTGCGGTGGGTGGTTGGAAAAAAAAGGATATCCTTGAATATTATTGTTAAAACATTCATTTTCTGAAAATGGTTTTGTTAGTCCAGCGGATACCTATAGTTTTATTTTCTCTTTTCAATGCTCACACTGAATTTCTTTTAGGTATCTACAATCTCAGATTCTATATTACAAATGGAATAAAAGAAGTGCCATTTCCATTTATAATGCTTTTCACACAAAGCCCAAAACCGGGTTTTCGCCAAAACACACGAAAACCTCATCGAAAACACAAGTTTTCCCATACATATTTCAGGTTTCAAAACGAGTCGTTTGCACTCGTTTTCCGCGAAAACACCACGAAAACGACTTCCAATCGTTGGGTTGTTGGAACAAACACACCTTTTGCAATGTTCAGCAAAATGGCTGACGGAACAAATGTGACAACTCACATCTTAAAATCATTTTCCACAATTAATTGATATTGTTTTTAAATGCACTAAATTAATTTTGTTTGTTAATTAATGCGACCGAAATTCGTAACCACAAAAGTTTGCACCGAAGTTTAACGACTAGTGTCTCACAGCTGATTGAAACGTCAAACGAAAACGAGTTGGTACTTGGTAGTCGGTGTGAATCCATCGACGAGTTTTCGAGGAAAACGCGGCTTTGGGCTTGGTGTGAAAAACATATTAAGAAGCCATAATGGTTTGTGTAGGTATATTTATGACGTTCAAGTATCTATTTTATTATGTCTGACAGCTGACGGTGTCTTAATTTCGATTGGACGTGACCGATCATATGGGAAGCTTTTTCAATTGGCGATTATGGAGGGGTAGCCGACAAATCTAGTCAAGAGTTTCGTGACTATGACAGTACTAAGTTGACAGTTCGGATATGTGGCTGATGTAGGAAAAGTGACGTTCCCGACCAATCTAGCAGTTGACTTAATGTGGTTTTCCATTGGGACCAAAAATCAATCTTTTTTTTGATCTAAATCACTTTTCATGTTCCATTGGGACCAAAAATCAATCTTTTTTTCGATTTAGAGCACTTTTTGCAGATCTCGATATTTTTTCAGATCTACACGCACTCTCACAATACCAATATACTTTGCGCAGCTGTTCTACGTCATTTTAAGAAGTTTGCTTTGAAGACAAATGGGGGTAGTTTCGTGAAAACCAAAATAACGAAATGTATTTAATAGCCATGGATATAATTTAAGAGGAACTATTATCTTCGTTTTCCTCGTCATCTAAAGACTACAAGTCCCCAAAAATACTCCATTTGTACGTGCAATAGGGGAAACATTTTTCAAGGCGATATCCATTTGTTATTTTTGCAAAAACAATTGCAATTTGAACAGCTGATATTGCTGTCATATAACACACTAATCCATTTACAAAAGCAGATAAATTTCGTTGCATGTTCCATTCGCCACGTAAAATCTGCGATCTGAAAAAGATTTCTGGTGGTCCCAATGGAAAACGACATAAGATAACTAGATATTGTAATGTGACGATGCCGTGTGAATGAAAGGGACAGCATCATCTAACACGCAAAACAACGTGAAACGTATTTAGGTAGGCCATCTTGTTTTCGTGTAAGGAATTATAGAAAAGCTTCGCATGTTGATATTTTTTATAGCGATGGCTAAATAATTTCTGCGCTCCTCTAAAACAATATGGCTCCCGGCAGAGATGAACGGACAAATACTTATTTATTTCGTATAACTGATTGATGAATTGTTGGTTAAATTTTGCTGAAACTAACTACCACTCTCATTTCGCATGTTTTAAATCAGAAATAGAAATGTTTTCAAGTAATTGCAGAAATGTTGGTGGCCCGAAATTGTGTATATTTCCGTTTTACGTATCTATAATTATGGGTAGAACATCTATGACACTTTAGGCGTCTGATTTGTGATCTCAATCTTACGCTCTTTAATAGCATTGACTGCGAATAAACGGATCTCTCTGTCCTGTTTCATGCAAAAATGCGCGTGCGTGATGGTGTAAATGCAGTTTCTCTTTTGTAGTAAGAAAGGAATAGAAAAACTTTCATGGCAGTGGTGGGGATAAATTTTCTATCAGAGAAAGAGACTAATGACACATTTATCGAAACCGATTATGTCCACGCCTAAAGTCATCGATTTCCCATCGACGAGATTTGACACGACGTATTGATACATATATCAGCATGTGGGTGCTGCCAGTTTATGCGTTTTAAAACCAACCAACAGGTGGCGCCAAATTTTGATATTGACTGAATGGATTTGAGTATGGAGTTCTACACGGAGCCATGGTATATATACGTCAATGACGACCTTTTGACGTTGATGTTGATTTCCCTCGCGATATAGCCATTGGTAAGTCAAGGAACTTGTTATGGAATTAAAGCGGTGATATACGTGGGTGAATGTAGAGCCCACAAATTAATTAGTACAGAAAACAAGCGAAAAAATTAAGTGGTATTCATTAGTAACAGGACAGTTAAAAAAACAACAATCAGCCAGATGTATTTATCTGATAGACGAATCAGCGCCCAACAACGACAAATCGCCATCGAAAAGAACAAAAATAAAAAATTCCATAATCAAGCCCTTAAATTATGAAATGGGAATCATCAACCAATGAATGCAATTTACTTGACTGTAACGTGTACCGCCCTTTGACACGGAGTGGTGAGCCCCGTCCGATTAAATACAACCCAAACCAATTTACACAGTTCGAACTGAAAACTTGATCCGATATGCGGATAACAATGTAATTTCCTGCTGCGTAACATGCACGAATATCTCACATTAAAAAGTCCCTTTAAATGGTAGGCTTGCTACCGATAGTCCAACTATCGCTTAACCATCGCACACGTTATCACGAGGTGGAAAGTTAAATTTTATTTTAATGAGACCGCCCTTGTTTAAAACTTACGTCACTTCCAGTTCCGGTCCGGTTCTGTACGATGCGCCCATCTCTTTCGCCTCCAATATCGATTGCATTATCCTCGCCAAATTGCCCTCAAAGTCCAGTGCCCATTGGTTAAGTGTGGTGACCGCTACCGTTATTTTTCTCCCCATTTTCACTGTCAGCGTTATCCTTCGAGTGTGTAATGTTTTAAGTGATGTTTGCGACAACAAAGGAATCCCTTCACTCAAACGCTTGGTCTGACTTAATCTTTGTTCTCTTCGTTCGGGAGTGCTGCAATGAGAAAAATAAATCAAAATAACAACAATATTAGTTACAAATGCACAATCGGAATAATAACAAAAGAACAAAATACACCTAATTTGGGCGCGTGATATTCATTGAAAAACAAAACTGAATTGAAATTTGTTCTTATTATTCTGACTGTTTCGGTATGCGGAATGTTAATCGATTTAGAATATCGATCAATCTACTGTCTGGGTGTTTGGTGTACCTACATTACGCGACTTGGCTTGACAACGGTTGCCGGGGGCGCAGTACTAACATAACCGGGCGCTTGTTCCTTTGCCTTTGTGTTAAGGAATTTGCATTGCGCGAGAAAAACTTGAACCGAAAAGGACGAGGGTCACTTCGAATGAGGGTGGCTGGTTGAAATAATTATACGATGTATAGTTGCACGCAAGAATCAACCCTCTTCAATATTTGAAGAGCAGCTTTTGAGATACAATGGCAGTTTTTTTTTCTGTTGTCGGAACTGACACGTTTGAAGTAAAGTTCTTAGCCGAAACTGCTTTGGTGGGCGTGGACTTGCATCATGAAAGGTCAAAGTGGGAACATTGCAAGGTCTTGAATGAATACGACCATAACTAAGTGAGGGAATTTTCAACAGTTAATTCAAGGTTCTTTTGGGCGGATTGCTGCGTGCCAATACTTTCAGCTATGACGTTAGCGAGATAATGCTTAAGGCGTCATACAGCACTTCATCGTAGGGTTCAGGCATGAAATAATTAAAAACTACATAGAAACCTAAGTACAGAGCTTATCCAATGGGTCTGTGAAGAGCTTAGGAAGGGCGATGAGCTCGAATAAAAAAACGGAAAATGGTTTAAAGTCTACGTTAGTTTGCCTCGATAAATGACGTGCTTAGTTGTGCCATATAGAATATACTGCTATAGCAAAAGAAAAAGGACTAAAAAAAGAGATTTTTTCCTACCATTCGTTGGAAAAAGGTAATCACTTTACTAAGAGACGATAGCCACAGTAGCAAACGAAATAAGGACATCGAACTTCGGATCAGCGGCAAGAGTATCCAACCTTTAAAAAGGCAGCGTGCAGTCGAACAACTGATGGAGGCTATGGAATGTGAGAAGGGTTAGGAGACGCCTAGGGAGGATGGAAAACTGTTTGTTAGTGCGTGTGTCATTAGGCTAGGTTTATGGGTGGGTACGTCAGAATGAGTCCTGCCGCAACCTTAGGTCCATGTGGACCCATGGTGATGCCCTTGTAGGGTGTTAGCCGATGTTGTTGGCGATAATGTCATTCCCTCTCGGTTAGATGACCTTGTCCAGCCATCCTGATGTATTTATGAACCTGTAAAGATTAGATAAAGAGATATCTGCAAGTTCGTGTATGCCATGGAAGTAATATCTTCCAAGTGTTCTATTCCTCAAGTGACAGAGACTTGAGCATTGACAGAGGGAGTCAGGTGTGTCCTCGTGTACCATTAGGTGGTCAGCGTTTATTTGAATGCGGATTTGTTCAGGAAAAGACTCACGCAAAAAGTAAGCCATCACTTGTTCGCAATCCGGATTAGTGCCAAATTTAAAAAAAAATCGCTCCAATTTCCACTCACTACTCTAAAGAGGAATGCCTTACATAACAATAAACGAATAAACCACAGAATCCTTAACACAAACAACTGCTTGTACGTAAATCCTTGAACTTCTCCACCAATTTGCAGACCAAAGTTTTTCCGCAGAGTTAATCGTAATCGCTTAACGATCTAAAACAGTTTATACCGTCGAATAATCTGGCTTTGAGTTCTCTGCCCCCGACCAAGGTCATGTGCATCGTTTACAGTTCCACTTCGAGAAGAGGAATTTTCAATTCAGAGAAAATATGGCAATCCCCCAGGGGGAACATTCCGCTGCACTGCAAAAGAGTTCGCCATTTCAAATTGTTTATACCCGCACCGTAAATGCATACAATATGTGAGGTATAGTAAAGTGCACTTACAAGTAACTCTTACGCGGGTTGCACAGCACATTTCATGCACACATATACCAATACCACCCGATGGTATATTTTTCGCATTTATTACTTTCGTCCTTCTTCATGAGAAGAGGAAAATATTGCCACAATATCCTTGCAACTAAGGGTAGTGTTTGTATGAATTTTTCATTGGAATTTTCACTGCAAGTGGGTGTGAAGAGCACATGCCGTGAGGTCTCTATATGCTCTATGATATGGAGTAGGGCGATTGGAGTGCACCTACATGCCCTTTCAAGACACGACCTCCACATAAATCAAAAGTTGAGGGAAATTTGTTTAAAATCTTCTTCCCACGATGGTGTCATATGGAGAATGGAGCTTGAGGAGATTTCAAGTTTCTGCTGCTTTTCATTTCGCTATTGACGTTCAAATTGGGAGATTTTTTAGGGGAACTAGTGGAATACGGTTAATGGATAAATGTAGGACGTAGAAAAGCATGTTGGCTATGTCTGCACATCCTTACGAATAATGTTCTTGTTGGGGTATCAAATACTGATAAATTTTTAAACGAACTAGGGAAACAAAAATTTACTTTTCTCATTTTTATTCTCCCAAAATGTGGCGCACATCTGAAGGTATACCAGCAGTTTATGCGGAGCTTTGTCTGAATAAAATGTACGGACTTTTTGCAACTGGGTTTACACTGCAATATCTGAGGACTTTAGAAGCGTGTTTAGCGTATAGTTGGGGGATGGAATGCAGCTCACGATTTGATCTAAGCACTGCTTGTTAAAAATAAAAAAACAAAGAGATAGATACGTGAGAGTAATACTTAGATATGGGATTTGCAACATTGCTTCAATGAACTGAGTTCTGTCGGCGTAATTGTTTTTTTAGATAAGCCCTGATATCAGTGAGAATCATGCGACCCAGTACCAGCCATCCAGTCTAAAATAAATGAGACAGCGAAATCAATTATTTATATTTTTTGTGAAATTAAGCCAATCTGCACAATTAGGAGCAAGATCTCAAATTCTCACATTTTGTTAATTTTTAAAAAAAGGTTTTAGAAACTGACCGTATTTTTCCTTCCAAATTGCTAAAAAGTTTGGTAGGTGGTTGAGTTACATTTTTTAAAAAACCGAATTCGGTCTTGATAATCACAAAAAGAAAATACCCAAAAAAACGGTTACAAGTTCAAAAAGCACCCAGCGACATCCCGAAAAAGAAATAAGATTCAAGACAATCTTATGCATTCAAAAAAGGTTAAATTAGGTAAGTAAAGGGTGTTTTTTTTAACAGGCATAGAGCTTTAAGTTGGCAACACTATTTTATCTTGCGGCCATTTTGTCAGCTGTGAAGTGATTTATTTTTGGTTAGGTTTGGCATTTCAACATGAATAGACTGACGCCTGAACAACGCTTCCAAATTGTGCAAATTTATTTTGAAAATCTGTTCGAAACACGTATCGCAGATTATGTCAATTTTCATAAGCGAATTTTGTTTAGCGTTGAAGCTCACTTTTCCTTGAATGAATACGTCAAAAACAAAACTGCCGTTTTTGGAGTGATGATAATCCTCAAGTGTGTGTTGAGACACCGTTACATCCACAAAAACTGATTGTTTGGTGTGCTTTATGGGTTGGTGTTATAATTGGTCCGTACTTCTTTAAATACTATGCTGGCCAGAACGTTACAGATAATGGTGACCGCTATAGGGCCATGATTACTGACTTTTTCGTTCATCAATTGAACAACCATGATGTGCATGAGCTGTGGTTTCAACAAGACGGCGCAACATGTCACACATCTCGTGCCACAATTGATTTATTGAAGGAAAAGTTTTTTAACCGCATAGTTTCACGTTGCGCCGATAAGCCCGAAACAATTGACCACTTGGAGGACAAGATTTGCTTTGCCGCGTAATTGCCGATATACGGCCACAAATGTTGGAAAAAGTCATCGAAAATTGGACCTCCAGATTAGACTACGCCCGAGCCAGTCATGGCGGTCACATGCCAGAAATCATTTTTAAGTTATGATGCCAGGAGATTATCTTTTGAATAAAGTAAATTTCATGTCAATTAAAAAAAAAAAAAACATCTTGGTTTTATTCCATTTCAAAGTTCTATACCTATAAAAAAAAACCCTTTAAATATAACATTAATATTTTGTTTTTAATCTATTTTGGAATTGGAAAAGGTTGTGCATTAGATTTCTTACTACATACGTACAAAATGTTTTGTAAAAAAATGTAAAATTATGCTCCATGTAATCCGCATAAGTTCTCTTTTGAGTTCCGGAATCTGCTGCTAAGAAACTCTACAACACTTTTCAGAAAAAAACACTTCTTAAGACCAAACGATTAAGAAACTTCCAGCCTTCTTTTAGAGATGAAATAAGTTCAGTTTGAAGAATAAATTACATTGAAACAAAACAAAATAAATCACATAAGTTATGTCACAGTGGGCCTTACCAATAATCATTTTTAACCTTCACACTAAATATTTCCTAGGTCACAATATGCAATTTTGTACGGAAAATTTCACTATTGTGAGTTCGAAAAATTTAGCCTGGACACTAAAAATGATTATTAGTACCGAGGAATCTCTTTTAAGAAATAATATTCATGCAATTTAAATAGCAATCAACAAGATCGTCTGATCCAAATTCAAAATGAAAATAAGAGTCTTTTCAAAAACCACTACCTACTAATTTCTTAAGACCATGAGTTCAAATAACATTTATGGAAACGACATGTAACAACAAAAAAAACAGCCAAAAATCTGTAAAACAAATGTGAAATGGTTACCTTAGCAGTTTCTGTTCTTATTGGAGTTTTGAAAGAGGTAAAGAACACTTTTTTTTTAAAATTCCAGAAAGTTGTCTAAAAGCTCATCAACAATAGTAAGCTGTTATCACAATTTTTTATCACAATTTTTGGTTAAATTCCTGAGCTCTACCCAGAACTATAATCAAAATCATGTAAAATCTAATCGATCAAATATATAATTTTTAACAAGGTTCTAATATTTTGTTGAATGCTTGTAAAGTTCTACCTGTAATTATCAGAATTCTAGCCAATCATAACTTATGGAGACTCATGGAAATATTTCCGACTTTTTGATTTGGATGTGGAACTTTTTTGGGATTCATGCTCGATCTATTTTCTCATTAGAATTTGTTTAACAGTTCATTATCCAGCACGTTAGGTTAGTTAAGTTGAGTGGGGTTGCGCGATCGTCACAAAAGACCAGCCACCTTAGCAGGCACATCGAGGACTTCAGAACTTGTAATGGTTCTTACAAAATTTATATCTTCTCGTGCTAGTTGACTATCAAGAAAGAAAAAAATAGGACTCTTGAAAAAATCAAGCAGTTGCTTTCGCAAAACATGAATTTCCAAAGCCAAACTTTAGTGGAATTTAAAGACAGTAAATAACTTAAACGACAGATGTTTTCAAAATTCACGTCAGATATTTCAGAAGTCATCTGCAACTATTTGAAGCTGTAAAAAACATAATTTCTTGAACTTTAGGATGACCATCGATTGTGGAATATGGAAACATCTTAAAGTGGTTTTCATAGTTTAAAACTAACGAGACTCCACTGTTACTATCTGATTTTGAATTAAAAGCTTCCTAGCACAAGTGGCGGTATAAACTTTATGGACGGGAAAGAATTTAAAGAATGCTCACAGTTGTGCTTATCTACAAAAAACTTAACTAACCATCCAACCAGCTAAACGACAGACGACGATAAAGTGGTTCCCCGGGAAACGTTCATTCAAAGTTCAACAGTTGTGCATCCAATTTTGATCGTAACTCCAGAAAAAGCACCCGTACGTGAGTTCCATACCAAATTAACTCGACAACTGGTCATGGAATATGAAAACAGTACTACCCAAAGCACGATCGCCAGTGGGGTTATGGTGAGGTAGTTCGGCTGCTGCTTTTACTTTCTCTAAAAAAATAGTTCACATGTTTTAAGGTTCTCTGATTCAGAAATGGATATTTTTTAAAAAATTGTTGTCTATTATTTGACCTAGGGCTAAAACCACTATAAGAATCTGGGACACAAACTGAAAAACGGACATTAAAAACCAAAAATGGCATTATGCCTGCGAGTTCTTAACGTCTGAATGTAGTTTTGCTCGATGTCGATGATTTTCATTTTCACTCGTTCTGAGTTTGACAGTTTTTTTTGTGAATAAATCAAGGACAGAAAATGAGAGCTCATGAGAGTGGATTTTAGCTAAAAACTTGCAGCTAAAATCGGGGGTTAATGCACGGAAATTAGCAGTATATATTTAATTATTAGTCCAGGGTTTGAAGGGCAATTTGAAGAAGGCTTCTGGGATTGACATGGTGGACTTTCGGATTTCAAACTTAAGTCTGTGTCAACCTGTCACTCTTTTGGTTGGCTTTGATTCAGTTGATATTATTATGGGCGAGAAATCTGGTCGTGAAAATCATGCCTCAGTAACCAGAAATATTTATATTTTTGATTGAAAAAGTTAAAAAATTGTTTTGTTTTGAAGAAAGTTCGACAAGAAATCATAAGAGTTCACCCAGTGGTTGAAATTCTACCATTAGAGTCACCTGGCTTATACATAACAGCATTACATCTCTACTCAATCTTCCCAACAAAAAAAAAAAAAAAAAAAAATCAAGAATAGGTATATATGTTGTGTTTAAGGCAGGTTCTTACCTGCGGGTTCTTACATTTTTGCCTTCGCAATAGTATATGACATAATTATTGTATGTCAAATTTAGTTGGTCAACTTGTTCGAAAAACTGAGGTGTTAGTGTTTTTGCGACAGTTGAACCTGAAACTCCTTGCTTAAGAGTTCAGCACACTAATACCCTTTTCACACCAAGCCGAAAACCGTGTTTTCCTCGAAAACTCGTCGATTCATTCACACCGACCACCAACTAGTTTTCATTTGACGTTTTAATCAGCTGTGAGACACTAGTCGTCAAACTTCGGTCCAAACATTTGTGGTTACAATTTTCAAACGCATTTATTAATCAATTGTGGAAAGTGATTTTAAGTTGTGAGTTGTGAAATTTGTCGTGTCAGCCATTCTGCTGAATTTGCTGAATATTGCAAAAGGTGTGTTTGTTCCAACAACCCTACGATTGGAAGTCGCTTTCGTGGAAAACTCGTTTTGAAAACTGAAATTTGTATGGGAAAACTTCTGTTTTCGATGAAATTTTCGTGTGTTTTGGCGTAAACCCGGGTTTGGGCTCGGTGTAAAAAGGCTATAACACTGAGTAACAGCGTAAGAAGTTTGCTTGTATCGCACTAGACAATTCTGGATAGAATAATTCAAGGTTCTTAACCCTAGAAAGATAGTCTACGTCCACGAGACGTATGGCCGCGAAACATTTTGTAATATCTTTAATTGTAAGCCGCAACACTTTGGCTGTTTAAACTAACTCAGCCGGCGTTCGGAGCTTGAACACGACGGCAGTGCCACATCGAAAGTACCCGCAATAAAAGGTTATAGCTACATATGATCAAAAGTACATGGGTTGCATTAAACACCCTAATTAAGTGCCTTACGTATCTCACACGTATGATTATCTTTAACGCTATTTATTATATGATTATCTTTCTAGGGTTAACAAACAACAAACAACGTTAATAAATTATTCGTATAGAAATAAAAATTGGGTCATCTGTTGGTGCCATTTTTAAAGCACACATTAATGCGAGTCTAACAACGTTTCCAATATTGACAGATACTCGTATTTTGATGTCAAACGATAAGAAGTGGATTGTTTTACCATTACAAAGTGCATGGAAATATTACGAAATTATTTTCAAAACGGAAGAACCTGGCTAATTTCGCGGATCAAACCTGATACACTTGCTCAGTAGTTCAACACCCTAACCACTGAGGCCACTTGAGTTTATATATTTTCGCTACTAACTGTATCAGCTGTAGGATCATCAAGCTGGTACGCATGTGAATAAAAAAAGTGGTTCTCTTTGGAGGACGTCAGTGATCCCTACTTTAAAAATCGAACAGAGAGATGCCGCAATTTGATGATATAAATGATTTCCAGAAGAAAAGTTACACACCCAACGTGAACGAATCCATGATTATCAAACTAATTTCAGTAACCGTGTTTTTGAGAAATATTTGCTACATTTTAAAATCACTGTAACTCTTCCAATCACTCGCCGCACATAACCTCAAACAATGGCCAATACATCTATGTAGTTTCATGAAGCAATTATTTTAATGACAGCTACGACTGACAGCAAAACTAAGCACCGAACTTCTGCCCTGATTGTATCTAGGCTTAGTTCAGTAGGCTCGGACTTCATAGACTACATATTTTCTACAAAAACTAATTTTCCGTAAAAAGTAATCGCAGCAATAAAGCAATAATATTGACAACAAAAAACGAATCAAAACTATTTAAGGCTATTAGAAGAGTTTACAAATAAATGGCTCACCCCCAACATATGTTGAATTATTTAAAAACAATAATAAGAACCCACCAACGGCCTTGCTGCGGTTATCTCTGCCGGTGTCGAAACAAAACAATGCATACTCTCTGCGTGGTACGCTTCCAAATTTCATTCACAATATACAATGAAGTGATAATTATAAATGTGCGGATAGTTATTTCGTGAGCGATTACACTTCTGCGCAATATAAACACTTTGTAGTTCAAATAAAACACCAACAAACTAGTTACGGTTAAGAAAAAGTTTATTTATTTTCTCTCGAATATATTGAATACAATATTGAAGATTTGTTTACCAGTTTACAGGTGTAAACAAATTTAGCGCCTACTAGCGCCGATAGCAATTCATTGTTCCTTTATAACAATTAGCGTATAATGAATGTCCATGGGCACGACAACACTCATTCCTTTCGGCTGGGGACCGTTTGCAGACCTTATTACAGGGTCGAACGCGAACCCAGTTGTTGATGGCTTCGGTGCTGATTACCATGGTGCACACAAGGAGCAAAAGGAAGATGGTTGTTTTTTCCATTTTATACGATTATATGATGGGTAACTCTCAATGAAACACTCTCGCTGAGACGATGGTTGGTTTAGTCTGTGAAGAAACAACCAATATCCGTCGATATTTATACCCGCCGGTAGGCATCTTATTACAGTGATTCACAATGAAAAACCCAGTTCAAAAATATCTCAGGTACTTTTCCACATGTGCCATTCAAATTCTATAAAATTTTATAAGAGGCTTTAATTTTTGTTTACACGTAATTTATATGTTGTTTTGTTGTTATTTAGTTTGGGGGACAAGGATGTATGTTGTGTGAAGGAAGGCGTGTCTTTTATGCCACTGTGGTGAAGTGGACTTAAATTACAATATTCATTCTATACTTGTGCTGAAAAAGGCGTAATGGGTTTTCGATCATGTTATCGACTGCAGTTTTTTCCTAATGCGTAAAAAATGATTTTATGCAGTATTGTTTCAGCCAAAATAAATCGCTTTATTTAAAGCGAGTCACTTTCTTAAATCAAACTTAATAAGCTATGCTCAATGAAGCTCAGTCAAAAGTCACCAATAATTACATTTTTAGGTTCACTACATTATCGACACTCGAGTGGCTTTCGAATTAAAATAGGGATAGACTGATTGAAAAAAACTCAATGTCTAAAATAGTTTGAACATCATTCGCTATTCAGCATTTCGATGAAGTTACAAATATTGAATTTCTAGAATTTCCACGTTTACGTTTGGTTAATTGTTGCAATTAATGTGAAAGTATGGTGCGACACAGTCGCACACAGGCGGATTTTCCAAAAAACATGGCCAAAACTATTTAAAAAAAAAGTCCATTGTTTTGTTTTTTTTTTTTCATGCCAAGTTGTTAACATATTACATGAGCATATAATATGATTAATATCGCTATTTTTGTTGCAACCGTTTCGTCAGTTGATGCTTCTAAATTGGAAGGTTTTGTGAAGCGCGTGCAATACCAAGTTTGGTGTTTGATAAGTGGTTTACATTCTTTGCTGTTTTTAAATATTTTGTGTAAACTAAATAAAATAAATTGTTATGTAATCTGTTGCTAGTAGTAAGTAGAATATTTAAAATGCAAAGTTATTATATAATTTTGAGTTTTACTTATATTTGGAAGGTGGTCAAATCAATACCTTTTGAGACAAAAAAAAAATTTTACTTTTTTGTTTCATAAAGAAAAAAGTTTTGTTGTCTGGTGTATTCCGGTTATGTAAAATAGCTTGAAATTTACTTTAATATATGCTTATTAAGGAATCACCTTAAGAAGTTGCGATATTTTGCGATCTTGCAAAATATCGTCAAGTAAAACTTCAAAAACGCTGAAAATAAGAGTCTAAATTGAGGTTTGGGTTATCATCCTTACATGCGTGAATCCGCTTTTTTGGATGTATAATTCATCTGTCCTATAAATTAGTGATAGGACAATGCCAAGCACGTGGTGAAGAAAATAAAAAAAAAAAATTGAAAAATGTAAAAAAAGGATTCAGGAAGCATTCCGAACTCAAATGGGATTGGTCGCCGATTTTTTTATGACTCTGCCACTTCATCGCAAATAACCAGCTTAGATCAAGACATTATAAATCGCTTTCGGATAGTGTTACTAACAATATCTAGTGGCTACCCGATAAAAATAAATTAATTTAAGGAGTACTGCATTGATACGGTAATGAAGTTTGTGCATTTGTATCCAAGGAACCTACAATATGTCAACAACAGTGCATAAACTTTTAATACATGGCCCTGAAATTGTGTCGGATGCTATTCTTCGAATTGGACAGCTTGAAGAGGAAGCCCAAGAAGACCAAAACAAAGATATCAAGCTTTTTCGAGAAAGTTTTTCAAGAAAATTTTCAAGGCAACAGAATTTGGATGATGTTTTCCATAATCTGTTGGTTTCTTCTGACCCATACATTACTAGTATAAGAAAACTTTATCCTAAAAATGTTAAAGCGTTTCCTTCTGAAGTTTTAATTTTCCAAAAAAAAATATTAAACTAAACCAGTAGTCGATGAAACTGAGTTCGTATCAGTTTCATAATAATATCCTTTGCATTGGTTAAAATATCTTACTATAGGTATTTATACATTATTAGCGATGAAATAATTTTGTTATTATTTATTATTTATTTAAATCAAATTCTACGTTTTTCTTAATATATTCTTACCTTTTTCCTACTTTCCATAGAATTTAAAATTTTTATTTTCTGTGATTTTGTTTTTTTTTTTTTAATCATTAAATTTTAAAAAATTACATTCTGAAAAAACTTATTTTTCTTCTAAATGTGTTTTTCTGATGAATTCATGCAATAATTAGCTATAAAAAACAAAAAAATAATTTTGGCCACGTTTTTTGGAAAATCCGCCTGTGTGAGTCGTGCCCTTATTTTTTATGAGCACAACTCTATATTATGTCGGAAATATATGTTGACTGCCTGTGATCTTATTAACTAAATTCAATGGACAGAAATAAATTCCAAGGAGTGGAGCGCTTTCGAACAATTCCATCAGACATCTCAATTTGCATAGTTTTCTGACTCGGAATTAGGGTTTTTAACCGTTCCCTTTGCTGATTATTTGATTAGATCTACCGAGACTATAAATAGCTGTTGCATATCTAGAAAACACAACCTTCTACCTTGGTCGTTGATTGATAAAAACCATAAAAATACTTCTTTTGGACTTCTCAAAATGCAAAATCAGGAGTAGGTACTTAAATATTTACAAAATACAAAAACATTAATTCGAAATCGATTCGATTTCAAAACCGAGACAACATCAAACATCGAATAGGAATGGTACCGAAAAGATAATCTCGAAACCGTTTTACAAAATAGGTATCGGAAAAATTTGCCAAAAACGCCTTTCAAAGGAATACAGTTGGAAATAGTTGTCCAAAAATCGCACCCTAAAACGCATAAAGGACCTCAGAAGAAATAGCTCCAAAAACTGTTAGGATGCATTCGTTACAATAACATGTGAACGTCCCGTTTAATTTTTCTTCCCAGCAAAAGCTGGTACAGTGCACTTAGCACACGTCCACACAACAGCCGATTGACTGCTCCGTCGCACACTCCGGGCAATAGGGTTAGGGTATACAATGTAGACCCCCGCATTGGCCCAGTTTCACTGGTGCATGGCAGGTGCATTAGGCACACGCCCAAAAAACGATTGACGGTTCCGCCCGCTCTCTTTACAATTAGCTGTTCAAGGTACACCCTCGCACTAGTCGAATGTTGATGGTGACAAAAGATGGCTTGGCCAGCCGATGATTTCCGCATTCGTGATAGAATTCAGACACGCCTGATGTCTTGGATGCTGTGAGACCACCAGTGAGATCTCAAACAATCGAGCAAATCTCAGAGTTGATTGAACAGTACCAACCATACCATTGAATTTGATCCTCAAGTAGCTGACTACTGAAATTTTTGGTGACAGTAAGCCTGAGGATAACTAGCAAATTGCCGATTTCGCCGTAAGGAGGACCTGAAGAACGCTGTCGTAAGACGGACCGCCGCGACTATCGCAAGGCGGACATGCAACCGGCGGGGTTTGTTTTAAAACGAGTCTATAGGCAAGGTTCCTCCATTGGTCATTTGTGACCAAATTTGGTCATTATTTTTTCTCTTGGTCACATATTGTCATTTTTTATTACATTTGGCCATTTTTTAACGAAATAAAAAAAAAACGGTCGATTTTAATATTTCTTTTCACCTATTGTTCTGTGTTTACAAATATTTCGGACTTATCATTTATGACTACAGTTGGTAATTTTTACTTCTAATTTAGGATACAAACTTTATCTTCAAGTGGCAATCGTGCCTAGGGTACCTACCAACAGTTTGCAACCATACACGCCCCGCCTCCCTACCGGAACCACAACCAAGGACCTTGTCGGTGAAGATAAGACCTAGTTTTAGACAAAGTAAGTGTAATTGTAAAATTGTTTTATGTAATTGTTAACGTTGAGTTATAAAATTGGTTGAAATTTATTTTGTTAAGGAAAGACTTAAGGAAGAACCTTGGCGATCCGGCTAGCTAACCTCAGCCTCAGACAAAAAGTACATCACAAAAGTTTATTGAACGCTGGTGGAGATCTGATTTTGTTCCAAGGGCACACTCAAAAATTTGTTTTAAAAAAACACAATTGAAATCGCATTTCAAAATCGTTGGTTTATAAAAACCCTATCAAGGATGTTGTTATTCTTATCCCGTTTTTCAAATGGACCAAACATGAAGAAGCTTTAAAATTGATGCGAATTTTGAAGTTTTCATTTTAAGTATTTCTAAGTGTTCTCACGGGCATCTCCGAGCGTTTTCATTTTTATTTTACTTGCATGGGTCAGCAGCGGTAAAATCGATTTCACACTAAGCTCTTTTTTCTGCACAAATTTGTATGCTTGTTTTGATCTTAAATAACCAGATAGCAGATACCTAAATCACAAAGCCGCAAAAGCAAGAGTACTTACAAAAACGAGTTTAATAGTGGATAGCAAATCGTTTAGAAAAGCGGGTCAGACATTTTATTTTGTTTCAAAAAAAAAAAAAAAAAAACCTATTGTCATGTGATTTAAGTTGAGCTTTTGTCAAATTTTATTGACGCGAAAAATAAATGAAAATTCCTTCCTTTCCCCAAACTTAAGTTGGGAACTATTTTGATTCCTAAACTTTTTTGAATCCTTTACGATTTAAGACGACAGTTTACGACTACATCTTCCAGTTACCCATTCGCTCAACTACCTCTCTTACCAGCTATAGTCCTTGCCCTATTTACATATATACACGAAAATATATAGGTACGGCCCTACCTGCGAACCAGATTAATCACACATAAACAATAAATAACAATTTATTTGTCACAAATAGTGAAATCCCAATTACACGTCCGTCTGACGTCAATCAGCAAGTGTTTTCCTTTTAACGGTCCTGTGTTAAGTTTTCCCTTTTACTACTGCCAAAGACAAAATCAATTCCCATTAAGGGACAATAAATCGACTGTCAGTCGACGTCTCAGTTCTATTTTGGAGGATCCTTGTTTGTTTTTGGCTTGGGTGGTATTTTTAGATTCCACTGTCGCTGAGCGTGCGATGAGCTACAACAATCATGTGAGCGCAATCAACATTTTCGTTCGTTATAATTAGGTACGAGTAGTTTTAACCTTATCCTTCGTGCAGGCCAACCAAATAAAGAGGAGACTACTGCATTAAGGCGCAGACTGAATAAAGGCTTTAAGCGCTCAGTCAAAAGTAAACACAAAGAAAAAAGTCACCGCCACGAAGAAAGAAGGACGTGCGACGAGGTGTCATTATGGCCTTAAGATATAATTCGCGTGCTGGCAATAATGACGCTCACGAAGCGCACAGGACTGCTAACAACCGAGAGGTATAAAATCCAAAGTAGTTGGCTTAGCAAGGATATGCGGCACTTATTTTGATTACGACAAAGAGTCCTCAGTGCTTAAGACACACACATAGTTGCTGAGCTAAAAAAAAAGACTATAGAGACGTTCGTTTGAGTGTTGTATGTAATGTATGCGGGGGCAGGGGACGCACGTTCGCATAACATGCTCTGCAGTGCCCCAAAGTGGATGGGATGATGACTTTGTGCCTCCAGTTGTTCGCCCGAGCTCCTTTTTTATTTTATTGCAAAATAAAACAGCGAATTAGTTGCTGTAGTGGAAAACTGATGTGGTGGCGGTTTTCTTGAGATCACAGCCCGTATTTACACGACGCTTTGTTTTTCTCTTCACCTGAGCGGAGCTTTACTTGTCAGCTTTTGTGACGAAGTTATTTGTTCTAAGGAATTTTATCGGTTGACATGTTCTCTGAATAATATCTTAACCAACTGTTACATGATTGCAAGATTTATTTTCGCAAAAGTAAATTTATTTACTTGTTAATTCGTAATAAGCACACAAGTACTTTTACCGATAACAACTTCGGTCTCGTTGTTTTGTCAGCAATACGTCTGTTTGTAAATATACTCAGGTTGGGTTTTGAGATTTCGCATTCCAAGAATAAACCGAAATTTGTTTTTTTCTTTATTCCCGGTACTTCCCAATGTGTAATGTTTTCACAACAGTTGAACAACAGTTCAACAATAGCTTGTTTTCGTTAGTTGTTTTTTTTTTTAATTTGAGGAAAATACGTACCAAGATTACAAGTCGGTATTTTTGTGTGGCAACAGGGTCAATGTCACATTTCCAATCCCCCTTTCCAGAAACCAAATTAGTCACGCTGGCTGATTGATACTTCGTGTTCACATTATTCATATCTTTGCAGTCTGACATGAAGTCAAGTGATTTTGGTTTGTTTGCTTTTGAAAGTAGATGCCATTGATCAATCAGAGGCACTGCGCAAATCGTGAATAATTAAATTTGGCACTTATTTGAAGAGTAAGAGAAGAAAGCTGACACGTTGGCTACCGATGTTGAAGATCCCTTTCAGAAGGCGTACTAAAAGGATCATCTGTCACATCTGTGTACCAAAAAGCGTAACGTATACAGTGCTGCTTAAAGCTCAAAATCGTTAGATAGTTGCCAAGCAAGAGCGCCTTTTGGAATCCTCAAGTTGGAGACATTCGATCAATCTAGTTGCCTTACCGACATTCAAAAACAAAAAAAAAAAAAAAAAAAAACCCAATGTTCGCATTTCATACCCCTTAAGTAGGTACCCCGGAAGAAGATTTCGTTCGCTGGCGAGCTCATCTGAAAATTCCAAGCGATACATGTGTCGTGTGTAGTTATTAAAGTCGCATTGTGGTGAATGTCGATCGAAGAATGGCTGGTGGTTGGCATAATCCAAAACCAAACGGACGAAAAAATTGTGAGCATCTAGAGGAAGTTTATAAGAATTAGAAGACGAAATGCAAATTTCCATTTTCGGTACTGGTAGTACAAAAGAACTTGTGAAATATGGGTCACAGTATCTCTCAAGTATTTTAAATATTAAACCGTCATAGTATTTTATTTTGAGAATCAAAACCCTTGGCGCCCACTTTTTCAAAAATTATTCACATAGCGACTTTTGCAGTTTAAGTAAGTTTTTAATTTTTATCGAACGAAAAAGAATGCAAAAATATCTATTTTGTATCAAATAATTATTAAAAAGTTATTTTTTACAGCTGCCCGCGCCCTCTCTTAAAAGGCTAAGAATTTTCATTGTAAGGGTTAACTATTTGGCAGCACCGGAAGTCAATGTCATAATTTGTGGAGACTTTTTCTGTCTCTATTTTACTTTTCGCAATTTCTACTCATACTTGACTTGATCCCGTTGTCATTTCCAACTGTTGCTAGTAAGCGGTGGCAGAAAGTATATAAGAAGGTAAAAGAAAAATTACTTTGTGGTCGGTTCGAGTGATTATGACGTTCGATCATTCGTTTTTTTTTTTTTTTGTTGGTTCTTTGAGAGCTTACTTTGTTCTTGCCGTGTGCGGTGGGAGGTTGCTGTCGTTTTGGTTTATGTAGTTATAAAACCTTTGTACGTAATTAATGTTCGATTTGGCTTAGATCAGATTTTGATCTGAGATTTCAGATTTCTGCTGCCAAATTGAACATGAAATCTGAATTTTATTGGTTCTTGTGTATCTATTAGTTGGTAGAAAACAAAAATTGTTTCACTTGCACTGGAAATCCATTACAATTGAATTTCACACATTTATAATAATGCATTTCGGAATAATTTTAATATAAAAACTCGATCCCATTCGCGTAAAATGAATAATTCAGCTAAAGAAGCAATCCTTCCAACGATAAACAATTCGTAACCGCCAGCTGTGTGTCACATAAATTGGTATTAGTGAAAGTATGTGTAAATCTCAGAAAAAATTTTGAAAATGATCTAACTATTTTGAGATAAAAAAAAGATAGTTTCTTTTGGAAAATCGAACAGGAAAATCAATATCTTGATAAAAAAAAGATTTTTTCCTAAAAAGATTGACCTGTTTGCCAAATCGAAAACGACATAAATTTCACTATTCCTTATATTGAAAATATGTTGCTTTTTTTCTCGAATATAAAATCAGCCCTAAGCGTTGATATTTTTTTTTGTTTTAGTGGTGATAAATTAATGTGGACGTGCGTCGGCCAGGGCGCAACAAAATAATAATATTTATATTACATATTTTCGTAATGAACACATTTGTGTTTTTTTTTTTATCTATATATATAAAAATTGAGCCTTAGAATTGTGTTCGTTTGTCGCTGATTCATGTCTGAAGGCATTTACCGATTTTAACCAAACTTTCAAACATTCTTGGTATTGGGTTATACATGGCCTAGTGGGTACAGCTATTTACAAAAAGGACTGACTCGGGAACGGATCGGTCGATTTTTACGATTATGGGTTTGGTGCATTCGTTTTGGCCCAGGACATATGAAACTTTAGGTGGTGAAAACAGAACTTTAACTGATATAAATTGGGATAGAAGTTTGTATGGAGAAGCGCACTTTGAAAACAATTTACTGCATAGAAAAACGGTAGTGTCACTTATAATACAACAAAAACTATTTAAAATTAAAATTTTGTATTTCTTTGGATGTTTCGGGCTTACCACTACACAATTAAAAATTTTGAGTCCCCTCAGCTATAATTTTGTTGCGCAACCTCAGTGCACCGAAACTTTCTATCGGATCGCGTTTGATTTGATTGTGAAGAATCTTAAAGCAAATTTCAAGCAAGCGACGCTTTTGAGGGGAACATTTAGAGGCAAACACTTGCATTCAGCGTCCTCAATTTCCTATGCGTCTAAATTTCGATATGACAATTAATAAGTTGCAAGGACAATTGCTTCATATTTGTGGAATCAATCTTATACTCTCATGTTTCCAACATGGTCAATTGTGTGCGGTATGCTCACGTGCGTGTCGTGTACCATTCCACAATGCACTTTGGTGAACAAGTTATGAACGTTGGCCGAGACGTCAATCATTGCGGTTTGATTGAAACACGTCCTCATTGCTTCAGTTTTTTTTCTATTGTAAAGTAAAAATGTTGAATAAAGAATTTGAATTGACCAAATTACATAAAGTAACATGTAGCATACTCTGAATTATTAGTTTCATTAAATTAACGAATTTGGGCGGAACGAAGTTCGCCGGGTTAGATTTTGTTATAAAATGTCTCTGGCGATCTGTTTTCTTTGCTATATTAGTATTTTATGCGGAGGCCTGCTTTTTTAGCTGGGATCCCTTTTTATTTACCTTTTTTAGAACTTTCAGCAGCAACCCTCCCCCGATTACAATGACCAGAGCGCAACTGACAAAACTAATGTATTTGCGACGACTATATGAAATTCTTATTTTAGGGTCTCAATATCGTGTGCCTTACTGACACAGCCTGCTCTATTTGTCCCAAAACTAAAAACTGGCATAAACGAATGGCTTCGAGAAGCTAAGCCCGGGGTCATTTAGATACTTAAAATCTAGTAAAATTGGTGTCCAATTTTTGGTTTTACTCGAGATCACAACGAATTTCCCGAAAAAACCCTTATACAAATTATCAAGTAGAACTGACACGTAAAAATCCTTTTCACACCAACCGAAGTACGTGCTTGTTGGATTCCGCAATCCTCATCCTTAGCAGGGAAAAGTTCTGTCTGTGCAATTCCTGATTAGTTTCATCGCTCAGCAAAGTTCAACTCCAGCGTGGATATCGCCCTACCATGACCCAACCAGTTTCATTACTATTACCAAACTTATTAGTCATAGCGAATTCGCTGCAGAGAACATGACGACAAAGGAAAAATAAAAGTTTGAATGCAAAAAAAAGAGAGAAAACATTGAATCGACAGAAAAAACTGCATTAATGCTCTATTTTCAGGAATAGCAAACTGCATGCACCCCCAGATTGGTCGATTATTATAGAAATAGTCAGCTCCTAGTACAGCGCACCTATATCTATCCGGCTGCTACCATCTGCTGCCACCTTCTATCTCGCCCTGTGGCAGCGGTTAATGTGGTGGCAGTGGTTTATCATTGTCGTCAGCATGGTTATTCCACAATCCACAGAGAGACCTCTGCCGTTATGAATATGTTTTCGGTGGAATCCATAGTAAGGGTTATGGCTTTTTTGCTGGTATTTCCCATTTCTTTGTTATTGAATAACATTCTTCCGTTTGCGATTTTTGTTTTTGTTTGTCTGGTTTTCCTTTTCGGGGTTAACCACCAGAGTGCAGCACGGTGTACAACATGTACAATAAGGGAGAGAAATTTCGAAAAGACAACCACCACGACGAAGACATACGACAACTGCGAGCAAAGGACAACGACGACGACGACGACGGCAATTATACAAGAACCGTGAACGATGGCATTCTAATTGAAAGGGCGCGGATTTACGGTCGGGTTCGGTTAGCCGGGTTTTTCTGCAATTTATCCGAAAAATTTAATCGTACTCGTCTTAAAGGCGACTGCCGAAGAAATTACCTCTGCGGTTCAAAGTTCGCCCGAAATTGATCAAACACCGGCTATTGTCGAAAAGTTCAACTTTGAAACAAAACGGGAGGGTGTCGGTGAATAGTTTAAAAATCAGGTTAAGCGGTTTCGTATTTTGTATTTTGTGGCGCTTTTCAACGGCTTGTACACGAGAGATAATGGTGCCACTCGACTTATCTTGTGCGGAAAAGTGATTCACGTGGAAAACTATCTGCCAAAAGACCGGCTACCACCTTCAATGGTGATTTGTGAGCGGTTTCCCACAGCAAAGTGTCGATTTGTTTGAGCTTCGTTTTACTTCTCTGCAACTGGGGTTGGTCGCAGTTCAACACTATAATGGATGCTGAGCTTTCACTGGAGGATTTTCAAACTGGTGAGTGTAGGGCTGAAGTGGCTGAAAGAGGTCTCAATTTGAAAACGAACCTAAGAGGGGCGCACTAGGGTTTTTTATTTTGTTTTTCTTGAACTAGAAAAATGTGTATAAATCACTGTTCGTGGTGCTCGTACGATTGGAGAAATTTTGCGGAGCGAAATTCCCCCACACGGGATTTCCTTTTATTTTCTCCAAAGGAAGTGCATTGTTATTCGGTTGTGAAGATTTATGTGAAAAGTGGGCACGCTTTTAAGGAATCAAGGAGTTTTTAATTTTCATACTGACCGAGTGCAAATATATCTTATTGAAAGAAAGTGGGTGTAGCTTTTGGTCTCTGTTTGTGTTGACGAGAAGTGCTATATTGAAGGTTGAAATTTGCTGATATTTGTAACGCTAGGGACGGAAAGACTCGCTTAGCCAAGTGGTACGGATTCATTAAACAGGGCTGTGGTTTCGACTATTGCATTGTGAAAAGTTTTGATAGGGGACGGCCGGAAATACTTGTTCAGTCAGCACATTCGCGACGTTTCATAATACATTTCCAAATTATATCGACGAACAAATTTTCGTTAAGAAAGGTTGACTTTATCTGTGCGTACACCTTTTTTTTAAATGATTTTTAAGGCCACAGTTAACTCTGACACGGTTGTCTACAAAAATTGTCCAAAAATTCCAAATGTGACCACAGTATGTTGGACTACTGAGAGAGTCTGAGGATCGATCCCTGGAATTAAAATAATTTTATGTTAAGGTTGTTTTTCCACTGTGCCACCTTCGAGAACCTCTGTCAAAAATATAAGAGTATGACTGATATGAAAATCTTCCCAATTAAAAAAACTGTATCCAGTTGCGCAGTCCAAGACGACTGAGCATGATTTTGATATTGAGTCCCAAACAAGGCGAAGGATCTCTGTACTCTTGAATACTCTGCACGGCCATCTTAGACACCTGTTTTTAACTTTCGCGATTACATAGTAAGAGAATGATATTGTATTTGTACAAAATTTGGAACTCGAGATGTTAATCAATTCTGACATTACGATGATAGAGAAACTCAAAAAAGTGGGTTGAAAAATTCTGTCCGCTTGTCTGTTCTTCCGTATCCTCCTAAGGCCTGCAGCCTAAAACGGCTGTCCGGATTTGGTTCAGATTTGGAGCTTGATTTATTCGAAAGCGCCTCTAACGATTTCAAGCAGAATTGATACTTGAGCTTATGTAGATGAGGTTAGCATGACTGCTTACTCAGTTTTTAAATGAAAATTCGAATAACGGTACTTTTGAAATATGGTCTTATCCCATTTTAAAGTAAACTCTGTTTTTCTATACACAGATTATCGTTTAATGGATTTTGGAAAATAAGTAATTTTCCCAAAAATTTGGTTTTCTTTAGTTTACTTGAAAACGGTAAAAACGATTTTGCTCAAAGTGCATACTTTGAGTAAGATTGATGTTTACAATATTATTGCGTCTTTTATTTTCAACTCGGACAAGTGAAAACACCAATTTTTAAAACAGCGAATATCTCGAAAACCCCGTTTTCGAATTGAATAAAACTTTAAAAACAAATTAATGCTTACATCCCGAATAATATCTTTTACTCAGTTTTCAGCTAAGAATAGAAGCAATAGTAATTATCAAACTAAAAGTTGCAAAAATTTGTTACTGTTTTGTCTGCCTAATTTTACGAAAACTGCTCTAAGGATTTTGATCAAAATGCATATTTAGGACAGTAAAATAATTCTTATTAAGAACTCATACTTTGTTTTTCTCAAAAAAATTCGAATAAATCGGTTTTTAATTAAATTAGTCAAAAATTACTACCCAAATCTCAATCTAAACAATAAAAAGTTGGTACAACAGGTCCATAGGGACCCCAGGCCCAGCTTCTCACAACCATTCGTTTTGGGTGAGTTTTTAATTTGTGGAACGAATGGAAGGGGTCTACAATTTCATGCAATTGAGAAGCTCTTTCAAGACAGGTATACTCTCGGATGTTTGTCAGACGTTCGATAGAGGTTGGAATTGGAATTTTGGGTTTTTGAGGGATTCGAACCTCGAACCCCTCGTAGCAGTCCAACACACTAACCACTGTGCCTACAAATCCGAATCTGTCTTCGTATATTTTTGAATAGCTCAATACCGCACTGCCAATAAAAAAGCAATACGAACTAGAAAAACTTCTGTTTAGCAAAGATTTCCGACTTCTTTTTTTTTTCAACCATGTTAAACATGCATCTTCGAATAATTCGAGCCACTTGGGGCTAACACAATCAGAAATGCCCACTTCAGTTGAACTCCACACATCAATCGGCATATTCAGTTTATAACCATTAATGCGGATTAAAAGACAAATCCCTGAATTCTTAAATAATACACTGGCGATCACTAGGATGAGGCGATACATTTTGCAATCGATTTTGACTCTTTATACCTGTTGGACATTTTGTACCCGGCAACTTTTTGTTCATAAAATTCAAGGGCAAATAAGAAACGAAGGTTGGAATTTTGCAAGACCAAACAATGAACTACTTCAAAAGCGTATATTAAAAGATTCGCCACTAGGATGAGTCCATTGCGAATACTTCGTTGCAGAAGTTCACATCGGCGATTTTTTTTTAAGGTTTTGTTAAGAGTATTTAAAAAAGCGTTGAAACGAACAGTTTTTATTTAGTTTAAACAAAAATTGGTTCCGGAAAGACTTTGACAGCGACAGAAAACAGGAAAAATTGATTCCTTCAAGGAGTTAGGATTCTCAGGCCGAGAAATTACAAGAACGCTAAATAGAAGTAAGACTGTTGTAAACAGTTATCTTGCTGATTTACAACGCTTTGGGAAGCAACAACATTGCGAGAAAAGCGGTTAATTCTACGGCTTGCCTCAAATTCTACTCTACCAGCGACTAAAATTAGAGCCAACAGCGGAGTATCAGCCAGCGTAGCAACGGTCCGAAGGATAATACGAAAAGTGGTACTACACAGAAAAAAAAAACTGTTTTGAGGCAAGTACACAAGGAGCATCGAATGAATTTTGAACCTAACCGAACCTTTTGTCAGCTTTTTCTTTGGGTTGAAGCAATTGAAAGATGCTGGCTAGTGATGCGAAAATTGGGAACCTCACTCCTAATTTCAGTACACTACCACTGCTCCGAACTAGCAGCTGACACCATATAACTGGATTTACCCTCACTCAAACTGAAACTATTTTTGAATCTAAAATGGTTGATGGCTGGGCGATTGCCTAACGGTTTTAGCGGTTAGTTGTGAAAGAAGCCGTTCAACGACTAGAGAAACCAGTTCGGAAATGGTTTCTTTTAGTATTTTGTTCACAGCAGTTCTGAAATATTTAAGTTTCTTTAAAATAGACTTCGGCTTCTAAATTCTCCATCCTGAAAACTGAATTGAGTGGCTCACCTATCTGGATCACTCGTAAGTCGTAACATATGCATCACTCCCAATCAAAACACCTATCTCACGTATCTCATGGGATCCTTTACTCCTTAACTGACAGAGCTCACAGGAGAACAAAAAATCCAAACAGCGAAGTAATTTCCCCAAATGCCAACAGGGGAATAATGATTTTTTCCATTTCCTGAAAATTATTCTATATCCACCCACTACTTTCCTACATCCTTCCATTTTTAAGCTTACAGGCCTCTCCTAGTATTAAGCCATGAATGCTAATATTCTCGCCTCGCAATAGAGCACTTTGCTGCAAAAAGCAAACGACAGAAAAAAAAAAAAAATAAACTCGAAGCTGGAGTAACAACATCAAGGCGCACCTGGTGAAAGGTACTTTGTCCGCCATTGTGTCCTCCGAGAGAAAAAAAAAAAACCCGAGACAGAAAAGACAGCGCTAAACCAGTGCGCGGGTTGAAAAATTATCTCATGGTCGTGAAACGCAAATCCACCAGCCATCCCCGTCGGTAAAAAAAAACTTCACAACCGAACAAAGAACAAAAAAAAAAAAAACCATCTCGGTAACAAAAAGAAAACTCTTAGCTAGAAAAATTTAAATTTTCTACCCGTACGAGAGAAAGGTGCGAAAATAAAACGAGAAAATTATTTAAATATTCACGTCAAAGCAATGAGCGTGAAAAGACGACAAAGAGCCGGTAGGTGGTTCTTTCGTGAGTCCCCGTCCCTGTAGATGTATAGACAGGCGTAAAGAGAATTTTTGATTAAATTTTTAAATTCTTTTCATAACGACTGCTGGTGAAGGTTAATTGCGTGGTTTTATGCGACCTGTGGTCGTAAACACTAATTTAATTTCGATATATAGAAGGGCGCCATGATGGAGCGTGGTATCATCGGATTCCCCCTGTTAAAGTGTACCTTGTATAAAACCACTAATAATCATCAAGTTAGGATTTAAAAAAAAATAAAAGAGAACTAAAAAACTTCCTCCTCGGGGAAAGGATAAACAAGTTTGAAAGTTTTATAAGTTGTCAACAGTAGTACCATCTGTATACAAGCAGAGAGTCAACTTGTTTACGACTGAAAGGATACTGGACAAGGTGTTAAGAGGCGAGGCTGAAGACGAAGCGGCAGCAAGTTCAGTTCAGACTGCTGACACAATTTATACAAGCTGCGGTGGGCTAAGAGCTCTTTTGAGAGTCAAATATTTGCACTGTTGTCGGGAATAAGCAGGTTGTTATCCAAATTGGATTCGGGGCGAGTTTATGCAAGTGACACTTTGGCTAGCATTGAATAACAATGAGTGGGGAACTAAGCGATTTGTTGCGCTGGTTAGTTTTTTTTTTTTCTGTAAATAACTTATCTTGTTATTGTAAGCAACTCCTTTTCAAGTAATCTGGGTACGATGTTCCTTTAAATTTAAGTTGGCCGACGCAAGATTTGATACCTTTCGAATTCTGTTAGTGGTTGTTATTACTTTTGATTCAGTTTTGAAAGTTTCCTTCAGAGCTTGACTTTTCGCAGCACTTACGAGTTTTCCACTCTAGAAACAAAGAAAAACCAGCGTTGTAAGAGTGGATTCGATCAGATCGCGTAAGATTAAAAGTACTTGAAAGTAAATGCAAGCGATGTCGTCAGCTTTAGCTTTAATTTGGAAGTAGTTTTTCTCCAAAGTGATCAGTATTTCGTTCACTGTTCCTAACCATAATTGAAGAGTTAATACTCCACCCTGAGGAGCACCATGGTTATGAGACTTACAAGGATGCCAGAGGCTTGAGTGAATTATGTAGCGATTTTAGGGCTACCTAGAAGAAATTACCTTTCTTGTGCAAACCGTCTTTAATATCTATTACATCATTAAGCCTAGTATGCAGCTTTTTCGGAACGGAAAATCCCATATAAAAGTGACCAACGAAATCAGGAACAGCAGCAGTAGATACTCTGCTGCTGCGAAATGATGGCGAAAAGTGGGTAATTGTAGTAGATTACTTGTTGCTTGTTACAATTCTCCGCTCTCTTTTCGCACACATTTATTGTCTCTGACATTAATTGCTTGCGCAAATTTGACACTTGTACTTAGTGTGTTGCCACCTTTTATAAGACGTATCGAGCCAAAAACAGCCAAACTCAAATATGACGGTCATAAATGGTATTGTGATTGTTTTTAAAGACGACATTATTAATTAAAAAAAAGTGACTTCTATAGTTCCCATTTTCCAAAGTTACCAAAGAAATAAACATTTTGCTGGAAGGGGGTGTACCTGCAGTCTTGGACAGCCTGTTTCAATATTCATGCATATCTTGTGAGATGACTTTACTGCTCAGATGTTAGAGTCTGTTCAAAAACTGTATGAAAATGGAGTTGGCACATTCGCAATTAACTTTTTAGCAAGTTTTAGTTATACGTAAAGAGTGGTTTCACAATAGAAGTATGTGCTTTTTATAAATTCCTAAGGACCCTAAAATTGCTAAAAAGTGAATGACCTAAATTCTGATAAATCCCAAATGTCAATTTTAAGGAGCCAGTGAAAAGTTCGAGTAGCCAAATCAGATATAAAAAGCCAGTGCTAGCACTGCTACTTGCACCTGATGGAACCCTGCACAAATTATTTTCCGCTGCCTTTTCTCAGACGTTTCCTTGTCCACAGGAAAATTTCGTTCCGAAACAGCTGCTTACTAGACTTAATTAAGTGGACATTTCCATTTAGACTATTGGCAAATTTAAAATCATTTAGTAAGAGTTAATGGACTTGACGCCTTGTATTGTTCCCAATATAACCATTAATTTTGTCTGTTTTTTTGCTCATCTCCTTGTCCTTATACTTACTAATAGTAGTAACTCGAAAATTATTATTCCCGAAACGTATCGCCCCACTTAACTACGAAATATAAACAAATGACGCAAATTGCAATGCAAAAGATATATGTTCGCATTTCAGTTTGAAAACATCTTTTTCATCAACCGAATTAAAATGTTTATAGTACATATAATTCAAAAACCATAAACAAACGGTGCCGTGAAATAAGGCCAAGCGAAATAAGGCCAAATCTGAAAATTTGGCCTTTTTTCACTTTACAAAAGTGAAATAAGGCCATATTTCAACAGTTGGCCTTATTTCACTCCGACAAAGTGCAATAATGCCAACAAAATTTGAGTAATAAGACCAAACTTACACCCACCCCGTAATCCAACAATAAACCCAAGCAGGGGGGTTGCAGGGGGGCAGCATGCCCCCCCATACAGATTTCATAGTTTGAAAGCGCAATAACACCAATTTGGCGTTATTGCACTTTGTCGGAGTGAAATAAGGCCAACTGTTGAAATATGGCCTTATTTCACTTTTGTAAAGTGAAAAAAGGCCAAATTTTCAGATTTGGCCTTATTTCGCTTGGCCTTATTTCACGGCACCAAACAAACCACTTGCCCCACACATTTTCCGGCAAAAAAAAAAATTAATACTTACGTCTCTTTAATAAAATAAATATAAATATGAAAAATATGTTTTTCCCATCGTAATTAATTTGTTTTCCTATTTAATCTGTTCCCACTGAGATGTACATCATTCGCAAGTGGATGTGTTTAAATTTTTAAATAAAATTGAAGAAACATTTAAGGTAATTCGCATGAAACCACCCACCTGTACCCGTGTAAACAAACAAGTGATGCCAAGCATAAATGATGAAATATTTTTTCATGTTCTTCCTATGAACTAACGGAATTAATTAAAGTTTTCTTTTTGCGTTTGTGGTTAAAATACAAAACCGTGGCAGTGAAAATGTTTACAATAATTTTTTAAATAAAAATAAGCATGTTTATGTTTTCTTTTACAAAACCTGATTGATAACGACAGATGTTGATGTGGTATTTGTTATTTTGTTAGATATATATCATATACGTGTTCTTTTTGATGAGAATTAATTGCAAAATTTTCAGAAAAATGTTCGTATGATGTTTCAGTAAAAAAAAATCCTAAATAAATTTGATTTGAAGGAACATTTCATTGGACCACTAGTTGATACACATTTGAGTGTTAAAAGCCAGAAGAAATTTATTCGTTTATGATTGATTGCCTTGCCGGGCACGAGGATTTTGTTCGAGTAAAATTGAGATTTTGACAAACAATCCGATTAGGTTTAACCCCCGAACAAATTAAACACAAATTTGCTGATAAATAAGTGATTTATTTGCCTTCTTTTCTAGTGACTCAGTTGGGGCTGTCTGTTATGATTGTTTTTTGTTTATTAAGTTTTTAAGGTAACGTTGCATTATTTTTACTAAATGGTTATTTTGAAAATTGTAGCTAGAGTATGGAGCCCATTGCTAGTTGGTCCTACGTTCATCGTGTACATCTAAATTTCTTTGATGTATGTAATCTGTATCCACTGCATTTATGTAAAACAGTTCCATGACCGTCATGGCTTTGAGGGTGAATTTCACTAGTGATTTAAACGCGCATAAAGAAGCATTTGTTTTGGATATGACCAATTCTGCCCAGAAGTCATTTGTATAACCCTGATACTTTACACGCAGCTGGAGAAGTAAAATTATATTATTATATATCCTGACACCCTTTTTTGAGAGGGTAAAATATTTAAACTGTATATTTAAGGCAATAACTAAATAAGCGGTGTTGTGCAATTTTACACGTTTATGGAGAATAGAGAGAGTTTGCACACATATTTAAGGAAATTTTGATTCAAACGTAATACTGCATTTTATGGATTTAATTAAAATTTAGTACCTAAGGATACCTTAATTGATAACAATGAAAGACGTAGCTCATGGTTATTCAAACAAATTTTGGTCTTTTGCATAAAAAATGTATCGTATAGAAAAACAAAAATTAACAGATATGTACATACATATTTATAACGCACAGTTAAAAACACAGCGCATATTTAACTCTGGCGATATGTGAACAGGATCTCTAAGTACAAAACTCAACATGAATTATACAAAATATGTCTGTAAAAATGATCCCATCCCTACGCAAAAAAATCATGAGTACATTTCTATTTGATGTCATATTTGCCTACAACTTTTAACTAAATTTCATTGTGCTTCATCATATTTGTTATCAAGGATTAGTTTAGCACAAAAAGTAGTTAAATTTATAAAACCTTTGGGTAGGTTGTGCACACCACTCCAAACACCTGTAAAATAAATCTCAACAAATTTCTATTGTTTTGTTTTCCAGTATCTTGACAGCTTGGGGAAATCTTTCCGAAATTCACATGAAATTAAAAGCTACTAGAGAATACTTTTTCGCATGGAGTTAGAGAACTCCATTATTTTCCAGATGCGATAAACGGCGGAATGTTTTGTTCGAAAGTTTTCGAGGCGAAAATTTATAGCATGAGTTACAGAACATGGGCACTGATGGTTAGAGATATATTTACATAGATATACAATGTAAGAACTCTCGAGATTTATTTTTGAGTTTTCCTTAGCAGTTATAAACTGAATATCCCGATGGACGTGTGTGGGATTTTCTGATTGTATAAGCCCCAAGTGGTTGCATTTATTTTAAGGTGAAATGAAGTGGGTAATATTTTCTAAAAAAAAGTTATTGCATTTTAAATAGAAGCGCAGTTTTGAGTTTTACAAAAAAAAAAAAAAATATATGAATACGCTTCTAGGTACTAATTTTTGAAAAATAACAAAAAAAAAAAAAAAACATTTATTCTAATTGTTTTGAGGAAAGTTTGGGAGAACTTATTTGGAGTACTTATACCTTTAGTATGTATTTCGATCAACATTGTTAGAGCGGTTTTTGTAAAATCATGCAGACAAAACAGTAGCAAGCATTGTTGTTATATCGTGGGATTTATCCCTTTTTGTGGGATCTTCGTTGTCTAAAAAGCCTTCCGTGGGATAAAGGGAAACAGCACGAAATCGTGGGATTTTTAGGAATCTTACAAAAAACATTCCAACTATACGTTTTAGCAGCAATTTCATCAAAACATCTACTTTTTACAACAAAAAAGTGTCCATAAAAAATGTGCTTATCTTTTATGAAAATGTTCTAGTACCAACAAAAATAGTTATAGTAACGTTAACAATATTCGATTTTAAAACTTAAGGTTAATTTAGTATGCATTTTTTCTGTGTAATACAAATTTTACTTTAAAAATTCGAATTTTTCGCATAAAGTGTAGAGACATTTTTAAGGGAATTGAAGTAGGTACTGTGAAATGGGAAATATTGTGAAAAATTACTTCACTTCGTGGGATAAATGAAGAGAAAGTCCTAACAACACTGTATTACCCGCACTTCTCAGCACACTTTGCGAACTCGACCGAGCGCCCGTAACCGTCGATATGGAATGAATATATATACTCTATCCACCACTTCACCCAGTCGAGCTGCATCCTGCATGTGCAGGACCTATTCTAAATAATACCTGAGCGGCCAGGATTACACCACTCCTTATGGGAAGAACGTAAAGTTGTTCCCACTGTTGGTTAACAACTGGTAGCAAGTATTGCAGTTCTTAGTTCTTCCATAAATACTATTTCCTAACTACTAATGTGAAAGCTGAGTAAGCATTGTCTGGTTTTTAAAGTTTTATCGAAATCGGGAATATGGTTTTCGAGATATGAGCAGTTTTTTTTATTTAGCGTTTTCGTTGATTCGAATCGAAAAATAAGGACGCAATAAATTTGAATAACATCAATTTCACTCTAAGTATGCATTTTGGTCACAATCGTTATTTCAGTTTTCAGATAAATTAAAGAAAACTTAATGGTTTTAAAAAAATGCCTTTTTCAAAAAACCATTGCATGACAATATAGAGAAAAACTGAATTTGCTATTTAGTTAGAAATTACCATATTACCTTGGAAATTAATTTTTGTTACATTCGTATGGTTTTCGAAACACAAATTTTGAAACTACCGGTATTCGTTTTTGAACAAATCAAACATTAACATTGCGCAAAAAAAAATAGGAACTCTAGGAACACAAACTCCAAATCCGAAGGAAACTTTGAAATGCCGATGACTATTCTAACTATTTTAATTTTATTTTTCTTGTTAAGTGGTGACCAGGTATTTAATAAATTGAAGTAGTTGTAATTAGAGCTTACTGGTCTACGTTTTCCGAATCAAAATAGAAATAAAACTATTTTATTCATTTCCCGACGTTAAGTTGATGTTTTTTCAACTTCCTCTGGGGATTTTTTCACTTTTATTGGGTTTTACATTGGTCGAGTGGTTTTGACCATTTTTTTAAATAAATAAACACAAATAATATACGTGTAACATAAACACTATACTATAAATAAATAAACAAAATTACTAGACAAGAATTTTATAAACTAGTATCACAGAGATTTTATTGCCACACTGTAGTTAGACTTGATGTTGTGTTTGTCCTCTTTCGTGTCCTCTTTTCCTTGCAATGCTGTCAAATTTGCCGGTTGGGTTATGAGGTCTCTCCACTTTGCTTTGTTTTAATAAATATTTTATCTCGGACGGCATTTCATTTTACAATAAACAATTTACTTCTGTGGTGATCGATCACAATGGTCCTTTTCACACAAATCTCCATAAAAGTTTATTCTCCGATTTGCGAATAAATACTTTTGCATCAGTCAGTAAAATTGTACATAACCTCCTTACCACAACACTGTACTATTAAAAAGAAACCCACATCAAAAACCTGATACAAACTCATCTCAATGCCACTCGTTTCATGTGAAAGACTCACAAAAGGATTATAATTCAATTATAACCACAAATTTGCCAGAATCTCATTTCATTTGATTAAATTATGCCGCTCGTAACCTACTTCAAGTCAGCAGTCCCCTTAGAACCAAATCAACTCAATTCTTGAAAAAAAGAAAGAAGAAAAAAAAAACGAAAACAACAAATCCCCTATAGAAACAATATGCGGCTTTGACTGGTTACCAAGTGGAACCCTTCTATCGGTATTTAACCATCCTAACAACCTCATTCGATGAAATTAAACAAAAATAAATAAATTCCTTGCAACCGGTGTTGGGGAAACGGATCCCCAAAAAATCCACCCCACAGACACACACAGCGTAACTTCTAATTCGATACTCAGAGCAAATTACACGTCTGGTTGTTTGTAACCTCACTTTTTGTCATGGCAAAGCATACGATACCTACTCTTGAGTTATTGGCGCAGTTCGAAACCAACGAAAATAATCGAAAAACCCACGAAATTTCATTCGAATTTTTGGTAGACTTTTCGATGGCATCAACAACTGCCACTGCCATCGCTAAATCAGTCAACAAATGAAACTTTTCAAAGTCAAACGGGTTTTTCAAGTGCGCGATTTCGGGCTTCCGACAAGATTATCTAATTAAAATCGTAGAAAATATGAGCGAATCAAGTTGTGGGTGGGAAAAGTTTTTGTAATTCGGAAAAGTTTCGCGTCACACACAAATGAATCTCTCGCCAGATGATGAAATTGTCAAACAATCGAACGAGGGTAGGTAGTATGGGTAAAAGTCAAAATGGTGGCGTTGGAAGTTCATTCGATTTTGAATAGCATTTGACGTGCAGGCGAGTTGAAAGTTCGTCATGATGAATTACTATGGAGGCGGATTCACCGGCGGTAGCAGCAGTGTGTTTGGCCTCCAAGGACGAGTACAAGTTCTGCAGGCGCAATTGTTTCCTGTTTGCCCTGTCACGGGACAAGGTAAGTGGTTGAAATTGAATGGGTTTGGAGTTCTAAGCAACACAAGGCAAACGGATTTCTAATATTCTACGAATTGGGAAGTGTTACGCACAAATTTGCAAGCGTCTAATTTTTATCGGCTGATGACGTATGAGTGTGAGAAAACATTTGAGATTGATGTGTGTAAAGAAATTAATTTATCAATTTACACCTATTCCAAAAAGAATCAAATGATTTGGCTATGAATTACACATCTGCCCTTGGGAAGGTCCTTCCATTTGTCACATATAGTTAGATGGTTCTATTAGAAGGTTAAGTTGCTTGTGAATGAAGTTTGCTTCAAAATTTATTCGTAAACCAGTAGAAACAGTTACACGCACGGGTAGGATCTCATACAGAAACCATATCAAATATAAGGTGCTTACTTTTCAAAAATAAAATAAATTTTTGGACGCAGATTGGAAGAGGGTAGATCTGTTAAAATTTTCTCGAAAGTAAGAAGAAAAACAGAGGGTGAAAGGAGCTGCTCAAGCAGAAGTTTTGATTCTGACATATGAAGATAGTTGTCTTAGGAAAATGCGTTAAATTGGAAGTCGAAAAATGAGAGAAGGATTTTGTGGAAAGATTTTTCCCTATAGACCTATTGGCGCACAAATTATCAGAAGCGGTTTTCACATCAAAAACTGAGCTTCCGTACTCTCTTCGACACTGGTATATGAGCTTAAGTTATTCCCAAATTTGTTCTTAAAAATAAATACTTCGCAACTCGTTTAGTCGTCAATAGTATTCTAGGCAATGAATCGCCGATGAACTTAAAAGAAAATCTTCAGCTGGCAGCATTCGCGTTTAAAAGCAAATTAATAAGTAGTATCCTTCTTTTGTGTAAGCCTTATGCCAACAAGCGTTAAACTTTGTCGCACTTTGCATGGTCTTAACTGCACCCAGTAACTACTTACATACTTTTTGAAATGGCAGAGTCAACTGACCATTTTTCCCAAATATGGAAATAATCTCTGTTGTTCTCTGCAGCCCCCACGAACTACGCTTTTGACCTAGGAGCGTGTAGGGACCGATGGATACACTTCTGTAGTTGGGCAGCTTTCCAACAACAATATACCGATCTGATAAGTGTGAGTGCGTAGTTTCTAAATTCATCATTCGCAAATCGGTTAAACATCGTATGTCTTATTCAAAGTGGATATTTCTTGCTGAGAACCTTAGTCAAAGGTATTCTCAGAGTTTTTTTTCCACCTACATCACAAGCTGCAAAGGAACCTCAAATTTTCTTTCTCCTTAGGTTCTAGTTTGTACTTTGCACCCCCATTTACATTCTGTCCTCTTTGCACGTGTCGCTCATTCAATTTCATGCAAATTCAATTGACGCAAACACAAAATAGCTAGTGCACGTTCTTAGCCTGAGACGCACATGCCAGAGTTCGACGACTTACTGCTTTACATGCCTACATTACACTTACGTATCCGTAGACAGCGTACACGTTTGAAAGGCGAAAGTTTCCCGTTTTAGGTTGCCATGTACAGTAGAAAATATCACAAAAGTGATGGCAGTTCTGAGGCTCTTGTTTCTTTTAAATAACTGACTTTCGCGCGTTCAATATGCCTGTCTGCCTACCCCTATTAGATACACGTCTTCTCGGTTTAATAACTTCTGTTACTGACACGACTGTCTGCAGGCAATACGTTTCTGCTTTGCAAAATGGTTGTACGTTTCGAGATTTCAAATTACATACAGCCCTTGCTTGGGTTCAAATGAGGTCTTAAAGTTGGGGTATAGGTGGCACTGATGCAAATATTGAAAGAATATATTTTGCTGTATGAACGCATGAGGGCGTATCCTTTTCCAGTTGATATGGGTTTGCAAACCATGCCTGGCATATTCATGAAATCACAAATAACCACAACAGGACCTACGGATCCCTTAATTATTCAGTAGAGGCGAGCAATTTGTTTGTGCACATCAATCACCACGCTCCTTTCATCAATTGAAACCGGAAATTGATGGTTTGTGTCGATGTGTCTAATCTCTAATGTAATCCAAGACGACTTGATTATGATCACTGAGAGATTATTCCATTCATGCGCTACTGCCTCGTGTGTGTGCTTCTGCCTGCTGGGGCGCCAATGATGCGAGGACTGAAGGAGGTATTGTTTCAATAATAGCTGAATTCTAATCCATATTGAGTAGCACTGTGCGGTGTAAGACAAAGGATATGAGCAGGTGTAAATTGCTCCAAGGGCATAGAGTGAATAGGGAAAAGGAAATTGTATGATTTGATTGGAGATGGCAAAGAAACCCTCATTTCAAGTGCGTAGTTGGCAAAGAAACGTGAACGGGGATGAAACAATTTCGGCTAAAGTCAAAAGTTCTGGTGATGACTCACGGAGTAACTTTGGCAAACTTTTAACGACTCCGCCTTTTTGGGTATTCTTTATGGTTTTAGCTGGCATTTGAAATTTGTTTGGAGTTCGAAATTATCTAAGCAAAACCCACATCTTGGGATTTCGAAATTATCTAAGCAAAACCCACATCTGGGACTTTTTATTTTATTCTCTGACATTGACTTGATGGGTCTAGCCCATGTTTGAGATAAGGAGGTATATTTTGTTGACGTTCGATGTTTTCAATACATAAATCCATAATCCACACGTTATCGTAAATCAGTTGGAGTGAGAGCTTAAAATTAAATCGTCCTGCATATGGACACAAGAGCACCCGTTTACCTACTTACCTACCTTCACATGGAAATGTCCACAGTGACGGTTAAAAACTCAAGAAAATTTAAATAAAATCTAACGAAGCCATAATTTCTTTGGGTCTTTTGCGAGCCTACAGACTCGAGAGACCAGAGAAGTACAAACATCTCTTTCCCATTTGTGGCTTTGCTTATGTTCAATTGGCGCAGTTTATTTCGGAGAATATATAATTTGTTAAAATTTTCGAAGCTAGTCTCTTACACCTTATATAGGGAAAATAAAAATGCTGTTCGCTTTAAGGGCAGTTTCACTGTACTACATGGAGATGTTTTGCCTTTATAGCAGTAAAAGTAATTTTTGAACTTTGGTTCGGAAGACTCCAACGAAATAAAATCTGATGAAACGAAAAAGCGACAGGATGGAGTGAAATAGAGGAACGACTGATTTCGAGTGATTACATGACAATATTTTCGACTGAGCGTGCATTACGATGATGCACATTGCACAGGCCATACTACTCTCTTCAAATTTCTTCACAATTTTACCGATTGCTTGAGTAGTCGGTAGATTATGACGACCATAATCATCACGTAGTGCCCGAAAAGTGGGTACGTTGGAATCACCACTTTTGTAGTAAGTTTTAATCATTTTAACGCGTTGTTCGATTGTTAAGCGATCCATTATTGTAAATGGCAAACATTCAACTAATATTATCACATTTCAAATGACAGATCATTTTGACAGGTGTCAAATGCCAGCGCTACCAACTTGAAACAACGAAATGAATGACCCTGTATTAACCATCGAACGTCTCGCATTACTGCTGTCATTTGAAACTTAAAAGTCGATAGTTAGTACAATTCTTCGTATTTTTTTCAAAATCTATAATAAAGGAAAAGGATGTCGTCCACATTGGACAAATGGTTACCCATCAGATTGCTGTTCAAATTTGTTTGCAGTTTTTAGGACCCGTTTAAAAGTGTTTTGCTAATATTGTGACAGTGACAAAATTAAAGTTGGTAAGAGTACCTAAGGAATACTACAATACAATTGTGTAATCACAAGGCCAATGAATATGCTACGAAGTTATTAAAAAATATTGTTAACTTGAATTTGAATTGAATTTATTTGGCTGTAGCTTGTGTAGTAACAGCAGCCTATTAGGTAGGTACCTATGTCAAAACATATTCAATAGAAATTATAATAAAATGACGCAATGGCTCCATACTACATGGTAAATTGCTTGGGTGGCAAGGATGCATTTGCAAAGCTACCGACATAAAAACTATGAATACGATTTAAAGACAGACCTAAACTGGCTCCACTGCGACCATGGATCCATTGATCTTTTCGTATCTACCAGTTGCCGTCAACAGAAATGAATGATATATGAGTTTATTTATAACTAGAAAAGAGGCTTCTATAATGAGTAATTCGATAATGAGTAGGTACTCTCCTTTTTAGTGGTCCCTTGAGTGAAGGTAGGTATACTTGTCTGAAACAGCGCCAAACTAAGATTCTTCGCTGAACTTTCAAAGCTAACCCGTTTTTTCTCCGTAATAAATGTCGAATGTGAAACTTGTCTCCCTTCCGTACTTAAAATAAATAAAGCTCAAGTGCAGTCCTTCAACCATGTGCGTATCTTTATTGGCGAATGTTTAACGAAATTTAGTGAAAATGTCAACTAAACTTAAGGGGGTTGAAAGTTTGTACATATATGAAGTTGCCTTCACGTTGAAAATAATCGACTGGATAGAAAAACGGGGAGTGTGATTTTCAATACCTACAACAAGAAGTATTTAAAAAATTTTAAATTATAATAGGTTCGTTAGTATACTTTCACCATTGAAAAATGAAAAATGTTAAATCTCATAAATCGAGAGAAAAATCTCTCAATTTCAAGAGAAGTACCTGACCGGCATATTTTGACATTTGATAAGGTTCTCTTTAAATGCAGCATCTTCAAACTAAATTGGAGTTTAATTTTTTGTAATCTAAATACCCATTAAACCTAACATTTTGAATGCGCTGATATGTTCTACGAGAACATTCAATTATGACTTCTTCCTCCGACATCGTTGAAGACAAAAATACATAAATAGAGTTTTACTTCTCAAACTTTTGAGCTGTCACTTAGTTGTTAGTTTTCATTTTTCAGTAAGTCGAAATTCGGCGAGTACAAAACTACGAGAAAATTAAAAGAGGGGAAATGGATTTCTTTCTAATTTATTTCAATTTTCTTAGTACGTGGTAGCATTCGCATAGTTTCTTATCAAAATTTTTAATAATTTTACATTTGCAAAAAAGTACCCGAATGAACCTAATATTGCACGTATTTTGTAAAGAAATTCGCCGGGTCAGCTAGTGTTTACTAAACAAAGTGGGGAAAAGGGAAGTCTGTAATTTTTAAAAAATGCTTAATAATTTCTTTCAAACTGCGTTTAAAATCCATTTCTTAGATTAAAAATTTATGAAAGAAACGTCATTTATCGACCTGAAGGTCTTGATCATCGAGTTGTCCACCGTGCGCTAAAGTACCGCACTATTTTTTACAGCTCCCCATCAAAAGTTTATTACTTTTCCTTTTTTTTTTTTTTTTTTTTTTTTTCAAAATAAAGGTACTTTCGCCTCTTGTCATTTTGACAACAGAACGTACTAGCTACTTCTTGCTAAAAACTAAAATGGTCTTCTTAAAGTACGTTTGTATGTAAGTAACAAAAGAATTATTGTAACCCTTAGTTTAGTTTTTGGAAAGAAATATAGAAATTTAAATAAAAAAAAATAAAAAAGAGATCTTTCTTATAATTGGAATAACTAAAAGACGAAATTTAGGACGAAAACACAACAAAAACGTTCCAACCTATACTCTAAGTTTACAGAAATGTGATCACCGACAAACAACTATCAGCATTGTTAAATATGACTAAACTCCAACATCTGTTGGTCCCTTTTATAGACACCTTCTCATCTAGTTAATCATAAATAAATTATCCTCGGGCTTATGACAGTAGAATCGGCCAATTAACTTTAATCAGAGGAGTTATCGAAGGACTGTTAGTTGAAATATAAACAAATATTAAGCCCAACCTACCAATAGTCCTATTGGTCGAAATAAATAGCTTTCGTTATCAAAAGGGCAGCAACTCCCAGAGCAACTGTACTGGAAAATCTCCATCCTATAAATAAAACAACCTACACTAATTCTTTAACAATAACTAAACTTTTCTAGAGAAAATTTCATTTTAAGCTGTGCTTCATTATATTTTAAGGGAGTAATCTATAAAAAAAAAACTGCTGCTACTAAGCCCATGCCATAGTACGTTTATTCTCCAAACCTTTGCAAACTATTTTCATTTTCAAAACATTAATTAACCCGTGAAATAACTTTCGCATACTCGAAATGATTCAAAGACACACCATCCACAGTCACCGAACAATTTGCATTCGCAGCGTATTTCCCTTCACAAGAATACATACGTACTCAACAAGAACTCACAACCCCGTAACATTTTAATTGGAATTCTTTATCAAAAAACAAAACAACAAACGAATATTTTAATTAATTTAAATGATTATGAGTGCATTCTATACACATTTGCACAGAATTTCGGTAGAACGAAATTGGATTTTCATTTATTATTTTCTAAAACAAAAACATACAAAGTCAATGCCGCCGCCTGCCTCCCTGAAAATGTTAAATAAAATAAAAACAAAAACAACCACCCTCGCGTAGATTCACTTACTCGCGTATTGGTTGATTTCTTTTTGCAGATAGAGAGAGAGATACATTTCCACTTAATTGATGCTTTAAGTTTTTTTCATGCCAACTGAAATAATATCCCTTGGAGCAGGATTTCCCTCTGCCCTTCGTCCTCATCTACTAGATATCATTAAAAGGAGAGAACGACTAAAAGGAAAAAAAAAAAAGCATGGAAGCAAAACGTTCATCTCTGTTATTCATTTCATTTGAACTATCTGCTCGAGTACGGGTATCCTCTTTGTACCATCACACACATTTCTCGGGGATAAATGAATTCAAATGGTTTGGCGGTGTGATGCGCAGCAAACGGGTGGATAAACAATAAAAAAGGGATAACATTAAAAACTGCACCGAGCAGCTGTTGCAATCACTCGACGTCGTTGTTTTTGCAGTTGATCGTCTACTTTTTCTATCTGTTCGAAAGGGGGTGAAAACGGTGCAAATATCTCAGCATCAGTCGTTGGGCGAGTATTATTGCAACTTGTTGAAGTTCATTCTTCTGTGGACTACCAACATAAAGAAGCTTCTTGTATATCTATACTGGGTCCGTTTCTCTCTCTCGCACTTCTGTGCTGCGAACATGTGAGCGAAAGGGTGGTTTCGTAAAAAATTTTAAAACAATGTTAAAACCGACTGAAAAGAAGGCCGAAATGAAAATAAAACTGTACGGGATGTTTAACTGCAATAGTGTCTGTCTGTCGTGAACAGAATCACAATAACAATTTTGTTTTGTTAATATATGTAACTCATTTTATTTGAGCTTTTCGCAGATTATGAGCTCCGAGCTTTTATTGTTGGCTGTTTTGTTTTGCTCGGCATCGTCAAGGTCACTGTGGGAGATTCATGTGTTCGGTGAACTTTACTTAGCCAATTTGCTTAAATGTGCCTGCCTGTAAATGGGCCACATGATTGAAATAACAGACCAAATACGAGTACTTTAATCAAACCAAGAATTAAAATGTTTTTTTAGCTGTTAAAATTGGTTAGGGTTTTTTTTTGTTATATTTTGTGCAAGTAAATAAGACTGTTCAGTTCCACTCCACGTCACTGTGGATTGAGGGCGATTTAAATGTGACTGCAAGTTTTCAGATGGATGGTTTTCACGATACTTGTTTGAACAATAAACGTGGAAAATAAGAGTAAAATAAATTGTAACAAAAAACGGAAATTTAATTAAAAAAAAAAGATTGCAGCATACCTAATTTAAGGCAATCTTAAATTACTAGAGGGAAACATTTAGCCTTTTGCAAGGTAGCCTCTCTGAATCTAAGAGCGGTACTAATAATCATATTTAAAGTCCAAGCTAAGTTTTATGAACTCACACTGGCGAGTATTTTCATAAAAAATTTACGTTACAGGTTAAAAATAATAATAATAATAATAGTAATAATAGTTGGCGCAACAGGTCTGTAGGGACCCAGGGCCTAGCTTTTCGCAGCCATTCGTTGTGTGTGAGTTTTTAATTTTTGGAACGAATGGAAGGGATCTACAATTTTATGCCGGTTCCAAACGGGCCAATTAAGGTTAAAGGTTAAATATGATTATTTGTAAGGCACTGAGGTTAAGAGCCTTAAATTAAAAAAAAAAATGCAAACTAGGTTTCTAGGTTGAACAAACTCAGGAGAATTTTAAACTCAGAGCAATAGCTTCTAAATGATTTTTCTTAGAAGCTATTGTGTATGACGAACCAAGTATAATATTTTATGTTAACTTTAATTTATTCAACAATATGTGTGTTTATTTAACGCTACATTTAATTTAAATATTAAAGTGATGGTGGAAATACCACACAAAAATTCTATAGTAAAAATATTTTTTCAAGGTTTGTTTGGCGAATTAAACTCTTATCGTTTGAACTTAAATTAAATATATGATAGATTTATTGTGTATTGGTCCATTTCGATAAAAATATGGGTAAAACGACAGAGTCGACAGTGAACGAAAGATCGATTAGCTTTTGTAACAAAATACGATTGCGGTCTTTCTGTAAAAAATTGGGGGAGGAATTTAAATTATTGGAAGCAAACTGTAAATTTTAAAATCAATAATCACATAAGAACGATCTCTATGTCTGTGCAAAATGTTCTTCCCTCGAGTAAAAAACGAAAAACTTATACCGAAAGAGGTAAAAGGATGATAGATATATTTTGGGAGAGTTTGTTAAAAAAACTAATTTAAGTCCCCAAATTTTCAAGCTTAATATGGAAATATGTGCTGAATACCCGACAGACTAAAGGATAATTCAGAGGCGCCTTGCTGAACTCGATTTGGATACATATCCAGAAAGAAAAGCACCGTGTATATCTATGAAAACAAAATAAAGAGGCTACAATTCGCCCAATAGTTTAAAAATTAAACCATAAGGTGTGAAACCGGGTCTTATAAACGGAAGAGAGTTCATTTGAGCTTCATGGATCAAGAAGATTTGTGCGGATGCCGAAATTTTCTCGTGAAAAATACGCACCAGTCTTTCGGACCAGTTAGCATGATTGCGGGTTTATAATGTTTTAAAGTTGAATACCGTTGTGCAGATTTGGTTCCAATCGATGAAACGATGATCCAGCGCAAACTTTAAACAATTCATTCCCATCTCATTTATTTTCCAAAGTTATCCACTCCTTGTCAAAAAAGCACAATGGTTTTATGATTTAACTTTTATGGAATATTAAACCAGAAACACACAACCCACCCCGATTTTCATTTAAAGGAAAAAAAATTGTTTTTCTGACACGGATCAGAGAGGAGATCGTTTTTATAGGAACAAAGCTTTGGGATGACGTTCCTGCAGAAATGTGGCAAAGACTCGTCGAAACGGCTGCAAGACAATTACAGAATTTTATTAAGGCTAAAACATATATATTTTTTTTACAAAACTATTTTATTTTGTTCCTTTTTTAATTTTAAAATATTTTTTTTTTAAGTTTTATGCAAAGGTAAAAATTTAATTTCATTCATTTTAGTAAATTTAAATTAATGCATTTAAAAGTAAAAATGCCACATGTTCTTCATAGAAATCACAAAATTTAACTTTTAGTTTTGTCGATGACTGTAGTTACCTAGTAATCAGATGTAAATGATTAAAACTTGTTAAAATAAAAATCTGTTAAATTTTTCCTACAAATTGCATTTGTTGTCATAAACACTTCAGAACGTCTATTTTATTACGAAGGAAACCAGTTTCGTCCGCTCTTTTGCGAGACCGTTCTATAGAAACTAAAAATAGAATAAATTGTTGTTTGCAAAAACGGGGTCGAACCGCTAAAAAGGAAAACCACCGAGTATATTCATGAAATTAATTCGGTTTAAAATAAGGTGGGTATCCTGAATCTATCGCATTGTTAATCATAAATAAGCGCATACAATAAATATAACAAATTAAATTATCATACTACTGTAAAATTCTTTCAAAATTTGAGCACTATATTATAATTAAATCTGTCAATGATTAATAAAATTTCTGGGTAAGACGATTCGGATGCAGATTTATTCTACAAAATTGTTGGTGTATTCAAAAACGCCAACAATTAAATTTCAAGCTTTATAAAATGAATACCAATCAAATATATTTGTATTCACTTCTGCTGTATGATTGTTAGTAAACATCAGGCAAAAAAACTCACCCGCTTGCAAAAGTTTCTCAACTCCTGGGTCAAACAAAAATCACCACCACTGCAAAAGACAAGAAGACACGCAGCAAAAGCTTTATCGTACTTTTATTTTTCTATTCGTGTTGCACCCCACGCAGATGGTATAGGTATCCAATCTTATCTCCTGTCCTCACGGCGCAACCGCCCACCCAGAAATTGTTCGAGGCACTAAAATATAAAAGCGCTTTTCAATTCTCCACATATCTAAACTGAATTCAGTGCTCTCTGGGTCTACTTTAGTATGGACTATGGTATTATAGTTCTCAATTATCTCAATCTCTCCCTAAAGCAAAACTGCACGAAACTACCCGAATGTCCAAAGAGCGACGTAAACAAACCAAAAGCTGTTGCCTCCACTATGTTCATATGATGGTGTTCACAAATCACCTAATGGCGGGGGTGTAAGCGAGCTTTGAAAACAAAAATGAAAATACCCAAAGCTCTTTTCACCGCCCACCACACTCAGCTGCTGTGAAGTAGAAAAGAGCGCTGCACACCAGAAAACAAAAAATACCTCACGAAACAGCAACAACAAGAGACAAGGTGGCAGCAAGCAAGCACCCCAGCCCCAGTACAGATTGTTGAATAACAGCACACAAAAACGAACCGACCAAGATTCCAATACACTGTGTTTCGGGTTTTTCAGTTATCAACAAATCGAGGCACCGTAAACAACCCCCGAAGAGTGCGGCAATCGGCAAAGTTCAAAAGAAAATATCGAAATACGAAACGAATTTTCTTTTGCGAAAGGTCTTCCTTAATCGGTCCAAGGAATAAATTGCCTTTTTACGGTGGTCTCTGAGAAGTGATTGTTGAAAACGGTCGACACGGTTTGAGGAACGAATAGTTTACAAATCGAATTTTGAATTTTCGAAAAGAGTCAACGGAATTTGCCAAGGAATTTCTTGAAAGCGAGATTGTTATTTGAAAGCCAGAAGGTTGAATTCACGTAATAAAATTTCAATACGTTTCGTTATTTTTGAAAAGTGTTTTTCTAGTGCTTCCCATTTGGTCATGCAATTTTTATTGAACGTTTTTGTTTTGGGAGACCTTTTCGTTTAAAATGGGCCAATAATACTTTCAAAAATTTACTTCGGAATTGGGGAAATATTTCAATCAGGCGTGGAAATCATTTTTTTTAAAAAGAAAACATTTTTGCAAGTAATGAGTGTTTTCTAGAGAGCGTGAACATTGGTTTTTACAAATAAAAGTAATGGGGTTAGCAAGTTTTCTAATTCGATTTGAAAAATTAAATGCGAGTGAGCAGTTGAAGAACGTGGTGAAGAGTATTTGCATTTATTGTTAGTGATTCGAGTACACATATTTTTGAGTTTTGTATTAAAAAATATATATAAATATAATATAAATGATATAAAGGACACAAAAAATAATTGGCGACTTAACCGGTTGATACGAAATTTTTCCAAAACAACGTTTTTTCGCCCCAGAAAGCAAAGAAAAACTTCTGAAGAGTCGGTTAAACCTTTGAAATTTGAAACAGAAAGTTTTGTATTTTCAAATTAAACTAAGTGTCTTAATTTAGTTATTTGAAACAAAAAAAAACGCTTTATTAGTAGGCACTTAAATTTTGATAGAAGCTAACAATTATGAAACCTGTATTCAAACCTGTGCTGCAATAATTGTCGACAAAAGTCGTTATTAGAAAAGTGATAGAAATGGAAAAATTTGTATTTACAAACCGTTTAAAATATTGCACTAAGTGAATAGCAGTAGGGAATCAAGAGCGAATTTCTGAAAAAAGAAAGAAAAATAGTCTTATAAGGAAATTGAAATCAATTGTAAAATATATGTTGTGAAAAATTGTCGATTTTGTGGTTTTTGTAAAGTAGGTTAGGAAGAACATTCTGTGAATTAAAACGTGAGTGCCAAATAGTCAACTTAACGTTTTTCATAGGAAACTTGACACGCATTTTAACATACCTATCAAATAGCTTACTTTGATTGTTGATTATTTGATCTGTAAGCATTTGCTCATGTTTCAATAAAGTGTAAAATCTAAGACGCAAAGAAGTATGTTTTTTTAGTGTTAAAACCTATACAGTTGGAGTTTTTGGCGGATGAATATTGTGCAGCCTCCAACAAAATCTAAAGACAAAAATTAATCCTGAAAATTACAGATATTTAGTATAGTCAATACCAGACGGTATAAGTTGACAAAATACTGGCGCATAATTTCGGAGAATTTTTATACGAAAATGAAACACTTAGTAGGTAGAGAAAGTTAGACTCATATAAAAAATTTCAAAAAAATGTATCACTCTCAACGGCATTTCTAAAGTATAATTAGTTGTGACAGAGGTATTGGAATTTCGGTACAGAAATAATTGCTAGCACAAATACGGCCCCCATTTGACACTTTGAAGAACTGTAATCCATAAGAATAATTTCAATTTCCTTTGTTTATTCTGGCTATAATTTTTCTGTGTCAGATACCTCTCCCACTTTTCAAATAATGATTTTTTTTTTAATGTAGGAACGGTAGCAAATCGTAGAGCTAAAGATAACAGTTAAATCATTTTTAAAACTTAGCAAAACGATGCTTCGAAAATAGCGTTTTAGAGCATACAAATTATCGGAATACAAAACGAATCAAATTTAAGCAAATGTAAAATATTTGACAAATGTCCGGCGTTTTTGTATGACACTTAGTTTGACAGCATATTGTTTTTGAATTGGAATATTAGATTCGATGAAAAATCAAATACAAAGCCGGTTGAATATTGGATACGAATTTGTATCGCACGTAAACGTATATACTATTTTCTCTGTCAAATAGTCAGTGACCTGATAGTGATATCTGTGTCCATTTTTAATGTTTAAATGCATGAAAGCATGAAAGTGTTTAAAAATCGCAACAACTACGCGTATATACGTCCGGCTAACTCGAACCCATAGTACTTGGAAGGTCGCGATTGTTCGAGCGCGTTCGCACATCTTCGCTCGACTCGAATTCGAAAGGAAGTTCGTCCAATGTGCGGCCGGCCTTATTTAGTCGAGCCATAGGACTTACCGTGTAGGTATTGATAAAGTCGTCCATTCATGACAAATTAATCGTTCCACCAAAGAAGCCATCAAAGATTGGTATATCATTTACGCAAAATTGAAAAGGCTGAACTAGTGCAAAGCATACAGAAATTGTTTAAGGGAAGACGAACACTATATTAATGTTTTCGAATGGACCAACTCTTTGAGTGGTCACATGAGCATTAAAGCAAGTAAAACTTACAACATTTTACTTGGTTTTTGTGACCAATTAAAGAGTTTTTGTTGCAAAAGTTTTTTTTTTTTTTCACAACAGCCCCAAGACTCAGAAATGGAGTAACTCTTAAATTGGTCACCTAAACCAAGTAAAACTTACTATCATGTGACCACTTAAAGCGTTACTCCATTTCTGAGTCTTGGAGCTGCTGTAAAAAAAAAAAAACTTAGCTACAAAAATTCTGACAGCTTTTCAAAACTATAAAGTGAATTTTATAACAGCGAGTTTTTTGAATAAAAATTTAAATTTTTAAAACTATTTGCAGTCGAAAACTATTTTGTGCGAAGAGAACATCCATTTTGGTATACTTTTTTTAGACAGATTTATATCGTCACTAACTCAATAATTAGGATTAAGTTAATATTTATCCTCGTACTTGCAAAAATCGTTTTCAATTTAATGGTGAACCGCAGGAAAGTCATATAGGTCCTACACTTTTTCTGCGTAATGTACTTTCTCAAGTGCTCCAGAAGCTATGAATACTTTTGTATTGCACCGAGCAGCGCAAGGTGTACTTGTTAAATATTGAGCATTTTAATATATCTTGCCCGCATTTTGTCTGTGCAAATATTTAAAGAAATTCGTGGTCGATTAAGATGACCTAAGAATATTAGGCCACAAGCTAAATACGGAAAGAACTTTGACACAGCAGTAGGGTGTAGTTCGTATATTTACATTTACCAGAGATTGGCGATTATTGAAAATCATTTATAAGCCCAATTTGCTCAATTAATCTTTCTTCAATTTGCAATAATCCACATCTTGAAGGTAAAACTACTTATACCGCAAAAAAAGTACTTGCTAAATTAAAAAATAAGCATCTCCCTCATATTGTCAAAAAAAAAACACGCTCTGCCGCTTAAAAAATATTGAATATTTCACCCGAATAATATATTCCCCTTGACTTTCTGCAATTAATTTTTGAAAGCAGAACGTCTTCGTCACGTCTCTCGCATCTTTTCCCGGTACAGTGTAAAATAGACAATTTCCATTCTCTTACTAAAGTGATTGAAGCAGAAATATTCAATTCTTTATAACAAATTTACAAATTCAGTGTTCAAGCGAAAAAAGAAAAACAGGAAACCTCCCCTGCCACAGAGAGTTCTGCCAGCCACATCCAGCAAACTTGGTATGTTCAAACTTAATTTTTTGTTTAGTCCCAACAACAAACTAATAAAAGTTACTCTTAATCAAACTTGTAATTCGTTAGCCTTAGATTTTTTTTTCTTTTCAACAATTTTTTTCGTTTATTCTACTCATTTTAGTACTTTTTCACTTTGCTTTTGCTGCTACTTTTAATGAGAAAGTTTTATGCCCTTCTAGAGGACATTAACTATTTAGTGCTCGTATTACCTCTCGTATGTGTCTTCTATGTTATCCTCTCGGTTTTCCTCTTTTTTTTCTGCTCTTGTCTTCCATTCATTTGCCTTCGCGGGTAGAGGGAACGTAGTAAAGTTTTGTACTTGTTTTAGTTGTTTGTATCGGAGAAGCGAAACACGTCAGGGATGAAGTACGAGCCATGTGAACGCTGAACATAAAAGTTTTGGTTTTTCTTTCGGGCGCACATATAGGTTACATATGTTTGGGTAAACAGATTGAATGTATCAAAAGGAAAAGTGGCGAAGGAAAAGACAAGCAGAGGAAGCCTGTGGGGAGTTGAAAAAAAATAAACAAAAAAAATATTAACACTGTCAGGGGAGTAAAGCTAAAAAGTTTATTACTCCATCAAAGTCTGGTTTTATAACATATAAATCTGATATTTACATGGGTGGTAATAACACTGCAATATGTACAGCACAACCGTCTTGCTAGAATAAATCAATCGCAGAGGAAATTGCGGTTTGATTGAGTTTGCTTTTATTTTTATTGAATCGACAAATGATTCAGTGTTACTGGGCGAATATTCATACGAGCATGTGTGCAAGGAGATCAGCTGAATGCGGGTTTATTAGGAAATATTTTCGGAGACTGGGAAGGCAACTCAGACAGGGTGGTGCGGAGAATGTTGGGTGGGTAGGTTTTTTTTTTTATTATTATTTGCGTAAAAATTCGCAACTACATTTTAAAGACGTGGTAACGCTCATAATTTTGACTTTTTGGAAGGATATTTTTATGGCGTTATTGCTATGATTTTGAACCTATGGGCGTAGCGTCCGACAATCTGCAAGTCAAACGTGTTAACCAATTTTTCGAGTAGCTGCACCCATCTATAACGCGTCGAATGATGGTTTCCAACTCGTCTATCGTCTCTACCTTGTCGGCGTAGACTACCCACTATACACATTTCTATAGAAAATAAATCTAAATTTTTTGATTTAAACTATCTCAGATCATCTTCCAAGAAGCACTTTTTGGTGAAAATGAGGATCAAATTGGTACATTTCAAAAAACTCGCGAACAACCCAAAAGGCAATTGGCTTCATTTCTTGAAATGGCAAGCCAACTTATCCCACTTTACGGATCCCGATCCCGACCCGTGAAGAGCCTCTGCCTAACACGCTACGGGTTCCCATCCTCTGTGACATCAAGTACGTTGCTTTGAGCCATCCCAACAAAAACATTACCTCCAATTTGAAGAGTATCTCTGACAAGACATTAGAGACGGTGGGCTTCTTGTTATTAAGCGTCTTTTTGGCTAACCTAAACTGTGTGATAATGCTTGGTCTTCATAGAACGGACGTGAGTTATCTTCTTGCAAAATTACTCTCTCATCACGTAGTCTGCTATTGAAAAAAAATTTGGTAACTAAGTTTCTTTTGCTGATGCGATGAGTTTCCTTTGAAGCTTGCGTTCCGGTCTTAAAGCCAGTTGCTACGCTTTCGAAGGAAACTTCTAAATGCTGTTTCGATACCCAGAATCTTCGAACTCATTGACTACATACGAAAAGTTAATCCTGCTTCGGAACCTTTGTTTTGTGCTGTAGTTTCTTAGCATCGGCATATTTTACAGCTGAAAAAATTCTTTATCATTTGCAGACTACCAACCTTTAAGTCCCACATAACCTAAAAAGCTCAAAGCTGTCTTTGTATAACTGCATTTGATTCCCATCCCGCCTCTATTGCACGTACAACCCAATAACACAAAACGCGCCAGCTTAACTTTTTCGTAAACGCACACATCCATCTGTCTTATTTAAAGTGACAAGTTTACGCTTCATCAACAAATAACATTTCTCTCTGCTGTCAAACAAGACATCAAACAAAAACATTTTGCTGCCCCCTCTTGACGCAACAAAAACAAAACCGAAATCTCTTCCATTTAAATGACATTTCAATGATTTATTATTTATTGAAATCGAAAACGAGAATCCCATCAATCATTTCCGAATATCATTTTGACTCTTGGTTTTGTGTGCTTTCAGGATTCTTGAGCAATTTCCTTTCCAAAGGACTGAAAACCAATCAATTGGAGGTGAACACCGATGAGAAAACTCTGCGTCCGATTGCTCGACTAAAAGAACCCCGAGATCTATTCGCCCTGCCTAAGGACAAGGATCATGACTGCTCACAGCAGGCCGCCAGATGGCCAACCGAGTGTCAGGTAAGTTTTACTTCCTTTTGTTAAAATATTTGATTTTCTTTTAGTCATAAAATAATCTTAAAATCGACCTCGTCACCCGCAATGTAATAGGCAATGTGTATCCTTCGGGGTAGAAATCTGTCATCATGATTAATGGCAAGGATAAGACTACGCCTCATGGCAAAATGTTTATTAAAGAAATTTTCCCACAGATGCTACGCAAGCATATTTATAATCCACTCAATAGAACGATGGCAAAAACTTGGAGAACACTCTGTAACGCGGGCGGCTATGATTGATGGGTGTACGTAATAATTTTGCACGTCTTTGAGTAGTTAGGACTGTCACTTTCTCCGGACAAATTAGAATTGTTGGCACACCACCGACAATATGTGTGTCACGGTCCGATGTCACACTATCCGCCAGCTTAGTCAGGGATAATTTCGGTTGCATGAGTGTGATCCGACTAATCCTCGGACATGCGAACGGACCACAGACAGGACACACCAAACTGCCAGTGAATTTCGCTTAAATCGCACGAAACGAACCATCTACATGCGCTGCTCGTCGACTAATTAGTACTGCGGCCTTCTAATTCGTAACCTGTGCCTGTATGTTTTTGCAGGAGCAAAATACACGACAACTGTGTATTCATTAGGAGTAATTTGGGTTTTGTTGCTGATGCTGCTACTGCTGCTGCTGGTGGTGCTGGTGCATGTCCTTTGGTACTCTCACATAAAACTAGATCCCAACGCAATTTTCAACTGCATCATAAAACGGAAATCCTTTTTAATTGCGTTGTAAATTTATTCCCCGGTCCGGTGGTGTTAGTCGTGGTAGCGCCTACCATTTGCTAAATACATGGCTCTCTCCAGTCCTATCTCGGACTGTGAGCAAGGGGATGAAGGATGCATTTCATATTCGAAGAATGCAAGGCCATGCTAGTTGTAGTAAATTGAGAATTTTTTTTTTTAATAGTTGAAATGTCCCCAGCGTGTACACACCTAATTGTGCATTTTTGCTTTAAGGGGGTTGGCCGCAAAATATAACGAAGAGGAAATACCACACAAATACCTCATTTCGAAAAAAAAGGCACGTACTTAGTGGACGGATATCATCTACTCGTATATCACTGCACGTTAAGGATGTCCTGTTGGAACGTGATGTTGAAAGTGGTCTCTTTTTAATCTTTTCTTACTTTTTTTCTATTTTTTGTTATAAGGGTGGAGGGTGACGACTGCATGTGGATGGTGGAAATAATTAGAAATCTGCATAATGAGCAAACTAAATGGAAACGTTATCGTGAATTAGGGTCGTTTGAACGGGGAAGGTCTGGAATTGGGGAGGTCCATTATGATGTACGTGGCAGGTACTCAGGGCTATTGCAGTTTGGTTATGTATTTGGAGATTGGAGAAAAATTGAGTGAACATCTAGGAACCCTTCGAAAACGTTAGCAAATATTTGTGATATAATTGATTATAGAAAAAAAAATTCAAATTACTCTGCACTGTTGAGCCAATAAGCCCCTCTAGCCATTTCGAACTGTGGTAAGCAGGTCATCTTGGGTGAGGTCTTTGAAACTAATTGCGACACGCGACACCTCGGAGATTATCGTTGTCTACAAGTCCCTCTAGAGTAGAGTTAAAGATTCTCAAGAGCGGAGTACTGATGCGGCTACATACATCTAGGTCGACTTCAGTAAATCATTGTACTCCTCTATATTAATTTAATTCCCTAATCACTAGTAGAACTTATAGATCGAAGGAGAAACTAACGTAGTTTTCAAAGATCGGTGGTTTTGCGACATACAGCAAGATGGATCTTACACTAGTTGGTCCCTAGAGGACTCTGTAATCGATTACCTACTAAACCTGTACAACAAGCGATTGGAAAGTATTACCCGAACTCCTCGGCACGCTTTGCGAACTCGACCGAGCGCCCGTAACCGCCGATATGGAATGAATATATCTACTCTATCCACCAACTTCACCCAGTCGAGCTGCATGTGCAGGACCTATTCTAAATACTACCTGTGTGGCCGGGATTTCACCACTCCTTATACGAAGAACGTAAATTTGAGCCTACTGTTGGTTAACAGTTCGGCCATCCGACGCTTCACTGCCCTCAGTGAATGAAAATACCTGTATATCTATCTATCTGTCTTTATATTTATTAATTCCTGATTGACTTAAATCGCTGTTCACAGCGTTTCCTACTCATTTCCCTACGGCATGATCACACCCCTTTTTTTTCTTCTCCGGCATGATCACAGCCAATTTTTTTCTACGGCATGATCACAGCCTTACCACGGCATGATCACAGCCTTTTATTTTCTACGGCATGATCACAGCCTTTTTTTTGTCTACGGCATGATCACAGCCTTGTCACGGCATGATCACAGCCTTTTATTTTCTACGGCATGATCACAGCCCTTTTTTTCTTCTACGGCATGATCACAGCCTTTTTTTTGTCTACGGCATGATCACAGCCTTACCACGCATGATCACAGCCTTTTATTTTCAACGGCATGATCACAGCCCTTTTTTTCTTCTACGGCATGATCACAGCCAATTTTTCTACGGCATGATCACAGCCTTACCACGGCATGATCACAGCCTTTTATTTTCTTTAATACCTTACCACTCTCATTTGTTTTAAAATAAAACCATAACTAAAAAGCTTCAAACTTGACACATACCAGCAATGCCAAACATATTTATACGAATACATGTACTATCTGCCAAATTGCTAGTATCCCACCATCTGCTTTTCACATCAACTCCTAAAAGATCATGTACCATAACTCATTGTGACAGCATCTAAATGCAACCAATAAACAAACCCTAAAAACATAGATATCACACTCAAGGCCCTTTAGCCTACAATTGTTCAGTTTATATAAATTGACATAAAAGAAACAATAAATTCAATAAATTACTCATCACCTCGTCATGATCTCGATCCTTTTCGAGATCTTCCACCTCGTCCAAATCATCAACGGGACAGATCGACAAACAAACACCAAATTTTAAATAAAAGAACGGCTTCGTAAATGGTTTTGATGACACTTGTGCGGACGAAAAATCCCAAACAGATACCGGTCGTTAGGCAGCACCTTACATCTTATGGTCCTTTAGATAGCGGCAAGAATTTTCTCGACAGACCAGTAGTAGAAATGTATAGCACTGATCCGGAAGCTTGCTGAGCTTGTAACATATGAATCCAGCGCCGAACTTATTCTCGCAATTCAGCCACTGGAACATTCTCCTTTTGATCTTCAGAATGTGATAATTGTATCATTAAGATCTGCTCATTCCTGTGAGAGTTTTAGATTTAAAAGCAACCATGATTTCTTGTTCTGCTTCTGACGTTTGATTGATGTTGTGACAATCTAATCCAAATTGTAGTACCAATAAGATGGACTTCCCAATCTATCCGGTCTTGGAGTCAGTACTGATATAGCAGAAATACCTCTCAATTTGCCAATTAGCAGTAATATGTGCTTAATTCCATTAGCGCTGCAATAACTAGTAGTTAAATAGCCGAGATGAACACGTGGTTCCCTTGTCCGAAATTATTCGAGATGGCATCCCAACAAATTGTGTTGTCAATTAAAGATCGTAAAACTGCTTTTGATGTTGTATCTCGTACAGCTCTCTTTTTGTTTCTATGATTCTCCAGCGAACACCATGTGGCATGACAAAACGAAATCCTTCTGCCGTTATTTTAAAAAGGCGATTAGCCTTCAAAAAAATATTCTTTCTCGAGAGATTTCCTCCTTGGATTCTTTTTGTCGTAAGAAACTAATAGCTATTTGCTTAATGTCGTCAAGTTATTTGCCCTTGCCTTGATGTGGCAACCCAATCCGGATCTTGCACTCCGATGATTTCCTGTTGAGTTGCGGCTTAAAGCGTCTGCGTGCTGCATTTGATTTGTTGTCCGATGCTGCAGACCGAAATCCAACTCTTGTATTTTGAGCCACCAGCGAGCTATTCTAGGCACAAGGTCTATTTTCTTCTGCGTCATTCTCTAGGAGTTGCATTCAGTGAAAATAGCAATATGTTTGCCAACTAAATAATACTGGAAACGTTGGAGACTTTGTACCACAGCTAAGGCTTCTAACTCGTAGCTATGGTACTTCTTTTCCAATTCTATAGTCGACCTCCTATAGAAAGATACAGTTTGCTTTTCGCCCGACATCTATATTAAAATATAAGTAAACTCCAGTTAGTCTCTGAGATAGACCTAGGAATTGCCTCACATGTCTACTTTCAGTTAAAAATAGAGGACAAGGTACTAGCTTCTACTTGGTCACCTTTAGGCTATCTTTACTGCTAATCTCATCTCCTATTTGTTGCCACAAAGAATTTACAAACTTAATATGTACCTAGTTCCATTGTGTCAACATTTTTACCAAATAATACAATACCATCCATGTATAAAAAGATGTTCCCTGATGTTATGCTGCGCATTCTTCACCGACTGGTACTTGATAGTATCCACTCCTCATAACAAGTACAACAAAAGCCTCACCATCAGACTTTAGAATACACTACTCAATATTAGTAGCAAGGACATTTTCACACACAGTTATGCTGTGCAAACTTCGGTAGTCAGTTCACATTCTCTTAGTGCCGTCTTATCATATTTGGAAGAAGAATCTTCCATGGTATCATTTACAAGTAATTTACTTTACAGGGATGTAAAAGCCGATACAACCGCAACGAATTCGATACAAACGAGTTTGCCGAAGTACAAAAGTACAATTTAATTTCGATGCAATTTATCCATCTGTATCTTTCAAATTCTCTTGCATCTTTCAAAAAACAGAAAAACCAAACAATCAACGAACTATTTGTTTTAAGTCTCACACTAGGCGTTACTTTCTACTTTTCATAAGAAATTCATCCCGTTAAGAATTTCAAGTAGGTACATTGCCATACTTCGAATATGAATGTTAAATGAGAGCAATAAGCCCGAAGAGCTCATAGATTAATATACAAACAATTTTTTTTTTTTTTTTTATGCGCCAGATCGCCATCAATACAACTGGATCGGTCTCAATACGATCCCAGAACATTTGGCAATACAAATCGAAGTTTTCCATCCCTGATACACACTGCAATGCTTCCAGTGTCACTTCCAGTCACTTCTCTTCTGGTACCCCAAGTATGCTGACATATAACAATGAAGAACTTCGATTTTGCTCAATTGAGCCTCATGGTGGAACAAACGGCTCCAAGATCTAAAAATGCTGTGACAGTGAAATCACCATCCTGCGACCAATTCATCAACCCCCATTATATCGATGGTATAGCACCCACCGTATTTTGATTGGTTAATGATTTAGCCAACACCAGTAACTCGCCAATAGATTTGGTCATAATAACGTACATCAGTACCTCATCTCAAAGATCAGAAATTCTAAGGGTAGGAATTTTGCTTACACCAAGCTCACCTCTTCTGCCTAAAGCCAAAAATTGTATGTACCTACTGTTCACATCTTTCATTTGGGTCCTATTTCCGTTAAAACATGTAAATTAAAACGAACGGATTCATACGACAACGACAGAAAATCTGTCTTGAAATAAGTTTTAAATTTAGCCCAACTGGCGATCAGACCTCCTTGAGCATCAGCCATTGCTCAGTTGCCTCTTCCAATCTCCGTAACGCATAATGTAACCTGGACCGATCGTTTATAGACAACATGGCTGATGTTGTCTATAGCCTTCACCCACTCACTCGCGGTGTTAGCCTGAACTCGACGAAGGATTAAAACTGAGTGAAATATTTTTTTAATTCGTCATTACTCATCCGCATTACCCACATGACCTGTCTAAGAATTGCCCTACGATTGTTATACGATTGCGCTTTGTTTACGACCACAAGAACCTATCTCCCTTTCTAACATATTATTCCGCTCTTTTAATTCTTTCAACTCTTTTCGTAGCTGATTCATTTATATTATGGATATTGTCTTAAAGTTCAGTAGAGTTGCATCGTGTCGTTTTACAAAGATTGCTATACGAATACATCACTGCGCGCAATTAACAACAACCGATCTTCAACGCGAAACACACCACCACTCTTCAATAAATATCAACAACGCAAAACACCAAACTGCCTGTCTTCAGCCTACATACGGATCCATGAACCCAAATCCTAATACATAATCTACAAGGAAAAAATTATCAAGTTCCTCTTCCTCTGGCTATCGCATACCCAAACACTACTCACACACAGTTATTGTAGTATATGCCAATACCCAGATACGCTAGGTGCCCAAATCTCTATGACGCAGTCAAAAGGACTTAAACAGACAGCCAAAATATATCGCAACGAATCAGCCATAATCTATAACTGAATTACATCTACGTACTCCTAACACGACACTCATATGTTATTCCTCCTTACCATCACTACATTTCATAGGCTACCACATGGCAGCCGATGACTTTGAGCCGCACGGAAAAAAAACGATATTGCCGAAAATAGCACAAAAAAATACTTATCCCTTCAAACATCTCCAGTAGACCGGTATTGTGTCTTCATGCCGAGAAAAGATAAACGGCTATGTATGCTCCTATTTAATTTTTCTTCGGCGCGCGTGAAGAAGGTAGCAGCTGTGATTGAATGTCCAATTCCAACCCTTGGATCTTCCAGTTTTGCACAACGTAGATATACCATCGAACACCATTGACCATACGCAGAGCGCAGGTATATTTTACTAAAACACGATCACAACACAACTGCACTAACATCGCCAACGACTCTCTTTTTTTCCCCTTCGGCTACAGCGCACTGGGGTGTTTAATTTTCTTTTCGTGTCTTTACACGTCACTCACTGATCCCGTATCTCACCACAATGATAACCACACACCCAGGGAGAATACAAAAACCGCGACGCAATAAGTACATTTTGCAACCCGAAAAAGACAATAAACATATTATTATTTAAATAAAATTCACTTGTGGATATTCTCTTAATTATTCGTCGGTCACTCGCTTAATGTGGATTAAGAATCCCACTTCTGATTTATTACCCGAACTCCTGGTTTATTACCCGAACTCCTCGGCACGCTTTGCGAGCTCGACCGAGCGCCCGTAACCGCCGATATGGAATGAATATATCTACTCTATCCACCAACTTCACCCAGTCGAGCTGCATGTGCAGGACCTATTCTAAATACTACCTGTGTGGCCGGGATTTCACCACTCCTTATAGGAAGAACGTAAATTTGAGCCTACTGTTGGTTAACAAAAGAGAAGCGAGAACTTATCTAGATTGATCTAGGCGGTGATGTCTCCTTTGTGTGTGATAACGGCATCTTTTAATGACCCAGCTATATGCTTGTCGACAAAATTTAACATATAAATTTTGGGCTTCTGCAAAATTTTGCCACAATTTGAAGGCACCTGCAATTTTGTGCCGACTCCAAACAGCTGGTATCCTTTCTCTAGGCACCAATTCAATAATTTTATTGGACCTTCTCCTGCGCAAAAATTTTATCTATGGTGTTTTAAAATGACGGAGCTTCTATTGCCCCCCCACACAGGGGGGTCATTCTTGGAAACGTGTCCCAAAAAAAAACAAGCAGTGCCAGTGTAGTTCAGTTGATAGCAAAGCCGTGGATTGAAAGGGATTTCCAATATATGACCCCCACCAAGAAGGGGTCATATTTTTAAAGCTTTTCCTATTTTGCACTCATTCAGGAAGTTTTGTTAAGTCTCATAATGCGGTGTTAAGCTCGAGAAATTATTTTCAAATTGCGGATAGAGGAAGAGACTTTTTTTCAGTTATTTTTTAACTTTCTCCATTACGTAGTAAGAAAAAGATATTGCGGTTTCGTACAAGATTTCGAACTCGAGATTTTAATCAATTCTGATATTACGATGATAGAGGAACTCAAAAAAATGGGTCGCAAAATTCTGTCTGCCTGTGAGTCCTTCCACAGGCCTACAGCCTAAATGGCTTCCCGGATTAGGTTCAAACCTCGGATTTGGAGTTTTTGGGCTTACAGTTCGGAGGTGTTTTTTTTTTTTTTCAAGATAACCTCAGTATTAATGGTACTTCCCATATAAAATGTTCGTACCAGTTTGATTTGATCGAAAACGGCTATAACGATTTCAACCAAAATTGATATTTAAGCTTAAGTAGGTGAGGTTACCAGGACTGCGTACCCAGTTTTTGGCTAAAAGTTTGAACAACGGTACTTTTGAAATTTCGACAATTTCATTCTCGAAAACGTTCCATACGATTGTAACAAAAATTAATTTCTAAGGTAATGTGTTTTTTTTTAACTTAATAGCAAACTTAGTTTTTCTCTTTATTATCGTACAATGGATTTTTGAAAAAAGTAATTATTTAAAATTTAGTTTTTTTTTCAGTTTACCGGAAAACGGCAATAACGATTTTGACCAAAATGCAAACTTAGAGTCAACTGGATGTTTTCAAAACTATTGTGTCCTCAATTTTCGATTTGCTGAAGACTCTGAAAGTCAGTCAGACGCGCTATTTGACACCATTGTATTGGTATTTATATGAGTTTCATGGGTTTTCTTCTCGATCTGCTGAATACTTAAGATTTTGTCGGACGTATATAGTCCCGGTCCGACACAAAACAAGTCCCTAGTCAACTTTGTTTCTAGTTGTCCCCAGCAACCCATTAGATTACTCGGGAAGGCTTTCAAAATTTCTCCGTAACTGTTGCACAGTGATCATATCAAGCAAATCACAAGAGATGCCGATCGAAAGTTTAATTGATTTAAGAGCAGTCCGGTCAATCCCCCTTCGGTTGGTACTCAGGCGTATTATATCTTGGCAAGACTTCGAATGAATGACGTCTGTGTAGCGTCTACATAATTTGATTAAAAAAAAAAATTTATATACATTTTTTGTGTTTCGCTTTCACTTAGTGACTCTTCCTGCTGAATCCTTCGACTACCGCTTCGATGCACATAAAAGAATAGACACCATATCACCCCTGTCAAGCGGCGTCTGATTAACGTTAGCTCCGCCGCGTCAACCATACCTGCGAGTGTGACGTATTCTTCAAGAACAAACACTTGCTCCTGCCCTTCTAGGTATATAGTGTTAGTCAGGGGAAAGTACTCTTATCGCTCGAAACATTGCCATTCTAGACGTCAACGAACGCAGTTGTAACGAACAGGGATACACCTTTCCCCATCGACGCCCCTTCCTTTTGTTTAGCTTCACTCGTATATGTCTAACGTTTGAACTAAAAATAGAAACGAACCTTTGCGTGTTAGAATTTATCTTCCCCCTCCCTGAGGGGTGGTGAATCCGAGAGGGTGAGCACACATTGCACCATTTATTATCTGCTACTTTGGAGTGGAAGTGATTCATGCCATTGTATTCCTCCACTCACATCCACTGATGCCGCCATGAATGCGGAAGCACTTCAACCTGCCTGCAAGTCGAAAAGGATACGAAAAGGATAAACCAGGCCAAATACCTATAACTCACTCGCTTGCGGTGTTATTGACGCGTGAAATTAGAGCCAATTCAACGCTCCCTTTGATGAGGGTTTACAAATTTTATTTTAAAATCAAAAATCGATATTCGCTGTAAGACGGGGCAGAATCGGATGGTGCAAGTGGTAATAGCACAAGTTTTGATTGACTGATAGTAATGGAGTGCGCGGAGGCATGTTTGTCGATTTAAACGAGTCAAGTTTTCTCGACTGCCAAGGCGCAAAATGTCTAATTTTTGAATAAGCCATTCAGTATGTGGGCGGTGGGTTTGATTCTATAAATAGAAAGTTAAATTTGATTTGGGATTTTGGAGGTTTTTTTTTTTTTGTGGCAGGCTGTTTATTTTGCCAAGGAAGGTGGGGTGAAGTTACTGTGGACAGAGTTACATTTAATTATTATTCGAGTCGGCTTTTGACATGAGAATGGAAGACTGCAGAACGAAAACAATAATTCTACCTATATAGTAGGTATTATCCTTCGTAGGGCATGTTGCAAGTACGCACGTGCGACAAAGTCCGAAGTTCTGTTTAATTATCTCGAAGTCATCCTCGGTGACATCGATTCTTTTTAGCAGCGTATCCATATGTTAGGTTATGCTTGGCTGGATCTCTTTAACCAGATTGTAGATAGGTGCATTGCCTGTTGTCTTCTTCTGCAACTCACATCGAATGACGCTCTCATGACCCGGCGACTCTTGTCAGATTTTACTTCTATGTCGAAATGTGAGCGATGATCATGGAACTTGCCAGAAGAGTGCGGACCAAGATGATTTTTTTAAGTGGGCTCATAAAACAATTTTTTTTTTGTTTCTTCTGATGTTAAGGCATTCCATCTACAGTTAATTTGAAATTAGCACCTTTGGAAATTTCCCTAAAATTGATCTGAAGTCTAAATACCCCACGCACATGTGGTGTCGAGGTTTTCTAGCTTCACTTTCAACAAAGAACTGCTAGGAAGGCAGGAGCAGCTTTTTGCGTTCATAAATATACCTCAAATGTTGTAGCTGGTCGGATACACCAAGAGTATCATTCGCTGCCGTAGGTTACCATTTTTGCATAAGGAGGTGGTTAAGTACACCTTTTGTCTACACTTTTAAGATCTGTCAATCTGATTCGATGTCATCCATCGCTGAAAAAAATAAGGGACCGAATTACCGCATCCGTGAGCTAGTCATACACGTCACTGAATTTTGTGGATTTTACAAGCAAAACAGTAACAAATTCAGTCACGTATTATTCGATCACGGATGTGGTAATTCAACCCAGACTTCTATTAAGAAGTTCGAAGAACATCCTATAGCTGGTCCGGAACCACTAGAAAATTCGAAAAAAAAGTTTACCCCAACATGCGCCTATTATAAAATTTTTTAAAACATTTCTCATGTAAATTTTCCACCAAACAAAAAATACCCAAAGTAAAAAAAGAAAGTTCCACAAAATATTACGTATACGCCTCAGTATCTCAAAGGAAAAAAAAATAAAATTTCCAAGGTCATTTTCCGCAAACTTCCACAACATAAACTAATCAGACTACTTCCCCCCTCAAAAGTATGCACTTTGCATCTCTAGACTAGGAGCAAGTTTTCCCTCTTTTAATTACATCCTTAGAGACAACACGACCGAAGGAAAAACCGAAGAAAAACTTGTTCCTCGACTTTTGCCAGGCAAACTAAAAGCACTCTCTGGCACTGGTTGTCATCATGTTTCCCTGAAGGTTGGTTTCCCTTCCATTTTTCTTCTCTCTTTGACTCAACAGGGTTGTTAGACAAATTTCGGAATTACAAGAAACTTCATCACTCAATTTTTCAATGTATGCTGTATGAGCCTGTGCCAACAACAGTCGGTATTCTGGTTTAAAATCCACGTCCATCAGCTGACAGACTTAAATGCTCGTAATAAGTTCTCCATTGGTATTAATTATCCAGATCAAGGCAAACACAAAGACGCACACACTCACACATACCCATACACAGTCTCCTTCGGACTGTCGAATAATTTACGAGATTTCATTTAAAAGGATTCCCGTCCGGCCCGACTAAGTTTCTGAGTGAATGAATTTGCATCTAAATTAGGTTCGCTCTCTTGACAACATCAAAGTAGTAAATGATTGTTGGCTGGATGCAGATCCTTGGGGAGATACTTATGCTGATGGTGCACTCGTAAGAGATTCCAAGTGGCTGAGGGTGCTCTGTCTGGGAGGTCAAGCTGCGATTTACTTATGTGCAGTCCTTTATTAAAAAGTTTAGGAATTTCATTAAGGATACGCAGGCCGTCCGACACGAAACCACGTAGCTGCACATCATGCCCAGATATACTGACATAGGTTCCAATTTGAATGCATGCCACATGGCAGTTGCATGATTTAAGCTGCTGAATCATTCAGACGGATGAACAAAAATCCGGACGCACAGGAAGGCTTATTTTATTTCACTTTTTTTTTTCTCTTTTTCATTTGTCGTCGAATGTACTCTTTTCCTTCGAAATACGTCCTTATTTGGTTCGTTTCTTTCTTTTTCGCTGTCGGGTTTTTGCATGAATATCCAATGGACATGTGATCTATGTGTAGGTTTCTCCACACACAAAACTAGTCAATGTTGCTTTGCATCACATTGTGCTCGGTATTTCGCCCCAAGGTCCAAGTTAGTTTCAGTTTTTTTTTTTCCTTTCAAGTAATTTACCGTGCACTGCATGCTTTCCTATTATCTACGATGCCCACACATGCCATGACAGTATGTGAAATGTGGCAGTCTTCAGATAATGGATTTCGACACACGCAATTGAACGAACAGGAAGCACTTTGTATTCCCAAAAAATAAAAGAGGACGTTTCGTCACGAAAATACTGTGCATTAGAAAGATGAAATGCTTAGCTGGCCAAACATTTACTTTGCGAATGTCCTTCAGGTCATATCTACGTACACAAAACTGCTCGCGTTAAGTAGTATCCTTTGAGAGTTTGTTTCACTTATTTTCGGTTAGCCGCTCATAGACAATACGAGTATATTCATGTGCGATTTCACAGAAACTTTGTGTGCGAAAAGAATAAACCGTTTGATGTATTATTCCTTAAGGACACAAATCTCTTTTGCAGAGCCAGAGTTTTGCGTACAAGTGCCGGATAGAGAGTAACACAAACAAAGCACCACAATGTGTGTCATTGTTGGTATGGCAGCCCATATACCAGGACTCGTACTTGCTTTGAGGATTTTTTTTTATAAACGAAGATTTGTTTTTTTTTTTAAGCAAAGTCCTAGCCACTCATCGCTTGTCATTTCACTGTGGTGCGCAGAACGAACAGAAAACGAATTGAAAGGATAATAAAAAAAAAAAATAGACATGCAAGAAAATATGTTGAGAATAACTGGAGCAAACAAACTCGTTGTGTACAGTTGCTGGTCCTTTTCTCACTCTACTTGTAGTATCTCTTCATGTGTACAAGTTCAACAAGGATAAGGATTCAGCAGCATCAATTTTGTGTCGAGAGCAAAATGATCATCCATGCAAGTCTTTGCTGCAAGTGACACATAAGAATGCTGTTGTGGAGCGAGTATCCTTACCCCTTTAGCATTTCTCATAGAAATGAGAAACGATTGCAGGATATTATTGTGAAATGGGAATTTATATTGAAGGAGGTGTTCTTGTTTTATGATTGTTTTTGTGCATCTTTTTCGCACACGAAGGTGGTATATAGATTGAGAGGACGATAGCCGGGGTGATGTTGGGTCACTGTGGCGTATACGTGATATATTTCGCCGAGCGCTTGGGGCGGCAGGTCGGTTATATATATAACGCCTCACTGCAATGCAGTTAAGATAAATTGATATTTTTAATAGCCCGGGTTTTATACGGGTATACAGACTTTGTGCAGGTTGCAGTTTAATTGAAAAGTGTCTTTGTTCAATAGCTGCAGGCGACAAATGTGTCTGCAGTATGTCGTTGTAGAAATTGTTTGTCACCGGTCAATATTAACTTTTCAAAATGAATAAACAAGCAAACCTTCGGGGGTGTATACAAGGTGGCGCAAATTCACTCTTTAGGCGATGCCTAGAGTGTGAAACTCTACCTGAATCAACTGATATGAAAGCTTTGCTCACGACAGTTGGAGTTAGTGATTCGAATGTCAATAGCTCACGAGATTTGAACAGTTTGATTCGACAACAAAGAATGCAGTACTCAAAATCGTTTACGAAAATACTGGATAAATCCAGGGGGTCAATTCGGGTTCTGAGAAAGACTGAATCGACTTAACATTCGATTTCACACATTGGGCCTTACCAATAATCATTTTTAACCTTCACACTAAATATTTCCTAGGTCACAATATGCAATTTTGTATGGAAAATTTCGCATTGTGAGTTCGAAAAACTTAGCCTGGACACTAAAAATGATTATTGGTATCGCGGATTGCTTTAATTTTTTTCGATTCACTTGGTACTAAAAAGCGTTTCTTGTTCAATAAGTGAAACCGTGCGTCGTGGCGAATTCAATATCGCACTCTGTGTTGTACGATATCAATTGTCAAACATTCACTAAAAACATTCGCTTGCAAATGAGGACGTGAAAACAATAATGATTCACACGAAAACTTGTGAAGTTAGCTTTCACATTTTTGGAGAACAAAAATCGAAATTGCGGTGAAAGAGTGAACACACAGAACGAGAATTTATCCACAGTATTCCTTTTATGAATGTTCGTTGAACATATTTATACTAATAAGAAGAACCAATGTTTCCATCTAGTGAGAAAGCTTGTTGCTCACACAAGTGCAAATCAGTTTCGAAATACTTTGGCAACATATTCCAATATGTACTTTGGTATTGAATCGGTTAACCGTTTTGGAGCGTCTGTTCAAATCGCATATGGTTCTAAACGCTGTAATTCACTCAACTGAAGTTGGAGTCCCACAAGCTTCCATATTGCCGCCGATTCTTTTCCTTACTTTGGGGTATACATTTTAGCAATGTTTTGTGAAATTTTGTATTTCAATAGTGTTTATCAGCTGTTTAAGATTTTTGCAAGCAAGGACCAGAGGGCCCCACCATAACTAATAGGGATTATGACGATTTCCTTACCTCGTTTCTATATCCCACTTGCCCACATGCTGTCGTTTGTCTTTGGATGATCCACATGTGTCAACGTGTAATTGATAACAGAGCAAAACTTAAGGTGCCTGCCCAGTTGAGAGTAAAAATGCAACGACTCTTAAGCAGCGGAGTCTCGGAGTTTACTTTTTACTCTCGAGATTCGAGCCTTTTGAAAGTCACTCGCAAGTGGACACATGTTCTGAACAATATCGGAGATTAGCTAGCAAAATTTCAACATGCTTCATATTTTGCGAGCAGCTGTCAAGAGTCGACATAACAAAATAAAATCCCATGTCGGATATTAATCGACTCAAAGAGAAATATGAGTCAATTCAAATTTTCTACAGAAGGAGCGCAACTATTCCTCAACTTGAAGGAAATTATGCAAGAAACATTGAATTCGCAAATTTTTGAAAATTAACTTAATTTGCATATATGTTCCTTGAAGTATTTTTTTTACATTTAAAATGAAGTTTTTTTGTTTTTACATTTAAATATTTATATTTTAAACTGACGACGATCTACACATGGTTCAATTCAGCATTTCTTTTTTGCTTTATTCTCTCTTTTTAAGAACAGTGCTAATAATTATTAACGGAGCGGCAACTTTTGCGTGTAAGAATCTACTCTCAAGATGTTATCGAAGAGCTCGCGAGATTAAAATCTCGAAATTATTACTCTCAAGAGTTTATTAGCGAAAGAACTCTCAAATGGACCTTTTAGTCTTGGAAGACTTTTTTATGTGAATAATTATGTAGCAAAGACGATGTTACACGCAGTAAAATTAGAGGTGTTTTGCTATAATGGACTGTAGATCATCTATGGGTCTTTCTTTCAGACGGTTATGGGGCAATGTCTTACTTAGATGGCAGTGTCGCAGCGTGTATACCATTTTTTCCCTAGTTTATATTGATATTGCAAAATCATGCTAAAAAAAAAAACCTGCCCCCATAGAAGCTCAAGTCGATATACTACCCGATTAGAATTCACTTCACTCAAAGGATTATATGACATTAAGGTGGTTTATTTCGCAAGCCTGTTCATAAGCCCAAATTTCCTGAATTAAAAATCATTCTCATGTATGTTGCAACTGGATAATTGCCTGATTGATATTGGTCCATTCATCATTGAATCTACATTGAATGAAATGCAAAACTATATAATAATCAAAATTCAATTACAGAAAGCATGAAAAAATGTTACGTATACGCCACAGTATTTATTTTTGTTCTCCCCAGTATTTGTAGTGAAAAATTGAATAGATTCGAATTCCACACACATAAGTGCAACCATAAATAACCATTTCAATTCACGCTGGAGTAAGTTTAATTTAAAAAAATATATATATCACCACCAGCAAAGGTGTACAGATATAAATATAAATTCTATAACTTAACCCTCCCACTCACACTCTCTCTCTCTCTGTTAATAAATATCTGCAATGCACATACCTTTCTTTGGGAATAAAAACTGGCATAACATGTACCAAAGTTCATACGGAATCCGATGAATAGCAACACTCTGACAGATGGTCTGCCAAACAAGGAAAAGAAAAAAAAATCAAAACATATACGGGTCACATTTTAGAATCGCCAAAAGGAAGGTGTCCCCATGAGTGTCATATAGCAAGGAAAAAATAAAACGCCACATCGGGTGAAAGGCCAGTCAACATTGAACAGGCTTTTAGATGAAATTTTAACAGAAGATAAATGTAGTTACCCATACCCAAAAAAAAAGGATACAAATTTATATTTTTTTTTCCTGCTGTGATGGTACAAAATCAATACATATGTAGGTGTATCGAAATAATAACAAAAAATAGGACATTGCGGCGATTGTTGATTTTCGTATTCCATTGTGACGCCGACGGGCGACTGTATCGGGAATTGAGTACGTAGCGAATTGGTTTTCGCCAAGCACAAACAAAAGCTTGTACATCCTCATTTATTGGATTTATATTTTGTTGGTATTTCATTATTGGCAAGTAGCACTCCCTTCGTAATCCTTCTACATATATATTGCCTATTAAATGCACGATAGTACCGGCAATTTATTTATTTCCCTACCATCTTGCAAAATGTTATGAATAGCTCAGGGGCAATTTATAACACGATGTGCGAGAGCACAGACCGAGAACGAAAGTAATATAAATAATTGCAAGTCATTTGGCAAAACGGCAGATTAGCTTGCCTTCACATTAAAGGATATAAATTCTTAATAATGGGTTGCAATAAATTCCAATTTTCTAGCAATCCCCTGAGAGCGGTTTGTTTCTTTTCGTTTTGATAGAAAAATGTAAGTCGTTTACCTTTTCATTTCGAAGAATGTGATGGGGTGCCGTAAGAGGGAATTGTTGGGCCAGTAGTAATTTTTCGAATGGACTATCATAAGAGTGAAATAGGGCATGAGTAGTTTTAACTCATCCTCGTAACAAATAGAACTCATTGCAAAGGTAGGTGTCAGTCTTTTACTGTCCCCCCTTTTCAACCATAAAAAACTGATACCAACTTAAATTCCCTGCATGTAATGGTGGAATTCATACGCTTTCCATTTCAGTGAACGAATTTATAGAATTCTGCAAAAATTCCACAAAGTTTGCATCCACAAATTGCAAACTTGCACATATATCTGGTCCAATTTATTCCAATTAAAATATCAAAAGGACCCCAGAATCCCCTTTTCAAAATGGAATGGTAACTTCAAATTGAATTCAATGAAATCGAATAAATATGTAGGAGGATTGTCCTTTAAATGCAAACACCCACCACAGAGAGGGGATAAAATATTCCCACAGACCGAAACTGAATTTATTTTTGGTTCAACTGTGTCTATATCTAAAAACATTTAAATGTTTTTAATGCTATTTTGGTCGTTTCAAAAATGATTTATTTTATCGAAAACAAATGACTGACTTATTCTGTTGGCAAAGCAGTTACAGAAAGATCCTTTGGAGAAGCGTTTGATGATTTTGAATGAATTTAAATATTTTACGATGAGATACTTGGGTGAGGGTGAGGATGGGAATTCATGGGAAAGTCACAACCACAAGCCAGAAGATGATAACACAATGGATGGAAGATATTTAAAATTCAAATAACGACAGAGCGGATTTTAATGGTTGCCATGATTAGAAACTGCTTAGAGTGAAAAATGCGTCGTAGACTGTTTTGTGGGCCATCCTATAGTCAATATTTACTTGCCAGGTTGGAGAAAGTCAAATATATGTTAATGTATGCCGATGCTTTTCAAAGATAGAAGATTAAATTGATGCTTTGGCTGTAAAGTCTTTCTAATCGTCAGAATATTCCTGCGGCTTTCTTGCGGTTAGAATTATAAACAAAAACTTCCGATGAATCATTTTCGTGTCGTCCACACTTTGATCCGTTTCCAGGCATGAGATTAGTATTCCACTTTTACAGCATCCCCGCCCAAAAGGCAATGTATTTAGAATTTATGCTGCCAGCTGGTGATCCTATTATAGACTTAGAGTAACAAAAATTTAGTTTAAAAAGTTTTTCGTGACTGGAACTGGGTGGTGGCAGACTCTTTTTAATTGCTAACAGCAGGATTTAGATAATATTGCTGCTGGTTTCAAACTCGCAAAACCTGAGGACGAATGCTCTAGTGGGAATTATTTGGTACTACATTATGGATTTATATGGCACATGCAATTTTCTAGTGTTTTCTGTGACTAAAGCGGGCAGGACGAACTAAATATTCCATGTAGTGCACAATGTATTACAATTTGGGGTGATTTAGGATTGTTTTGGATGTGAATTTTGCTACGGAACAATAGAGGATTGTGGCAAGAAGTACATCGCGTTCAATCGAGCTTACAATGCAGGGAGTTGAATGTGTTTCAATATTCGTTACGAGGTGAATCATTTTGTGCAGAGCTTGATTTTGGGAGAAACGATGCGTAAGGAAAAGAGTATTACAATTTTTAATGGACAAAATATCACTCCCCATGTAGCAACCCAAAATTTGAGTGAGCTTAGCGTGTTTCAAAATTCGTTACGAAGCAAAACTTCTCGTATCGCAGTTTACCCTACTTTTGTTAATTAATAGGAACGGCTTGAAATGAGAAATAAAGCTGAATGCCGCACATTCCACTCCCCAGTCAGTATCCCAACAATGCAGTGAGTTTAGCGTGTTTCTATATTCGTTATTTATACAGTCAAAGAAATAGGAAACATGCATGCAAGAACAAATCGCTCATAAGAAATGCATGTGGAAAAAACGTGTCTTTTCTCTATATGCTCATATAAAAAAGAACTTTGTTCTTAAGCAGTTGTTTTTATATAAGAAGGATTCTTATATTTATTTTCTTATTTATACATGTTTGGATATAAGAAACATTTTTTATTTTTTATTTTAGATGTCTCTTACATTCGTGGTCGATTTGTCGTCCGCCACCCCACTTTTTAAAACTTAAATTTCCAACACTTCATCGTGGCACAGCTACCTCTTACAAAAGCCACTACGCAGTCTCTTCTTTGGACATGACAATACCCAACTGAGCTCTGCATTTTTCACGACATCTGTCTCGGGCACATTCAAACTTCTTGGACCAAGTTATGTTACTCGCCGGTTGTTATACGTAAGAACTAACATCTGAAATTCAAAAACAAAAAGCCATTCAAGCTCAACTATTTAATGAAAGAAACAGGATACCTGAAAACCGAATATACCATCTCCTTTCCAAATCACTCCGCAGCACGAAGATTAATTTTCTTTTCCAAAAACACTTCTGTCAACTGAACAAAAAATTCGACACCAATTCTTCACACCCACTGCAAGAGTGAATTTCATTAATCGTTTTTCTCAACTTAGATTAATGACCTCACCCAACGTTTGTTTCAACTTCTGGCGCACGGTACAAAAAGCGATACTTATCTCATATCTGTTGAAAAACATCACAAGCCAAAAATGAAACATTTCAAATCCTCACAAATCTGCTCGTACAGAGCAATCCATTTCCTTCTCTCACACTTTCCTTTATGGCAATTACCTCTGCTGATTATTTCTTGGCAAAGACACCGAGTAAGTCATTAAACCGAAAACCATTCCTTTGCGACTAAATGCACGCGTGGGCGTAAGTGTGAGATGTGACTGTGACATATGCCCACATAAATTCATTTTGACTTCTTAAAAATCAACCCAACGAGACACGCGTCGCTGTATGTATGTTTACTCTCCGCCAAATGCAACTTGTCATTTGAAGTCTATGTACTTGCTGTGTATATCTTCTACACTGAGTGTAACCCAAATTCCAACTATTAATGCATTCGCGTATGTATTTTGTAATTAAAGCAAAAAAATAAAAAATCACGCAGAAGAATTTCAGGAAAATGACAGACGTGCGTTATGTCATTACCCGTGCCATCCGCTCCACCTGGTTAGGCCTTCCTCTGTGTTGTCACGATTTTATTCTCCGCCTCCAAGGGGTCATCGATTATACACTACCCGACTATACTATATAGAGAACAATCAACACCAGGCCTGGAGTACAATCGAACTAGATAATAATCCGAAAGAAGGATGCGGCCAGAGCTCTGCTACCCCTATCTGCTGCCCCCTGGAATTAAGGTAAATTTTATTCATTGAAAATCAATGCGCTTATCCAATTTCAATAAAAAATAATTTCATAATTCCGGCGGGTGGGGTGACCTAAGGGCTCGAGGAAGCCACCCAATATCTGCGAGCTATTTTTACCTTTAGCTCAATCTATTTTCGTATCCGCTGTCAATTTTTTCTTATTGGTGCGTAGCCATTCACTGACGTTTCTGTCATTATTCTTATTGATTATGGATGAATTGTTTTTTGTCTTGCCGCCGCTGCTTGGAGCCATTGGGGGTGATGTCGAAGTGAGGATAGGGGTGGCATCGGTGTCTGTTCGGGGAAAAAATGAAAAAAAAAAAAAAACATGCGTGGGCTTTCGTGAAAATACACACCGACAACGAATTGGTTATTAAGTATTCTTCTTTATGAGTTTTGAAATTGGCATCAGAAAAGTTAGTCAAAGTAGAACAAGGCGATCAATGAAGTTCTTGAGAATTGTTTGTAATTTCCGAATACATAAATGAGGATGGGAGATAAATTGATAGGCTTTTGTTTGGAAAACAATAATTAGGTTGTTTTTACGTTCGTGGAATTTATTTATGTATTGGGTGCGTGCGTGATAATCTTTTGGAAGAAAGTTGGCAGGTAGGCTAGTTCGCAGGCACAGTGTGGTCTTTATGGTTCAAGGGTGAGATACGCTAGCTGGGTATAAAATGAGTATTTGATTGAATTGTCTGATTTATAGGATTTTAATTATCTACAAAAATTGTGCATGGAATATTGCCAAATGACCGCATCTTCCTGCTCTTTCAGCGGTTGTTTGCACAACATTTTGGCAACATTTTGACGATTTAAATGTGTAAAATGATTTAAAATAAATCATTGTCTTTGTAAATTCCCTGAATGGGACCGGACAAAATATTGGGAGCTTAAGCAGCTAATTTGAATCAGCTATTGAAAATTGTATTACCTGAAAGTAATTACAAATTCATAAGATATTACAACAAAGAAAAGTTGTGTCGGGTAGTTAATTTACAAATGATTAAAAATCAAGCCGTTTGACAGAAGTCGAGACTGAGTGCATTCAGTTTGTATGTATTTAAGAATGGACGCGTTCGACTCTCCAAAACAATCATGTCGAGTGTTATTCATGAAATGCGAACTGAAGACAGTAAAATGTCAAACGAAATCGACCACTAACATAAGTAACTTGCCGCACTTATAGTAAAGAATGAATATATTTTGCAAATTAGACAAAATTTGGACAAATACACACAAAGAGTAAGCTGATTCAAATAAACTAGGCAATGCGTAGAGGTATTCTCTCTGAATCGCCTTTAGTAACAAAATTATTTGACTACCCGGATTAGCTTGAGTTTCTACTATACCGAGTACTAGTGGTTTGGTTTATGTCTTGGGAATACGTCCACAATTGGGTAATATCGGTGTGTGCATGGTATAAATTAAAAAAATTGTCCAGCAAAGCAATAGGTCCTAAAAAAAATTACCAAAATAGAATAACAACAACTTTACTTTTCTTGTCAGCTAAATAGTTCAATTCAGCAGTTTCATTCTGAAGTTTAGAAAAAAACATTTTGACACATTTCCAGTGGAAGTGGTATATGCCCCCGATAGTGAACAGCGTTTTCAGCGACATTCATTTTCAACAAGCGGGTGCTAGAAGAACGTTGAATCCACCCAATAGTCGAGACATACACCGAAACAATCAGTTTATGGCACTTTATCATAAATGTTGCATAGGTACCTGTCGGCTGATTCACAGCAAATTACTCAGAATCGTTGAGTTTTTTCTACTTTTACTTAGCTGGGATAGATAGATGTTGCAATAAAACAAACGTAGCGTGATTCAAAGTTCGTAATAAAAAAAAACATGAACACTAAGCACTTAGCCACAGAACTCTTAATAATTTCTGGAACTAAATTGCTTCTTCAGGTATTAGCTTAATGCTTTCTTCCGGAAAAAAAAAACTTGTGAATATAACCGCCTTTTAAAACAACCAAACGTTTATTTTCGGTCCGTCCCTCGTTCCCCACAGTAATCGTACCGATTACAGCGTCATTTCATGACCAATATTTACGAAACATGGAACAAATGGAAGATACATTTCCATGAATTCCCGCATGTATAGTTTCATGTCACAGCTTTTTCATAGAATGAAAAAAAGACGCCTCTCAACTATTTACAAAACGCAATCCGGTCGGATGTGTTATTTTAACCTTGTAGCAGTCGATTCATCCCCTGGAGATGCACGTTCCACCAGATTGTAAAACAACCTGTGCCCCATTCCACGAAAACAAGACTAAAGAAGGCATTCCCTTTGTCAGAGAGAAACACCCAACCCTTCTCGATCCTCGGGCGAGAATATTTTCATTTTGTAGTGTTAATTTAAGCGAAATAAAAATTCCGTCATATGATATATATCATTGTATCCTCGCATTATAATTAATAAAGCATAAGGGGTTGAAGCCTGCCACTGATACCAAACATAACCTTGGCCTCCGGGTTTGACATGATGTATATGTGCGATGTGTCTGTGAGTGCGATGTTCTCCCAAAACAAACAGTCGACGACGACGCATTTCTACATGTCATTAATATCAAAGAAACATTCACTCTCTTCCTCTCCCTCTACCTCTATGTGGTACACTAAAAATTCCACTTTCATTCTGTCCTTAGACAGTCATTTGTTGTATTCAATTTATCCCAGTGCTCTTTGCCAGGGATGCTGTTGACAGTTGCTAACAAGATTATTAATTCGAACTGTCAATTTAAAAGTTCTGGCTAAGCAATATTGTCTCTTGTTTTAATTTAAAAAAAAATCATCACAATTTGATTGCCCTTGTTAATTGCACATCATAGAGAAAACAAAACGAAAAATTACTAATGATAAACAAAAAAATAAAAATACATCTCAATCGAATAATATTTTCAAAATCTAAAAATACCCGCTCAAAAAACATTTTTGCTTCGAAATTTACCCGAGCAATTGCTGAAATTCGGCGAAAAGTTGTTTCGTTTTTTAGATGACGTGGGTTATTCAACTTTTTCGAGTACAAAGCCACACTTGCAGAGATGCCAATTTTAGCACATTAAATCTTTCAAAATTACCCCAAAAACGAAATATTATTGAGATGGGTATTTTTTTTTTTTTTTTAAACCATCGCACGCGAATAAAATTAATAAAATTGCAGAGTTGCTGGCTGGCATCACGCAACATCTTCCCACATCTGACACACTGAAGTGTGTCTGTCTGTCTGGCTGACTACGCTCGCATCTTGGCAGATTATTATTCACGCGGAGGTAATTTGTATATTTTTTTTTTTTTTTTTTAGAAAATATTCAAATTTTGCGTACGATTTGAGAATCCTGGTAAATTTTGGAAAATTTTGCATTTTCTTGAGTGTTTTTTTTTTTTTTGTGGAGCAAATTGTGGTGTTTTTATTGTCGGCAATAAATTCGTCGACCCGCACACAGAGAGAGAGAGAGAGAGCGAAAGTGTGTTTATGTTTTTGCTTATAGTAAAAACTTTATTTGTTTGGGTTAAAAATATAGAAACGATCGAAGAATATTGTCTTTTCGAAATGAGTGATGTAGGCGTCTTGGCAAATGCTGGTTTACTTTTGAAGCAAATAAAGTGGTATCCGGTTATGGTTTTCATATCATGTAAAACAAACAAACATGTGGCACAGTGTCGTAAAAAAATGTATTTGTGTGTTGAAATTGAATAGGGTTTTTATATGATTTCAATAGACCTAGTGTTAACCAACAGTAGGCTCAAATTTACGTTCTTCCTATCAGGAGTGGTGAAATCCCGGCCACTCAGGTAGTATTTAGAATAGGTCCTGCACATGCAGCTCGACTGGGTGAAGTTGGTGGATAGAGTAGATATATTCATTCCATATCGACGGTTACGGGCGCTCGGTCGAGTTCGCAAAGAGTGCCGAGGAGTTCGGGTAATAAATCAGAAGTGGGATTCTTAATCCACATTAAGCGAGTGACCGACGAATAATTAAGAGAATATCCACAAGTGAATTTTATTTAAACAGTAATATGTTGATTGTCTTTTTCGGGTTTCAAAATGTACTTATTGCGTCGCGTTCTTTGTATTCTCCCTGTGTGTGTGGTTACCGTTTATGTGAAATACGGGATCAGTGAGTGACGTGTAAAGACACGAAAAGAAAATTAAACACCCCAGTGCGCTGTAGCAAAAGGGAAAAAAAAGAGAGTCGTTGGCGTTGTTTTGTTAGTGCAGTTGTGTTGTGAATTGTGATCGTGTTTTAGGAAAATATACCTGCGCTCTGCGTATGGTCAATGGTGTTCGATGGTATATCTACGTTGTGCAAAACTGGGAAATTCAAGGGTTGGAATGGAATTGGACATTCATTCACAGCTGCTACCTGCCACACGCGCACCGTAGTAGAAGTAAATAGGAGCACACATCGCCGTTTATCTTTTTCTCGGCATGAAGACACCATCTCGGTCTACTGGATATGTTTGAACGGATGAGTATTTTTTTTGTGTTATTTTTCGGCAATAACCTCTTTTTTTTTTTTATTTTCTGTGAGGTTCAGAGCCATGTGGTAGTCTAAGAAATGTAGTGACGGTAAGGAGGAATAACATATTATGAGTGTCGTATTAGGGGTGGGTACGTCGATTTTTTTTGTCAGTTGTAGATTATAGTTTTAGGTAGTTTAAGTCCTTTTAACTGTGTCATAGAGATTTGGGCACCTATCGTATCTGGGTATTGGCATATATACTACAACAACTGCGTGTGAGTAGTGTTTGGGTATGCGATAGGCAGCGCTGAAGAGGAACTGGATAATTTTTTCCGTTAGATATGTATTCGGATTTGGGTTCATGGATCCGTATGTAGGCGGAAGACAGGCGAGTGGTTTTAGCGATAAAATGTTTGTTGAAGAGTGGTATTGTATTGTATTTCGCGTAGGTGATCGGTTGTTGTGCAGTGCGCGTAGAGATATATGAAAGATAAAGAAATCGTGAATAATAAATCGGTGAACTTTAAGACAATATTCCATAATAAAAATGAATCAGCTACGAAAAGAGTTGAAAGAATTAAAAGAGCGGAATAATGCTTTGGAAAGGGAGGTAGCTTCTTGTCAGCGTAGACAAGGCGCGGAGGTGCAATCGTCGGGCAATTCTTCGACCAGTTATTCGGGTACCTCGGTAATGCGAATGGGTAGTGACGAATTGAAAAAGATTTTACCTAGTTTTAATCCTTCGTCGAGTTCCGGGCTAACCGCGAGTGAGTGGGTGGAAGCAATAGAAAACATCAGCCATTTATATGAATGGGACGATCGGTCTACGTTACATTATGCGTCTTTGAGATTAGACGAAGCAGCTGAGCAATGGCTGAAGGCCCAAGGAGGTCGGATCACCAGTTGGACTCAGTTTAAAACTTATTTGGTGACAGATTTTCCATCGCTGTCGGACGAATCCGACGCTTTGATTAGCATGATGCAGAGAAAGAAGGACCCGAATGAAAGCTACGAGCAATATGTGTACACAATGTTAGCTTTAGGAAGACGGGGTAAGTTCGGAGTTAAACCAATTTTGAATTTCATAATTTCTGGGTTGGGAGATGCCGCACTGATGGACAACGTTACTATGGCCAAGTGTGAGTCTATTGGCGAACTACTTGGGTTGCTTAAATCATTAACAAAAATTCGCGCGCAAGCAGCCACTCGGGAAAAATTTAATAGCGTAGTTTGTAAGGCAGCAACTCGAACACCGCAAACGAAATCAAACGCGAGACCGTATGTGGTACCAGTTCGAGATACTCCAGGAAATCCAAGGGAACGACTGATCGTATGCTATAAGTGTAAAACATATGGTCACTATGCACGTAACTGCAACAATAATCATCAAGTAACAATGGCCAAATCTAACTCCACCCCTATAGCGTCTTCAACTATATGCTTTAATTGCAAGGAACCTGGCCACTTCGCTCGAAATTGTCGAATGCCAAAAGGGTATTCTGTTAAATCTCCATCGCCACGCGAGCCACCAAGTAAGATACGGCGATTGATACACAATGGAGATGATGGGGGATTGATGAAGCTGGTGAAGGTAGGTGATTTCACTGTCACTGCTTTCTTAGACCTTGGGGCCGATTGTTCGACCATGAGGCTCGATGAAGCAAATTTAAATCGTTGTAGTCGAGAACATTGCAACGTAACACTTAATGGGTTTGGAGGAGGATATGCTCGTTCAATGGCGAAAACCACCCAACCTGTAACAGTTGGGGATGTCACCATGACAATCGACATATATATCGTGGATAATGACACCCAGGATGTCTCAATGATTCTAGGCAGAAATTTTCTTGATTCCCCGCGGGTTCGAGTTATCAAGGAATTCGGTTCACTTGACATTAAAAGCGTTGAGTCTCCAATCTGACCACCACCTTGTGCAATGGATCCTTCAGAGAAGTTGCCAATACTAATTACGGATTTAGAAATTGACGAAAGTACGAATGGGGATGTAAGAGAAAAACTTGTAACGCTTTTAAATAAATATCGAAACTGTTTCGCGGCTAAATTAAGTGAATTAGGAAAAACTGATGTAACTAAGATGCAAATTCTTTTAAAAGACGCTACCATTATTAGATATAAGCCTTATCGCGTCGCGTGCAATGAATTAGTGGAGCTGAAAAATATAATAAGTGAATTACTTGCAAATGACATCATAGAAGATTCTAGTTCCGAATATGCCAGTCCTGCGATACTCGTAAAAAAGAAAAATGGTACTTTTAGAATGTGTGTTGACTATCGACGTTTAAATAGTATAACGGTGCGTGAGAATTTCCCCACTCCTAATATTGAGGAGCAAATTAATCTAATGTCTGATGGTAAGATTTTTGTGGTACTTGATATGATGAGTGGATATTATCAAGTACCAATCAGTGAAGAGTGTAAACATTTGACAGCTTTTGTCACTCCACAAGGTCATTACCAATTCAAACGCGTACCCTTTGGTTTGACCAATGCCCCGGCAACGTTCATGAGACTTTTAGATTTGGTAATGCGCCGCGTAAAATCAGAGAATATTTTGGTATACATGGATGATATTGTCCTATTTGGCAGAGATGTTGAGACGATTTTTGTGAACCTTGAAAAACTATTAAGTGTGCTGAAAGAATTCAACCTAACTCTAAACCTATCGAAATGTAAATTCTTTGTGAAAAAAATTACCTACCTAGGCCATGAAATTAGTAGTGAGGGTATTAGTCCGGGAAGTCACAAGGTAGACGCTGTTATTTCATTCCCTATTCCTACCGAAACTAGACACGTGAGGCAATTCTTAGGTCTATCTGGTTATTTTAGACGTTTTGTTGCGAACTACGCCCGGATAGCAGCTCCTTTGCATAGGTTATTAAAGAAGAACTCGAAATTTGTTTGGACACAGGTTGAACAATGTGCATTTGAAACTTTAAAATCTAAGTTGGGTGAGACGCCAATTCTCGTGATGTATAACCCAGCTCTTCAGCATGAACTTCATACCGATGCTTGTTCTCTAGGACTAGCGGGAGTTTTACTACAAATAAGTGTATCTGGCGAAAAGCAAGCTGTATCCTTCTATAGCAGGTCGACTACAGAATTGGAAAAGAAGTACCACAGCTACGAGTTAGAGGCCTTAGCTGTAGTAGAAAGTCTCCAACGTTTCCGGTATTATTTAGTTGGCAAACACTTTGCTATTTTCACTGATTGCAACTCCTTGAGAATGACGCAGAATAAAAAAGACCTTGTGCCTAGAATAGCTCGCTGGTGGCTCAAAATACAAGAGTTCGATTTCAATCTGCAGTATCGGACAGCAAATCAAATGCAGCACGCAGACGCTTTGAGCCGCAACCCAACAGGAAAGGCAGTTGAGATGGACGAAGTTGGAGTAAGCATCAATATCATTGGAATGCAAGATCCGGATTGGGTTGCCACATTGCAGTTCAAGGACAAACAACTTGATGACATTAAGCAAGTATTAACCTCTAACGACAAAAATAATCCAAGGAGGAAATCTCTCGAGAAAGAATATTCGTTGAAGTCTGGTCGCCTTTTTAAAATAACGGCAGAAGGACTTCGTTTTGTCGTGCCACGTGGTGTTCGCTGGAGAATAATAAAAACCTCACACGATGACATAGGGCATTGTGGTATAGATCGAACAATAGAGCACATCAAAAAACAATACTGGTTTCCCAAGATGCGTACGATCGTTGGGAAATATCTCTGCAGTTGTGTCCCTTGTTTATATAACCAACGTTCGAAGGACGAAACCAGATACCACATCCACCCAATCGAGAAACACCCAGTTCCATTCTTCACCATACATGTTGATCATCTTGGGCCTTACGTAAAAAGTCTGAAGGGGAATCAGTATGTACTAGGCATTGTTGATGCTTTTAGTAAGTTCATAGTCCTAAGAGCTGTACGAGATACTACATCAAAAGCAGTTGTACGATCTTTAATTGATTTAACACAATTTTTTGGGACGCCATCTCGAATAATTTCGGACAAGGGAACCTCGTATACATCTCGACTATTCAACAACTATTGCAGTGCTAATGGGATTAAACATATATCTACTGCGGTGTGTACTCCACGTGCTAATGGACAAATCGAGAGGTATTTTCGCACCATAGGAACGGCTATATCAACGATGACTGCTAGACCGGATGGACGAGATTGGGATGTTCACCTTTCCGCAATACAATGGGGATTAAATTGTTTAAAGCATCGTATCACTAATCAAACGCCACAGGAAATCCTGTTTGCGTTTAAACCTAAAAATTCACTAAGTAATGAGCTGAACATAATGCTGCGAGGGGAAGATTCTGAAGATGAAGAGGAGAATGTTCCACTGGCTGAGTTGCGGGAGAACGTTAAGCGTAGAATGGATATGTTAGAAGCTCAGCAGGCTGAAAGATTTAATGCTGTGCATAGGGAGCCTCAAAAATACCAAGTTGGAGATATGGTTTTGATTCGTGCTGCATATACAGCTACTGGTCAGTCGAGAAAGCTCTTGCCACGATATAAAGGGCCATATGAGGTGAGGTGTGTACTGCCTAACGACCGGTATCTGATTGGAGATTCCTCGGCGACCCAAGTGTCCACCAGACCGTATGAAGCTGTTCACTCAGCAGACCGTTTAAAACGGTGGTGCTCGTTAGATGATTTTTCTTTTGATGATTTGGACGACACGGAAGATCTGGAAGAAGATTGTGAGAATGACGAGCAGATCAACAACTAATTCATTTTTTTTTTGTTATACAATTATTTTTGAATTTTACATGAATTGAGTAAACTTTATTTTTTGGACTAAAATAATTTTTTTTGTTCATTTCGTTCCTTTGAAGATCAACGTTATTTTTTTTGTTTGTTGTTTTTTTTTTTTCTCTATTAAACTTTCATCTTCTTGGTATATTATTTGGTTATCGTTCTTACTAGTATGTAACTGTCAATGAAGTCAAAAAAAAAAAAAAAAAAAAAAAAAAAAAAAAAAGACAAATATAGTTATATATGTATATATATATAAATATACATACATATATCCTTTCATAAATTAAATGAGTTATTTATTTAGGAGTATTACAATGATGGTGAGAACAGGAGAGGTCGATTCCGAGGGTTAGTATTTGTTGGTATTAGTTTTGAGAAAGGGCTACGATCAAATCTGTGATCAGGCGATTAGAAAATAAAAGGCTGTGATCATGCCGTGGTAAGGCTGTGATCATGCCGTGGTAAGGCTGTGATCATGCCGTGGTAAGGCTGTGATCATGCCGTAGACAAAATAAAAGGCTGTGATCATGCCGTGGTAAGGCTGTGATCATGCCGTGGTAAGGCTGTGATCATGCCGTAGACAAAATAAAAGGCTGTGATCATGCCGTGGTAAGGCTGTGATCATGCCGTGGTAAGGCTGTGATCATGCCGTAGACAAAATAAAAGGCTGTGATCATGCCGTGGTAAGGCTGTGATCATGCCGTAGACACAAAAAAAGGCTGTGATCATGCCGTAGGGAAATGAGTAGGAAACGCTGTGAACAGCGATTTAAGTCAATCAGGAATTAATAAAATAAATATATAGACAGATAGATAGATTTAGATTAGATTTTTTTTGACAGATAGATAGATGTACATGTATTTTCATTCACTGAGGGCAGTGAAGCGTCGGATGGCCGAACTGTTAACCAACAGTAGGCTCAAATTTACGTTCTTCCTATCAGGAGTGGTGAAATCCCGGCCACTCAGGTAGTATTTAGAATAGGTCCTGCACATGCAGCTCGACTGGGTGAAGTTGGTGGATAGAGTAGATATATTCATTCCATATCGACGGTTACGGGCGCTCGGTCGAGTTCGCAAAGAGTGCCGAGGAGTTCGGGTAATACTAGAGAGCGAGCTGTTTTCGATGTCCTAATGCTATTTCGAATGGATAGGTCCATGAGAGAAGAGCTCTGGTATCAATAGAGGGTTAAAGAACATTTTGAAGGTTTTCCAGTAGAAATGCGAAGCACTTGAAAAAAAAAAAGAAATTGTTTCGGTTCAGAGAAGATTGATAGAATTAGCGCTTTACCACCGGCCGTTTGGAGCCCATTACTTCACCTTTAAAATAAAGTGCACGAGTGGGTGGCACGAAACTTTCTCGTTCATCAAAACTTTAGTTGGTTGTTTCCTCACTTTATTAAGTAGTTGTGTAAAAATCTGAGAAGTGATGCTAGATAAAAGAAACTGTTCATAATATATAGGAAAAGGACGCAATAAATATGGAAATATAAATTTTACTCTAAGAATGCATTTTGGTCAAAATCGTTATAGCCGTTTTCAGGTAAACTAAATAAAATAAAATTTAGAAAACATTTTTTTTTTTTCAAAAATCCATTGCACGATTATAAAGGGAGAAACTGAGTTTGCAATTAAGTTAGAAATGACCATATTACCTTGGAAATGAATTTTTGTTACAATCGTATGGACCGTTTTCAAGATATGTAGATACATATGCCAAAATTTCAAAAGTACCTACCCTTATTCGATTTTTTAGTGAAAATCTGAGTATGCAGTCATGTAAACCTAACCTACTTCAGCTCAAATATCAATTTTGGTTGAAACCGTTGGAGTCGTTTTCGAGCAAATCAAACTGGTATGAAATTGTTACATGGGAACTACCATTAACATTGAGGTTAAAATAAATAAATAGTTGGCGCAACAGGTATGTCTTCTCACAATCATTCGTTTTGTGTGAGTTTTTTTAATTTTTGGAACGAATGGAAAAGATCTACAATTTTATGCCGATTCCAAACGGCCGATTGAGAAGCTCTTTCAAGACAGTTATACGGATGTTTGTCAGACGTTCGCGAGAGGTGGCGCAGTGAAAAAACCCTGAGTTGGAATTTGTGTCACGTTGTAAGAGAAAAGGACTTCCCCGAACTGAAGTTTGAACGAAGTCCGGTCCGCCGTTGAGGCTGTACATATACGGACAGACGTGCGTACAGAATTTCGAGACCCCCTTTTTTGAGTTCCTCTATCATCATAATGTCAGAATTGAGTAATATCTCGATTTCTAAATTTTGTACGAATACAACATTAATCGAGGAAGTAAAAAAACACAAAAAAATTAAAAGATTTACTTTACTGGATTTAAGGAAGTCAATGATTTTGTGGAACTTGATGCCTGGGGAGTTCGGGAGGTCATCAAAGGATGTCTTGTATGCCAGATATATAAATATAAATAATACGTCGTATATGCGTCCGCGGTTGGTATTTTGCGGGATACCTTCGTACAAGTCAGCGACCCGCGCTCAGTGGTCAGATCTTCTGATTTTCGATGATGAGTTCGGTGTCTCTCTACCTTCGGTGCGGTGCCGGAATAGTCGGCCCATAACTGTAATCTGGCTGTTAACGAAGAGAACTTGAGTCGATATGAGAAATGTAATCCAATAGAAAAATATACTTTGTAAGTTGAGTTTGGGTGTTGTCTAGCCAGACAGTTCACATACACTCTGCTTAATTTAGTGATGCTGTAGTAGATGCTGTATTTCTGTAGGTAGGCCACAATTCCATGGATGATGTAAAGACTGAATTGTATTTGCTTTCCGCACCTATTGTTCGATATTAATTGTAAAGTTAAATGTAAGTTAAGGTCTAGAGTAAAAGCTTTCAAACCAGTCTTTCTAATCGCAGTAGTGTCTTTCAAACAGAGGTTCTAGCAATCAAAGAAGTGGTGATGGCAATACCACCCAGCTCGGTCGCCAAATATACTGATAGCCAGGAAGTCGAGAAAATTGTTTTCTGCTTCGGAAATTAAATCCGAGGTATGCCGAGACCTTGTAAAGACCTCATGGTTCTTGGTTGCTGTGCATATCACGAATGATTATTGCGTCCGTAGACATGAGCACAAAGCCATGAAAGTTTACAAACTGGAAAAAAAAAACATACATCAATGTCGCGCTTTTAATATGCTTTGACATCCTTGTGATGTACCTCTGTAATTGATCAAGCATCTTTACCTGAGTAATTTTTTTGAACATGGGGATAGTCTATAACCACATCTACAGTCTATAAACTCATCTACTCGATGCGAAACTGGATGGATTCAATTTGGGCGTACTCTGTAGATCTAAGAAGTTAGCATGGGTTTCCATAAAACAGCTTTTGCGACTTTAACGAAAGCTAAAATTGTCCATACCCCTTTGTAAGATTGCATACTTGTTTTTTCTTGATGGGATATTGAAGAAGTACCTACTGCAAAATGTAAGCTTAACTTAAGTGGTTTAGATGGAGAGGTGGGATGTAGGACCTTTGTCACTTCGACTTCTTATGGGATTATTGTGATGCACTTATCTTAAGAATCATTCATGAATCCGACCGAAATATTCAAAGCTAAGTCTTTATATGGAAAACTCCCCGAGTTGTGTTCAACTTCGAGTGAATAAAATGGGCCTAAGTGAACTAACGTCTTCTACGGAAAGATAGAATATTTTCTTCAAATTATTAGTCCCTAAGTCATGTTAAAGTTATATTGTAGCGCATGGCTTATTCTCTCAATCATTATAAATGCATTTTGACTAATAGAACGGTCAACTTATGATACCAAATTCCGACAAATTGAAAAAGTTATGTAGGCCTTTATTTTTGCATAATAAAATGTCGTGCCAATTGTCACAATTGCAAAATCCCAACATGCTAAAACTCATCTTTCAAGTAGAAACGTAAAAGGATTGCATGAGACTAATCCAGCTTAAGTCAATGTGTAAATTAATTCAAAATCATTGTCATTATCTCACCAGATTTAAAGGACCTTTCCAAGAGTTTTATTTAACGAACTGAGTATTTTTTTTTTTTTTTTGTTTCCTTTTTTGACATTAGCTTAAGCCAGCATAATTTTTTGATGGACTACAACTAGAAACTGACAGTAGAAATTTGCAAAGCTCTGCAGCAAAAGAAAAAAAGACTCCATATGAATGAAGTACCCGAATGTATGCACATTCCCCCCGATAAAATATGAACAGTCCTGTACTCCCTTGAGACTTAACGTCACGGCGAAAGACTCTTTTACCGCGCACTAACTTTCAAGCTAACCGCACTCGTCACCATTCAAAATGTTATGAAATGCCCTGAAAAGAAACACATTTAGATCGAGAGGAAAAGACTCCCTGATTAGATGCTTCCATTTCCCTTTTGTGAATTCGTTTTCCCCCCCAAAGAGAAAGCCTCTCGTGTCAGACCTATTCATACTGACAATTTCAAGGATTATCCTCTAACAGTGGCGCATAAAACCCAACTGCAGTGAAAAGAACACTCAAAAGATTGTGCACAAGAGGCGCTTGCCAAAGCAGATAAATCTTATAATTTCACACAAAAAGTTATCATCTTTCCCCCAAAGAAAGAGCGCCCAAAAAAGAATCCTCGAAAGAAAGATCGAAACGATACAAAACGATTCTAATATCACCCTTATATGCACGGCCAATTTAGCAGGAAATTTCATGAGGAAAAAAAAACAACAAAGTTCACCCTCCTTTCTATCGAAATATATTTCAGTATATACCAAGTCCTGTTCATGCATACGAAGCATCCTTCAGTAGCAGAGTTTAGCTATCAATTGGCCATGGACTGTCGGTGGCCTTGTGCTAACTGGGCCGCAAATCCTGCATATCTAAGCAACTCATAATCATAATAAACAGATTATAATTATGATGGCGCATGGTTTGCACTTCAAGGGGGGTGAATGGGGGGATGGATATAAATACAAAGTCAATGAAGCAAGAAAAACAACAACGGATATTGGAAGGATGCTCCCCCATGTCCTGAGGATTTGTTTTATATCTTCCTTCCAGAGAATCAAAATGAAAACAAACTCGATGACATTTATGATGTCGGTTCCATCGACGACATGCTGTTTTTGTTTCTTTCTGTTTCGCGTCCTTGTTGTAGCCCGATGTGACGGGCGTCGGGTTGTGTGACGTGCTACAGCGTGGAAACATTCACCGAAAACGTTTTACTTACACTTTACGTTTGGTGAATGTATATGGTCGTAACCCCACCAGTTGATGATAGAGGGGGTGTGTTGTGCTGGCTTGTTCCTTCCATATCAGGAGTATCTGCTTTCCTTACATTATGGATATTTTATTTTTTATTTTTGTATACCCACACAGTAACCATATCCTTGGGAAATTATTATGCAATAATGGCAAAAGGAGCACCAAGGGGAAACAAATTGAATTTTCACCCAAGATAATGTCAGAAGGATATCCTTACGCCATCACTGTGAGTTGGTGTCTTATGGTTGTGGTTTTTTTTTTACATTGACAAAGACATGGGGTAGGATTGTAGGACGAGCAGAAAAATTCAATTTTGACTTTCAGTCCCTGTAAACGAATGTCGGAACTCAGAAGGAACATGGTATGATGGTGATGATTATAGCCGGGACTGGTTTTCAGATCATGTGCGCAATAAAACAGTATCGCCTGATAAAATATTTAAATGTCATGATGTGATGTGTATGGTGTATCATTGCGTACGACTTGTTCGTGATATTATCCAAGAGAATGTGTTGGAAATATGGAGTGCGTCTTTGGTATCCACTCACAATGATTTAAAGGAAGACTTTGGAAATATTTAAAGATCTCGATGTTGTTAGCTCGTTATTTTTGTAGCCCGTATCAAACTGCGAGACGATAAGACACATTGGACATGAATGCGTCCAAAAGAGGAATTTTGGCCTGAACCGATATAAAAACAAAGTTTCAATTGCTCAAGAGGGGTCAAGAGGCAAGCAAAGACTTTTCGCTACCAGCTTTCGACTTTCGCACAGCCTTTCACTTTTTAAAATGAACACTTAAAAAAGCAAAAAGCTCCAACCAGTCGCCATCAAATGGGTTATTAGAAAAGACTGGTGTTTCAGGGGTCAGATTCTATAAGGCGAAACGATCAAACGCTTTCGTGCGCACGAATGATTTGCCATATGTTCCACAAGCTAATTTTTTCCTACACACGAAAACGGTTGAACATTTCGCCTTACAGAATGCCGACCCAGGTTCTCTCTCCATTTTTTGAAGCGCGTCTTTTTATTCAACTGAAATTTTGGGGCTGTAAAATTTGTAAAACTAAGAAACCAGTGATTTTATTTTAGACAGTCGCTCTGCCGGAACAGGAATTGCGTGGTATTATCAGTCACATCGAGTGTCCTCTTTGCCCAGTCATCGATGTAGGGGATCAAACTGCCATTTTTGCCCAGGTATCTCAACTAACTTGCCATGATGCTGCAAAGATGACATTTTGGTCGCTGTTACTATGAACGTCGTAATCGGAGCAGCGTATACAAAAATTAAGCTAAACAAGATCCTCGAGGGTAAACCTTCCGTCCGGCGTTGCAGCTAAAAAAAAATTCAAAAAGACGAATAAAGAGGTTCCCGACCAAAACAAGAAATGGGCCTCCTCTTATTTTTAATGAAAAAACAAATGTGTTCATTAAGAACCACTTTTTTTAACATTTTTGCATTCTTTTTCGTTCAATAACAAATAATGTGTCGCGTAAACTTAAAAAGAGGTCAATTTGATCAGTTTGAAAGAAATTGGAGACGGGTCTTGAGGATCAAAAAGGGGACAAGCGGCAACGCTGCTTCGGTCGAACATGATCTAGGCTCCCCCTCTCTCTCTCTTTATTTACCACAATGTTGAAAAAGTACTGATTTCCCAAGTATTTCATTCCCGAGTGCGCAAGTACCATTTCCCAATTTTGAGTACTATTTGTACTATTTTAATTTTTTTAAATAAATAGAAGATTACATGTGGTTAATTCACTTGCGGTCATATTACTAACTCTAAAAATTAGGACCAAATGTATAATATTAGGCCATTAAGCCCGAACATAAACTCTTACTTACTTACTTAAGATGGCGCTACAAAGCGTGGTGCTTCTGGGCCTTACTTAACATGCCCCTCCAGCCAGCTCGATCCCTAGCATGACGTCTCACTGCAATTTCGAACTCCAAGCAGTTGGAGGTCTCCTTCAACCTGGTCGCTCCTTCGGAAATGAGGTCTTCCATGGTGTCTCCTTCCCTCTGGCGAGGCGTCGAAGACTTTACGCGCTGGAGACAGACTTTTTTAACTTAGGCTTATGTCGCTTTACAGTAGGTACGTATAACTCGTATCTTCTTCGCCAAACATTGTTTGCTTGGTCAACGCAAACGGGACCATAAATCATTCGTAGGACCTTCCTCTCGAATACAACAAGGGAGCTTTCATCCGACTGCACCATGCTTCTGCACCATATAGCAGGACCGGGATGATGAGTGTTTTGTATTGCGTCTCTTTGGCTCTTCTCGATAGGGCTTTATTCCTCAATTGCTTACTCATCCCAAAGAAACAGCGATTAGCAAGTTATTCTACGTACGGTTTCCGCTTATCACATCAATGTCGTCAGCAAACCCAAGTAATTGTGCTGATTTATTAAGAATAGTGCCTTATGTACTGGCCTGGGTGTTGCGTACTACCTTGAAACACTATATTGAAACAGGTGAATGATAGTGCGTCATAGCCTTAACCCTCTGGTGGTGTCGAAGGTTTGAGTATAATCCCTACCAATTTTGAGGGAACAGCGAGCATTCTCCAAAACGTATCAGTTTATCAGGAATTCCAAAGCTGGACATGGTACAATATAATTCATCCATATTTATACTGTCATACGCTGCTTTAAAATCAATGAACAGGTGGTGGGTATCGATGTTAAATTCTCAGGTTTTCTCCACGATTTGGAGCAATGTGAAGATTTGGTCGGTCGTAGATTTCCCAGATCTGAAGCCGCATTGGTAAGGACCTATTAGATCGTCAGCAAACGGCTTAAGACGTTCACATAACACGCTGGATAAGATCTTATAGGCGATGTTTAAAAGGCTTATGCCTCTATAGTTGGTGCATAGTAGGCGATCTCTTTTTTTGTGGATCGGCCAGATGGTACTGAGATGACACTCAAAATATTTCTGCTGCAATTTCAAAAATTATTTATATCAACCTACGCCGTCTAATGCTTGATAAGGACGATTTTTCAATGTCATAAGGCTACAAATTTTAACTTTAAATCAACATGGGACACGTTCAAAAAAAAAAAAAAAAAAAAAACCCGTACAGCGTACACCCCCACGGTACTCAGAAGAGTACATCCATCATGCAAGATTGACGTTTATTCCTCTAATCCGTATTACCTACCACAAAATATCAGGAGACTTGCTCACTTTGTCATCGTTTGGGCTAACAAAATAAATTTATTAATTCTGATGACAATGTCTTTCGTTTATCCCAACATCAATCCAAAAATTCCTCCCCAGTGTCCCGGTCCCGGACTAACATCAATTTACCCATCCAGTCTTAAACGAAATTGTATACCGTATATATGCATAAGGCATTTGAAGTGCACAGTCCTTGAGCAAGACAACAAACTGGAAACTGGAGTCGAAAATGGAGACTCAAGTAGAAGCTTCAGGATATGAAGAATTCTTTTATTCCTCCTTCGAGGATATTCCATTTGAAAGCGGAGGTTGGTTGCATCTTCTTACTGTCTTATTTTGCCTCGTCCGGAAAGGATAAATTGTGAATGATGCAAGGAGAGATGACAATGCGACGGTGAAGAAATGAAGGACATGCTTTATAGAGTTATTTTATTTACGCGACATTCTTTGCGCAAAAATAGGGAGGAGGGTAAGGAAACAGTTCTCAATCGAAAAAACGCGCTCCATTATGGTTGAGGGTGCGCTTTGTTGTGTTTCGCCTTTCAGTCTACTTTGCTGTTGTCACTTATTGACATATAAGCGAGAATGTGTCCTTTTTTGTTGGTGTTGACATTTAAAATGGAGATAAAAGGCAAATGCCTGACGGAATATTCTCTGTTCATCAATGTCCTACAAAGGAACAGGATGCAAAAAAAAATTCAATCAATATTTGCCAAACTTATGGAAGTCCTTAAAATATTTTTTTTTGCTTTTTTGGGCGATGATTCCGATCAATTTGTGCGTGTGTAAAATTTGTAAAAACTCTTTAGTTTGACCCTTTTTTTATTGAAAATATTCATCTGACCAGCTCGAATTTCATGCCCAAATTGGGGCAAGTCTACTCGATCCTTTGTTTCAGAGATTTCCTCACTGCTCGACGAGGTCTCACTTGGGAAGGCGAAACGGAATTGCCCACCCTCACTGTCTAGGAGCTTGTTATTGGAAAATTTTGCATAAACGAGAAGAAGGAGCTGACGAAGCAGTAGAAAGGTGCCAACTAAGAGGGTTTCTCTCTGGAGGATACTTTAGAAATGTTCTACACAAAAGGTTCTGGGGGCGAAAATTGCAAATTGAATTTTTACACAATTACGGAAGGGCGGTGGTGGGGTATGAATCTTAATTCACTGTATCGGAACAATATGGAGGAGATTCAACGACTGAATTGATTTGCTCGGTTATACGATAGGGTGGTGGAATATTTGTTTCTCGTTTCGGGTGGTTTCGATTTCGAATGCGGGGCGGTTTTACATGATGTCGGTGAAAACTGTTTGGGCGTTGGAGACATAATGTTTGAAGATGTCGTAAAACCGGCGAGTAATTGGGATAAGTGCTTACACAAGAAATTACATTTTGAAAACGAAACCAATTTGAAGAGTATGAAAGTGAGTCGCTGAACAGCAGCAGAGGGAATACGGTTAATTGAATTGTTTTAATTAGTTTCCTTGGTGGTTGCTTCTGTTAGAATAAATTTGACGTTGTTCAACGGTTCTTCCTGCAGAAGTTCTTAATTATACGAGCGCAGCAGAGGTTAGATTCGATTTTGTATATTTAGCGCAGTTCTCTTCAAAACCCATCCTAATAGTTGCCATAGTGTCAGGAGGATCGTGGACTTGCAAGTGGATAATAATCATCATATATCGTAGCTTATAAATTGGAATATGAATTTAATGCATAAGTTAGCATTTAGCAGCAGCAATTTTTTCGCAAATATGTCTACAGTTGAATTAAATGGCCCAAAATAAGATGCATTGCATAACATGCATAAGATCCATCCCCTTATACATACTTCGGAGAAGAGCAGCTTGTTCGCCACTATTTTTTTTTTACCTGTACAATAGCAATTAACTTAGATTTCTAGGAATTTTTCCATTTGGTCCAAATAAATTTAAACTAAATTTACCATTTATTGCCCATTATTTCTAAGAAATTCAGTTTTGAGCCCTTTCCGAGTCCCAAATTCTAAAGTGGACGATTTTAATTGTGAAATGATTGGTTTTAATTTTTTGTATATACAATTTTAGATATAACATAAACTTTGCATGAAAAATGACCGTCTCTTAGCCCAACAGCAAATATTTATCAAAATTTGTATAGCTTATCTGAGACAACGTCTAAAAGGGGTACATCGCAGGAAACACTATCGTCGTGGACATACTTCCACAATCTGTCTTCGGCACTAAAGTACTTCTCATCCATAAGGGGTATATCAAAGGAGTTATCACTGTCTTCTGAACTAGTGACCTCCTCCTCTATAAGGAGTTTATCACAGGAATTATCATTATCAGTGACGGACCTCCACATTGTGTTTTCCACACAAGACAAGCTCTCATGAACAACAGGTTTGTTACAGGAATCATCATCGCCTTTTGACAAACCCAACTTTTCCTTTATAACTGGTATATCGCTGGTAGCTTCGTGCCCACGATCGCCATGGACGTGCTTCCACAATGTGTCTTCTGGACCAGAGAACTTCTGCATCATAAGGGGCTTATCGCAGGATTCAGCGTCGTCCACGTACTTCCACAATTTTTCTTTTGCACTAGTCAACTTCTTCGCCATTATGGGTATATCACAGGAAATGTTGTCGTCAAGGACGTACCTCCACAAGGGATCTTTTGGACAAAACATCTTCTCGTTCACAAGGTATATACACGAGTCATCATCAGTCTGGTTGGAAGCAACATTTTCTGGTATATCGGCGGTGCATATGCGGCAATCGGATCGACTCCATTCCGCATCCATGCAGGCAACGATGTCGAATTTGTCAAAAATATACTTGTTACAATACATTTCAACAGGATCCTGGTTGCCAAGTGCTTCTCCTGCGGCATTCGTCCAGCTGGCGTTGTGGTATGTGTCGCTGAAGATCTCGGAGTTGCAGTCAACATCAAAGAATACCTGAATTGGTTTCGTGGGAGTGTCCTGATAGATCATCCTCAGTCCCCAGTCTAGATCGAATTTGTTGGGGTTCCGTTGGGTTTTATAAGGCCCCATGTGTTCCATAGTCCGGTCACCGATTTCACCGATTCGAGCCGTGTAAACACATATGCCCGACTTGCCGATAGCAAATATTCCTCCTCGAATGCGGTCTTCGCCTTTACTGGTGCTTTGTAGGAACCAATATAGATCGCCTCTGCTGCAGAGCAGGAAGGTGTTCGATACGATATCTCCGAAGGTGAAGGTAAATCCGTTGTTGGTACTGATATGCCTGACGTATGACTTGTGATACGTTTCACAGTGACCAAGAAGATCGTTGGTGTCACCTGCCCAGCTGCACTGAGGAAAGTGGCAGTTTGCGTACATAATTTTTTTTTTTTAATTCTAGGGCCTTGAAAATATAAAACTGTGACAGTCTTGTTAGGACTTCAATTAGAATGCAACTGAGGAGGTGTCACAGACAATTGGGAATTTATATGTAAAACCTCGGTACCTGTGAATCAAAATTCAGCGACCGACCTGTTGGCAGGTGTCCAGGTATGCGTGATCCAAAAGGGTTCGAAATATAAATCTTAGAGACATTTTGTTTATTTACTAAGGGAATACCTAATTTTAAGGGCGACTTTCGAAAATAAATAAAATCCATAAATTAAATATAATTCTTAAAAAGGGATTTACGTAATAAACTGAAAATTTTATGCTGCACTCATAAGGGGTAGAGAAAGGTTTTATTATTGCAATATTGGGTAAATAAATGTCGGGGGTCTGTTGTTACTCTGATTAAAACCATCTTAACTCTCTCCTTCTCATTGTATCTCTCTTTCTGAAATGTCAAAAATAAAATAAAATCTGTCCGACCTTCTGAGAAGTTATAATTGTTCCGTATTCTTAAAGAAATGAGTTATACTTAATATTAAATAGAACCAAGGCGCCTTCTGTTGCCTTTTGACATCAATATCCCAGCTGGATCCATTTGTTTGAGGAAGAACTCAATAGCGTCCCTTGTCCTCATGGGCTTTCAAATTGCGACAAGCTTAAAAGACCAATGAATTCAAATCGATGTAAAGTTCAGATCTAGTAGTCTTTAGATATAAGTGTACAAAATGTTTGCCCCCTTTTTAAATGCACCTTACTTTTTACATGTACCTACATATAGCAGTTTCAAACGTTTATCCCTAAATTCGAACGCAGATCTTATCAGGTATATATTTTTAAAATTAAAATAACACATTTTCGCATATATAACAACAATATTTAAAATTATAAACTGTAGCAGGAAAACTGTCTCAAAAATCCTTACCATGCACATCGACACCATGTTTCTAGTTCATTTTGCCAGCTCTACGAATTACTGTCCAAAATTAAAATTAAAATCAGCGGTCTCAGTAGATAGCCTTACATAGAATCGATTTCATAGAAAGTCTTGGTCTTTTGTAACATGTATTTCCGATATCCATAGGTTAAAGTTAAACTTTCAGACCTTTGAATACGATTCCTGGTAAGAGTGAACTTGTTTATGAGCGGCGTTGGCTATAGTTGTCTGTGAGTAGATGTGATAACATTTTTAGAACATAATCAGAAATATGGCAAACTCCGAAGAAAAGTTTATTCGCCGAACTGTTGATTGCTATGAATTTGAAGCAGTGACAGTACGAGCTATTGACAGCCTTCTTAATGTCTGAACTTGTTGGCACTTTTAGACGGAATTTCGGCTGTTTCGAATAAATACAGAAGCTGGACCGATATTTTCAACGTTTCTCTTAAAAGTTTCTCATGTTTACAGGGCCCTATTCCACAAAACAATTTATCAACTTTTCACTTTGCATTTTGCAAATTTTTCGTCAATTTGCAAAACTTTCTGTTCCTCAAAACTATAAAATTTGCAAATTGTCAAGTTGAAATTGAAAGCGTAATTTGCAAAGTATTTGAAATTTTTATATTTTCTTTGCAGTTTCTGTTCCACATACGTTCTCTTGTGCAAAGTGCAAAGTAAATATTAAAAAGTGTAATTTGCAAAGATTTTGCAAATAATTATGCTGTTTCGTTCCACAAAAACTTCAAACTCTATTTTTGCAAAGCATATTTTGATAAATTTGTCAAAAGTTTGCAAGGTAAACGATCGCCTTACAAATTCATATTGTTGTAACTAGTGAAGCTTTCAAAATGTTAAGACGTGAGTTTTTGTTCTACGATAGTGAGGACGCGGTTGTAACAAGAAATTATAGAGACCGAATTAATTTTTCGGGACTACAAAACTTTAATTTTAAATAGTGCTTTCGTTTCAATCAAATTCAAGTTGACTTCCTTTTGAATGAATTTGGAGAAAAATTAGAGCACAATACACAGCACAATCATGCTCTTTCGGATGAAAATCAACTGCTACTGTGCTGGCATTGGCTCGGAAATGGTTGCCAATACCATGGTGTTGCAGTTATGCATGATGTTGCAAAATCAACAGTTTGCAGAACCATCCATAGAGTTGTCGACGTTATAATAGACGCTTTGTTTCAAAATATAGTGCGGTGGCCCGATGACGTCAGTGGTATTGCTGAAAAGTTGTGATGATGATAATATGATATGATATAATATTATGATGATATTATGATATGCGGGCCAGACTACACATTTTACAGTGTAAAGACAAGTTGGTCGGGCAGCGTTCACGACTCAAGGGTGTTACGGAATGCGGCTGTCAAAGATTTGACAATGGATGGAGACCATTTCCGGATGTTGTTGTTTTAGGTGATAGTGGTTACGGACTGAAAAACTGGTTGATACCACCATTACGCCGAAATCGCGATAACCCTGCTGAAGAGGCTTGCAATCGTTGCCACAAAAAAACACGGCGCATAATTGAAAATAGTTTTGGCATTCTTAAAGAAAGATTCCCGTGTCTAAATTATTTGCGACTGAGGTCTGAGTTTTTTCTAAAACTTCCTCCCAGGCAGCCTGTTTATCCAATTTATTTACCTTCAAAATGAAATATAGACTTAAATATGTTCCAAATATTTACAATAATTTCATAAAAAAATTCTTATTTTATTGTTTTGAAAACTAGCAAATAGAATATCATTTTTTCTTTGATCAATTTTAACACTGCAAGTTTTTTCTCAATTTTTATTTTGCAACTTTCGTTCGGGTGGGAAATCACAAAAAGTGCAAAATGAAAAGACACGTCTTCTTCTTAGGCTGGTCGAAATCCAAGAGACCAATCTTTTTTTTACGGAAATTACAAAAAAATGAACGATATGACACTTGACGACTGTCAGAGCGTCATCTCTATGTAAGATTACACAAATGTACATTATGTATGGGCAAGTAATAAAGATTGATAACTAAAAAACTTCTGTTTAGCAATGCAAAGTGAAAAGTAATATGATAGAAATGCAAAGATGATTAAATGCTTTGTGGAACACTTTGCACACTCACTTTGCAGGAGATCGCAAAGACTTTGCAGGAGCGCAAAGTCTTTGCAAAAATTTTCTATTGCAAAGTGAGATTTGCAAAGAATATTGTGGAACAGAAACACTTGTCACTTTGCCAAAAAATTTTATTTGCAAAATGTAAAGTGCAAAGTATATAAATTGTTTTGTGGAATAGGGCCCAGGTCTACAGAATTTTTGTTCTTTACCGCTTTGACTGCGGTAGTGACATCAGTTGATTGTAAGCCCGTATCCCCTTTCATCTTTGGACCATCGTTAGTGAGCCGTTTCACACACCTGTTTCTTGTTCGTTTTGGAGGGCACTGGGCAAGGCCTGCCACATTTGAACACAAATTTCGACTCCTACAACACAATGCGAAAAGTTGGCGCAACCAGAACTTCAGGCAAAGTTTTGCGCAACAACGTTGTATTCCAACCGAATTGCCACCCAAAATCCGTTTCGATTCATAATAAAAACCAATAAAAATCACACAAGTTTTAGATTTAAAAAAACAATTCCCCCTTTATTGTAAATGAAATATTTAGATATACAGTTTGCGTCAAAAGAAGATCCCGATTTCTAGTATAATCTCCATTAAGCAAAGCACCAATCCCCCTTCAGGTGTCTTCTGGAAAACGCACACACCGCAAGAGCTCCTCCACTTGCTTGCTATCACAGTCGTACGGGAAGTCAGCTCGGCACATTGGACATTTGAGCTTGTTCTGCTCTATCAATTTGGTAAGACATTCGCTGCACAAGAAATGACTGTTCTCGCAGAATCTGGCATTCTTCCTAATATACTCGTAGCACACAAAACAAGTAAACCTCTCCACACAAATCGTATTGTACTTAACCTCTTCGGGATCTGACCAGTCGACGTCATGATATGTACCAGTGTACTCCTCCTGGTCGTCGTACTCTCCAAAGTATATCTCCATACTCTTTGTGATGAGTTCCTGGTCCAGGTACTCCAAATGCATGTACGACCATTCGATTTCGTATTTTTCCAAATTAGTGTCGTGTTGAGTTTTGTATGGTCCTTGTAGTGTGACATTGCCGTCGACATTTATCGTACCGACCTTAATTGTATAGTCACAGATCTCCGACTCGCCTATAGCGAAAATACCTCTGCGTATGGACTTTTCGTCATCCTTCGGATCGAGAAGGAACCAATATAAACCTTCGTCAGCATTCAAGAGATAGGTTTCCTTTAGGATTTCTTCGAAGCTGAATGTGAATCCGTTGTCCTTGCTGATTTCCCTTATGAACATTGCGTGATACGTTCCACAGTGATCGTACAAACTGTCGATGTCACCAGTCCACTGGCACGATGGGAAGCGGCACTTTCCAATGCTTAAGTTGACAGTTTCCATTGTATAACTTGATCGGTTGGGGATTCGAATTGAACTAGTGCACAAACTATGCTGCGTGAGTATTTAAAGGTGAAGACGATCTACCTGCGATTTTACCTCTGACGTGATAATGAGCTTCTAAGAAATTAAGGGCGGTTGGAAATTTTAAGCGTGTCCTTTATTTCCAGGTGGATAAAATTCTATTGCGAAACCATAAACTCATTTATTTTATGACACCTTTACCTTTCAGTGTTTTCCTGAAAACTGATGAGTGCGACACGGGATTATGAGTTTTGGGTTATTCTTTTAGTTATTAATTATGTACCGAAAATCGGGACTTGACGATTTTATTGCCAGACAAAATGAATTCGTCTGTCTACAGTTCCCAACTTGCATTTGGTTGTGTGGTTCTAGATTTTGTGCCGATTTCAAAGGGTGTACCATTTTATGCCGTCTCTTAACGGGTGAACTAAGTGGCTTTTAAAAGCGTTTTCGCTACCTCCACCCTATCTTTCTTAGTTTTGTCACTAAACCTTCCAACCAAAGCTAAATATTCTTAAGTTCTTATGCGGAACGTACTGTGAGTGTTAAGACTGTTTTAATCCTGCAGCAAACGCAGTAAAATGAATTTTAATAATTTTGGGACAAAAATATCCGTTCTGCTCATCCCCATAAATTGGTAAAAGATGCGCAGAAAAGCTCTATAAGTGTAGATTGATGATTGATGCAGTCTTACCAGTTACAGTACGAATACTTTCCGCATACGACTGCATCCTCAGGGATAGATAATGAATTATTTAAGAGACCAAGTCTTAGGACAGGACTCACGTTGCGTCCCCTATATTTTGTTCATTCTACCTATTGCCGCCAGCCGGTGAATATTTAGGCCGAGTTTAGGGCCAATTGAAAAGCATAATAAGCGCATGGTTTGAAAAGATGTGCAAAGAGATTTTAAACACCGTGTAGGAAGAACTGGAAAGACTACCAGTGATAAACGTTACTCGTTCAACTCTTTAGATGATTTGTTCACTAGATCGATTTTCTAGCACACTTAACAAAAAAGCAATGACAGGTATGGGTGTTGGTCTAAAGCTGCGAGCTTACACAGATTTCACAGCTTTTGTTAAAGGCGACGGGTTTGCTACATGTACAAAAGAAAGGTTATATACAACACGGTGAGTAACAAGCCTTGTCGAATCTGGAGCTGATCTTTGTCAGATCGTAGTCGAGCTTTGTTCTCATTCAAGATAATCATTATAAGTCTAGGCAGTGCCATAACGATGCTAATATTCGATTGAAATCGATTGTATTTGATTTATGAAGCTCTTAGCTATGTTGGTTGCGGGTATTACTTGTCTGTAAGGTAATAGCGTGTTAAAGTCGGAACTAAGCTGCTGCCTTGCTGCTTTTCAATACCAATTTGTTGGCAAACCCAGCAAAGAGCTGAGGATTTAATGCTCCGACATTTCGCATTAAGCTAAATAAAGGTAATGAGCCTTACCAATAAGCATTTTTAGTTTCAACTTTTTAATTGTAGTAACTCAAAATAGCTATATATTGTCCATTGTGAGCTTCAGTAAATTTAAAGTCGAAACTAAAATTTGTTATTAGTACGGCGCAATGGCTTTAAGTGCTGAATATGATTTGGTCAACCTCCGTGCCCCTAAAACTCTTAAAGTCATCTGTGCAGATAACTATGTCTGTGATGACAGTTTTGGTTTTTGATGGAATTTAAATCTCATCTGTCTCAAAGTTCTATTCGCCACGTACCTCGTAAAGAGTTCAATGGGTTCCAGCGTGAGAAGGCGCTCGTTCGGAACATTTGCATACTGCATAGTTATTAAAACACGCGCATGCTCTTTAAGGTATTGCAAAATATTTTTCGAAAAGATCTCTGTACCGAAAACGCCTTCCATTGCTAACAGAGATGTCAATCACAGTCCCAAATGTTGAAGCCCCGGTAAGTTTCTTAGGTTCCTAGCACAATGACCTACGGCAAGTAACATTTACTTCGGTACCACAAACTGCACAAGCTCACTTGTTCATTTGAATACGATTTACCAGTAGATTCACTATGGGGGTTCTAGATCAATCCAGTTAAAAGTCGCTTATCGGTCTGCTTTGAATTCAGTTTTTTGATCCAATATATATCTCATTTATTAAACCTACGATTTTTAATCCACAGATTCCGAAAGCAATACAATTCGTTAAATATTAAATAAGTTAAACAAGAATTTAGTTGTTGATAAGCGAAATTAATAATTAAAATTTGCTGTGAGTTTATCAAATCTTGTTATTTTCGAGCTTATTCTTCAATTTAAATTGATAAAAAAAAATAAATAGTTGCCGCAACATACTCGAATATATTTACTATATGGAAGAACCGTAATGCCAGTTTCCCATAAGGTGTCCCGTCTCCAGGAAATTCCAAGTGATGTCCCACTATCGCAAATCAATTCCTCTTGCTTCCACTTTTATAAGAACCGCAATCGTAAAGTTAATCAAATATTTATCAAGTCATCCCAAACCTATCGTAAAAAACTACATTTATTATACCTCGACCGCGAATTCACTTTAATCTACCTACCCACCCACCATCGAGCACGAGCTTATCCCTCTGGCCCTTAATGAAACTGTCAACATGGAAACTGTACAAGCCAATTTGCAATTACTAATTAAAAGATCCCTACTTGGAATTGGCGAAACAAAACGACGTGTTCCGGCTTTTGGCTTCCGTGTCTGTCGTTCGATTAAAAATCGATTTCATTCGATAGACGCCGCCTATCAGTTTCAAGTTAAATTAACTTTAAAATTCGATGGCAATCGACATGAAACCAGTGCGGGATTTTCTCATTAAAATCCAGCAGCAACAGAGCGTCGTCCTTCCTGATAAAAGTGACATACACTATATACACTGTGACATCCCCTAATTTGAATTTCAATTTAAAATACAAAAAAAAATCAATGCAATTCCACTTGCACGAGACCAGTGTGCAAATTTATCGATAAACTTTTTGATGAATTTTTCGATGTTACTAGGTGAGTTTGGTCGGAGATGCGTAATGGTTGCAATTACTATAAAAATACAATTTAAAGTGCGAAATTGTTTTTTGTTTACAATCGCAGCGGACAATGACACAGCACTCGCCTGTGTTCCACATTGAGAATGAATGTGTTTAATGAAATCTTAATTTGTTTTGATTCGATGAATTCAATTAAACGAGCCACCCAGTTGATCACACTCTGTGGGGGTGCTGGGGTGTATGTAACGCGATTAAATTAAACTTAATTTATATCACATTGCAAGTGCATTTTATGTAATTAATCTCTATGGGATGTGATTTAAGTTTCACATCAAGTGCAAACATCACACTCTTGCTTAAATGGGGATAAACACTCGTTTGATGGCAATCGAATTGCAGTGGATTATGGTGATGATGGTGATGATGACATTCGTGTCATTCGAGTGTCATAATTGAAGTATGAAGTAGTGACAGCACTTTTGATTTTATTGTCAAAGGGATACTGAGTTTTAGAGTTGAGGGATGTCTGAAGAATGAGAATTTTTACTCTCAAATGTGGTAAAAGTGTCACTTTGCGACAACGTTGGAAAAAGTAAGAGAAAATTAAGCTGGATTTTAGCATGAAGCTTCATTTTGTCGTTCTAACCAACATGCCAACTATCTCCGCTGATACATGCGTTAAAAATTTTACCGGGGTTAATGGTCAAGATAAACGAAACGAAAAAATAGTAAACATCGAATATGAAGCTTAGGAAATTTCCTACAAAGATGTCAATTTTTCTCCGGCCTTTGAACCTACAAGCTAAAGAATAAGGACAAGGGATCGGACTTTACACCCATCGGAGTAGATCTACTTAGCTTTTAGCAACATCTCTTAATTCGTTTAAGGTTTGGCTTATGCCGTCTACTATTACAGACAATTCTATAGAAGCAAATAAAATATGACGCGTAATATTCAGGGATGATGTTGATTTGGTTATTCTAGAGCTTGAAAAATTTAGGGGCACCCTGTACAAAGTCGAGGTCCAAATAAAATTTTATATATATTTGTTGTCCCTATTACAGGCTGCATAGAAATTTTTTAGCGCACTCTTTAGCTATATCTGAAACAAGGCAAAGCGCGGCCATTAAGCTCACTCCAACATACACACAATCACTTCTAAATGGCCTCAAAAATTCAAACTCTGTCTTCCCCGCAAAACAAAACGAATTTCTTCATTAAAATAAATATAAATCGGTGAATTAAATTTTTTTAAAAAAATATTTCCATCCTTTTGTGCAAACAAAAATTAAATACCATTTAATTAACAATTTTCCAGGTACTGGATGAACGCATACAACACATAGCCTATGTACCAGTCACACCTGAGCCGTATAATCAACCGACGGGGAACGAACTAAAGCCACGTCCTGTAGGCGAAGAGAATGGAATTGTGGTCTACAATTATAATCCTGTCAGTGCTGTCAATTATGTGAGTATATAGCTGGATGTCGGATGGGTGCTGCAAATCCACCCTATACTATCATCTAAACTAATTGGGTTTTAATTTTTTGGGTTATTAGGGGTATTTTTATGACCCGCAAACTGACAAACGAATACATACGCTTTTTTATCGTTTTGGTTTGGCCATTAAAACAGAAATTGAATTTAATTTGCCTCAGAAATAATTCCGATTTTAGAATGAATTTTAATGCATGCTATTGTGGTTGGTGTTAATTATTAAAGCACAAATAGATTTAATTTAAGATAGATTTTAATGAAATTGTTGACTGTATTTGATGGGCAAAACGTACTAAAGGGAGTGGATTTGGGTTGAACTTGAGATGAACATGAGATCCGGCTGGCATTAGGTTCGTAGAACTTAAAAAAATGATCACTGCCATAGAAAGATCCAGCTGGGACATTTTAGTTACGTGCAGATCAGCGCAATATCAGCTCAAAGGACAACTGATCCACTGGTATGCCCATTTATTCAACAACGCATCTACGGACATTTAAAATGCATTATTTTTCCAGTGTATTGGTCGCTTGTAATTTTTAGGGTTAGCATTTGTTTCTTTTAATGTTTCCCTGCACTGCTGGATGGAAGTATACCCACAATCACGGATGGAGTCCACAATATATAAATCAGCCGAACTGCTGTTTCCACCATTTGCATACACAAATGTGATATAAATGACCCATTGTCTCTAGAATAATGAAGGTGGGACAGATAGTATGGAGAGGGAGACCATTTCAACAAATTTCAACTTATTTAGCGAATAGGAAAACCTATTTATTTCTATATAAGGCCTTTTTCCTTTTTTTTAACTGAGTTCGAGCACTCTGAACCGAGCGTGCTCTAGTTCTGATGTTTTTTTTTTTCTGTCAAATGTGACTGAAAGTGTGCATGTGTATTAAGCCTGCTCAGTCAATTTATTCTGAGTTTATAGAGAACTATCTCACAACTATTCGCCCGTGGAATTTTGTTTTTGACATCAAATTTGCACCCAAAATGTTCATCGCAGTTGATGTCTTCAACCATGTGCCAGCATTCATTCTCGCATATAGCACAAAAGCTCTAGCTGTCCACACAAAATTTGACTACTTTCCATTTGTCTGAATGTGATTTGCCAAATTCTACACACGCTTGTAAACCCTACGAAAATAAATTACCATTCGTTGCCAAGTAGGATATTTTGGCTTTCTCGTCAGTAGTGCATCATACTGTAAATGAATTGATTACACTATAGTTGTACCTCACCTGTTCGCAATGAAAACACACAAGTTCATGGCGGCGTCGTTGTTGTTTATTTTAAGAAATGAATTACAAAATTGGAAAGCAAATTCGTAACAAATTGCTATTCAAACATCCGACATATGATCCTTAATCCGTGCGAGAATATCGAAAACTAAGCTAACAACAAGTGCCAACATTTGGTTGGGAGAATGGGAGAAGAATACCTTCCCGTCGTTGTCGTCATTAAATCTGTGAGAGAATTAGGTTCTGCGAATTTAATTACGAGAATTTGCATGTGCACACGTTTCTTTGCGGTGCAAACGAGAATTGGAATTTAGAAATGTGCACGTAGGGATACGAGCATAGTTGAAAAATCATTTCATATTTGTATATGAGCCACGGTTAGATATTCGGTGATGAGGGATTTATTTTTTTTGTGTTTTAATGGGATCGGTGCTATTATCTGTCTTCAGAGTGAAGTTTAGGTACTTAGCGCTGAAGTACTATATTCAAATGAGACGTTGGTGGAACTGCTGACATGAAATAGTTTGTATTGTTCGTATTCAGCGTCAAGTTAAGCTATTCAGCTCCACGTTTCTTTACTCAGTGTCAAGTGGTTCTTTAGCAGCGACAAGCCGCTGTAGTGCTGACATGTAATAGGTATTCTTATCTGTACTCAGCGTCAAGTTTAGATTTTCAGCCTGCAAATAATTTACACAAATGAAATCTTAATGCTGTCATGAAATAGGTGAATTTAATTTCAGATTCAAGTTAGTCGTCAAAAAACGTATACGAATGAGACACTGGTGTAAGTGCTGACATGGAGTAGGTGTTCTTTTCTGCACTCAGCGTCAAGTTAAGCTCCTCAACGTTATAGGAATTTATGCGAATGCGATGATTGTGTAGGCAATGACATGTAATTAGTGCTTTTATCTGTATTTGGTGGCCCTTTTATGCAGTCAGCGAGAGGAGCTGATTTTGAAAATTACGCATATTGGTGAATAGTGTTCCAGGGAACTAGGGAGTGTTGTATGTTCGCCCTATTAGCCTTATTCAGTGTCCCTTTAGACATTCAGTGAAGTATTCGGTTTTTCTCGGAATTTGCGTTTCTTAGCTTCTTCAGAAATTAGCATTTGAGAGTTAACGATGAATGATAAGAGGCTAATTGGATTGGAGTTCGAGGCTACTTGTATTGGCTTAATTCAGCGTTACTTTTCGTAGTCCAGCGCATAAGAAACTTCATTAAAAACTTGCCTTGTGCATGCTACAGTAGAAGTTGGACACTAGAATATGTGTTCAGCTTAACTTTTTTCGTTGGCGTTGGCATTCAGCGTCACTTTTAGCTATTCAGCATGGAAAGAGATTATTTATAGGTAGTACCTAATTGTCACACATAAGTAGATGGTAGGAGCAAGTCATTTCTTACATATATATATGATATTCATAGCGTTCTCCGGGAACAGTTTTTTTTTTAAATAAAGATTCGAATATATTTCTTGATTAATGCGCATCTATCAATCAACAGCTTTATAATTTAGCGTGCGAGTCTCTGTGAGACAAATATCAATAAAATAAGAGGTGCTTACATGAATAAGGTAGCCATTCTTTTATTCAGCGTCGAACGCTTTTTAGGAAATTCGCATTGGCCGATTGGTATTCTTTATAAAGCAATAATTGATGGACTTTTGAGTACGTAGTTACTCGCATTAGGTGGCATTCACTTTATTCAGCGTCACTTCCATCTTTTCATTGTCGAAGAATTTTATGATGAATTTTGCATCCCTCGAATTCTACTTACACAACGAAGGTGTAAAAGATTATAAGTATTAGGTGGCCGCTGACATGTTCAGCAACATTTTCAGCTAATCAGCTATTCAGCTTCGGAGAAGTTTCTAAACGAATTCGTATATATTATAGTTACTTGTATTAGCTGACTATTGCTTGATTTACTGCTATTTATGTCAATTCAGCGCTTTCAAAAGAAATCGAATCTATCGAAAAATCCCGCGGCATACAATAAGACAACGAAAGTGAGCATGCAGCAAATTTCACTTCACTTCAACAGAAAGTAAACTCATATTGGGTGAGATTTTATATTACACTGCTGACAAACTAAAACAGTATTTCACTAGCACCATGGAATGCCTTGCCGATGATACTAACCCAAAGTGTGTGTAAAAACATCACTTGAAACGACAAATTTCTAATCACATCCTTTTTGCACCCCCCTCATTCTATACAGAGCAAGAACAAAATCAAAGGCGATGATTCCGATGGCACAGACTCAGACATCTCATCCTCGGAGAGTCGTGGCTCCTCACCGGAACGTCGTCAAAAGCTTCTAAAACATCGTTTCGCCAAAATGTTCAACAACTGCCGTTCCTCGAGCAATTCAAACGATGAGAACGACGACAACGATGATGACGACGATGACGACGAAGACGAAGAAATCATCAAAATTACGAACTTCGCCAATGCCCAAGACAAACTGGCCGACAAAAACGAATTTAAAGAAGATGACGATGATATCGAAGACATTTGGGGCAACAGTTCACCATATTTCAGTGCATCGCCCACCAAGTGTTTCATTCAGCGCATCGAAGCCAAACCAGTGCCACAGGAGACCAGTCTACCGCCAATGCCATTGCCACAGTCGGCACGTTTAGAAATTGTAAATAATAATAGTCCTAGTAGTAGTTATTCTAGTAGTAGTGTGTTGCAGCAATGCAAAATCAATTGCGATCAAAATTCTAAATCACCATCTCAACCACTAGCAAATATTTATTCAACCTCACAAGCACTACCACCACCACCACTACTACTACCGCCAATGCCAACCCAGTCGGGTGCTTCTTTTGATTCTTATGATTTGGCCAACACAATGTACATAAACTATTTGAGTGATAATAATGATTATTGTTGTCCCTTAACACAGTTTAGCCGTTCGAGTGTCGGCGGTTCCAAGTTCCTAACACAGGTGCATCCGTTCGGTGCCGAGGAATACGACGGTCTATGGTTCGAGTCAAGATTCGAATCGGGCAATTTGGCTAAAGCCGTCAAAATCACCGAAACCTATTATGAGTTGTATTTGAGACCGGACTTGTATACGAGCCGCTCGAAGCAGTGGTTTTACTTTCGCGTGGGCAGGACTAAGAAGAATCTGACGTATAGGTGAGTTCAAAATATTGTCATGCATTTATTAAAAATATTATTATGTGTATTGGTGTATATTTTGCCACAAAGGCTGAATGAGTAGATGGTGTACTATTTTTAGCAATTAGCCGCAGCTCTCCCTGACCTGGTGATCCATCATAAAACTATACAATTCAATGTTACCTGGGGGAAAATCCTTTCGAATTCCAAAAATTACGTCATTAGCTGTACCTGCAAAAGTCGAAATCCCCTTTCATTTCTGTTTAGTGTTTATTTGACAACCGAAATCATATGTAGATCAACTTCCATTGGCCGGTTTGAGTCACGACCGCATAAACGGGAACATTCTTCCTGATGCGCAGGTAGAAATCCTTTCCCCTATAAATTCGTTTACTCCAGCCTTTATGATCCAGTACATAGTCTTCTAACAATGTGCACAGTTGTACGGTTAAATTTAAGAAAAAACAATGAAAAGTAACTGCCGCTTCCCCAATTGCCGATGGGCCGGTAACACCGAAGACCTCTTTACTCACTGTCAAGCCAAACATAAGGAATACATTCTGCAAATTAACGACGACAACGGGTTCAACTTTCTGTTTTCCGACATCATGGAGGATACATTTTTACTTATCAGTCCCACCGGCTTATATTGGTCTCTCCTGGATCCAGCTGTTATGGTCAACCGCATCCGACGTGGTGTATTCGCCATTGGCAACTCCAAAATTTGTGAATATACAATGAAAATCGGACGCACCGGTGATGGCTGTATAACTTATATGGGACCGAGTCAGGTTAGGCCTGCGAAATCGGAACAGTACGACATGACGTGGTCGTTTGACGAAATCGAAATGATAAATGAAGAGGCGCCATCAAGGTCGATGCAGGTGTTCTTTGGCACATACAGCGATCCCGAAGTATGGACTGGCATTTGTGAAGAGGTGCCGCACAAGGATTTCGATTTACCCAAAGACGACCAATACGACCAGCAGAAGGACACATGTTTGGTGTGTTTAACCGGTGACCTGACTGAAGGAGCCTGTAGAACTGATATGTTAATCGACTTTATGATTCCCGAAGATAAAGAGTTCCTGCTGTTGAAATCGTTGCGCCAATTCACAGAGATGCCGCCATTTCAGATGGCCGGCCGTGTTGTGATTTAAACTGTTGTATATTGACATAAACTTCCAAGAAGTAGTGTGGTGTGATTGTAAATACCTACTTTAGAATAAAATTTTGATTTATACGATGAATGGCATTACTTGAGACCGACTGATGCAGTGACACACTTGATATGGACGGGTTCAAGTCAATCTGACGACACACATTTAGATCTGTCGCGTTATCTTCGGGACGCCTTAGAGTCATTTCGACTCCTATTTGACTGCCCGGACTCTGGGTTCATCTTTTTGGAAATGAGTCAAATGTAAAAATGTTTTTTGATTTGTCTATAACTCGTGCCGCCCTCCACGTCTGTACTTTCTTACTCTGACTGACTGATCTCAATCTTACAAAAAATGGGATTTTGTTCTTACATATACATTCTTAAATATTTGACAGACATATTGCATTGGTTCGATACACCGCAGGGATGGAAAAGTCGACACAATTGTATCGAATTCAATAAAAAATAAGTTTGCTCGAGTACAAAAGTACAATTTGCCTTAGTTCGATACAATTTATCTATTTGCATTGTTGCGCTCTCGCTTATTTCGGTGATTTTCGATAAAATGAAATGCCGAAATGAATTATAAGGAACCGAGTAAATGAAAACGCTAAGTTAACCCCTTCTTTTGTAGCCTCGTTTTTTTATAATCTGGTGCTTAGTAGAAAAACGAAAAAGAATTGACAGCAAAAACTGTCAAAAGTCAAACTGACAACTAGTTCTTGTCTGCGTTCACGAGAATGCAACATTTTCAATAGAATTGGCTCCATTTCTGTACGATCTTAAAATAGTTTTCTGTGCAATTCGAAAATGGCATTTTCCATCCCTGATACACCGTAACCATCAACTACCTACATACCTACTTGTATTGATGTAATTTATGCATTTTTTCAATATAAATGTAGTTGTGAAAAAACCTACATTCTGTGCCTGTGTTAAGTTGAATTATAATTAGGTAGGTACTAGAGTTCGCTCAGTAGTACAAAGTCCACCATTTTAGCAATATGGCTTATACACACGAAACTGGAAAACAAATTACATAAATCATTGCATCTCTGTACAATCTTTCCAAGAAAAAATCATTCCAATATATTGTGCTGTGGCTCTTAACTGTTTGCCCTCGCCTATCTACATATATAAAAAAAAACCGGCCAAGTGCGAGTGTTCTCGCACCGAAGGTTCCGTACTTCTTTAGAGTTGGAAATTCCGATTTTTAGTAAACTTTGGTCTTTTTCAAAAAGTACTCACCACTTTGCAATTTGACCTCTGTTAAATCGAATTGGGAAAGAGGATCATACTGAGACATATCCCAAGAGCAAAGTGGAAAGAACGCCTCTAACCTGTTATTTATTTAGAATAAGAAGTTATTTTCGGCTGAAGTCTAGTTCTAGGTAACGTAACTGATCTTTCGATGATGGTTATACGTGGTGGTGCCATATTATTCCCGAATTCACTGCAACTCCAAAAATGTACACCAAATTCTTGTGATAGGTGTGTTCTGCACCTACAGACAGTTGACTAATAGATAAGAAGATAAGCTTAATCAGCGACAAATTTAACAGATCTTTGATTTGTTTTGAAATGGAATAACGTGCCAAAATCGGAAGAATGGCCGAATTATGATAGGCTTTATATATTACACGAAACTCAGACGACATTAAAAATCGCCACTGAACTGCGGGCATTCATAAAGGAAGTGTTCAGGCAAAACTAGCGAAACCAATTTGTTCGCTTAATATGTTATATCGCGATTGCATTTTCTTTTGGAGTGCGTTTTATATTTAATTATGAGTGTCTATCCACTACATAATATGTAAATATAAGTCAGCGGCAACAGTGCTGCACACTGAGATGACAGCATGCTCACACTTATCCACTTTTCCATTGGGATTTTCAGATTTTGCTATCAGATTTCAGATTGTTCGTGTCCAATGGAACATAAGACGAGATTTTTCTTTCTTTGCATTTGTAGTGGTGCGTTTTTTAAGCGGCTTTGTAGTTTGTGTTTATAAAAATCCATTGAATTTCTGTGAATATCCATTGCAGCGGCCAAATGCAAATTGTTTTCTATTTTTCACAGACTTGTCGTCTCAAAAAACGTCAAATAACAAACTTTTTGATAAATGTTTTGGTGTTAGTGTAAATCTCGCTCAGAAATCGAGATTCGCAAAATTGCTCTGACTCTGAAAAAAAAAAACCATTTTGCCGCCAATGGAACAAGAAATCTGACAGCCAGCTGATTTCGAGAGAAGAAAAACTCTGTGAATCTGGAAAAGGAGTTTTTTCTGTCCCAATAGGAAGCGACATTAATTCTTCAAGTAGCCATTTCTAACTGACAGCCGTTTCATCTACGATGTTACTTGTCAAAAAAAAAAACTGATTTAAGGTGTGCTAAAATGCCAAATACCCGTTATGCTGCATCTATCAAAACCCCTCTCATAAGTCCACTAACTCCACCGAACAGGTATTACACTTTCAAAGTGATTTCCTCTTATTAAACTCTGGCTACGGTTTTAATCCTTCCATTGTCGAATGCAACCACAGATTTATCCCATTATTTGGAAGAAACCCATTAAATTGCGTTATTAAGCCCTTACCACTGCAAGGACTGTGTGCAGTATAACTTTTAATGATTTATTCTCCCGCATAAGTACAAAACTACTCGTAGGCCACAACAACAATAATAATCCTTTATTCATCATAAGCATCAGCAACTGAACTTTCTCACTCATTTGTTTCTTGTTACATTCAACAGATTCTCCATTGTGAACCTGGTGAAATCGGACAGCCTCTATAACGAGGGTATGCGACCCTTAATGTACTCAACGACACAAGCCAGAGTAATCGGCCAGGGCTGGCGGCGTTGTGGTGAGAATATCTCCTACTACCGCAACGATGATGAGTGAGTATATCGTATATGTTGTACATCCGTTTCATCATCTCTTACAATACGGAAACATTTTATTATATTTTCGGTAGCTAGTTTATCATAACGATGATGAGTTGTTATTGCCGTAGTATCTTATGTGTGTTTGTATCTTATTGTTTACAGGAATTCAAATGAAGAGGACGAAGACAATTGTTCCTACACGTTGACTTTTAATATTGAGTTTTCCCATGACGATGACACTGTTTACTTTGCGCACAGCTACCCGTATACGTATAGTGATTTACAGGTGGGTGTTGTGTTGAAGCGTGACGTTCTTTATAGCGCCCCCGCATGTTGTGATGTATAATTTATGGAAACTAATTAAATACTTGTTTTTTTTTATGTATAGGATTATCTGATGGCGATTCAAAAGCATCCGGTTAAATCGAAATTTTGCAAATTAAGACTGCTCTGCCGATCGTTGGCTGGTAATAATGTTTACTATTTAACGGTGACTGCACCGACCACAGATGAGGAGCTTATGAAGGTGAGTGTGTTGAAGGGTTTTTAATTAAAAATGCACTTACGTTAGATAGGGCTAATGCATGGATTATGGGATCGCAGGCAGATAGGGATGAATGCTTGTCACAGGTGTTTGAAGTTTTCTACGAGGGTTGTTTGATAAGTCAGTAAATTTTTGGCCAAAAAGTTTTTTATTTCTCAACATAATCTGCTTGTAGCTCGATACACTTATCATAGCGTTTTTCCACTTTTTTTATTCCCTCCGAATAAAAGGTTTTCTCAAAACTCTCCAAATAGGCACTTGTTTCAATGATGACCTCTTCATTGGACCTAAATCTCTTACCGCCCATACATTTTTTTTAGGTTTGGAAACATGAAATAGTCGGAAGGGGTCAAATCTGGATAATATGCTGGATGGGGTAGCAGTCCATAGCGTAATTTGTGAAATTTTGCGCCCGGACATTGTCTTGGTGAAACAGTACTTTTTTCTTTGCCAAGTGCGGGCGTTTTTGCTTCAATTCAGTATCAAATCTATCCAAAAGCTCTGAATAATAGACGCCGGTGATCGTTTTACCCTTTTCAAGGTAATCGATGTGAATGATACCGCGTGCATCCCAAAATACTGTGACCATGACCTTGTTGGCAGAAAGACCAACTTTAGCCTGCTTTGGTATACACGTTCGCCTGTAGAAACACATTGTTTTGATTTTTCCTTGGGCTCTGCTGTGTTGTGGTGGATCCATGTTTCGTCAATGGTTACGAAACGGTGCAAAAAGCTCCTCGGGATTAGCTAAACATCGTTAAACAATCCTTTGAAATGGTCACGCGGTTGCGTTTATGGTCGATTGTGAGCAATCGCGGCACCCATTGCGCGGATAGCTTTCTCATGTCCAAATATTCATGTAAGATATGATATAGGTACCCGCTTATTTGAGAAGTCTGATGCCTCAGCCATCCCACAAAGTTTAATTCTCCGATCATCCAATATCAACCTCTTTGGGGCGTCCTGAACGTTCGGCGTCTTTTGTGCTGGCACGACCACAACGGAACTCAGTAAACCACTTTTTAACCATTGAAATTGATGGTGCAGATACCCCATATTTATTTAGCCTTTCCTTGGTTTCGGCATTGTTATTTTTACGTAAAAAATAATGCTTAATCAGCAAAAGAAACCCACTTTTTTCCATTTTTATTAAAATTGAAGAGGTTTGCTTTAAATAGCTCTCAAACACAAAGCAAATGACGCCGGCTACTCAAAATTTCACAGTAGTCTAATAAGAGATGACAGTTGACGATAGTAAAATAAAAAATTACAGTTACTGAGCAAAAAATTCAAATAGTCACTGACTTATCAAGCTGCCCTCGTATTACCTGTTTTAGATAATTTTTCTGCCTAACCTCACTTTCATTTAATATTTGTGAAGCTACAAAAGATGCACTTTCCGGTTTAACTATTTGTCGAAAACTATCGCATTCCAAAAACCACGTTCTGAAACAAATATGCTCTGAAATATTTATTTTTTCCATTAAAAATACTACACAACGCCGTTTTTTTGGGGGCGTTTTCTTATTTACACGACGTTATTGTCAGTTTATTTGAATCACATTTGAATCCTATCGCAGGATTGTTTGAATTGGATTGTAAACTTAGTTAAAAATTGTTGTTTATACTAAATTTAAGAATGTAATTAGTGATTTTTAGCAATTTTGTCAAGCATAAAATTCCATACCGTAAATTTGTGTACAGTCGCCGTTTGCCAGATGTAGGTATGGATGCGAAAGATATCTAAAAATAAGCAAGGTTCTCATAAATATAATGTTGTTACACTCTACCTTAAGAAAAGTTTAAATTAAATATATTACAACAATCCTGCTACAACAATTACGCCTATCCCTGCTTAATCAGAATAGCTACGAGTAGGTACTTTGGAAATGACCAAGAATAGGGTAAACCACAATCAACCCACAAACAAAATGAGTTTCCTGTGCAACCGTATTTGTTTAGGACCGCAAATTGCAGAGGATTCGATTCAATAACTTTGATGGAAAAGCCCTGTTCGTTTGGATAAAATAATAAATTGTTCCCTCGTATTGTGATGGACATTTTAGTTGATTTCGAGATGAAGAAGTAGATGGTCTTCATTGTTATTGAATTAAATGTGAAAGGACAATAGACAGCAGGATATTTGGCCAGAAAAATGTTGTTTTTCTATTTGCGGCGGTTATTCTTCGATGCACATGAGCAGTGTTCTTCCATTTGCCCTTTCGCACTGAGCTCTGTGATCCTTTTTGCCGGTAAATTGAATCGGGTTTTTTTTTTCCTATGTGAGACTGCTTTTCACTTAACAGTTTACAGTGGGTAAGTGGATGTGTGGTTTGTAGCTTGATTTTGAGCAAATGGGAAGGGTGTTGGAAGAACTATATTCAGGTAAACATTTCTCTTCATTTGCGGTCGATTTTGGGCAGTCAAAGTTTTTTTAAATTGCTAATCGGTTTAAATTGGATAAACAAAGTGAGGTTTCGCAGAAAGTTTCACTCAATTCAAGTTGAATTGTTCTTTCCCAACTTGAGCATATAATACCCTACAAAACTTTGTGCCAAGCTAACAAACTTTCTAATAAGGACTTCCTTCCCGACGGGTTGTCATTTATCTAACTAACCCTCTCCGCCTCTCTCTCTCTCTATGTCATCATTTGCAGAAGAAGAAAGCGATTGTGGTGTCCGCTCGAGTGCATCCGAGTGAAACTCCCTCCTCGTGGATGATGAAAGGCCTTATGGACTTTATTACCGGTGATTCGTCGGTGGCGAAACGCTTGCGGCACAAATTCATCTTCAAGCTAATACCGATGTTGAATCCAGATGGGGTCATTGTCGGAAACACAAGAAATTCATTAACTGGCAAGGACCTGAATCGACAATACCGTACCGTCATACGAGAGACCTATCCATCCATTTGGTATACCAAGGCCATGATTAAAAGGTAAGACAGACAGTCCTTTGACCGTGAGCCCGGTGCTGATTTGTAATTACCCTTTGTAGACTGATTGACGAATGTGGTGTGGCCATGTACTGTGATATGCACGCTCACTCTCGAAGGCAGAACATTTTCGTTTATGGCTGCGAGAATCGACGCAATCCGGAGAAGAAACTCACCGAACAAGTTTTCCCGCTAATGATGCACAAAAATGTGGCCGACAAGGTGAGTGTAGTTGGGCGAAAGTCCTACCATTGGCGCATAACTGAATTTTGCGAATTGAATTTTCATATTACTCTCTGTGGTTGTTTTGTTTTTTTTTTTTCTTTTCTTTTGTGCTTTTCCTCTGCTTGTTTCGTTTCAGTTCTCCTTTGAAAACTGCAAATTCAAGATACAAAGGAGCAAAGAGGGCACCGGGCGCATTGTCGTTTGGATGCTGGGCGTAACGAATAGTTATACGATAGAGGCATCGTTTGGTGGCTCCAGCTTAGGATCCAGAAAGGGAACACACTTTTCCACCGGAGTAAGTATAGGAAACATGCTTTCGTTTACATTTGTTCAGTTAATTACTTTGAGGACTCGAACTAGGGTTTAAAAAGTGTTCTTTTTGTTTGAGCTGGAAAGTGCCTTACGTGTTGACACCTTCTCCGCAGTCTGCAGATTATCTGTTCTTTCACAAGCTGACTGGCAATAATGTGCAAAAATGACGGCGAACAGAGTCGAGTTCTTTATCTATTGATTATACAAGAATACCATGAAACCCTTTGGTCCCCGCAAAAAAAACCCTAAACATTCAGTTATTCTATTTAAATTAGAATTCCTTCTGGAATTTACGGTTAGGGACGTGTTCAATTTATTACACTTCAGTGTATCTATCCTATCACTCTGTTAGCCCAAAGTACCCTTGTTTTGTGCTTATCCCAATATTTAACTCTCCGACAGTGGGTAACGTCATTTCTAGAATTCAGCATCATTTAATATTCGCCTACAAATTGACAAAAGCACCCACATGACCTCTCCGTATCCCCCATTCTAAAGAGCATTATTAAATTTCATAGCTCTTAACTCAAGGGATGGGAAAGCATCCTTCCTCCTATATATACACATCTACCCAGAGCCACGTGTGTCCCGGACATGTCTGCATTCTCCAAGCGAGTAACCCAGTAAACAAGTGTGTTGTTGGTTGATAAAAAAAAATAAAATAAAAACCCCGTAAACTTCATAGCTGGATAGAGGGATATGCGACCAAAATAAACAACTAGTTCCGACAGACAGATATTAATTTACCTGACAAGAAGTTCAACAAGGGCAGCTGACCTAAGGTGAAAATCTTCTCCTATCTAGTTGGTCGGTTGCTGGTCGTGTTTCCACCCTTGTTTCCTCCGGATCGGGACATGGGTTTGGGTTGATGTTTTAGCATTAAGAAAAAATTGTTCTCGCTATTGAGGGGAATACAACTTAATCAATTATTGCACTAATTTAAATTAAATTTCGATCTTATTTACTTGCAGGACTACGAACACATGGGACGAGCTTTCTGTGAGACACTTTTGGATTACTGCGACGAGAATCCAAACAAAGTAAAGAAATACTTCAAGTTATTTAAGCAATTGAAACGGGTTCGAAAGCGAGAGAGGCGCGAAAAAAGGACACTTAAATTGAAGAAATTAGCAGAACAGGGATGTATTATTGATGAGAATATTATTATACGGCCAGAGAAGAGCGTTTAAAAGAGATTTCATTCTAATGCGTGTAGTAGTTTACGATATTCATTTAAATATCAATTTTTTTTTACAAATATAAGATCACATCATGTGTTCTGTCTACTCGTGTCGCATATCTTCGTCGTAATGATGTTTAATCGTGAGTGTTTTTGTGTGTGGAAAAAAAAATATTAAAAAAGTATTTATGGTGGAAATAAATCAAGAAAATATTCAAAAACAAGTGACGGTCCCAGAGGGGTCGCCTAAGGTAATCCATTTAAACAGTGGTAAAATTGAGACAATAATTGCAAATAAAACGGATGAAGCTGTAAGATCAGTCACGATACGAAAAGTAATGGGTCCGAACTGGAAAACTTGCGGTAGGATTTTCCAAGACGCAGAGACGTAGGTACCTACTCTGCTGATTTTATTGTTGATTTACCACCTGGAAGGATATCACAGGCTTTTTTTGAAGTGAAACTTCTATTGGCGCAGTGATGGAAGAGTAACGAAAAGTGAAACGCAATTTCAAAAACCGACTTCTGACTCAACAACCTTTTGGGCAGCAGCCCCACACTTGAGAGAGTTTAGTGTGTCTTTTATTTTACTTTCAATCAAGCGTTAGATTAATGACGTAAAGATTCATATTTCGTTAAACTTGGCCTACATATTTAGAATTTTTCCATCTTTGACTTATTACGTGATTGAGCTCCACGCACCAGGTTTTTCTTTCTACTTTTTCATTTAAAATGTGACCTAATGGCTTGATGATCACGTCACATAATTCTCAATAAAATCTCGTAGAAGACAGGGTTAAGACCACTCGCCGATCCTGTTTCTTATATTTATCTCTTACTTTTACCTGCAGACTTCCGCCTAAAGCAATTTAGTTGATTTCAAGGGCCGTAAAATGGGCGAAAGCGCTGTACGTTTCTGACGAACAATATTTTTGAAAATAAAGTTTTATCATTTGGACGTGCTGCTCAATCGTCTAAGTTGCCATGTTTATTTGGCATCAGTGACCGAATAATAAATACCAGATTAGACAGACGTCACCAAAAACAACATGGCCGATATGGCCTGTCGCAATTGAAAAACCTTATTATTAACACTGTCAAAACAGAAATCAGCTAAGTAGCGATAAACAAATCAATATTCTGTTGTGCACTGAGTATTCATGCTCTTTTAATGTCACCCAGAATGTCTACGAATTAATATATGTAAGAACTTAAGGACCTACTAGAGGCAATAGCACATTCTTGATCTCTGTCCATAGTCCATTTACCAAAACCTCAAGTCTATAAATTGCAAAAAGCTTAGTGTTTAGCTTGAAGTTCTATTAACCACAAATTTGTGCTGCAGGTTAAGTTCCCTTCTCAGGACTTATTTCACAGTCTTGTTTTATTTGCAATTTCCGCTGATAGCCCAACCATGCTGCCGTGAAAGAACACCCAAAAAAGTATTCTTGGAAACGCCTAACCCAACCTCCAGATCCAAGTCCAAATTGTCTCCCAACGATGGGTTTCTAACAATAAACCTCTACTGCTAATTTCAATCAATTTATTTGTTCAACATCGTGTCCCAAACTCAACAGAAGTACCAAGAAAGACACCAAGCGAATTTTTTTTCCCTGTTAAATAATTACTTTGTGCTTTCGCCTCAAAAGTTCTCTTTAAAACTTTTTTTCTCACATGACGAGCAATTTAATTTAGCTTCACTTTGTTATTAGTCCTTTGTGAGTTTAAAAGCACAAAGTAAACGCAGAATTTAATTAAACAGGAAATTGTCGTATAACTTTTTTGTTTGTTGTACATTTGTTGTCTTGATATAGAAATAAATTTTTAGTTTTATAATTTTAATTTATTCCACAATTTGTTTTTCTACATAAAAAAAAGAAAGTTGAACAAATTTGTTTTCTGTTTCACTTTTAAGTTGTAAGATTTTATAATTTTAATATTGTATGTGCATGTATAATTAAATTATATTAATTTATATTTTTTGTAGTTTTTTTTTATTTTTATTTTTACACAGCGGAAAATAAAACTTTCAAAAGGCGAATACGTAATTATGTTTTATCTTTTCCCTGTCACAGCGAGGACCGACTTTTTGGTCCCCTTTTTGATTTTTGTATTAACCCTACTAACCCTTCCATTTAACTTGCAAAACATTTATCATAACAATATTCTTTCCTTTCGTTCGTTCCCTTCTCGTAACCAACAGGAGCGCCTTAGACTGAAAATAATTGAAAGACTGTTAAAGGAAGGATCCAGTGCCGAGGAGCCCCTTAACATACCATTGTCCGATTATTCGAGGTATCATCATTTTCATTAGTCTAACTGTCTGTCACTTTTCACACATACACTCGACTGAAATCAAGTACCTACACACTTCTTTCAACTAACATAGCCCCATTAAAATTGAAAATTAAGACGATGTGTATGTTTTTCAAAATGCAGCGACGAAGGCGATACAAGTTCAAGTTCCGATAATGAGGGTAAAGCGGATCGATTCTCTGATTTAGAAGGTCCGTGTTGTCAGCCGTTGAAGGCACCACCATGTTCGCCGGAATACAATGCCGTCCAGAGGAGAAAGGTAACAGTAATAGATTTTCGAGGAAGATTTCCTTAAAGCACTTTAACAACTGCACTTAGTATAAATTAAGACTGGCCAAGAGGATTATGAAAGTTTTGGATGTAATTTATTTCAAACCGAAAACGAAACGAAGAAGACTACGATTAGCAAAAGGTACTACGGGCAAGAGAGCGGAAACTAAGACGCAACGAACAAAGAAAGCGAAAAAGAAGCCAAAAGTCAATAGGAGGTTGCGGTTGTTTTTGAGGCGTCGACAAATTATTATCTTTCGCAAGGTATGAGTTGAGTTTCGTAGAAGTGTGGTCCTTCCAGCCAGATTTTCTATAGAAGCGAAGTATTTGTTGAGTGTTTGAGCGTTTTTTTGTAGAAGAATAAATCAGCTATATATACGCACAACTCCGGGGAATTAATGCAAGCACGTCTTTTAAAGCTGACGTCTTTCGAAAGTCTGCGAAATCCCGCTGTTCAGTTTCATCTTTTTATCAGTATGTTCTGATGAGTTGAGTTGGTTTGTATGATTGTCGTTTGAAGTTTTGCAGAGGGTTTTGAAGGTCCTTTGTTCTTGCTGGTGGTTGCCAAAAGGTACAAGAGAATGGTTTGAAATATTAAAACAAATTTCTGTAGTGAAGTTCACTTTTTCAAATAATTTCACAAAACCATGTTTCCACTGAGAAGATTAAAAAAAGTACTAGATTTAGCCAAATCACGATATTTATTATGCAACTTTGCGATTTAATAAAAATTCAGAGACCGGTTGCGAATCACGTGTCTGTCATCGCATCCCATGCACAAAATATTCTTGAACACAGCCATTTTTAAATGCATTACAAACAAATAGACTGCTGCTTGCAACTAATGATTTCTTTATTTAATGATTTCTTTATAAAAATGAAAACAGTTCTGCGCTGTTAAACAATATTAAAGGAGCCTAAAGTGACAGTAAATGTCGTTAGAACTGTCAAAATAAATCGTTTTTCCTGCAATAGAAATATTTAGAGCGCTTTAGAAGTTTGTTTGCTAAATTTTGTCGGTGGAAAAATTGCATAAAACACTTATGCTTAACCATCCCATCTCAATTTTGTCAAAAAGGAGAGTTTTCCTTCCAAATTTTGCTAAAACGGAAGTTTTTTCTCCAAAAGGCGGGTGAAAGGAGGATGAACATTATTATCTAACGATAGGAAACATTTTTAAATTAAATTGTTATTAAGGAACTGAATACAAAATATACATTGTCTGTTTCTTATTCCAAGTCCATTTCCTCAAATTCCTCTTCGTCAACCAAGAATGAGTTCAGCTCACGAAATGAATGACATTAACGAACATAATAGGTTCCTTTACTTTGAAATCTTACGAATTTTTACGAATTCTTACGAATTTTTACTCAATGTCGTTCCTTAACTCGAAAAATTCGTAAAAGAGAGCGTCGTCGAGAGAGCAGGATATTACCCCTCCACTATGAATCTTACGAATTTTTACTCAACAAATTTCTTGGTGTAAGAAATTTGAAGGGCTGTCAGTCACCAAACAATTAACAGCTGATTTGAAATTTCTTGTCATATTTGACATTTGATTGAATTTGTTTTGATTTCTTGCGTTCTATTAAAATGGTATCAACAGGTGGCAAAATAAATATTGAATGTTCTCTTCGAACATTCCATCGTATTGAAAATATTCTTTACCACTGCAATTTATGGAATTATTTATCTGTCATATCTGTCGTTTTTCATAGTTTACTACAAAAGCGTTCCCTAACTTTTTCGTAAGTGTCTCTCTCTGTGAGAGAATTTATCCCCACCACTGCCATTTTAATTGTCTTTGCCATTCGTTCGTACTACAAAAGTAAGGGAACAGACCTAGTGACGCGTCCAGAACGAAAACAGAGAGAGGTGTAGGTAGTGTGTTCTGGCCCGGTTTGTGTATTCATTTTCGCTCGCTTTTGCCAATTCCCACTGCGGTGTTTACAGCGTCAGAATTCGAATTGATTCTTCGTTAACAAAATTCGTTTCATAGTTTTGATAAAAAAAAACAAGGATAGTTGGAAGATAAAAGGAGGATTCAGATCGAGAAAGGAGGTTCGGAGTTTTTTTTATAAATTTTTGGTCCAAAAACAGGATTATCCTCCCAAAAGAAGGATGGGATCGTTACTTATGCCAGAAGGCAATCTATCGATAAACTATTCATCTGTCATGACAGTAATTGCACTACAAAAAACTTGTCAAAACTATTATCTGACACTTAATTGAACAGACACAATGTTATCTCCACTCTTAGCGTTTCGTGTGATTCCTTGTGATGAGGTGAATTCAATTTCAATTTTCCGTCCAATAAATCCCCATCGCAAATGGATTCACTGTCACCCAATCTGACAGATTGGTAAAACTGAAAATGAATTTCAGCTGTCTGTCAAAGGAGGCTGCCACATGAAGACCTAGAGAGCATCGGCAGCGGCACGAAAAAAAAAAATATAAAACAAAAATGAACACACTTTCTTTCCTTCGGTGGCACTTCCCTTTTCTCCCTCTCGCACTCGTATGACTGAGATTGTCTATGGCTATATTTGTGCTGCCGACATTTTGTTGCTGTTTTATATTTTGGCAATGAAAACACTTCTTCAAAACATTGACAGTGATTCTGTTCGTTTGACTGCCACAAATTGCCCTTGTTTTTTTTTTCTCTGTTTCCTTCTTCCTGTTTCTATGTTCCGTTTGTTTTAGCGGTGTTGTAAGTTGTTACATCGAGTCAACTATTTGTCGAGAATTTTTATTGGATTTGTTTTTTATTTGAGTATATTGCAGTTTAGGAGGATTTCTCGTTCTGTTTTTGCATCTATTTAGGGTCTTTTTTTTTACTAAACCAAAGACAAATCCTATTTAGTGTTGAGGGAGGTTAGTGTTTTATCGTATGTGGGTGATAGTAGTGACAGTTTTAGCTTGTTGTCAGGTCTTTTTGGTTTTGGTTGTGCAGAGAAGAGTGCATCATTGGATGGATGTGGGTTTTATTTTCGAAATGAGGTTGGAAATTGTTTTATTTCGAGAGGAATCAATGATGATGTGTTGCACGAGCTTTGAGCTATTACTTTTGTGTTAAACGCATTTGGTATTCAAGTTCAATGTATGGGAATTCGAAAGGTTGGCGGGAGTTTACGGCGTTGACTGCAGTCGCTTTCTAGTCATATTCTAGATTGGTAAGCATTTCAACAGATCTGAATGTAGAACAAACTCGGCTTTGTGATCCTGCTCACGATATGTAGCCTTCTGAACTTATAGTTTCTTTAACTACAGACAGTTGAAAAAAACAAAATATGGAAAACAAGATAAGGTAGTCCTTCTTTTCGGTTAAGACATTCAGCGACTTAGTAGATTGACTTTCAAATAAGAGACGAGAATCAATTGAATAATGGAGCATAGCTTCAGGTTTTTCTTTTTATTTCCAAGATTGTCGTCTAAAATGTGTAGACCGGTACTCCCTCACGCATAAGTATGGATTTGTTCTAAGTCGACAGTGAAAAGATGGAGGCTCACTTACCTCTGCGAGGACAATTTCAGACCAATCGAAGCGTTTTCTTCAACAATTGCTAATACCAATTAAGGGGTTTTTCAATAAGAGCGCTACAAAAGTTTTTTTTAAATAAAACAAAAACGGTTTTGGATATCAATGAAATTCTTCATTCCTGTGAAAGTACGTTCGATGCTATTATGTATGGAACTCTGCACGCTTGCAGAAGTCCAGACGGCGGTTTTCAAGCATAAATCGCCCGATACTGCTGCAATTTCACGTTCGATATTCGTACGAAGTTCATCAATCGTCGCTGGCTTGTTGGCATAGATGTAGCCCCACAGGAAATAGTCTAACGGCGTCAAATCGCACGACCGAGGCGGCCAAGCGACTGGAGCATTTCGTGAGATAACAGTCCAAACTTGGTTTCCAATAAATTGATTGTGACATTCGCTGTGTGGCTTGTGGCGCCGTCCTGTTGGAACCACACATGTCCTCCAAGTCCATATCATCCAATTGGGGCCAAAAATATTTGCTTATCATTGAACGGTAGCGATTGCCATTCACAGTAACGTGCCGGTCTTAATCATCACGGAAGAAGTACGGCCCAATGACGCCGCCGGCCCATAAACCACACCAAACCGTAATTTTTTCGATATGCAATGATGACTCATGGAGTACGTGTGGATTACTGCCTGACCAATACCGCATATTTTGTTTATTGACGAAGCCATTCAGCCAGAAATGAGCATCATCGCTGAAGAACATAGCGCTCTTAACGTTGAGGCCACTGACTCAGAATTTCGGTAGTAAATTTTAATAGTTTCGACTCGTTGTCGGATCGTATATCTTTCCATCATGAAATGGCAAACCTTACTGAAGAGAAATGTCAAAAGAGCGGCAAAAAATTCGGCGTCGTTTGCTGTCCTTGTCGCTCTACTTTTGTAGCGTCCCTGTTGAAAAAGCCCTTTATTTTGTAGGTTGCCTGGTCCTAGCCATAACTTTCAGTAAAAGCTGCAATATTCACAAATGCAGTTCAAGACTTCCAGTTCAGACGTCTTTCGTTGAATTGACTTATTCATTCACGTCAATCACAGAATCCGTCGTATTCGGAATTTTGCTACGAACCCCGAAAGAACTATCATAGAATCCGTCGCAAAGTAAATGTTTGCTGGAATTTCGAAATTCGTATCCATCAATTTCCCCTACGACTAAATTCGTAGCAAAAATTTTCCCCTACTACGGATTCTATGATAGTTCTTTCGGGGTTCGTAGCAAAATTCCGAATACGACGGATTCTGTGATAGCCCAGAATAATTTTCCATTATCCCGCCTCCCGACTCCCGATCCTAAGCCTCTGACTCGTAATTATCAAGCGCGGCTATATCTTCTGCTGACCAAACCATAGATGCACGGCTGCAGGTAAATGCGGCAGAGATAACATAGCGTTCAGGGACACCAAAGTAATTTTCAGAACGTAGTTGTTTGTTTCATCTTTCACCGAATGTCAAACTCCACTTATGTACGTCGTCGTCCTATTTTTAGCATTCACCTCGTGGGTCTTCTTATCTTATAAATACAAATCCATCACTGACGTGATTCAATTTCTTCACCATAACCGTCAACTGCCAATTCCACTTAAAAAAAAAAAAGATTCATCGAATGTCATCAATGCACAATCGACATCTATCATTGAAGAAGACCGGAAGAATCCAATTAATACTCGCCTTCCTCCCCACCGCCAAGTACTTTTCACTCTCATTTCTCACATCCAATGTCAAACTCCCAAGTGAACAACCAATCTACATTCCATCGATCATTTCCCTCATAGAAGACGACAAAAACTCAAAGGTGTTGTTTCTATTTTCGAAAAACCGAAAACAAAGAGGGAAACCCAAAAAATAAGCGTTTTCTTCTCGCGTTTATACCTTGCTCTTCTATGCGGCGTCCATTAGTTGCATCAATAGAAACAATCACATGTAAGACTGTAAGTACATTTATCTGATGTCAAGAAATTCTCTTCTCTCACTAGAGAGCAAATGGGAGGAAAAGGAAAGTCAGCTACTATTTGAAAAATTCGATCTGTTCGAGGAATGCTTTTCCGCCTTCTTTTGATGTCGGTTGCATGTACCTTGTTAATGAGATGTAAGGCCAAGTTCGGTGTTCTGTTCATCCCACAAACGGGCAAAGATGTACAACAAACTCGACATTGACATTTGTTTGTCGTGCGAACCCATGCGCCATGCGACACATTTATGTCGAAATTAGGAATATAGAACATTATTGGCTGGAGTGACTCTGAAATTCTAATCAGCGCTACAAACTTACCTCATAATTTAGATTTGAATGAGAAGCAAAATACTATTTGCTGAATAAATGGGAAAAAAGACATTCAACGGTTTCCTTCGAGCCGGATTTGAACCAGCGACCTATGGATTTCTACAGTAATTTTTCACGTCTACAGTCCACCGCTCTACCAACTGAGCTATCGAAGGTCTTGCAGAAGTTGGTCACACGATTAAGTACTAGGAATGGACTTCGGATGAGGGAGCTTTTTCAGCACACTTTTCAATGGAAAAGAGAAAGTTGTGTAAAAGCACATTTGTCACGATGAGCTTGCGACTTTGGGAGCTTGTTTTGTTCGTAAAAGTTTGTATCGATTGCAGCGAGCTTTTCATGTGTACACTTTGGCAGAGGAATCATCAAGCCTTCGATAGCTCAGTTGGTAGAGCGGTGGACTGTAGAAGTGAACTAGCTGTAGAAATCCATAGGTCGCTGGTTCAAATCCGGCTCGAAGGAATGTAGTAGAGTGGTTGACACTTGAAGTTGCTTTTTTTCTATATTTTCTAGACGTTTAGTTAGTTTAGTGGTTATCACAGAAATCCAATGAGGAATCCAAAAGCAGCTGATATTATTTTAACATTGAAAAACAATCTACCAGTCATTTACTTTCAAGATTTTGAAGCCAACTATCTGGCGATTGAAACACGAGGCGAATGTGACAGCTTGGGACATTGTGGGCTATTAAGTTTTAGGCATTTCTTTCAACAAGTGCATGGACATGTTCCACATACGGCAGGTGGTATCTAGGTCATTCTATTATTCCCGCTAAACAATGCTCCGGTCCGCAGAGTCTTCGACTTCACCCAAGGAAGACCTAGCCTTAGGTGGCGTGCACAAGTAGAACACGACCTCAATCAACTTGGAGTGCGCAACTGAAGGCAGCTAGCTAAGGACCGGGCTGGTTGGAGAGGCATGTTGATTGAGGCCCAGGTTCACCCCGAACTGTAGCGCCACCTAAGTAAGTAAACTTTTAGAATCAGTTAGTGAATTGATTTCTGCCTTGGCTTGAACTGAGCTGTGATGACCTGACGTTGATGTTGACCGACAATGTTGGATTCGTATAAGAAGAGCAATCTCTCATCTGATATTCTCAACAAATCGCCAACTCCTGTCGTAGCATACGAGTACCAGCCCTCATTTTGACTACATCTGCCTCGTTTTGTTTGCAAATTTTCCCAGATTTAGCTAAATTCCATTTGTAGTCCAATAATAAAAAGAAAAAAAAAAAAAAACAACAACTCCGTCTGTGAACCCTTCTAACTATCTTCCACTCTGTATTCACAGCTCCGAAAGAAGAAACAACGCAGCAAGTCGTCCAATATAGTCCACCGTAATCATAAGCGAGACCAACGCACTCCACTTGACATGCCAACCACAGATCCAGGCTCGGATTTGTTCTTTTCAACGGACGATGAAATCTTTGCCGATGGAGACGGTGCCGGAATATTTAGCACAGTACCGAGGTCACGACGATACCTGCTTCAAAGTGATTTACAGCGTCGCTACATTGACACAATCGTCGATGGCGCATCGTCGCAACCGGTCCAGCGTATGCCTCCCGAGCTGATAGTGACGCCGGCCAAACACGGCTCATCGCCCAACAAGCTACCGAGAACGCCGGAGAAGCAAAAGCCAGCACAACTCCTGCCGACGGGAATGACAGAGTTCCCACCAGTTGCTGGTACTTTGACTAGGCGAACAAACTCCTGGCACAACTTGCACAGCGGCGGCAAATGTATCCCCAAATTGAGGTTAATCAGGTGCACATTAGTGAGGATGCGGGTTTTAATTTAGAATTTATTTCCTCCAGGGTCCAGAACATCGGACAGACAGAAAGAAGTTCCAATGAAGAACAATTTTCGCTGAAAAAGAAAATCTGGACGGGATGCTCGCCAGAACCGGGTTGCTGTGGTGACAGACCCCGTCCGTTATCGTGGGCTATGCCACCAATCCAACGGCACAGGGAAAAGAACAAGGAGCATGACGACCAGGAAGCTTTCTTTTTGTAAGAAGTGGCTAGTATTCCACACGTGCCGTACAATTCTAACTAATTTCGTCTTTTAGGGCGTGTTCACAGAAGCTGGTCGCTTGGCAGCAGGAAAACAATGCCTATGGGCATCGCAACAAGATAAATTTGAACCTGGTGAATCCCGAATTCCCCGGTGACAAGGCTCTCACTCAGCGGCCAAAGAAAATTCCGAAAACCTCATCAAAACTAGAGATTGATCTGAAAGTTCGCAAGAAAAAGTAAGTTTGCCATACAAATACTTTTGACACTGTCATTTACCGATATCAATCTATTCCCATAGAAGCAACTTTATGCAGCTCACTGAAACCTCTCGCATCATCAGCTGCTTGACGAAGGCCAACAACTGTAACAATGGCATCACTTGCAAAAAGAATCCCAGCGCCATGCCGTTTACACCCAACGCCAGCATGACACTTGCTCCTCTTACATCATCCAGCAGGCACCACCACCACCACGCTACGAATAAATTCAAAACGGGTGGCCTAGTCGCCACAGCCGTTCAGCCAAGCAAGAAGACCAAACGCCGTTCACTGGTCAGCATAAATAAACCACTTGCAATACCTCTAGTCGAGGCAACGGTGCCCAGCCAATTGGAAAATGAGAAATCCTTTGCCCGGAAGGTCAAGACAAAGTTGAAGAAGAAAAAATCCGTTGCAGCAGCACTCAAGAGCAAGTCATGAGACTTGGAAAGCAAGTGCACAGCATCATCGTTGTTAAAATTTCGTTTTCCGTTTTTCTTTGCTAGATAGTGAAATTGTCGTTTTTTTTCTACTCAATAAATATACAAAACTTTGACGAACAAAATTGTCCTGTGACTTTCATTTACCCTACGCGGGGGAACTATATAGGTATATGGTTTTTTTAGAAATGTTTATTTAAGTAAATATCAATTATGCGGAGGGAAAAAAATCAATGAGACTAGAACTTGGCGGTGATATTTTACGAATAAAATTCAACTGACAGTGAAAACTTATCAATTAAACTCACCAAGTTGAAGATCGGCGAGGTCGACACAGTCTGCTCACAGATAATTTACGTTAATTTCGCAATTTTATTGAAATTGTAAACAAAAACACAAGTGGATTGACTTATTTCCGCGATATTTTGTTTGCTTGTTTTGTGCACACACATGAAAATTCCGACGGTTGATTGAAAGTTTGAGGAGCGATGTTGGTGATTTTGATAGATGGATATGGGGAAATTTTTCTAGTTCATGACAGCTGACGGGAAATTTCCGAAAAACTGCTGGAAAAGTTGAGGAAAATTGATAGTGGGTTGCGTTCAGGAAGTGAAGTTGTGTAGAATGAAGAAAAATGTGTAGAGAATCAATCATCAAAAATAATTGAAGGGCTCGCTGGTATATATATTATAAAAAAGGTGGAGGAACCAAAGACAATAATGAGACCCCCAAATGGCAATACTCTTGCCACTCTGGCCCCCTTAATTTTTTTTTTAAATTCACCATTTTGTTTTCCTATCGCAATAGGTGATGTAATTGCATATTGAAAACCCTTATTTACTTTGCTTTGCTGTAATCGAAGCTTAAAAAAACACGTTAAGAGTCAAAATATGGAAACAAATTGTAGTGAGAGTCTTGAAGTGTCAAGTAGAATACAACTAGTTGTTGTAATTCCGTGTAGAAAATCCTACTTAACTTTGCTGAGATCGAAGCTCAAAAAACAGGTCTATAGTAGATTGAATAAGGATAAATAAACAAAAATTGGAGCAACTTTTCTTCAGTTATATTTAAGAAAAATTTACTCAAGAAATCGAAGTCAATGACATTCCAAATCGGAAAATACGCAACCTTGTTTATCCTAATATGTTTCTAGTATATTAAACTTCTCTTTTAGGAGGTTTTATTAACCAAAGACATTATATTATTCGCCTTTTAAAAATAGGCATTCAGTACCTACCTAATGTTAAAATTCGGTATTCCCGAACTCTATCACGTTCCCCACGCTTGGCAGAGGTTGGCAGCACTTGTTTTATATTTTTTGTGTGTTGCATGTAGAGATGGCAGAAATGGTATATTTTTTGAATTACTACATTTGTTACCCCTGCTACGTAACTGAGGTAGTTAAGTAGTTAACGTAGCAAAATGTAGTAAAAGTAGCGCTAGCTGTCAAAATGTAATTAGCGTTGTCAGATCCAACCGTCAAACTGATAAACTGAAAATTTTCAAATCTGTTTCGGTTTATTTTCTACTTTTTCTAAGTACATTAAATGTAGGTAGCAAATGAAACAAATCAGGCGTGTAGTTTACTCGATTTACTACGTGTAGTTATTTGAGTAGATTACCTCATGTAGTCTACTCTGCCATCTCTGGTTGCATGTCACGCGGATTCAAAATTAATATAACACCGATGGGAAAACAAAATGGCGAATTTGAAAAAAAAAAATTGAGGTGGCCAACGGCAAGAGGATTTCGAGTTGGGGGTCTCTGGTTCGTAGGATTGCTTTTTTAGCTGAATAATTAATTTTACGCGTATGGGATAGAGCATTGATATTAAATAATTTTAAAATGCGGTTTTAGTAATGTGTCAAAATCAACTGAAATGATTTTAAAGTGCAAGTAAAAGAGTTTGTTTTTGCCAAGAACAGCAGAAATCTGAAATCTCAGATCAAAATCTGAAAAGCCAAATCGAAAACCACATTAGCAGAAAGACGATACCTACTCTCTGAACACATCCGACGTCAGCTGTGAAGTCCGCCTAATGCGCAACAAACAAAAGTACCAAACTGCAAAAATAGAAGCATCTCTTCTTTCTACCGATAACAACGCCGTCATCGAAATTCCCTAAGAAGACTGTCATTCGCAAAAAAAAGTTCAACAAACCTGAATGGCGTCTGTGCTGCGGTTAAATTTCATTGAAAAATCTCATTTTGAATCACCGTATAGTGGCCCACAATAAATAAACACCTCATTTCAAACGGCAGAAATCAACTGTACAATTAAAAGATACAAAATTCGGTAGAATTTTCCCTTTCAGTGTTAAAAAAAAACTAACAAAACTGTTGTGAAAAAAAATCCCAAAAAAAAAAAACATCTTGAACAAAAAAATTCGCTACCGCTCTTTTATTTTTTTTTTATTCTTACACCTAGGAAAGGGACAGCAACCTTTCTTATATTTTTGCATGTGTTTTGTTCTGTCGTACATCACAATATCCCAACGGTCTAAGATATAAGAAAAACATCGCGAGTTATCCAACAACCATTGCAGATGATTTAATATAAACAAAGACGTACAGTATGAACAGAAGCACCGGAGATACTTTCCAGACGCTGAAAAATCGCTCCTTCGATGAGAATTCTAAAAAAACGGAAAAGCGTAAGTCTCTGGAACACAAAAGGAAATCAAAACAATTCCTTCCAGTCAGACCGATGGACATGAAACCCGTAAAAGTGCTAGTGGAACGGACAAAATTCAACGAAATGCATGTCCTCGATCATAGCAGAAGCAGCACCAAGCCGTCTCCGCTGGTCAACGGCAATTTGGAGAAAAAACATAGTCACAAACCAGGCAGAAAATCAAAGAAATCTGAAAAAAATAAAGTGCTGCCACACAAGACGCACATCGACGGACTATTTCGAGCTCGCAGATGTTACGTAAAAATTCCCAAAGACAAAGTGCTCATGCGACAATTGGCAAAGTTAAGGCCACAGAAGCGTCCCCGTGGCAGACCAAAGAAAGCACGACGAAGACGCAAAGCTGATGCCCAATCCAGTCCGACATCTGCTAGTACGTCTGATCTGAAACGCAAAGTTACATCGGACGGCGAAGAAAGTTCACCCTCGAAGCGCAAGACAAAAGCACCGGGCTTCTTCATAAACATCAGTGCTCTCACACGGACCCCATCGCCACGTCGAAAGTTCGGCACACCAACGCAAAACGAGAGTCCCAAGAAGGCTAAGCCCAAAAAACAAAAGCCCGCCGTCAAGAAGCTAAACCTGGTGGATCTGCGGCGAAAGTTCGGTACTCGGTTCTTTAAATCTTACGTGAAAGTCCAGCGATTCACTGACTCCACTCGTGTGGCTTTTCCTCAAGAAAAAAAGAAAAGCGGTAAGAACTTGACGGTTTCCTTTTTAGAAACAGTCGAGATTTTCGGCGAATCAACCGACAGCGAGGAATGGATGGACTATGACGAGGGCACGCCATCGCCAGTGAGAGCTTCGCGCTTGAAGCCACTCGAAAACGGCGACCACTCAGGACCAATGCCAAATGTCAAGTCTTTCAGTACGAGCACACCGAGCGCTGATGGCAGTGCCAATGCAACGGCCAGTTTCCGCAAAAAGGGCGGAATCCTCAAGCGGAAAGAGAAAATCTCCTTCAGCCCCCTCAAGGAGGACGAAAGCAGCCCGCGCAAGGAACAACTGAAGCGGTCCAATGAAAAAATCGTCCGCCTCAGCTTTGAAGAGCAGTGCGCCGACGACGACGGGCAGACAGAAACAACGGGTGAGTGCTTTGAAATCCAATTTACGTTGCCTTGCAGTTTGTTTACTTTGAAATTAGGTACATGCACTTGTTTGTGTATGTATCCGAGTGCAATGACAGATTATCCCTCCGCCCATGGGCCATTTTGAATGTCCTGGCTTGCAGTGTCCTTCGGTGCTGTGTAATACAGCAACAGCAGCAGCAGCAGCAGAATGGTTCTGCCTTTTTGTTGTCGTTTCGTAAATCGATTTGCGTTTGAACAGGTGATTAGGATTAAGTGCTTGTTCCTGGAGCTTCCTTTGTCTCCTTCTTGCGTCAATTCAACAGCGGGGAGACGCTATTTTTTTTTTATACAACCCCACATTCGCTAAAAAGAACAATCCATAGTCATCCATTTGAGCTGACAGTTATGCCTCACTTTGCATGACAATAATTACACGTGCTGGAGAGGTATACTCCTCCTTTCTCCCAGCCATCTTCTGCAACGTTTGAATGGATGCTTTCAGATTAAGGAGGATTATTAGCGTGCCAAGACAAAGACATCATTCTCCTCGTCCTAAAAGCAAAGGCACACAACTCGCCCAAGTTGTCGCAAGTAGCAGCCAAAAATTCCGGAAATAATTTCCTCTTCTGCTGCACGGGACACGTTCAGTGGGTGGGTGTCGGCCCTCCCGCGTGAAGAACTTAATTGTTTTGAGCATTTCATGTGCGTGTGTGTGGAATCCATTTTAATTTCATGTTGGACGCCTCACTTAAACTATGTGTATCCATTTAAATTTTCCGCACAGACTTTGTGGGCAATTTAAGTTGTGTTACTGTCGGTTTCGTGGGGGTGTGTCATCCCTTGTTAACCCTTTTTTAGGACCAGCAGCAGCATCTACTTTTAGAATTTGTTTCTAACATATATGTAAAAAACCGACTGGACATAGAAATTCCATTCTCAAAACTCCTGGCCCAGAGCTATGTTGAGCGAGGAATTTCGATTTGTGGCTTTCCTATTCTCTGAGCAGGTGAAATTTTTTTATTAGTTTTCCTGGTTCGCAGTTAGTTGTTGTAGGTGGTGAATAAAAGGAATTTGGGTTTCATAATGCTGTGCCGCTCCCGGACTTGTGACCTGTTTGCAGGGAAGTCTGTATGTTGTTTATGATGATGCTAGGTCTTCTTTCGATTTTCTCCATGTCAGCTTAGGAGCGGTAGGTGTTTGACCATTTTATGTGTACGAGACTACGAGCACGCGTGGCCTTAGTAGGTGTGTCAAAGTGTACTCGAAATAGGATGTGTCAACATGTGTTTCAATTCAACGGGGTTGCTGTCATTTCATGTGAGGAACTATTTGTCTATCAACGGTCCGTCTATTGGCTTCGTTGCACTGTGTTTGGTTCTTTCTTTGCCAGTTCAAACTGATAACCAAGCGTCGAAGCTACTCAGCGATGGGTGCGATGTTTGTGTGTGCTCACATTTTTTTTATTTTTTCAACGAGAATCTGGCAGGAAGTAGGTAACCAGTGGACGTTTATTCTTTTGTACAGGGCATCACTCACTAGAATCAATTGCACTTGAATGAATGAATTATACCCGAGTATGGTATTCCAGTTGGTTTTCAGCTCTGCCAGCGATTTTTGTAGAGCAAACCAATCATTTCGATGCAGTGTGTACTTTGCCAAATGCACTGAACCAATATCAATCGGGAAATCTCGCTGAATAAACTTGAATCCAAATCACCGACAGAAGAAGTTCGTTAGGTGACAGGTATATAATTTGCAAACGAATATGAGTTTTTTTTCTTTTTTTTTGTTTGTTTCCTATAGGGAGGGCGAAGAATGCGTCATGCACCGTCAAGAAATTTAAACTTTCCTGGTGTGTCAGACTCTTACTGACTAAACTCCCCCTCTCCCTTTGGCTTTCTTCAACAGCTCCCTGGAACCACTATTCGTATTACTTCGGGGGGCCGTTATTTTCCTTCTACCTCATAAACGTCCTGTTCTTCTATGAGGGTGTGCTCTGGCTTTCTTCTCTCTTCTTGGTTTTGAGCACGGTTTCGATTAACGCTGATACCCGTTTCCAGCTACGTTCGCTGGCGATCATCTTCCCAATGATGTTTTCGGGGGAAATATAACCTATCTCCGATTCCAAAGCCTGTCTTTCCACGGTCCACCTGCTGCACGTGAAGAAGGTATGAAAAGCGTCGTCTACCAGTGAGTCGCCGTACTGGCATCTCGGATGTTCAATTTTCCGCATCCTGTGCAGGTATGCATTAAAATTTCCATGTCCGGTTAGAAACTGCGTGGTATAATAGTTTATTTCTCCGTGTTTTCGCGTTGTCCATTCAGCGACGTCTCTGATCAGCCTGGCGGTCCATCTACCTCTTGTTTCGGAGTTCCACCTTTGCTGCCATAAAAGCTTGGTGGTCTGTTTTGCTTCAGTCGTTGCCGCTTCTGCTCCTACTTCCGCTCTCTTCTCATATACAAGTCTTCTCTCTGCGGCTAAGTGGTCAATGGGTGTCACTCCTGCAACGACTAGCGCGGCTGGTTTTCTGATACAGTGCGGTAAGAACTTGCGATGCGAAGTGCTCCGCGTCTCTGTACTGCTGCCATCTGTTTCCTGTACTTCTCCTGTTTGAGTGCATCTGCCCATATTTCGCATCCATATAGAAGTATCGCGTGTATGTGATTGTCATGAGGAGCCTTCGTTTGCTCTCGCTCTTGGTCCTCCAACGTTTGCCATGAGTCTGCTAAGGAATGTAGTCACTTTAGCAGCTCGTTCGGAAGCTGATTTAATATGAATCCAGAAGGTGAGTTTCGAGTCAATAGTTACCCCCAAGATACTTTACGGCGTTTTTGCTGGTGATTACGTCTGGGCCTATATGGAATTCAATTTGCGTCGGGATATGTTTTCTGGTTAGCAGAACAATCTCGGTCTTTTCAGGTGCAAGGCTAAGACCATGGGTTTCTAACCAGAAATAGACCCGTCTCATGATCTGGTTCAACTTTCTTCGTGCTTCCTCAGTGTCCCTCGCAGTTATCACCGCGCCGATGTCGTCTGCGTACCCTATTAAAAAGGTGTCGCTAGGCATTTCGATACGAAGAATCTCGTCATAAAATATGTTCCAAAGGTCGGGTCCAAGGATTGACCCTTGCGCTGTTCCTGCTGTGATTTGTTTAACACGCGGCCCTTCTTTTGTGGCATAGATTAGTTTTCGTTCGCTGAGGTAGTCTTTGATTATACGAAGTAGGTACTGCGGTTTCCAATAGACCTCCTCGAGCGATTTCAGCATGTCTATCCATCTGGCTGTGTTGAAAGCGTTTCTCACGTCTAGGGTTACCAGAACGATGAGCGGCTTTCGCAGTTTTGATCACCTCCTCAACTGCTCCGATCGTTGAGTGTCCTTTTCTGAAACCGTGTTGTCTTTCGGATAGGTCTCCTGCACTCTGGATTGCAGTTGTGAGCCGGGGTTTCAACAGCTTTTCTAGTAGTTTGCCTGCCGTATCTAACATGCAAAGCGGTCTATAGGCTGCAGGAGAGTTTGGGTCCCCTTTTCCTTTGCTGATTAAAGCCAGGCGGTGTATTTTCAATTTCTTAAAGAAAATCCCTTCTTCCAAACAGCTGTTGTACATATTCAGAAGAATTTGTGGGCAGGTTTGAGCGATGGCTTTTAGCACTTCCGCTGGAATGCCGTCAGGTTCTGGAGCTCTCTTATTTTGAAGTGTACTCGCTGCTAGTTTCAACTCTTCTTCTGTGAACATCGGGATGTATTGGACTACAGGAGAAATATCTTGCCCCCTATTAGGATGGGTTGGGAAAAGTGTTTCCACTATCGTCTGCATTGTATCTGCACTCATGGGTGGGGAGGCCGATCTTGCGCCCAACTTGCGCATCACTACCTTATAGCCCAGTCCCCAGGGGTCGCTGTTTACATCTTGGCGGAGTTCCTCCCACTTGCGTCGTTTACTCAAATATATGGCCCTCTTGAGTTCTGTTTTTGCGTTTCTAAACTCTACAAGTGCCTCTTCCGTTGTTTCAGCATGTCTCCTTCTTCCTCTGGTGACCTTGCGTCTAAGGTGTAGACAGTTTCTTCTTAGTGCAGCAATCTCGGTTGTCCACCAGTATACTGGTTTCCTGCGCTCTATCCTGTGGCTTAGCCGCGGCATTGAGTTGTTACATGCCCGGCAAATAAGCTGCATTGTGGCTTCCGTCTTTAATTCAGCACTTCCAGTCATTTCCAAAATGTCTACTTTCCCATCTTCGATTGTACGAGTAAGGAGATCTATGTTAAGTCTATCTACTTTCCAGCGAGGTTCTCGGTTCCAATTTGGCCGGTACGAGCGTTGCTCTATTTGTAGGTCGTAGATAATATATTGGCGGTCGCTGCCCGTGTAATCCTCGATAACCCTCCAGTTAAGAATGTTTGAGGATATTTCTTCTGATGCGAGAGCTATATCTGGAATTGTCTCACCATATCCAGGGCGTCTGAATGTGGATGTGTTGCAATTGTTTATCACATTGAGTCCTAGCGGCCATCTCTAGAATTTGTCGTCCTCTCGAGTCCGTTGTAGGCATACCCCACTCTATTGCCTTGGCGTTGAAGTCACGAATATGAGTTTAAAAGCACTGTAACTTTTATCAGTGTTGAAACTTGCAACTGCTGATAAGGCACCTTGCCACATTATTTCCAAATACTGTAGCATCAACAGTTAAATGTCTACATTTACGGACTTTGCTTCACGTTAACTTGTGAAACCGCATTACCATCACAATCTCGGTAGGTTGTCATGGATAGAAACCTCTTCATAGCGATACATTGCACACCCATTGCTCGCGCTTCTCAACAGTAAGTACCTTTTGCGAAAGGCAAACATCATCCTCCGATTGCTCCGGCTCTAGACCAATTGCAAGAATACCTTATACCGTATAAATGTCGACACTCTGTGACGTTTGTACTTTTGGTATTCACAGAAATTTCAACCAAGTAATTTGTGTACAATATGATTAACATCACTCCGCATCGAAGTGGAAGCACGAGTGACTTGGTCCCTGTATACATGTGGCAGGGAGTAGGGCGTGCACATTCCACAAAACGTAATCTCAATAGAACATACCTATAATCCTTTCCACACAGAGAGCATTACGCTCATTGAAGTGAAAACGGAAGAAAAATGGGGCAGCAAAAAAAAGCAGAAGAAGAAGAAAAGTCGAAAGTACTTAACTCTTATAAAGATGAAAACATTGTTCTCTCCTTTTCGGTGGGGTAGGGTATCCTTTTTGCCCTGCTGTTGCTCTGGTTCGATGGTACCAAGTGTGGGGGTAAATTTGACTATGGAATCTGCTGTAACACGACACAACAAAAGAAGTGGATATTCTATTTGATGGAGAATCAGAATTCCAGTGATAAGCATTCGTTATCACAAGCGGTATGCCTTGCACACTGCATTATGACACCCCTTTGGTTCTCGTCCTTTGTTTTCGCAGCCACTCTATATATATAGGTGCGGGAGGAATTAAGTCTTTCATTTGTCTTCACTTGAGAGTGTGTGTGTGTGTGTTGGGGGCAGATTGTGAGCGCGCACGATAAAAATCTTTTAAAGCACATAAGGCGGTGGTGATATATGATTGTTGTAGGATGATACAACGAACCTCTGCTGGCAGAGTAGGTAGGTCCTTTCGAAAACGAAGAACCAAAATTAAAAGATTAACCGGGAACTGATTTATTTTAAACTTGAATGTTGAAATCCAACCGAAACTAGGAGTGCTTGAATATTTAACCTATTTTGTTGGTCTGGCTATCTCGTTGGGTTCAAGTGAAACTAACTCCGTTCGCCCCAACGTTCCAACGGATGTAAGGGCAAATGAGCGCATCCCTTTTGTCTACCACTACCATGTTTGTTTATTTTGCCCGATGGAGTTAGTAGATAGAGGAGGACATAGATGAATTGTTGTTGGGTTATTGGCGAGCAATTTAAAAGGACCTTGTTTGGTGAATGAGAGCGGATGCCTTGGCCCAGTTGAGTATCCGTTTTGTGGACCGTCACCATGTGTGTATCCCTCATTAATTTACACTGTTCTATGGTGGATTGGGTGGATTGTGTTTTTTAGGAAATTGTTTCTTTTTTTTTTTTGTAACCTTGTTGACGACCAGCATCTGTCTTTTTCATCAACTAAAACGACTTTTAGTCGGTAGTGCGGCTGGGCTTTGGTTGGCTTCATTAATGGATACGTACAGTACAGATCAGGTGGTCGGTTCGGGTGTGCCATCCAATTTAAAGAGACCTTCGCGTGCATTAAACGTAGTGTGGGTGGTGGAATATTTCACACCATGTCTGCCGCCACTCCAAATGGTTGTGTGGATAGTTGGGCGGAGTCGTGGGTGTGTGTCGGATAGTGGCGAGTATGTTTCATTTTTAACCGACTGGTTAGTTTCTGCGATCGATGGTTAAAGGCGTGCGGCATTAGAAATGATTCTGATACTTATTGGAAGAGAGTTCCACAATTTAATTGCATAGATAAAAAATAAACGCGATGAATTAAGGTACCGACAACGTGATGGAATTATGGTAAATGTTCTAAGGGATCGAGTAAAATTAAGCTTTTCATACAAATACGACGGAGTCTTATTTATTATAATACTAGCTGACCCCGCTAACTTTGTTTCGCCCAAATTCGTTAATGTAATTAAAGTAATAATTTCGAGCATGCACAATACACATGCTATTTTATGTAGACGCTTAAATACCAATGGCAAGTCGTTCTGAATAAGCGGAATCCGCTTAGGTTAGCAAAGTGCTTTAATTGGACAATGTCCACTATAATTTGAATTATGTTACTTTAGAAATAGCGCTTGATTTTATTTTTGAATGGGAAATGCCACAAATCGTTTTCCTATACCGCTTATGTTTTGCAAAGTACCACCTACAGTGCGGTATCCTATCTTTCAGCACCACCTATCGGGTCCAGAACTCAAGAATATTTCAGACATATTTCCGTAACAGTAACAGTGTGTATAATGTATTTGGTAATGACTTGTTACCGAAATGTGATCGAATTTTAGTGAGCTGTTAAATTGGTTTTCATGTGTTTGTAAGTTGGTTCGCACGAATCAGAAAATGTGAAATAAAAATACTGATATAATTTTCAAACCTTCCCATGAATCATGTTTGTTATTATGACATCATGCTGGTCTGGATCGGTTTCGGGATCTGGAACCTCGGCACATATGATGTCATCAACTTGGTCTGGTTGCATTCTTTCGACTAACCAAATGAGAATGTGCTCATGAGGCAAGCCTCTTTTTTGCCATTCAATCGAATACATCCAACATCGAGTATAACTGTATAACCAAAGACATGATGCTGAACAATATAGTCCATCAGCGACCGACGAAATATTTGTAGCTTTTACAACCTGAAGAAAACTAACCGCACCTATCAACTTGGTTGGTAAATGGTAAGCCTTTCCCCTTCTCTCTCTACACCGGTACCGAAGGTGTTATGGTACCTTTGAGTTGCGTTCCCCATAACAGTATTCACTAATGAGCAGAATACCACCATTGTTACACGCTCATTTTTCGTAACAACCCCTACGTGCAAGCTCAAAACGCTCCACAACTCCTGTTGCCTGCCATCATTGTCCACGTCATCTTAGTCACCCCTACATTTCAACTTACTCACACACTTGTGCAAGGATCCTGAAAATACATGTCAAAGAAAAAAAAAAAACCGGCCAAGTGCGAGTGTCACTCGCGCACCGAAGGTTCCGTATTTGGCTAAAGTCCAACACTTCAGATATTATTTGAAATCTAGAATATCATTCAATCTTTCCCCTCTTCATGAATTCATCACAATTTAGTTTAATTTAATTACTTAATATTTTTACTCTCAAAAATTACTCGCACATTTTCATTTTCTAATTATTACCTAGTACCCAACCCACGCCAATTTTCCATTCTGTATGCGACCTGTCCCAATTAAAAACTATTGACTAAAAATATGTTACTTTTATTTTGTTCTGTACTCCCCAAAAAATGTATTATACTCCCCAACGAAATTATGAAGCGACAGCCCTGGTGTCTTTGATGGGGTCAATTGTGCACAACTGCGTAGTAGATTAGAACATAAATGAGAGCAACGTATTTTACATGGTAAAATTATCTTTTTTGAAAATATCTTGTTAACTATTAACTTTTCGGCAAAACAGTATTCAGCACATATATAGATAAGAACATGATCTACAAAAAAGGAATTTATGTATTTTTTTGTGAATCAAGAAATAAACCGTTTTTTGGGCGAATGAAAATATTTTTTTCACCAGATTACTAATTAATCCAAAACCAATCGATGTATTCCTTCCATTGGTATTTGTCGTTTAACTAGAGGTTATACCGGATGTTGTGTGTAAATTTTAGCCTCCTATGTCAATCGGTTCTTGAGATAGACCTGGTAACAAAATTGGCTTAGTGGGTTCGGACAGACAGACAGACAGACAGACAGACGGAGAGACATCCGAGCGAAACTAATAAGGTTACGTTTTTTCCCTTTGGGTACGGAACCTTAATGATGGATTGAAAAACCATGAAATAATACAAAAAATCTACTCCATTTCAAAAAGTTACTTAATGTAACATAGTAAACATAAACAAACGACCTAATAGGTCGGTTATATTTAAAAAAAAAAATCAAAATTGTTGACAACAACAATTTTCTTGGAAAATAAATAAAATAAATGACAACAACAATTGCTTTAAAAATATAAAATATTTTTTATTGTATTTGAAGTGTCACTACTCGATTTCTATCCAATTTTTTTGTTTTAAAGTGCTTTTCCCCATAAAAAACGAAATGTTGAGAATTTTCCAACTTTTCTTTTTTCATAAACCATCCCTGATTCAAGCCGAATAAAACACACCAAAAATCATTGAAATCGGTTGAGCCGTTCGTGAGTTATAAAGTCACAACACACTTGCAACAATTTTATATATATAGAGAAGAGATATAGAGATTATGCAGAAAAATACAATTTCTTGCATCGATGTATTGTTTGAGGGTACATACATCCCAAAAAGGTTTTAGAGTACTGTGGTCATATCTTCGTAGGCCGTAAATATATCTAACTAACTGCCACTTGTAGCTTACGTAGAGACAGGGAATCAATATTACTGTAAATAACTTCAGCATACGTAATAAGGCGAACAATTAGGGTTGTAACAAGTTTACTTCTAATATTTATAATAATAATAATAGTTGGCGCAACAGGTCTGTAGGGACCCTGGTCCTAGCTTCTCAAAACCATTCGTTTTGTGTGAGTTTTTCATTTTTGGAACGAATGGAAGGGATCTACAATTTTATGCCGATTCACGGCTAATTGAGAAGCTCTTTCAAGACAGTCATACTCTCGGATGTTTGTCATACGTTCGCGAGAGATACGAGATACGAACCTGAAACCCCTCGCTTAGTAGTCCAACACACTAACCACTGCGCCTACACTTCTAATATCAGATGGAGTAAAATTTGCAGTTATCCAGAGCTTGCGAAGATAATCATACACTGCGGGTCATATGAAAAGGGACAACCGCTTCATCATTTCTTTTACTCTTATTCTCCAGTTCTTTAGTTCAAAAAGAAAAAAAATACTTTCCGTTATGATAGATTACTTTATTGCTCACACATTTCGAGCAAAATAAGAGAGTATTATTTAAAAACAGTTATTATGTATAATGTATATGTTCATTTTTTTCTTTGTTCACTAATAAACTGCACGTTTAAAATTGGGTCAATAGAATAGGGACAGTTTTAATTTGGTCGTCAATTGGGAAAGTGCTATAAAAAGAGCTAAAACTAAACTAAAATTTTGTGAATTTGCCAGCGTGCTTTGAGATTGTGGTTTTGCATTAATAGTAAAGTTATAGTAAAAATATGCAGAGGAAAGCTATTAAATTTATGACAAAACCGAGACTAGTTGCAGTTTCGACAATTGCAAGTTTATTTGCAGACAGCATGACATCAGGCAAGGAGTCAAAATGTTTACTTTTGTTAGCAATTGGAGTAACCTGTGACTTTTTTGGATTCAAATGCAATCCTTGTGTAACAGACCAAGGGTAAATACTAGCAAGATCCTTATTAACACCATTTACCAAGTCTTCTGAGTCATTAATCGCATTTGATGAGTACAGTTGGACAGGAGGTGGATCGTAGAATGCTTACAAACAGATGGTAAGTCATTTATAAACAAACAAAAAAGAATTGGACCAAGGATTGACCCTTGTGGTACTCCACCATTCACTGGTAGACGATCTGAAGAGGAATCGCAAGTCACAACTCCCTGAAATCGATCACACAAATAACTAATAGGCCCAGGTCCACCACGGACTGTAGCGCCACCTAAGTAAATAACTAATAATCAGATAAACTTCACTCTTACCAGAGTTACAAGAGAACAAGTGTTTTAAGGATTTTATGGTTTACCTTGTCAAAAGTCTCTGAGAAATCAAGTAAGCAAAGGAGCGTAACATGTCCTCTATGAAAACCCTGCCTTGTGTCTTCCATAATATTTAGCATAGCAGTGCAGCAACATTGTTTATATCTAAAACCAGACTATCCCGCATAAATAAGGCTATTAAGAGACAGGTGTTGAATAAGCTATTACCTTCTCAAAGATCTTCGACAAGCACGGTAAAATGATTATTGGTCTAAAATCAGCGGCGGAAACCGGAGCTAACAATAAAGGGCAGAAAAAGTTTTATAACTCGAATGGATACCTTATCTTCCTCCACAGCAGTTGTTTTTATGGTTGAAATAAAGATGACAACCTCGTTTTCAGTAAAAGTTTCGATTTCAAACCCTCTTACCAACAATTGGCTAGAATTTTCAGAAAAATTTAACAAAAATCCTCAGGAATACTTTCGAGAAAAAAATCGTTCAATATATCAGGATTAATCTGACATTTGGAATTACATTTATTTGAAAGACCTATTTCACGCAGATTACTCCAGGGTCAACGTATTGATGGGAATGATTTCGATTCGAGGGCTTTCCGCATTGGGGAGCAGCGTTGCCGCTGAAAACTTTCGAAAAGGGGAATAAAAAGGGGCCGGATCCGGAAAAAGGGGCCACCACATAAAATACTAATAAAAAAGAGAAAACAAACCATTTGATTTTAAGTAAAAACTAATTTATTCATCACGAAACACTTCTTTTCATATGTTTGCATTCTTTTTCGTTAAATAAAGAATAAAATCTTACTTAAACTGAAGAAGGGGACATTTTGATAATTTTTCAAAAAGTGGGAGCCAAACTGCAACCCTGTTGGGTAGTACCTAAAATGCGACGATGATTTGAGAAAGCGTCTTGTCAGTGTCAGTGTCATTTTGGACAAGAGTTGAGCTATCGTAAGGGTACTCGCATTCCCTTATAAGCGCGATCGCGTAATACGCTTCATTTCTGATGTGAAACTGATATTTTCAGAATTTGAAGCGTTGGGTGTGTGTGTCTACTTCAAACGTTCCGTCCCATCCGTCGTCATTGTGGACAGCATTATACTGGTTGTACACCTATATGGACGCCTCCCAACGTCGATATGAAGAAGCTTCTACATTTATAGCAGTTCTGCGTGGGGTTCGAAAACGCGTTGTTCTGGTTTCCACGAGTATATTCGCCAATTTTGTGTGCAATGCTGTCTTCCCTCCCGTTGGACGTGTCCTATTTGGTGGCAACTACTTTCAAACCAACAACTAGTCACTAACAACTCGAATTTTGTTTGACAAAATAAGTCCACCAGATAAGCTGGGAAGCACTCGGGATATACTTACGCTGTATAAATCCCTAGCCATTCATTGTTGCCCTACTTATACACCAGTAGGGGGGCCTTCAAAATTAATGAACAAATAATCGTGTTCGACAAAAATACATCCTGCAGCTGGCTGGAAATGAACAACCCCCATTTTAACATCCCAACCGCACAGACCACCGACAGTGGTCCACACAGCGCTACAAAAGCCCTGCTAAAGAGCGCCATCAACAACAAAATGTCAATCATTCCCCGCAGGACATTCGAATTAAACTCGTTTCGCATAGGCAACTCCACAAAATTGTCCACCCACATACCGAACTGTTATATCCTTGTCACCTTGTTCTTGCTCAGCGGAGGAAGTTCACAACCGGCTCTCCACTTCTCCAGGCCGCAGAGATTGACAGGGATGACAGGAGGAAACAATTTAATTGCGAAATGCCGCCAACTTTATGTCGCGTAAAGTCTCCCTTTTTGTCATCGTCCGTTGTGTAGGCTTAGCGCTTAGATCGGCTAACACTTTACCACTCCACAGACATATGTCCATCGTCCATGTATCCTCGCATTAAAGTTCATTTAAATGAAATACTGCAGCCAAATGAATATTTTTTTTCTTTTCGAAGAAACATGAAAACTTTTCCAGTCAGCGGCAACACACATTCACACAGATTGGCATGTGTTTTGGTGATTCGTTGGACTGGAAAATCCGGCACTTACACCTGCTGTTTGCACTGATTTACCAGCGCGCCCAACTGCCAGGGATATATTGTTATGTAATCCACTTTAAATGCATGAATACTTTTGTATTTATATTCCTCGAGTGCGCGCGGAAACCCCTTTTTCATTAATTTTGTTTTTATCCGACGCGATGATGGTGAGCTACAGAATTTTGTCCATATTCGTATGGTTTTGCACACAATTTTTTTTATATTTTTTTTATATTGACATACGCGCATAAATTCAGGACTTTCATTCATAATTCTTCCGACTGGATAAACGGGTAACATGTTTCCCACAGGAAAACAGAGTTTTATTTTTTATTTTTGCGGCTATAGAGGCCGCCGCTCGACAGTACTCTCCTCGACTGCGTTTGACAGTTGTGTTTGTCGGGGCAGCCCCTCCCGCACCGGTATATATCCGAAAAGTGGCTATAAAAATTAATGGCCAGCAAATCTCGACCGAATGGCATAGAGCCCGAAGAGTTTTGATTTCAATCGTTCACAGTCCCTTCCCAGTGGGGGAGGGGTTGGAGGACTGATTATTCAATTATTGCCAACGACGACAATAACAACAACAACGACGACAACAAAAGCAGCATCAACAGAGTAGTAGTGGAGTTTATATAGTTTGCAACCCTTGCTCTGGCGATAAGGATAGCATGTGGTGGGAGGTGGCACTTGAATGGAATTTAATGGCGGATTTGGAAGTTGAGAATTCGTGCCGAGTTCAAAGTTGAATTGGTCGCGAAATAATTCCATTCGAACGGAATGCGAAACAAACAGTGTAACAGTGTAGTCAATTACCCAGAAGGAAATCTTTAATTAAAATGAGTTTTTTTTTTTTGAGTGAAACCAAGAATAAGTCGTGCAAGGTTGTCGTCGACGACCCTCATTGTTGCTAGAGGGAAGGATTAATCCACAGCACACAGGCACACTCATCGCATCGTCATCGTCGTCGTCGTCGTCGTTGTTGTCGTCAATGGCATCGTCATCATCATCATTCCCACCACTGACGAAAGGTTAATAATCATAAAATGGCATAAGGAACGATGATGACAAGTACAACTACATATATAACTCGATGGTGGATATATATAGGGTTCAGAAACGATTTAAATTTTTTATCCATTCTGTTTTGTTTTCAGCAAGGCGGTTGGCATACATCGAATATTTTCCAAAAACAAAAAACACAAGAATGCGACAGGATGCCACTGATGCGTGGAGGCTGGATTAAACGAATGTCACGTATAGCTGTCGATAGGGAGTTACGGCATATTTTCTGTAGCTACAAAAATTTATGTTAGATTATGGATGTATGGGTGGTATCGGTTTCCTAACTGCCGATTGACACGCCCAGAAAGTATGTCGACTCACTCACTGGGCGTGTGGGGTATAGCCTACGCGTTTGTACCCTGGTGATACATCCCGCGAATCTGTAGAAAGACATTGACCAGTTAAATACAGAAGGAGACGTTTGTTAAATGAAGGCGCGCTAGAGAGTTTCGACATCAGGCGTTAAATTAAGACTCTTTAAACTCCAGGTATGCTAAAGTGGCAAAAATCCAACGTATAACTTCTTCTTCCAGACGGTTCGCAGAGACGACCTTTGCCTGTAGGAATATCGACTTTTTAGCGACCATGTATGCGGGTCCAACAACGGGCATTACATGCTCAAGCCAGCTTGATGTGTGATCCTTCGCCTTGCAAAACTGGTTCTACAAATTATTGGGAGTTGCTTCAAATCAATTTGTCGGTTTCCCCAGCCGATTTAAGCATTGATGTTTTGAAGAAGGGCTTTCACACCGTTCGGGACTGGCTGAGTTCTTGAGAGACCATAAAGCTCTCAATTGATAAAGTGCAGTTACAAGTTCCAGTCACGTATCGGCCTCAAGGTTGTAACTCCAGTTTTACGACGTTTTTATCGACTATCCGTGCAGAGCTTTAAAACTAAAACTTTTTTGAGCCAAAAAGCTGTCATTGTCAAAGTAACATGCAATTAAAATTGGCAGGTGACGAGTGCAAATCGGTACTGACACTCGTTAAGAGTCCTCCAGTCAGATGTGCTCACAAATGCAAATATATTGCACCTTGCAATGATGACTTTGTTGTTCATCCTTAAGCAAATGCCATCGGATTTCAATCTAATTCGAACAACCCCTGTGCATATTTATGCCGCCCTTACACACAGGCCATACTGGCTTTCAGGATTCAATGACAAAGTGTACGTTGTGCTGTTGGAATGTAAACTGGCCCTAATCCAAGCGAATCACATCTCAACACACAGTCTGGTCCGTCTGGTGGCCATTCATGTCGACTAAACCCACTCAGTCAGGTGGAAAATTTGTGCATGGTCCCATTCGATCAGCCACCACGTGCGATATTGAACATTTCGTCACCTGAAATTAATATCCGTGATGTCAGAAAAGGGGTAACAGTTGCAGGACGTTGGTGGAGGCCTTCCGGTGTTTTTTTTTAATTAACAAACCCAGACCTCCTTTGTCATAGGTTTCCTTGTTCCGCGTTAACGTCTAACGTTTCATTCTTTTGCCTAATTGGACGACCAAGTCCTTGACGAATTGTTTCGCTTTCGGTGAAAAATTATTTCTCCCTCCCGGTGACGCCTTGTCAATGACAGTTTTTTCTTCTCCCCTGCTAAATTGATGTTTTTTTTTGTTGTTTTTCTTGGTTGCCCAAACTTGGTACTTATTCTTAGAGAAAAGGACCGTACACACAGGAATTCTTGCTCACTACCGGATATCTGGACCGGAATAAGCTTGACAGTAGCATTATGATCAGGATTATGACATTAGGACTGTGACATTAAACACACATTATTGCCACACATATAATTTTTCGGTTCAATTCACCTCAATCTGGCTTACTTACAATGGTGTGTACTGTGTGTACTGTGTGTAGTAGTCCCTCATCCTGTGTGTGGCTGTTGTTGTAACTGTGCGATTCTCTGCTCGAATTTCTTCACATTAAAGCCATGTGAGTATGGTGTTGTGTGGTACTGTTTCTGTGTGTTTCTTTTTTATGCACTTGTGGGATTTAGTGCCTACCACCCCTATGGTTGCAATACAGCAGCACACATACGTTCCACAAACACGGAGCACAGATCCAGTGGCAGAGCGCAAGTCGAAGGGAAAATCCAGCAGGCAGCGGCGGGTTGATTTGATGGCACGGGAGGAAATTAGAAAAACAGAATCCGGACAGGGTACGAGTAATTCTGTCGAGAGCATCATTTTGTTTAGTATAACAACAATAACTACCGAATACAATAGGCTTATTACCGAATGTGATTCGAATGTATACGTACTATAGTAACATTTCGAACTTAAGTTACAAATGTGCTCCATGAGCTGTATGTTGTATGCCGTATGCTGTATGCTGTTTGGTGTTACTTGGCATAATGCTGTGGCTGTCCTGTTGTGGAGGAAAAGTGAGTGTGGCACGAGCTGTAGCAGTACATGAAGCAGTCGGCTGAATTTACGATTGTGTGTGGAGTGGAGTATATGTAGACCCCCAGCAGTCGAGGGGGGCGGGGGGCTATAGAAATTGTAAGATTAACGATTCGAATCGGCTTTGCTTATATATTTTTAGTTTAAGTTAAGCCCTTTAATACGGTCTTAAGTAAATTTTCGACAGAAGACTGATACGAAGACGACGGACTTGACTAGGACTACCTACTTGGAAGGCACTGATTACATAGATGGATTAAAGATTTTATTATACTCGGCATTTCGTAGGGATTACTTTTGAAGCTTTTCTTGTCAGCTATCTTTCATTTGAAGTTGAAGTTTTTTTTTTTTTTTGTTGCTCTTTTGCTTTCCCTTTCATTGTGCGGAGAAGATTGGAATTGTCCTTAACAGTTGATGTAGCGTTTGACTTGAGTTGATTCAATTTATCCGGTCGCATGGCGGGAGTAGGTATTTGTGTCAAATTGACGCACTTGTTATAGGGATTGAGCTGGGGTACGGTGTTTTTTGTTCAGCAAAATTTATATCTAGCCAGAGGGATATTGATGAGTTATATTTATTTTCACTTACCAGCTGATGGGTAGATCAATTGGGTTTTAATTTTTGATTGCGTTTGTTTCAGCCGTTCGCCTAGGTGGATTCGTGTGTGGAAGTTCTTTCGAATTGGTTGGTTTTGATTGACTTCACGGAGCTGATGGTAAACTTAATGGAAGAGCGAGGTAGTGAATGACTTCAACCACTTTAGTTTGGATTCAGGGAAGGCACACGAGAATGTTTACAATGGGTTTTCTATTCTTTCGAAACCCCACATGTTTGCAGAGGTGTATTTAAGCTGTTCTACTCTTTGTAAATGGTCTTTGAGTTAATTGAGTTAAAGTTCCGTCACTTGTGCTCGTGCTTTGACCATTTTTGGTTCACGAAGTCAGCTTTGAACATTCAAGGATAAAGATACACCTATTCGGCTTTGATCCATTTCGAAGATCTGTTGAAGGTTGAGCCTTCAATTTGGACACCCGTCCTCTGCTTTGAAACAAGCTTAAAGAAGCCTCATAAAAGCTCATACCTTTGTCGAAAACCTATGCATGTTTGGTAGAGCAGTTTTGCCAGGATTCCGAATTCGTCAATATAGTCATTTACAGCTGACAGTGAATGCTGATTCGACTTTTAATTCATAAAAATTGCACCAGTGTAAAAATTTGATCAAAGGTTTGCCTGCCAGACTGGTATTAGCCGATTTGAAGAATCACTGTAGTAGAGCTGCATAAGCTCAATATTAGAAAGAGGTTTTTCAGTGACGCAACTCTGGCTCTCTTGTTGCTACATAACTTTTTCTACATCATGTCTCTATAAAAGCACCTAAGATACTTGGCGCCGTACTAATAACAAACTTTAGTCTCGACTTTATATTTACGGAAGCTCACAATTCGAAATTTTTATGGATAATATGGTCACTGTTAACTTCTAAAATTTAGAGTCGAAACTAAAAAGGTTTATGCCCTTGGTAACTAGGTTTCCTCGGCTACTGTTCCACCGGCTTCGTTTAACCGCGAAGGAGGCATAGCCATAGTGCTCCAGCAAACCGTTTCGAATTTTCTGGCCTGCAGCTGGATATTTCAACTTCGGCTATGATTTTCTGTTTCTATTTTTTGTGTCATGTCTTTCTCTGAGTCGCTCTGCTAACTTTGTCAATCTGCAAGTTTATGACCGAGAAAATTTGGAGAGGAAATTGATAAATCGGTTATTTTTAACCGAGTTTCGTTAAACAAGTTGACTCGATTATTTTTAATCCACTAACTCTGTAAGAGCTATATTAACAATATCACTTGGTAGTTTTTAACCGAAAGTTGGTTGATTTTAAATAAGTGATTTTTCTGCGTGCCCGCGTCAGACCGCATCTACTCGAGTTCTTAGTCTTCCAACTCCACACAACTAGTTTGGAGTTCTTTACGATTATTTTGATGACGAAACATATGAATGTTCTACTGTTTCCCAATGAAAAAGTGATCATGGATTGAGGGGAAAAGCTCCAAAACTGTCGATTCATAATGAACAATTGTAAAATGAGGGACAAGCTTATAAAGGGGGAAACGTCAAAAATCTCTGTAAAACTTCTATCACTTAAAAGTAAAATTAAAATGCATTTTCGTTTCAAAATTTTATTTATTTTTAAATTAATTTTGATTGGTATTTCTAATTAAACTAACATACCTGACAAAAACGATTAAATCTAATTTAAAACTAACATTTATCTTATTGTAGCTTACTGGCCTTCAGCGAGAGCTCTCAATATCCTTAAAATTATTGCCTTTCTATTATGGCCTTAATCTATCTATATCTATGATTTATTTTGTTTTTTTAATTTTCAAAAAACTTTAAAAAACTTGAATTCTTTATTGTTTGTTTTGTTTACAATTACTTAAGCTACTTAACCTAAATTACCTAAAATCAGGGTGGTGAGCACTCTCATCGGTTCGTTCACCCGTGCCTCTGAGATTCGACCAGGCCAACGCGTCGGTCGACTTTCACTGTTCATGTTGGCCCCCCCTACTCTAAGCCTAAACCTATAAACTTAATTTCTTGCTTAAAACTAAGGAGGATGCTACGTAAGTTTCACGCCGGCCTGGGAGAGCTTATCCACCCTCATGTCTCCCTCAAGCCACCAAAAATCGGTGAACTGCTTTAGAGTATCAGTTTTGCCCTGTTCCGCAATTGCGGTGCTAAAACAGAGGAGCTCCTGAGCATTGGCGGCGTACCCGTCGTGGATGAGCCACTTATACCTCGCACCGCGGTGGCTGTGGTACAATACCGGCACACCATCTTTTGTCTGGATCTGGACAAATCCTTTTATGTCTATATGAAGAAATGCCTCAGGCGGGAAGACCGAAGCGTACTCTTGTGGTACATTAAATTGGGGTTGTAATCCCCTGAGGTCAGGTTATTATAATCGCCCTTGCAACGTGCCTCCGAATCACTTTAATAAGGAAATTGGCAATCCTATTCTGTCAATCCCCATTGTATAGGGTCTTGTTGCGATAGTATTTTATGTACTCAGATGCAGGAGTTATAAACAACCCTAGACAGCCCCTGAGACTTTGTCTCTCAAACACAGAACAGGATTGTTTCCGATTTTTGGAAATTGATTTTTAACTTCCAATCATAGCAATACCTCTTAATTTGCTCGAAGTCACGCTGCAGAAGGATGTTGATGACCTCGATTTTTTGGTCCGCCACTAAGTCTGCGTACGCATGTCTGAGGGAACCCACCAGATCACTTGTGTAAAAAAGCGCCCTAACTGTCATTTTTCATGAAGGTCCGATATGAAAAATTAATTTTCTGTCTCATGTGGACTTCTCTAATGCCTCTAGGTATATTATGATTTAGCAAAGGATGAAGGTGTTATATGCAACCACTTTTTGTCCATAAACTTAGTGGAAGAACATGCCCTTTATTTGCAAATGTCGCTAAAGTCCTTCATCTTCAAAACGCTTCATAATATTAAACAGGACCTGAGAATTCACTGCTGCCTGTTGTAAGCCGTTTTTAATTTCGAAAACCCTGCTCGAAGTCACGTTGCCAGCTCTGACAACGAACTTCTTTCCCAAAAGCACGTCATAAATCATTTACAGCACAGGTTTTTTTCAAAATTTATTCACAATCAAATGTTCATACCTACGAAATTAGAAAGAAAACAACCCATCGAACTCCTAAGAAAGAATCTTATGTATTTGAATGTATTCACTTGCTTTGACATTTTGTTAAATAGAAAAGGAAATCATTTGAAATTTAAACTTTTATATAATTCATCTAACTGATCCTTGTCGTTATAATATGTATATGTATATTTTTGTGTTTATATGTTTATGTTTGTTTACTTTCAACCTTGTTTTTAAAAGCAACTTAAATTTTTTAAACTTTTTTCATATGAAAATAAATACGTATTTGACTTGGGGAAAAAAAGGGGAACTTTTTTCCAATTTGGGGAAAACTTTTGCCTTTGCTGATAAAAAAAAATGGGAAAAACAATTTTCACAATCTGGGAACACAGTTTCTCATGTCACTTTTCATAGCCATGTGTAGCCATGTGCATTACAGTTCTTAACTCAGTTCATGCCAACTAATCGAAGAAGTTCGATCATTTAGTTCAGTAGTCTAGCCTAGCGGGCTAATTGAGACAGGTATGTTGCATTTTTAGAGAACTAGTGCGTTCATCTGTAGTTTTTTAGTTCAGTATTTTAAAGAGTTCGGTATTTTAATTACTACAGTATGTTAATGTCAAGGCAGACAATGGACATAACTCACTTGTCAGATAATTTTCCAAAACTCCATTGACTGCAGGACAAATGATATTCGAAAATCGCTTCCTGAACAAATGTTTCCAGAGAATCTCATCTAACAATTTAAACGCGCAACTTGCATCTTTCTGCATCATCTTGAGACTGTTGAAATATTACAGCTTTGTTTTTGTCAAGGGAAATATTGAACAATAAAGTACAAAGGGAAATATGAGAACTACATCAATGAACTGTGTCGTTCTTTCACCTGTAGTTGAGTTAGTTCAATACTTATCAATAGTTTATAGCTTCGTAAGAGGTGTGGCAAATATACTGTGTCTGATATGGAAATCCTTCTTTGCTAATCCTTTGGAACCAGTCGCTTGCCAGTTTGTTTGTTTTATGTGCTCCCTCGGTTAATTTGGAAGAGCAGAACATTATCTTCATTGTGCACATCGATCCTATCGACAAACTTTTTGATTATTTACCAACCAGCATTTTACATCTGCTAGAATTAAATAAACATAATGACCACGTAACTGATTTCTAATAAAGTGCGTATAAAGAGCGTCAAAGAGCGTACACGCAGAAAAATCACTTATTTAAAATCAACCAACTTTTTCGGTTAAAAACTACCAAGTGATATTGTTAATATAGCTCTTACAGAGTTAGTTGATTAAAAATAACCGAGTCAACTTGTTTAACGAAACTCGGTTAAAAATAACCTATTTATCAATTTCCTCTCCAAATTTTCTCGGTCGTAAATAACAAACTAACTAATAACAACAGAGTAACATGGTTGATACCAACTAATAAAGTGTGTTATTTTTAACAGTATGATTTAACCTTTTAAACTCGGTAGTTTTCAACAACAAATACTTGTTTATTTTCTACAGAGACTTGGTTAATTTTAACCCATTTTTTTTTAACCGAGCAAAAATTCCACTCGGTTAAGGTCAACATTTTGACAGCTTCTAAGAAACGTTACTGCTTTATGGCGTATTGCGTTGTAAATTTAGTCCCATCACGGCCACTTAATGTGTACGTGGATTGTCAGACAACCTACCGCTAATTAACAGACTACATAGTTAAGCTCTGAACTTTTTTATTTATCCAACTCTAATCTGACAAATACCGATTTCACACACGCACGTTATGTTTACTCTCTGACACGCAAATCGATTATCCGCAAGGACTTTTATTTTTTATGTTTTTTCTAAATTGAAACGGAAGCCGCTTCAAGAGTGATAGCATCAAAACGCGCACTCCCGTGGGGCGAATTATTAACAATACTATACGCAGTAGCGGAATATAATTAATCTAACCCTCTCTTGGCAACTTGCCCTCACTGACAACCCCTCAACCCTCAACAACAGCAATTAATTACCACCAGAGATGTGAAACTACTACCACCGGACAAACAAAACAAAACAAAATACAAAAAAATAAAATAAAAGGAGAAACCCTATCGCATTGCAATGCACTTTTCCGACAATTCAGCGCTTTGTGCAGCGTCCAGTGAACCAGTGCAACCGCTATCAACCACCGCCGCGCACTCAGAGCACGCTCCAATCATGACCAGCCAACTATGAAACCATAATTTAATGCAAATATCAGACACTGGCGAACGTGTGGTCCTTTGTGTGTGTAGTAAGCGCTGCACATCCTAAATCGCATCGCATCACGCACAAATCTCTACATAAATCCTCATTAAAAAAAACCAACAACAACAACAAGGACTATCTAAAAACTCTCCATCATTGCAACAATCTATTTTTAATGCATCCACAGATATGGCACTTGCACTGGTGGCATACATATACATACATCCTGTATACAATAAAACGAGGACGCTATGCTCCATTCCGCATGTCAATGGTGCATTAAATAGTGATGAATGTGAGTGTGAACTGGGTTCTGTCGTTCGTTCGTTGGTTCTGTTTGATTTTTCATTTTGTTCCCCTTCCGCCTAGGTTTTCACTTTTCCTCCCTTTTTGGTAAAGCCCAACTGCGTCGAGGCGGAGGGTGCGGACTGGGGTTATCTGGAGTTACTTTCAATGCGAAAGGTGGGTGGGGATGGGGTGGTCCTGAAAAATTGCTCACTTTACTTGTGCTTTTGTGGCAGCATTCCGTTGTGAAAAGGAGTACGGCGGGTACTTGTGTCTACCATCAATGAAATCAAGTGATAAGTGGGATTCACTTAAGCAATGTTAACAAACAATCTAAGCAGGGAATTACCGTTCAAATTGAAGCAGGCAGGACCAACAACAACAACAGCAGCATCAGCAACAATGAGTTTGCTACTTATTCATGGTATTTTTCATGGAAATACGATTATGCCCCTTGGAAATAATTCCCAGCAATTCCCCGTAACCATAGAACTACCCCAGATACTTAAACCTTTTTCGACAGCCATCCAGCCAGGCAGGTAGGTAGGTGTACATAGACTTTCTCTACAAGAACACAATGGAATTATCTTTCCTACCCCACACAGGGACGATGCGGTGTGTTGGCCATGTGTGCTCCCAAAAATAACTTCAATTACTTTTCTAATGGAAATTTTGCGAAAAAAAGCGGGACGGCATTTCTCCACACCACAGAAACACCATACATTCTCCGAAGAATCGAAAATTTGTCGAGAAATGTGTTGCGTTTTGCTTTGACGTTTCTTTCCACTAGTCATCCTTTTATCGAGTTTTTTTTTCCACAGAGTAACTCTGTGAAATTAGGATTAGTACATCCTTGTGGGTGGCGATGGTAAATATTCCGTTTATCTAAGCAAAACCTTTACGTACACAATAGTCGTGTGTGTGCAGGAACTTGGTTGATATTTCGAAAATGGAATTTCGCCCCTCTCCGAATGATTTACACAAAGATTATGTCTGTCAAAATATGTACGTCTATTCGCTTCAAAGGAAATGATTTGATACAGTTAGAGGTGGCTTAGTGGTACAAAACATCAACGGGTGGAGGAAGGAAAACAAAAAAACCCAACACATGCTGTTTCCGCTGCAGAATTTGGAAAATATTTCAACAAATAGTACATTTTCCATTTGACATATACGATATACCCATGTGTTCATGCGGCTAGGATGACATTTCATTTTTGAAATTGGAAAAAGAGGACACAAAAGTGGGCTATATACAGTCTGGTCTGGTGCGGATCGAATGAAAAGCGCCGTTCTTATAACGATTTCCAAAGAGACTATACTCAGCACAATGGTTTGCTTTGATTTGCGAAAGTGAGAAGTGACAAATGTTACAAACATGGCACTAGAACTGGGGCCCTACTCTGTATTTCGTTCCGAAAGTCAATCCTATTCGAAAGTGATTTTCGTTCCGCTTTTGATTTTGTACTCCGTTAAACATTCGAAACGGGGAAAAAATATACTTAATACCTACTTTTCCCTTTTACGGATTGGTGTTTTCGAGTCTCGAATTATTTCTCAAGAAATATGTCAAGGCAAGAAAACAAAACAAACAAGGCGGATAAGACCAAATTACGATTTTTAAAGAAAAATATACAAAAAAAGGGATTCGGTTGCAATTTGGATGGATGCAGAAAATAATGAGGAACGAAAAATTCCACGGGACAAATCAAATATATGTAATGGAAATGGGTGAGGAAGGTAAAATTGTATTGGTGGCAAGGATTCATTTCACTATTCACCATTGTTTATTATATTAGTTTTGTTCAGAACTTTCGCTTTTCGAAAACGCTTTTTTGTATGTTTTAAATGCCATACAAGATGAACTCTCTTCTCCTTTAAGATCAACTGCAGTTCCAGCCATCTTGAAACCAGCTGTTACTCTAAAGTTTTTAGGGCAAGGATGTTTGATGTTTGCTTGGCGTCAGGTGTTTTTAAATGTCCCTTGGTCAAATCGGGATGAAAACACATGAAATCCTCCAACATCTCTAATTTCTTCTGTTTCGTGCGCATATTTCTACTCGAAGATTCCTTGTATTTAAATTTATTTGCTTAATTTTGGTTAGTAACCTTTAGAGTACCTACCGAGTAAATTTTCAGTCCTAAGACACGGAGTGGGGTACCATAAGTACCGCCAGTTAAAGTCAGGTTTGAACTTTATTCAATGCCAAAAAACTTGACTTCCTAGAAAAGGAATTAAAAGCAGTTATTATTGAACGGAATATAGACTAAAAAATGGTTGGGGGTGGCGCAAGGTCCCCCCAATCAGTAGATACTCTAGAGTCTAGACTCTAGAGGTTAAAACTAAATTTTTCTAAACAAAAATTGTGCGACTGTATCCAACAGTCATATATGTGTAGTGTATATGTGTAAACACCGTGCGTGCGGTGTGTGGCTTGATACACGTCATTGAGAAAAGATTGAGTTGTAATAACCGTATTCTTGATATATTATGAAATAACAATAATTTATTCGTTCTGTGCTAGTTTCGGTAGAATAGATACAATCGGATTGTGGTAGCTGAAGTAAGATATGTACATTCGAGACTGTAATCTATCTAGATTACGCTGGAAGACAGCATCGATGGTTGTTCCATATCGTGTTGTTGAAATTTTCCGGTTGGAGTTCATTTGAAGATTAAATTTATCTTATTTCATTCGGCTTGCATTGCATATTGTGGAGGTGCTGGTCCACGACATTTTTGTTAGTTGTTGTCCAGCTGTGATTTCTGTATGCCTGGTAATTTACGAAAGATTTGGCACTCGAGATGTCCGTCACAGGGAAGAAACGTGAGACCATCATATATGAAAAACATGCTTTATTTCACATCAACAAAAAGCTAAAATTAATGTGCCCCAGCTCATAAATGTATGCAATGATAAAACACCGGGACGCAATTTCAGTCCCCGCAAGTTAAATGTGAATTACTCCACCAGATTCCAACAACACGCGCTTAGATGTTTACACATCAAAAAAAAACTTAGGTACGTTTTAAGACCGCGCTGTGTACTTCAAACTACACTATAAGAGTAGTCATAACCTCTTTAGTGTGTGCTAATTATAAAAAAAAAAAAAAAAAAAAAGACATTCTTCGTCAGTTATACGCCATCACATTTGTTGTAGAAACAAATTTTCCGTTTTCGAATGCTTCGATATTCGGAAACGAGTACAAAGTACGAAAATTACACATTTCTTTCCACGTTAGAAATTGAGAGTACAAAATATTCGTTTTCGAAAATTTTCACTTTCGGAACGAAATACAGAGTAAGGTCCCTAAATCGGGACTTAAAAATGTGGTCTTATAAAATCATTTATCAGCAATAGTTTTGAAAAAAATAAAAAAAATTATTCTATCAATAGGATATGCTTTTTTTGTCGTACCGATTGCGGTCGTGTTTGAAAAACGAATTCGAAACGTTCCAACGTTTTCGTGTGCACCAACGATTTACGTCTGCAACTTAGAGCAAATCATTCGTCCGCACGAAAGCGTTTCAACGTTTTTGCATTACAGAATCTCATTCAAGGTTATGTGCGTCCTGGAGGGCACTTCATTATGCAGTGATTTTTTTTTTAAATATTGAACGATTCTAAAATGGTTGTTTATGTCGTTAGTGCATTCAGTTATGTAGCAAACAAATGCGAGTATACTTTGAGTGCTTGTCTTGAAAAGTGTTAAGAATTTTAAAGAAGTTGGAAAATTTAATAGATATTTAACAAATCCCAATTAAGGTTCTGTTTTCGGAATAAACAGAATTCATAAAATTCACTTAAAAGGGAAAAATTCTTACGATCTCCTACCACTGTAGTAGTTGCTGTGCAAAGTTATTGCCTGCAATGTATTCAATCCCGCAGTGCTTGCTCCATAAGAGAAACAAAAATTAATTAAAACTTTTCTATGAGTTATCAAAAACACATTTAAATATAGAAATCTGTTAAAAAATATTAGTGAAAAGTAGGTTTAAAATCACAGAGCGGTAACATAAAATCTTTTCAAAGCAACCGCACAACTATGCCAATCAAAATTGTGTACAAAAAAATTCCTAAAACTTGTAAAAATTAAAGGGAAACACAGTCGCAAGTAGATCCCCATGGGCTATTCAATTATTTATTTCATCATTATCCTGTTATTTCTGCTCTAGAAAATCTAACTTGCTTTTTCGTCGGCATATCGTAAGTTGTACAAAAACCAACCCTAATGGTCTACATCTACACTGAATATAGTCGCATAGAACCGTAGAAAGTTTCGTATCGCAAAAACTCGAATCTGAATTGGAGGACTGTGATGATAAATCCTTTAGGATAATCATCTACAAATATACATTAAATGCGTTTGGAACCGATTTCCGCACGATAGACTTGCTTCATATGAATTTAATTTCCCATCAAACAAGTTGCATGGACTCTCAAATAAAGCCCCAATTGTGTGGGATTAAGGCAGAGTGGGTTTTTTTTTTGTTGGACATTGAGCGACGGATTCGTTTTATTTAGCTTTTTGAGCTGGCATAAATCTAGTTTTCAAAATATGTGTATGTTTGCAATTGGCGCTGAGATCAAATACTAGATAAGTAAAGTTTACAGGGTTTGGTTGTTGGCCTTAAGTGCCGCAGAAGCATCACGGAGAATTGATATTTTAAAGAGATATTTTTACAAAACGAGCCCAAAAGTTCTGGCGGTACTGCAAAACATATTAAAGGCGTAAAGGTCATGACTACTCGTCTTCGCCAACTTTTTCGTCATCGTAACTCGTAAGAAACCTAAATTTCCGTAACAACTCTGCATTCCAATCAGGTTTTTACTCTCTCATTAATGGCGACCCCCCTTCGGGTAGGGGTTAGAATTTACCCGAGGTAGGCATGCCTGTCGTAAGAGGCGACTAAAATCCAACCTCCGTATACCGAGCGTATAGTGTATACAAAAAATGCAATGAACAAAACGAAAAGATTAATTACCCCAGGTGGCAGTCCAGCTTTACTGGAAAATCCACCCTCTTCGGAGGTCGGCTCTACGGATTCTGGGGAGAGCCGCTTATTGCAGTCCATTAACCCTTTTATTAAAAGTTCAAGGGTATCTCGATCGCCTCCATCAAGATCGAACAACCCCGGGAAAAGAAGTCCGCCGGGAGCGCCAGCGCGTGAAAAACGGGACTCAGTGAAAGATATAAGCTCTGAGGAAGAAATTAAAACACTCCGAAACAAGCTTAAGGAAATGGATCTACTCTTTCAAACTCTGAAGAAAGAGATAGAACTGTCAAAAGAAGAAAATAATGTTTTAAGGAACACTAATTCTCAGAAAGAACGAGAATGTACTCCACCACGCTTGCCTAGTCAGGAATACCACACTGACGAAGAAGAGCTAGCACGCGAAACGAATCGGGTCCCTAAGAAAAGACCTAGTAAGAAAAGGAGAGCCGGTTCTTCGCCTGAAGTCGAGCCTCTAAGAGAACAAACGCGTAAAGTACCGCAAGAAAAACAACTCCGAGGGCAAATTCGTCCACCGCCTCCAATAAACGTCGTTGGGATAACGGAGTATAATAAGTTTCACAGCCTCCTTAAAGGAACGATAACATCGGAATTTAAGGTAACATCTTTGAGGAATAATGCGTGGAAAATTAACGTCGTTAACCACGAAGACTACCGGGCAGTGTCCCAAAAGCTAAATACCGAGAAGATCCAGTTGTATACTTTTGAAATAAAGTCAGAAAGGCCACATCGTGTTGTAGCGAGGGGACTCCACCCCTCATGCACCAAAGAAGAGGTTATAAACGACCTCCGTTCCAAAGGGTTTAAAATTCTTGATGCCGTAAATATCATCAAGAAAGAGAAGCAAAAAACGGAAGAAGATAAGGACATTCTGATAAGGCGTGGACTTCCGCTCTTTATGCTTACCTTCAATAGGTCTGATAATATCGAAGATATCTACCGAATTAAAACCATACTTAATATTGTGGTAAAAATCGAGCCCATGCGCAGAAATTTGAAAACGATTCCACAGTGCAAACGTTGCCAAGAATTCAATCATACGCAAATGTATTGCAAAAAAGAGCCGCGATGTGTAAAATGCGCCGGAAGTCATTTCTCCCAAGACTGTGGAGCAAACAAACAATCCTCCGCTACCTGTGCTAACTGTAAGGGAAAGCACCCGGCAAATTATAGAGGCTGTGAAGTAGCTAAGGAGTTGCAAAAACGGAGAGATGCGCTACTCAAAAGCCAAAATAAAAAAACAAAGCCGCTTACCAAGGTAAAGCGTAGGACCGCCCAGGAGGTTGTAGGCAATATAAAACCTCCGGTTCAAAAGCGTAGCATTGTCAGAGAAAGAGAGACAATTGAAAGGCCCTCGACCTCTGTTGTCAAAAAAAACGCTACTGAAAAGTTACCACCAGGAAAGCCATCGAATAGTGGCCCTCGGACAGCCAGAGTACAGACCTACGCTCAGGCCGCGGCATTCGAAGGAGCGAAAAACGTTGAAACTTCGCCGGACCCTGTTTCTCATGTTTTCTCAGTTATTCTCGAGAAACTTGAAGAACAAAGCAAAATAAATAAAATTATTCTCGATCGCTTGGTTAAGCTCGAAAATAATTCACGGAAAACGCGTGCTTCAAAAATAACATGAATGAAAAACCAATGTTAAAAATATGCACTTGGAATGCAAACGGGCTTTTACAAAAACTCGGCGAATTGGAAATATTCATACGCGAGAAAGATATTGACATTTGCTTGATTTCTGAAACTCACGTGAAAAAGGGATCGAATTTAAAAATAAAAGGATATAATGATTTCCACGCTTGTCACCCATCGGGGAACGCCAGAGGTGGATCATCATTGCTTATTAAAGACTGCATTGAACAATACGAAGACCTGAAGATAGAGCTTGAAACTATGCAACTGTGCACGATTCGAGTTAAAAATAGTCAGCGTACTCTTAGAATTTCATCTATCTACTGTCCACCGCGTTCCGCGCTTGAAAAAAGTGATTTCACTAACCTGCTTAAATCGCTCAAACCAAACTTCATTATTGGCGGCGATTTTAATGCGAAGCACACGTTCTGGGGCTCCAGATACATCTCGCGAAAAGGTAGAATGCTCTATGGGGCAGGTATGGAATACAGTTGCGATTTCCTCTCGACGGGCAAACCGACCTACTGGCCAACTGATACTTCAAAACTACCTGATCTGATAGATTTCTTCGTCGTGAAAGGAATACCTACCCACCACATTAAAGTTGAAGAGAGCTTTGATCTATCATCTGACCACTCACCGGTTATATTAACATTGAGTGTAAAACTAGTCAATAACCTAGAGCCAGCGAGATTAACTGGTAGAAACACTAACTGGGAAGTCTTTAGGAACGAAATAGAAGAGAATGTTCAACTGAGTGTTCCACTTACGACACCCTATGAACTTGAAGTTGAAGTTGATCGCTTCGTCGAGATCGTACAGCTCGCCTCCTGGAATAATACGCCTAATCCAAGGAAAACGCCGGTCAAATACGGGCTACGATATCCTCCCGAAATAAAAGAATTGGTCAACGAAAAAAGGAAGGCGCGCAAGAAATGGCAACAGAGTCGCGCTCCGCAACATAAAGCACATTTGAATTATTTGTGCAATTTGTTGAAGACAGTCATTAAGGATTTTAAAAATCGTGCGATAGGTTCTTACCTTGAAAGTTTAACAGCGAAAAAAGATTCCAATTATTCACTTTGGAAAGCTGTAAAAGGCACCAAAAGGCCCAAAATCCCCGCGCCGCCAATTAGAATAAATCAAAATGAATGGGCAAGGGAAGATAAGCAAAAAGCGGACGTTTTTGCCGCTCATCTAGAAGAAACCTTTAAACCGTACGATGGCCAAGCGATCTACGACAATACTAATAGGACGGAATTACAACCTGACGATTCAACACTCTCAAGAGCAACGCCAAGCGAACTAAAACGTGAAATCGAATCCCTAAAACCTAAGAAAGCTCCTGGTTATGATTTGATCACCGGAGAAGTTCTCAAAGCTCTTCCAAGGAAAGCATTAATTAAGCTCCTTCATATCATAAATGCTGCGCTCAGACTAAAACACGTGCCGAGTCAATGGAAAGTCGCGGAGGTCATAATGGTTTTAAAACCAGGAAAACCGCCAAATGAAGTAAAATCGTATAGACCGATTTCCCTTCTTCCGGTCATTTCCAAAGTCTTCGAAAGAATATTGCTTAGGCGCCTACAGCCGGTTATTGAAGACAATAATCTTATCCCTGACCACCAGTTTGGGTTCAGAACCAAGCATTCGACGATTGACCAAGTACATAGAACTACTGACGTAATCGAGAAAGCATTTGAAGAAAAAAAGATTTGCTCAAGTGTATTCCTTGACGTCTCACAAGCCTTTGATAAGGTGTGGCACGACGGCTTGAAATTTAAATTACGACAAGTTCTCCCCGCAAGCCTATATGATATTCTAGAATCATATCTCGGGAATAGACTCTTCCGGGTTAGAAATGGAAATGAATACTCGGAGCTAAAAGAAATTTCGGCCGGGGTACCGCAAGGAAGCGTCCTTGGTCCGCTTCTCTATTTGTTATATACTCGCGATATACCAAGGGAAGATGGCACTACCCTTGCTACGTTCGCCGACGACACAGCTATCCTAGCTGTAGGTAATACAATCGAAGAAGCGACTACAAAACTGCAAGCCGCAGTGAATAAGGTAAATGAATGGACAAGGAACTGGCGGATCGCCCTCAACGAAACTAAATCTGTTCACGTGAATTTCACTTATAAGAAAACTAATGACTTGCCAATTTTTCTAAACTTGGCCCGAATACCCTTTGCAAACGAGGCCAAATATCTGGGAATGACACTCGACGCAAAGCTGAAATGGAATTCGCACGTGAAAATGAAACGTAAAGAACTCGATATCAAATATAGAGAAATGTACTGGTTACTCGGAAAACATTCCCAGCTCAGTACTGAGAACAAATTGCTTTTATACAAGCAAGTGCTAAAGCCGGTATGGACCTACGGTATACAACTTTGGGGTTGTACCAAGAAAACAAATGTCAATATTCTACAAACTTTTCAAAATAAAGTCCTTAGAGAAATTGTACAAGCACCATGGTATATTAGAAACGACGATATCCATAGGGATCTCGGAATTCCAACAATCGAAGCTGAATCTAGAAGCTTCGCGAGAAAGCATAGAAACCGACTAATCGGACATATCAACAATACAGTCCGACAAATCTTGGACGAGAGCAATTTATTGCGCCGACTACAAAGAACGAAACCGTTCGACTTGGCAAGATAAGATTAACCGCGTCTAATTTGCGGAACACGCAGGATCTTTCATTGGAAAGTAACTTGTCAAAGGTTGTTATTTCGTGATAGAAAAATTGCTTGATAAGTTATATCTTAGTTGCAGTATCTAACAATCTTTAGAAGGGTGGTGTTTTTAGTCAGTAAAAATCTGACACTACTATGAGAACGCGCTTGCTATTCTCATAGTGTCTTTGGAAGATTTTCACCTACCCTCGGATAAAAAAAAAAAAAAAAAAAAAAAATTAATGGCGACTGGTATTATTTGCCCAGGTTCGAAGGACTGGGGTTTGATCCCACTGGAAAAAAAATAACGAACTAGAAATCAAACGCTGCATATGCAAATCAAATAGAGCACGCAACTATAGAGAAGGTTTCGTGCGACGCAGTCCTGCACATTCTTTAATTTCTGGTCCGATTTTGTGACTCGGCAATATTTTTTTTTTTATCAAATAGGATATATATAGCTTAGAAGAGTATCTATAGATGTGCCTCTTAACATTTTAATTTTTAGTCGACAAAATGTAACAAACTGAGAAGTAATTAACCAAACAGATAGACGCATTAAAAACTCAACGCTGTGTAAATAACAGCACCACCTATCGTACTACGTTTAAACTACTCTCTAAACACTGTCGGCTCCAACAGCAACAAACTGTTGAAATTCCAGCAAAATCGGTCGACTGGTTATTGAGTAGGCCGCACTCAAACGAACTTTGTCATATGCTTATATTTGACATCACAGCTAAAGTCGAGCTCTAGACTAAAATCAAAAAGTCTTTAAATGGTGCTTTATTTTTTTTGGCAGTTGAAAGTTGTTGAAAATCTGCTTGAAATGAGCTCGCTTGGATAAGTCATTTATACCCACAGCTTATCATATTTGAAAACAATTGAAAATGAAAACAATTGACAATGAAAACATCGCATCCGAAATGTAACACATTCCGCTTACCCAACCTCAAAGTCACCATCGAGGCAAAAACCAAATTGTTTCCTACCTACTTTGAAATTTGTTTACTAATAAAAGTTGCCCTCCCAATCCCTGTACGCGCGGATAAGGGAATTTAAGATATTCAAGCGTAAAAATGTCACCAGCATTTTGTTTGCATTCCCCAACGAGACTAAATAATTTCTATGCTCCTCTTCTCCTTCGTCAGGAGGTAGTATAAAAGAAAAAGAAGTAAAAACATCTTGTAATGTCTCGATGGATTTTATGCGGAATTTGTTTGGGAAAATCTACACATTGCTCTGGAGAGATTGTATACCTGTTAGAGATGTGCTTGCTCCCAAGGGGAGGTGGGTTGCGTTACGAACGACTATATGCTCTGCAAATCCCTTCCACACACAAAAACCGACATGTCTTAAGACCATTGTGTATTGTAGTCTTTACGTAGGCAAAAATATGTGCCTAACGCTCACAGCACCATCTGCCATATATATGTGCTGATGTGATAAGTAAAAGATATTATTTTTATAGTCCTTCGCATATGTTCGGTCCAAGGGGGATGAACATTGGTCATTCCATTCGACACTGTCCATTGCCACATTCGCTCGATGATGGGTTATGCTTTTTTATGGTTTCACGTCATATGCTTGTCCTTGTCAACAATGTGTGACATTATAAAAAAAAGAAGGGAAAAATTGTCGAGATGATAGATTTGAATCAGTTATGCCATGTTTGCTAAAAATCTATTGAAAGGGCGTCCGCTTGTGTCAATATGTTAAAGAGTTGCCACTATGGGAGGGGAGCGAAATTGTAAATGAAACAACAGATGGATAGATGGACATTGCTTACTCGGAGATAAAATTACCCACCCACTTGTGTCAAATGGATAAAGTTGAAAGACCCACGAATGGATGGATGAATTTGTCGAAACATTGAACTTGGGATTGGGATAGAGTTTTTCAAGTGAATGGTACGGATGTTCCCGTCACTAACCCTTCACAAAGACACAACAGTGGGTTGCCACACAACTGTTAAGTGAAGTTTAGCCATCCCCAATAATGAAGCCACACCTTTGTTTCGCGCAGTATTCTCATTGAAGCATCAATTGCATCAATTCCCCAATGCAGACGGTGAAATTACACAGCTCCGATAAATTTACACCAATTTAACACAAGCACCTGCACGTTGCCATCTTGCTCATTCAAAATCCAAAGGACGCGTCGCACATTCTGATGAAATCGTCTTCAATCCAAATCCAAGATGGAATAACCTCTTTGGAAATCCCCATCGACCCCCTTCTCCCCTATCTAATGGGCATTGTCACTCAATTCCTCATACTACTTCACACCTCACACAAACACTCTATCATTTAAGTAGTACACACTGCCGAACAAGGTCCGAAGTGAATAAGAAATGAGCGGGGAATTCAATCCAGTTGCTGCAAATTTTATTCAAAAATTCATTGAGGCAATTCCGCGTGTATGTGTGTGTGTGTGTGTGTGTGTGGTGATGCCTTGACAAACAGCCAGATAGTTGAAACCCCCACTATCACCATTCCAACAACCACAGGAAGACAGACAAAAGTTAAACGAATTCCAAACTCGTAACATTCACCTCAGACTATGTTATAGTGTGTCTCGTCCTTGCACTCTAGAGAAACCTATTTCAAACGTTATGAATAGAAAAGCCAAGAAGAATAGGCAAAGAGTAGACAGAAAGACAATGGATGGATGGAAAAGTTGAAATTCTTATCAAAGTAGTACTCGCATGCCCCCAGCTCCACCCACACCCAATCCTTCACTCTCAACCGACAATTGCCTTAATCCTTTCCAGTAAAGAAGACGAAATTTTCATCACAAGTTTTGTGCATGCGGTATGCCCAAAAGCAAACAGACGCACAAAAGTGGAATTTCCTTCAAATATATATATAATACTCGACTCATGCTTATACTCCTGTTGTGTGATTGTGTCAGTCTGGCGTTGGACCAGTGGAAAGTTATACTAAACAAGAAGTGTGTGTAATCAAAAATATTTCCCGCTCTTGCGTGGAGGTTATTTTTCACAATATCCACTATTTGTGGTTATGTTGAGTGTTTTTCAAACCGACTGGAAAAGAACAAAATAAAAATTTAATGTATTTTTCTGAGTAGCAAAAATTACGTAACAGCCACGTCATCTCCAACGCAGGTCAAAGCGTTTCAATTAAGCGTTGAGACTCATCAGAACGTGTTGGAAGGAAAAACGATTTCTTGTTTAGCCGTCACTGTAAATATTTTGGCATTGCCACTTGAAGGCAATTTTTCTATTACCTTGTTGCAGTGGAAAGCTGTGGTGGTTCCAAATTCCAAAGCAGAATTTTCGAAGATCATATTTTAAATTGTGTAATTGAAGGGAGAGTAACCGTCGTTAACGACAGCTTATTTTGAATACTGATTATATATTTTGTAGGCTTAGTGGTTAGTGTGTTGGACTAATAAGCGAGGGGTCCCAGGTTCGAATCCCGCAAAAACCCAAATTCCAAAAGTCTGACAAACATCCGAGAGTATAACTGTCTTGAAAGAGCTTCTCAATTAGCCGTTTGGAATGGAATCGGCATAAATGCGTGTTGTAAATTACATAAGGTAGACCTTTGAAGGCATTTTCTTATGTGAAGGTTAAGTACTCGTTTAAGAGTTTTGAGTATGAAGGAGGTTAAGCTTATAGTTGGGAAGTCTTTCAGATTCGTGACCTCTTTTACCGAATTTCGGTATGGAAACTATTCGGACATACTTCCAGACTGAGGTATGTGATTTGCTAAGATACTGCTTCTGTAAATTTTGAACTAGTAAGGGCACAACCATCCCGTCATGGTTTTGAAGCATGATGTGGAGAATGCCGTCCTGCCCTGCTGATTTATACGGAGCAAAATTGTGAATGGCCCAGAAGATCTTTTCCATGGTTATAATGAACTCTGTTTCTTCCCGGTGTGATGCAGGATTCCCCCGCAAGAAGCCCTATCCTCTTCACCTTATTTTTCTTAAGTTAAGTGAGGAAGAAAATTTAGCTGAGTAATTTAACTTAGTTTCCGACTGCTGGCAGTCCCAAAAGCCAAGGAGAATCGACTTAATAGTTTCTCATTAATTGTATTTTTGGTGGCAGGCACAAGGTTCGACGGCAGTGTTGCCAGTTTGGGGGTTTTCCTTTCAGATTGATTGGTTTTTGTTAATCGATGGGGAGAAATTGTTAGGGGGAAATTTTTACTATTTTTTTTTTTTTTTTTGCTTTTTGGTAACCTTAAAATGTGCTCCCATAGAAAAATTAAATTTATAAGCATTCTGCAAACGTAAAAAAACGCTGAGTGCCTTAAAATTAAGAATCAGATCGTCGTCGTTGTTCTTTGAAATTTGACGTAAGAAGCTATAACCCATTTTTGAGCCTATTACGTCGTCCTATTCCTGCGGGGGTTTTTTTTTTTTTAAGCTGCTTGTTTTGCCAAAAGCATCGTTGTACTCAGCCTTTTTGACCCGGCATGTCGACTAAAGCCACTTGTTTTTAAAATTACTCCAAATTTTCTTTTTACCATTTGCCTTGTCAGACCTATCAGCTTCACCCTCTTTGTATGTCCAAAGTTATCTGTACTCTTGCACGAACAGTCCGAAGCTCCGAAGACAAGCTCCAACAGAAGGTATGCATAAGTTGAGTAGTATTGAGTGCGGGAAACAGAAAATCAGCTACCATGTATAAATGGAGACAAAACGCAGTTTTAATGATCAGTCCCGGAATACTAATAATCATTATAATATATATATTTTCGAGAGATATTCGAATCGGACCACCATTGACGGGTCTCTTTTCGTCTCTCTATTACTATAAAACTTTTACCCATAGACTCTCTGAATTTCTCCAGAGTTCTTCTCTGGGTTCGGTTCCTAGTGGTCTAGTGGTACCGCTGGCATCTGTTTTTTTTTTAAATATTATTATTATTAGAACTTTATTGTTACATAAAATAAATTACATAAACAATATTAATATAGCACTAGCTGCCAGGGCTTTAGGCTAATTCAAATATAAAGGTTTAAATAGGTAACTCTAACTTTAGTTTTATAATTATCTTAAATACAGATTTAATATTGCTTTCAGATATAAATGTTAGCAGTTGTTGAAGGTCCTTTCCAGAGATGGTATTACATATAGATTTTTTTTTTTTTAAATATAAATCTACTAATTGTGACAAAATATTCAGAGTAAAGGTTAAAAATGATTATTAGAAGGTCCAGCGTATTTGGGAACGCTCAATTTTCTTACAGCGTTTCTAGCTGATTACTAAGTTCTACATAGTCAATTGCATATTTAACAAGTGGCAAATTCACAACCGTGAATACAAGGGTAGCTATAGACATTTTCAACAAATCTTAAAATTTAGCCCTACGTCACATGACAGAATTTCACTTTCAAATGCCCAATATAGAGATCTAGAGATCGTCATTGATTATTTAGAAGCCCCCAGTGTACTTACAGCTTTTTTCCGAGACGAAATGCCACGAATTATAGTCACGAGGTCAACGGTTTGACGCTGACAAAGTATTCCAACAGTTTAAGGCCAACAATATAATTTTCTGGTTAAAACCAACAAAAATGAAATAAATGGTTAAAATATAAACTGAAATGCAAAACACGTTCTAAATTGAGTTCTGTCCAAAGATTGCTTCAATATTAATATTTTAAAAGTAGGTTTCTGCCTGCCAACTTGGCACACAAATCAGCGTTTGCCTTTAACGTCGCGACTTGTGGCAATCATCTGCAGACATTTTTTCTCGTGACATAACCGCAAATGCAAAAGCTTATTGCGTACGTAAATATGGAATAGGAATTCGCAACAAACTTACACAAACCTATAGGTTACAGTGACTACATTAACTACATTACCGTTGCCCTTGACTGCACATGGTTCTACTTATGTGTATGTATTCACGACGGGTAGCTCGGAGTTGAAATTTAACATCAAAAGCCATCGCGCAGCAAGGCGAATAAAGGAAGAATGGGGATTTTGCAGGAAATTCTAGTACGGGGGTTGTGTTGCTGAAAATCGATAGCATACTGAACGTATAGGCAACCAACTGGCATATTTTAAATGCCAACCTGTCAGAACCTGATTGTTTCTTCAACACAAATACTCCAATTTAATCATAATAAACGTGAGCAGAGAGAGAGAGAGAGAGATAGAGACTCCCAGAATATGAATGGGGGGCAATTAACCCTTAAATTGCATACACAGAGATAGACTCATATTCATTTCGACTCCAACTCCATCTATCCCAAGCAGTGCCGGAGGTATTTCATCAAAGTCACACCCACTACACACAATGGTCAACCTCAGAAGCACGCACCCGGAATATCTATATCAAGTCAACTTAGCTGGAACAATTTATTGTTGATTGCGATGCTGCTGGTCCCGAAAATGTGTACAGACAACACAACTCGTATAAGTGAATTGAATTAAATGGATGAAAGGAATTACAGACCTCAGAATTTCTATTACGCACACAATATCTGCATCAGTCGCCCATGGCGTCATTTGACATCCACAATTCACAAAGAGATTCTGAAAGTTGCAGTTTAAAATGAGACAAACAGCAAGTTTATCTACAAAACAAAGATATTCATCACATATCCTTTCGTTTCGCATATGGGCGTCATGTCAAAGACATATCACATCCGAAACAATTTTGACAACTACTGACGGACAACTTTTGTGCACATCAGAGTGACGAGCAAGTTCCACACAAGATCCACAAAGGACACTGAAACTTCCCTCCTCCCCACTCGCTCCTATAAATCGCGCATCGTTTCAATACAATCTTCCCACTCAATATTAAATTCACTTGGCGTTTCGCTGTTTTCGCTCCATCACTATACACGACAACGACGACGAAGTCCCTTTTGCAGTCCCGAGGGTAAGTCAATTTGCGGCATACAATAAAACCTAATTTATGTGGTTAACCCAATATGAGAAGTTCTATCGAAGTTATCCTTTCGATGGGTGGCACACTCCGATGGAAAACATATATATTACCAACGGAAGCCTAACACTATTACTGCAGTCGAACAAATATGAAATGGAGTTGGAGCTCCCCTGAAGGTTAACACGAAAGGAGAGCAAACAAAAAAATAAAATAAAAAACCGAACCAAACGAACACAGTAGACACAAAATGAGAGTACCGACCGGCAAATGAGGGGCAAAAAAGTTCGCCGACAAAAAATAAAATACTGCAAAAGGAATTTATTTTTACCGCCGGAAAAAGCGCTTGAAAAACCTTCGCATAATCGAAAATTGAGAGAGAGAATGTGCTACGTTGGCATTTTATGCTCGAAGTGCATATTTTAACTAGATTCGAGGAGAGTTGCAGAAAAAAAAAAAAAAAGGGAAACGGAACCGATTGAAGGTGGAATATGGACTTGAAAAGGCATTCGTTGGAGGGATGGACATTTTAATCTAAAAAAAAGAGGAAGATTCAATTGAGTTCACTGGAGCTTCACGATTGTCTTTGGCACTTCCATCAAGTGCGGTATAATCTTTAGATCTAGTTCCTATTTAAAGTACAAATGAATTTTGGGAAACGCCACAAATCCTGTGCTTGTGGGGGGAAAGTTTTATTACTAAACTCCCGACATATTTTACTACCGTCGTCAAAGCCAATCTCGTAAGATATTAAACTTGCAGACAAACATGTCGCTTTCGAAGTCTGCACTTGGTTGTTAATGCTACGTGGATGTGTGTGACAGACTTTGGGTGTTCTTGCAAACTTAGGGCTGCGAAATTTAATGAAATTCACTTTTAATGTTATTGGCAGTGGGAGATGGATCTTATGGCACTCTTCATAGGGTGTTGTCATTTCGTCAGCCGAAGCATTATTACATTCTGCACATTAAAAGTTGGTTACATCATTCATTTCATGTTCGAGGCAATTGTTTCTTATTTTTAGCATTTTCCCTGATTGATCTAAAAATGAGAAAAGACAAGAAGAAGATGGTTTTGATCCTGAGCCGATGCATATTTGCATACATCAGAAGCGGTATTTCATAAATCGTTTAAAGGCATTTCTCATTTTTCGCTAAAAAGAACTCAGGAATTATTTTCCTACATGTGTGAATATAATTTTCCTTGTTCATTCAGAAACAAAAGTCAAATTTGCTCGGAACTCAGGTTGAAGTATCCGTTTTAGAACAAAATAAATGAAGCTTTAGTTTGACAATTAAATATTCCGCTGCAGTTGGTTTTCCGTGAGCTTCGGAAAAAATGTTCCGTGTATCCATCAAAACTAAGTGATATAACGTTGTACAGCGCAATGCGTAAAGGTGCGCTATATGTCATCGGAGAATTTTTCCAAAGTTACACCGGGACTGATGTCACGAATGAAATTTATCAGTCAAAATGCTGGATGCCCTCTGATAATCACGTCTATCACAGAATCCGTCGTATTTGGAATTTTGCTACGAACCCCGTAAGAACTATCATAGAATCCGTCGTAGAGGAAATTCGTAGCGAACATTTTACGACGGATTCTGTGATAGGCGTAAATATTTTGTCGTCCGTAATCAAGTCTATCAAAACAGTTCATAGGTGGCGCTAAAGTCGGTATACCAAAAACTATAACATTGAAATATGAAAGGCATGCCAAGTCTGCCCTGAGCAGCTAGTTTCATATGTTCTTCAATTAAGAAATTCATTCTCAGATCTCGTGCATCAGATTCAGATCCGTTGAGGAGGAAAGTTAATATTTGGGTTTATATTTGGCCACTACTAGAAATTTTGGCCTAAGAAACAACGATTGGCAAATAGTTATCGATGTATATCTGTTTGTCGCATGACGTTTGGGTAGAATATTATGTTGCTATTGCGTTTTGGTGAAGCTTATTTATCCGAGTCGATTAAAGATGTAGCTGTTGACTGAAAAGCACTTCGCGTTTAAAAATATATTTACTTTAAAAACGATATTTAACTTATAACCTGTAAGCCAATAAAAACCAGTGAATTTGAAAAGTGTGGTATGACTGTCGAACTTGCTTGATATTGCTGTGCTGCCTTTGCCCTTTTAACAAGTAACACGAGTGCTAAGAGTCGATTTCAGGCTATCAGATTTGTGATATTTGACACGTCTATTATTGTCTAAAGCATGCTTTAAGTTGGAGTCCGATATCGCTCTCAGGAATAGATTTATATTTGGAACACATGTCAACTTATCGAAACCAAAATACGATTAAAGAATTCAGAAAACTGGCAAAAAAAAACAAAAACAGCCGGTAGCAAAAAAAAATGTAGTTTACCAACTTTTTACTTTCGAACTTTAAACTTTTAATTGTAATGTTAATGTAATTATACTGTTTAACTATCACAGAATTATAAGTAGTGTACTCTTACTGTGCCAGCATGTACGTACTCAATAAATCTAAATCTAAATCTAAACATACTTAGCAAAGTCCAAAACCAATGTTTCACCACTCTGTTAGCCTACACAATGATGGCACTACCTTGAGTAACCGTTTTAATTTTTTAGCCAATCTGTAAATATAATTTTTAAAAATGTGTCAAGTGTACAGTAATTGTTTAATAGGCTCAATTTGTGTGACAAAAGTATTTTGAGCTCGCTTTTGGAAATCAGTCTTTAGAGAATTTGGCTGGAAACTATTTTTTAAATTTATTTAGCTCCCTGCTCAACCGAATTATCCGATACGGTTTTCAGCCTTTCAATTATATTTAGAGTGCAAACCCTTCTCACGACTTTACGGAGTTGATTCATCCAATGAAATGATATTGAGAAATTGACTCCATGTAAATTTCTGTTGAAATTGGATATATTAGATAATCGTTTACTGTATTGTTTGCTATACTTTGTATTTAATAAGTTATCATGTTTGAAGGCTGTTTATTGTTTTTCGTCACTTTCTTTCATATTTTCATTACTTCGAATGAAACTTTGCTAACAATAATTTCCAAGTTCGCTTTTTACATTTCATGAACTCCGACTCTGATGCAAGGATAAGTGGTACAGAATTTTGTTTGCTAAGGGCCGATTTTCCAATAGTCAGATAAATTGCCTTATTGCTAACTCACGATTAAATTTATTTCACTCTGCTAGATATAAGCTTTGAGTTTTTCAATCACAAAATGAGAGCTAGATAACTATTCGATGGTTAAGTGGTGTGAGTGAGACAGATTGAATGACAATGTTCTGTATAAAAGCATAGTCATGTTCCAAGCTTGACGTTTATCATTAACCGTTTTAATTTCAGTTGCAAACATTTTAAATTTGCAACGGCAAACGTTGATACAGTAAAACCCGGATAAGTGCCTCACCTTAAACGCCCCGTTTCGACAGACAGTCATGCGGGTTAGGCAGTTATAAAAAAAAAAAAAAATCGCTTAAGTGCACATCTCTAAAATTATGAATAAACTTGTCCATACCTTCGCAATAAAACAAAATTACATTGACAATTTAAATTTTGACAGTGACAGCTACGCAGCCAGTCTCCACCATTGAAGTAGATTAAGAGTATTACTTTTATATTTTTGATTTTCAAAGCATGAAACACAAGGAAGCGTTAAAGGAAAAAAGGTATTCCTTTAGCTGATTTAAAAAAATGTATACTTAAATGAATTTTTTCATGTAAATTTCGATAAAATTATACAAAATAAAAGGCAAAAGCGGGAAAGGTACTTAAGCGAAAGGTACTTATAAGATGAGTTTTATATGCGAATTTTGGTTCTCAAAAATAAAAGATACTTATGCGGATTAGGGAGGCACTAATCCGGGTTTTACTGTATCATATTTTTGTTAAAAAGCGGGAGAGGTTTGTTTATGTTACCTCTTCAGAAACGCGAGTGTTTATGAATATGGTGTTCAAGTTGTAAGACTATATAAGTTAAAAAAAAAACTGGTTCCGTCACAAACAAGGAGAAAGATGCTGAATGGAAAAAAAAAAATTATTTACTGCTGATAGTGGTGTGACCGCAGGAACTTCAAAAGCTTTAAAGCTAAAGTATGATAGCATTAAAAAAAAACTAAAAAAGAAGCCGCACAGAATCCTCAAGAACAAAATAAAACAGGCGGCGGAGAAGCAAAACGGTTTACATTTTCAGCTGCGGAAGAAAAAGTACTGGCGATATGTACGTTTACAAATATTGACGGCTTGGAGGCTCGGAACGGCAGTGACTTAATAGAAGGTATATTTTAAGTAATACGTATATGTACACCTCCATACACTGCATCTGTTTCTGTTTCGTGTACGATTTTGGTTCTTATCATGGAAAGTACGTACAGGCAAGTATCTTTTTGGAGCCTGAATCTCCGTTTGAAATCTGCATTTTCCCATTGTTCATAATGGTTAGGTCTCTTTCTCACTACTCTTTGGGTTGAAGTAATTGTTTGCAAATTTTTCGATAATATTATCGTCAATAATGGCGAAACATTTCCTTTTTACAATATAAACATAACTTTGTAAAATAAAATTTTAAAATCTGACAGATCGCACAATTTATATTTTATATCAGTCTCAGAAACGGGCAGATAACTTTATGAAACAATTAGCTATTATATTCTTCGAATAGCTTCTATTCTACAATTGCAAACTGGATTTATGTCTTATCTGACACTGACAGTTAACCCCTATCTGATTGGCTATCTGACTATTGAAAAATGGGCCCAAAATGCATGTTTCCAGATTTAAAAAGTGGAGTGAACATAAATATTAAAGTTACTTTACACAATAAAAACAAAAAAAAAAAAAAAAAAAACTGTGAGACTTTTAAGTTGCGATAAATGTTCCCTTTTAGATCATTTAAGCGAAAAAGGAATTTCTCCTTCCTCACGATCGCAAATCCTGGGACTGAGCTTCCGTCATCATGACAGTTCTTCTGGGCCTACCAACTCGCCTTACACCTTGAACGTTTAATTGGAAGCACTGCTTCGCTATGTTGTCGCCTGGTTATGTAAAAAAAAATACGAGAACAAAATTGTCTCAACAATGGATTCACTTTGAAAATCAGGAAGGAAGCTCAGAATGATAATAAAAGTTTTGTTCGATCCAATATCATTGCGGTGGTCAAAAGTGTGACTGAACTTACATAGCCGATAGGGTATTTGCATCAATTTGCGTTCACATTTACATGCAACAGTCGTTCGTATTGTTTGGGTTTGTTCAAATTGTATAGGTAATCCCCCTGGATGAATTCCGACCGAATTTGAATTCATGTGGATTTCCAATTTTCGGTGTGCTCAGTTGAAAGAAACAGAAGTCAAAACGGCTGAGAGAATCAAGCTGGCCGGTAACTCGAAGGTCGCATCAATTCAAATTTAATCGGAATTGATCAGAAGGCTGATTCTAAAAGTACAACATATCCAGGCTAAAGCAGCGAAGGTTTATCTTCAATTTATTCGAATGTATGCGACGCGTCCAAACAATAATCATCATCTGATTATAGTAGAGACTTCCTGAACCCTCAACTTGCTCTACATCGCTGTATTTCCAATTTGAACGACCATTAAGCGAACATTACAAACAAAAAAGGCTCATTTTTTAAGGTCTGCCCTCCATCAACATTTAATCGATCTACTACATATCACGCCCTAGCAACTTGTGGATTATTTATACAAGTACATTTTTCAACTTAACCTTATAATGCCGCAGCGAGAATTTATTAATCATCTGTAACAGAGAAAACCCCACTGACATTTTCCTAAATGCTTTCCGTTTTTCAATTGTTAAATCTAAAACCGACTCCCTTTTCAAAACAACCTCCCAATTTCAGGTTCCCTCGCCTCGTAAATGCGTTACAAATCGGTCGGTCCGCACTGCGTGCACTGTACACAGTGGCATGACAAATGAATGACCTAATTGTTCAAAGGGTTAAAAACGTGTTTCTCGTGTTATTGCATCTGCTTATCACAAATGTGCCGCATAGCAGGACTGCTGTTTCATGTGCGCGGACCGTGCTTATCTAACAATATATTACTCTACCGTTTAATGCCATTTATCTACCACCTCGGAGCAGAAAACATGTTGTAACGGCCAGCAGAATAAACAAAAAGTCACAGCCCATCAATTGTGTTGGTTTTATCTAGTAATCAGTGAGATAAACTATTTAAAGCAAATCATTACGGATGGGGAATTTTATTTTTGCCCAAATTGCTTGCATCATTGTCCTTGGCAACGATGAATAGATGGCGGATAGGGAAGCGCTCGCAATGATGTTGCAAATCACTGCACAGTTGGAGGGTATATGCCTCCTTGTGGCAAAAAATAAGTCTGCTCAAATTTAAGATGGTGGATTTCGCAATCCTTTTCGCCAGACAACAATTTCAAAGTCCTACCGGATGTAGGTATATTAAGCAAATTATTTTCAAGTATCTACCATTTTAGCGGACTTTTAAGCGGCAGGCATAAAAAAATAAAACTGAACAGACTCCAACTCACATCTCACGAACGGAAGTTTCAGGGAGAATCCATCCATTTTTTTTTGCGCTCCCAACTCCAGGTCCTCCTAGTGTGTCGTATCGTGCTTAAAATTTCGTTGAACCACGTATATATTAATGCGAAGCGAGTAAAATTGCTCGCAATGTGGAAAAAACAAAATAACAGCAACTCGCGAACGTCATCTCCTTAAACGGCAGCAGGAGGAAATATTTAGTAGGGGGAGGTATCTCTGTCTATTGCTACTGTGCTTAATTGATGTGAGAGAATGGCCGCGGGGAAGGGATGAACAATTAAAAAAAAAAAAAAAAAAATTGAGAAAAAATTAAAAATAAAAGTAATTGCAGTTCTGAAAAACATTAAAACATTAAAAAATTATCCCGATTGTCTGGTGATGGTTGTTGGTTGGTTGGTTGGTTGGCGGTTGTTGGTTCATGGTGTGTGCACATTTCACTCTGCGAGTTTGCTGTTTGGCGCCTAGGGTGTCTCTACTCATTTGAGTTTGTTGCTGGCGCAATTATTGTCTTTGTTTCTCCATTCGTTTCGTTACCCTTACTAGGCTGTTATGTGGAAGTTTTTTCTTTCATTGCTCCTGCACTGCATTTCATATATCCTTTAACAGCTCAAATATAGCTACAGTGGTGGCCAAAATGATATGACAGATGATGGGATATTAAAAATCGCATATCAGTTTTTTATATTATATAAATATGGGAAGAGTGAAAGTAAATTAAAAAGGGGGACCTATTTAGCTTGATGGTCCAATTTAAGGGAAATCTGTGGAAAGTAGAATCATGCGAAATCTGACACAAGAGGGAGAGTTACGATCACGAGTCTGGAAGCAGTCTTCCGCTAGCGAATTGGAAGTGTGGTTTTGTAAAGAAAACTGCCAAACGGATAATGTTTAAATGCAACTTCATAACTTAACAATGAAACGATACCTTAATGCACACATGTGCTATGTCCGTTTTTCACTGTTTTCAGAAAGTGGCACCATTGAAAAGGTGAGAAGCAGTACTTTGATATGCACACACGTCCTATGTCCAACAGAATTCCTAAAAAGCTTAAATTTGCTAAAAAGCGAATGTACTATGTCCCCTCTTGAATTATTGGAAAAAGCACAATTGTACTATGTCCAACATTTTGTGCTATGTCCATTTTGCTATGTAAATTTTTTGCTATTTCCATGGACATAGCACCTTTGTGCACTTTATTTTAGTAGGCGATTACACTATTTAAGTTTGATTGTTGATACTGTTTGGTTTCTCTTTAAATGTGATGAAACGGATTCCACTATAGCGATCAATAAAGGACCATTCACATGAGAGCGAATTGCGAACCACGAACTGGCGAATATTCGTAGATTCTGACACTTCATTCACATGAAAACTTTTTTTAGTCGCAGGTACCCGCGAATCATTTGTATTGTTGAAGGTTAAGTTCGAGCGAATTTTATGTGGATTGTGAATAAATTTTGAGTAGGTTCGCAAAACAAAATTCTTGGAAGAGGAACATTATAAAACAAAAAAAAATGGAGAAAACTATAAGGTTGGGTGACTGCGAATGTCGATTTAAATGTAGGGATCCAATCACGGTTGCACAACAAAACACACTGTTTCATGAGTATTGAAGTTTTGGGGATGCAGTGCGTCAAAAAGATTTTTCGTGTTCCCTTGATGAAAACGGTATAACCAGAAAGAGGAAAGGGTCTATGGATTCGGGTATTAAAAAAATTGTGAGCAGGTCTTAAAAGCTACCGAATGGAAATCTTGGAAATGTTCGTGTATGCCAAAAATTATTTTGTAACACTTTTGACATATCCAAAGCACAAAACTACAAGCAAAAATATGCTTTTCTAATAAATAATAATAGTTATTGTTTTCTTATGACACGGTTTGTGGTAAGAAAGTAGTATCTGATCTGAAGCATAATAAAGTGAGTAATAAGTTAACGGCTTAGGAACTAAATTGTGTTTCATGTCCTATTTGAACAACTGACAACAAGCACAAAAGTGCTATGTCCTTACATATTTTATTCTATCATGAATAAATTGAAAAGTGATTGAAGAATTATTTATTTTTCATTATTATCCTTTAACAAAGGTATCAGGCCATAACATACTTAAATACCAAAGCCAATCGAGCTGCATTAGTAGAGTTATGCACGTACTAAAACTTTACTTTGAGTTTGCCAAAAACAGTAAAAACGGACATAGCACTTGTGTGCATTAAGGTATCGAAATTGTGTATTTACTGCTTTTTTGTCGTGTCCTGTTTTTGTATTTGGTTGATGCGCATAACCGACACAAGCCCACTGTGGACACGAACCCCATAGGGTAAGATTTCTACCGATTATAATGGTTGTTGATATATTTTACTACTTAGGGTTCTTGTCCAGAAGATGACTATGACACTCATCATTACTAGTTGAACACAAATTTTTACATTTTTACGTCGCCATTCGTACTATTTGACATGTGATTGTTCCTACGTACATGGTTCTTGTGTTTGTTTTTATGGAATGTAGGCATTTTATTCGTACGAATTTTAACTACTAAAACTTACTTTAACGACACGTCGTTCATACTCAATTAACCAGTAGACCAATCGCCCGGAAGAACTCTTTTCGTTCGCCGGCAAGCTCATCAAAAAATTCCAGACGATACGTGTTTTAAAAACACGGAAGTGTATAAAGAAATTCGGATGCGATACGCATTTGTGGGTCTTACTCTTGGGTACATACACTTTCTAAATGAAAAGATTGTCAGTGCGACTGCAAGTTTATTTATATGCTTTTCACACCGAGCCGAAAACCTGGTTTTCGCTAAAACTTTCGAAAAATTATACGAAAACAGAAGTTTTCCCATACATTATGTATTTCAGTTTTCAAAACGAGTCGAGAAAACACCACGAAAACGACTTCCAATCGTTGGGTTGTTGGAACAAACACACCATTTGCAATATTCAGCAAAATGGTTGACCGAAGAAATGTCACAACTCACAACTTAAAATCATTTTCCACAATTAATTGATGGGCTAATATTATTTTGAAATGGACTAAATTCATTTCGTTTCTTAATTAGTGCGATCAAAATTTGTAACCAAAAAAGTCTGCGACTAGTGTCTCACAGCTGATTGAAACGTCAAACGACAACTAGTTGGTGTGAAAAGCCTATTAGTCATGACTTCCTCTTATTTTATGCTGACCTTTTTCATTCAAGGATATGGAATAGAATATGCGAGTTTATCGAACTTTGAATAATTGCATCTCATAATTTTGTACCAAAAGAGGCTATGTGACATACAACACAACGCACCTTTAATCTGGTCTCTCAATCTTGATGGATGAAAGCTCAATAATTTACCGTTAAATTGGTGATGTCCGACAAGCGACCGTATTTATTACTGATTTTAATCGCGTTGTTATCAAACAATATAAACGAAGTTCTATACGTAAAAGCCTGCAGGACATTTAGTCCGCTCCATTGCTTCAATATAAACGATTGCGATCTGGTTGATTGTAACGGTCGGGGGATAACGATAACAATGGGGCTTCAGGTTTTTTTTTTTCTTTCCATCAATGAATGAACAATTGAAGGAACAGTGAGGGTGGAATTGAGTATAGTACAACAATGAAAGCAGTGGTGGTTGCAGCTTATTATAGCCATTGTTACAAAAAATGTATATGAAGACAATGCGTGCGGACATAATGCCACTTACGAGAATGTATCCCTCTGTAATTTCGAAATTGTTATTCAATATGAATGAAGGTTGAATAATGATTGAAAAGGTCAAATAAGCACTATAAATAAGTACTATACGGCTTTTGTGAGGTAAGGTCTTGAAAACGAATTCTCTGGTTGAGATTTCTTGAGAACACTTGAATAAACTGCCGCCAAATTTAAGTAAGTATGTGCAAGTACATGTACTTAGTACGTAAATGTCAGTTTGCAAAAGGTTTTTCCCGTTTTAAAAATTAAACTAGTACATTAGGCTTCTTGTGTAAGCGATACCCTGTGGTTGATTGAACAAATAAACAGCGTCCCGTATTTTACAAATGGCTTGATTTTAGCTGGCCCGAAAGATTGCCAATCTAGAGAAGAATAGCGTTTCAGTTAACGGACTACTGTCAGAATGATTCATTTTTGTTTCATATGTTAAAGTGGCTAAATTTCTTTATTCACTTTGTTGTATTTAACAAACTATCAATTGACTAACTTTCCACTGCTTATTGTGACCTAAAACCTATTTAAGGTGAAGGTTGAAAACGATTATTTAGTGAGGCTAACACCCCTATTGCGAAGATCAACTATCAATAATTGATATCAATAATTGATAGTTGATACTTATCAATCAGTTTTATTAAATGGTATTGTGACTGTCAACTGTCAATATTGTTGATCCATTGTGATTTTTTGTTAAATAATCTATTGTGAATGGAAAAAATCGGTATTGCGAACAACAATTTTCATAGATTTTCTTGTCAACTGTCAACTTTCCTTTCAATCGTAAATTTGCAGTTGATGGGCCTTACCAATAATCATTTTTAACCTTCACACTAAATATTTCCTAGGTCACTATATGCAATTTTGTATGGAAAATTTCGCCATTGTGAGTTCGAAAAACTTAGTCTGGACACTAAAAATGATTATTGGTATCGCGGGATGAGTTCGTGTTGATTACAAAAATAACTAAAATAATATGAGTTTCGATAAAATTTGTAATTTTTTTTTTTCCAAACGTCTCAAAAAGTAGTAAGCAACAAGACAGTTGTGCAGATTAGTCCAGTTGATGGAAGAGAACGTTGAACTAGCCAAAGGATTTTGCTCTAATGCTGTAGCTAATGCAAAGTGGAGAATAATTTCTGTAGAGCTAAATAGCCTGAACAAACAAGGCCCCCTGAAAGAACTTCGGAAAAGTGGCTAAATATATTTTTTTGTCAACACAATTTTGTTTTTAATTTTATTGTTTTCTGATGATTTTCTTTTTATGTTTCGCAAAAAAAAAATTACATCTGTCAGACGCACATTCCCATTCACAATAATAGATATATTTTGAAGGTATTCAAAATAGCACAATATTTTATCAATTCATTTTCACAATACCGAATTTTAATTCAATTGATAAATTCTATCAACCGTCAATCGGTTGATAGTTCGCAATAAGGGTGTATATTTTTTAAACAATGTAACTAGATACTTCCATTTAAATTTTTATTAAATTAAGTCCCATTTGTGGTCTTTCATACACATAGCTGAAGTTTCCGTCTGACACATCCAGAGCACACCTCTTATATGATCTCTCTTTAGTTGTGTCAATTAGGTGTTTCATTAAAAATAAAATATTCCCCACCAACTGTCTCTCTGTCACGTGTCAATTTAGTATGAAAACTTCCACGACAACCTGTCTAATTAATTCGCAAATAATCTCATCGTTAGGCTGGCCTATTGTTTTTTCCTCCACATCTATTTACAACTTGAATAGAAACAGGACAAAAAAAAAAAGAAAAAAAAAAAAACTTCCTACAATTCTCTATGGGAATATTTACTTCACATTGTCGACAGCGATGTGTCAGTGAAAGGAAACAATTTAGAAAAGCATGCCAATTGAAGTGACTGCCATATGACACATACCAACGCATACTGATGCGGGTGCAAACATTGACAAATCGATAGTTATGAAAGGTGGACAAAAGAAATCGCAAAACAATGCTGCGGACAAAAAAAAATAATGAAAAATGATTTCGTGAACGACACACTATATGAAGGAACAACAATGGAAATGGAAAGAGTGGTTAATACCTTTGGGGCGGGAGTAACGACTAACGAAACGAGTTCAATATCAAATCGATGAACATTCAGAGAGGATAAATCTTTCTTCGAGGAATGGTCTCTGGAGTAGGAGTATAAATGTATCCCATGAGCGCGATGCTATCGTGTGCAAATCATACGTGCGTATCGAGTGAAATTTAAACGGTTTCTATAATAAAGAAATATTGCACATCAGTGGTTTTAGAAAGGGTGCCACGATTTATCTATGTCATCGTAGTTAAAGCTCCACGTTTGGCAGACTAATCAAGCAAATGAAAGTTTATTAAAAGCGATTTGTCAGTTGGCAAGGGATTGCATTAGAAAGTTCAATTGATGTCTGGACGTGCTGGAGTCGATTTGTGATTGTAACCTCAACTAACTTATCTTCTTGGTGATGTCATTTAATAAAAGAAGAATTTGAAAAGGCATTGCATTGATCATAAATGGGCTCTAAAAACATAAAAAGTTGTACAGAGGCTCGCAAACGGCGGTTAAGCTAGTTGGTGTCAGGGAGGAGTACTCTGTCGCATGTTGCTTATATGGGTAGATGATGGTAGATGGCAACGGCTCAGCCCTAAGACCGACTGACAATCGCATCTATCACAGATTTTAGCCTAACATCCTTGCGAGCGAGTTTCACTCCCTCCACATGAAACCCTGCCTTCACTTATTTACTAATCACAGTGCAACCAAAAACACAGTGGGGTTCGGCGGGTTATTCTTTTAAATAAATCTGAAAATCGTAAATCATCCACTCAAGTGCAGTTGGACAAGTATCAATATTTAAAGAACGCTAATCAATAATGTGGAAAAATTTCATTTAAACCACTTATATCGTCACGCATCTGCAACTCTGAACTACCCACCGGAATTATCCGTATTTTATTTCACAAATGCTTAATGACTCTTCGAAGCCAATAAAATGCTTTTGCAAAAGCCTATTAAAGACATCTAAACGCACAAGATTAGGCAACACCTTTAAAATGTCATATACACACAGTCGTAGGCATCAGCTCAATCAGGATAAAACAAAACTGCACTGGCAAAGCATTCTAGATATGGGGTTAAAGTTTATAAAACATTCACAGCTGTGAATGAAAGTAACGCCTCTGGCGCTTTTGTATATTATCGCCATTTCCCAACGGTTAATGGTGGCAAAAGTAATTGCGTAACTCATTAACGCCTTTTGGTCTTCCCTTCTCTCCTGCATTACAACTAAATGGACTGGAAAAACGTCAACGCCAGGAGAATAAGAAGAAAAAAAAAAAAAAAAAAATAGAAAACTTTCAAAAAGAGATGGAGAAAACAAACGAAACGAACCATAAAGTGAAAGGCTTTGCCATGAAATCGGCAATCAACCCTCGCTCCTACCGAAGTCGCATTAATTTTTAAACTTAAAAAAATTAACTAGAACTTTTAAAGGAATATATACACAAAGAGTGGTTGACACACGTGGTGAATGATTTTAAGGGACTCTCTATTGAGCACGTGCATTTCACTGCTTCCAAAGGTATTAAACGTACGAAAAAGAATTCATTGACTTTTGTTTGAGAAAGTTTTTGGCGCCCTTAAGTGCAAGTTACTTGAAAAGACCGGTTGCCATGAGCATGGCCAAATAGGCAAGGAGGAAAGTTTTTAATTCCATTTGAAAAGTTTGTAAAAGTGCAACTGTGCATGGGTAAAAGTAAAAATGGTGCCACATCCAGTGATTTGCAGTTGGCTGTAAGGGAATAAAACGATAAAAAAAAAAAAAAGACTTATGACATGATAAATTTCTTTGCCAAAGAAGCAATCCAGAATCAGAGAGACATGCCTAACTTCATAAGGGTAACACGCGGAATTGTAATGCGAGCTACTGCGGTAAAACAAATGTGACTACTTTGTATAGTAAAACGTACTAGATTACAGACTAAAAACAGCTCCTGTCAGACGGGTGGAAGGGTAGTTGAAACAATACCATGAATACTTTTTTGTGCGTTGATATAAATATGGGAGTAAAAGGCTCTTGAAGTTATATTGTGAAACGATTTAAACTTAAACTTTTATAATTTTCTTAGGTCGTGATGTGAAAAGCTCATCTGACATCGGTTGAGCGAAAATGCTTCTGCCACAAAAAAATACTTTTCTATAAAGACACCTGCTTTTTCTGTTAAATAACCATTGGCAATAGGCAACATAACAGCTTGAAAGTGCTTAATCAGCTGTCAAGCGAAAGCTCACTCGCACAGGGAAGGAAGGAAGGAATGCAAAAGATGAAAAGCTTTCAAGGCAAAGGTTGATGCTTGATGCTGAAAAAAATGTCTCAATGATCTAAAAATTGCTTTGGAAAGTTTTTATTAGGTCTCAATGGGCCTCACCAATAACAGTATTTAACCTTCACTCTAAATATTTTCTAGGTCACAATATGCAATTTTATATGGAAAACTTCGCTATTGTGAGTTCGAAAAATTTAGCGTGAAGACTAAAAATGATTATTAGTACCGGGGAATGTCAAAAGCTAATTTGTTTTTTTTTTTTTTATGATATATCCGTTCCGTGTGTATACAGGGTGGCTGATGAATATTGCTAAATTAAGAAACTCAAGTAACTTCTTTTTCAGTGTATGAAATTAATTTTTTTTTTATTAATGTTTAAGCTCATTAAATTTCATTAAATATAGCTGAATTAGTTTTAAAAATAATGGAATTTAAATGCCCCTCTGCTCGTTGATGCATGCGCGGCATCTTAACAAAAAAATTGCTTGGAATAGCCGCAATTGTTTCTTGAATGGATTGCTTTAGTTCATTCAAATTTGTTGGTTTTTCTTTGTAGACTTCCTGTTTGAAATAACCCTACAAGAAAAAGTCAGGTGGAGTAAGGTCAGTAAGGAGTAAGGACGTGGGGAGCCAACGGAAAGTTTTGTTTCCGGATATCAGCTTATTTAGAAATTTTTGTCCAAATTCTGTCATAACAGGCCGGGCTTTGTGAGGAGTTGCACCATATTGCTGAAACCACACAGAGTTGAAAGAAATTCTCATTCGGCGTAATTCTGGATAGAAAAACTCTCTGATCATGCTCAAGTAACGGTCTCCAGTAACCGTAACGGTGTGAACCTTTTCTTCGAAGAAGTAGGACCCGACAATTCAGCGTGATGAAACTGCACACCACACTGTGACACCAAGTGGATCCAATTCCGTCTCAAGGAGTATCTGTGGGTTGGAAGCATTCCATATTCGACAATTTTGTTTGTTTATGTTGCCGTTTAAATCGAAATGGGCCTCGTCAGACATAAAAAGACAGTTCAACATGTTTCCATCCTCTTCCACTATTTGAAGCATCTTCTGGCAAAATTCCAGTCGGCAAGTCTGCTGCGTTCAGTCTGTGGGCCATTTGAATTTCATATGGGAATAAGTCCAAATCATTGTGCATAATTGACTGCAATGACTGTCTCCTTATACCCATTTGAGCAGATAAGCTTCTTGTCGAAACTCTTGGATTGTTTTGTATGGCAGCAGCTACAGCAGCGATTGTTTCCTCCGTCCGAACTGAAGGGTTTCGATGGTAAGGTCTTCTTTCGACTGTCTTGGCAAAATGTTAACAAGTCTGATTATGGTCCATCTGCTCGGAGGATTAACGCCAAACGTGCGCCTATACTCTCTTTGAACCGAAACTACGGACTCTATTGCGTGATAGCGGCGGACAAAACAAATTCTTGTTTCAGTGTCCCAGTATCCATTTTTGTTAAATCTAAAAATCAATCTGCAAAATAAAAAAAAAATAACCAGATTCATTAAAAGTTATTAAATTCTTTTTTGTCATCAGCAACCCTGTACATGCAAATGGCCCGTGAGCAGCATTTAAACAAATTCCATATTTAGGAGCTCCACCGAAGAATAGAAACTTTCAGAAAAACCCTTGCAACAAAAAACATATTTTCTAATTGAGCGGCGTGATCTTGATGTTTTATTGGTTCCGAAACTTATCCTCGGGTAAAAAAGGTCTCTTATTACACACGCGGAAAACTCCAACCTTTTGGACAGCTCAAGGAATTGAATTATACGAGTAGGTCGAGAATTATGATTCACTCCAGAGTATTCTTTTTAAATGACTCCTTTGCATTTCCCTCACCATCCAGTTAGTTTCAAAAAAATCTTACGTAACACGACAGAACACACTGTCAAGTTTCCCTCATAACAAGCAGGAGCCTTCTTAAATAATTAATGAGCAATCGAATGTATGAAATGACACAACTGTACACCACCACTGAATCCCTTCCATTTTCATGTCCGCATGCAAACTTTAAAAGGCTCTTAAATTGAAATAATGTCACCACCAATGATGAATTCACTTCCTTTTCGCCTTCAAGTGTGTTTGTGTTCCGACCACCGAGGGTGCCGTTGATTGTGCTGCAATTAACTTGAGTGTTTGGAGAACTAAGTAAGTGTTTGTTCAACTTGTGCTCCTTCGGAATGTCGGGCAGTTTGTTTGCAATTCTTCTGGTCTCGCAGTAAATTAAAGTTAAAGATGCCATTATTAAATGGATTTGAATCATCCAATCTCTGCTCAACAGTCGAGTTATAAATGGTTACCACATCGGCACTTTAATTGCAATAAACCACTCACTGACAAGTCGAAGAATGGCTATCAATCATTTTTCGCTGCCTTGAATCTAATCCATCTGATGAAGTAAACGTGCTTTCGCCGCTGCTTTGTTATCTTTAACTCTCCTCTTAGTAAATGGTGGTGGCATTGCTGACAAATGAGTTTACTCTTGCTGACAACAAGAAGTTGTGTATTCCCAATATTTCCAGCTTATTTTTGATGACCTCCTAATCCAAGTTATCTTTTGTTTCGTTACAGCTGCTGAGAGGCAACCCGATGCAGATAATGTGACTCCAGATGATGAGCCGTCTGATGCTGACAAAAGTGAAGATGACAGGAACTGCTCCACGGAAGTGATTTTTTCTTCCTCCATCAGTCCTGAAAAAGCGCCGATGACACCAATTACACCACCTCCTCCATCGGAAGAAAAAGACGACTCCATAGAGAATGAAAATGTGCCGAGTCCAAAACAACAAGAGTCCAGAGTGGAGAACACGGAGAGCTTGGACAATGATAAAAGACCACCGGTGGACAGGTCAATTGACAGCGAGGTATCAGCTGTTGCCTCAGGCAAGGACGAAGAATCGTTTGAAAGTGCTGAGGCGTTGACGTCGAATTTGGAAGATAAAACCAATCTAATACTAGACGAAGAGGAGGAGAGAGGATTGTCAGAGAAATTGGTACTTTCCGGCACTGAGCCTGAAGACGCTGATAGCCTTTCCGCTGAAGTATCCACAGAATCGATTCGATCCGGTAGAGAACCAGCGGCAGAAGACAGTGAAAAAGAACTTTCTGAACATGAACAAGACGAGTCACAAACCTCAGCGGCAAATCAAGTTAACGTTTCCAACAATAGTGAGCAGCATTTCGAAGATGCTTCCGATCTAGCTGTCACAGTTTTGCTGACCAACACCATTGAGGCAGATCGCAACGAAGCCGATGCCGTTCTCAATGATGTCTGTCAAATAGCAGCCGCCGAAAGTGTGGCGCTGCTCGACGCAGCTGAAGTGGCCTATAATTCAAGACGCAATAACGACGACGATGATGATGACTTTACGTCGGTGTTGATGCATCCAGAGGTGGAGAGATCACTGCAATCGGCTGCCTCGACGCTCGTTCCCAATTCACAAGAGATTGTTGTGGCAGCGGCTGCAGTCGCCGCATCCCAAGTAACCGATATACATGTCCCCGAAGATCCCTTTGCCAGTGTAGTAGCCGAAGTGGAACGCTTTACAAAAGACGACAATCCAGGGATTTACTCCGACGATGTCGGCATCACCGGCACCGATGTAATGATGGACAATGTCCAAGCTAACAATTCGCTGGACATATTCGATGACGATGATGTTGACGGTAAGTTAAACGACGCATATTTTGGGGCGGAGTTGGATTGTTTGGAAAAAAATCATTTGAATGGAGTTTGAACACATTTTGGTTTTTAATATTTGTTTTTTTTTCCGTTTGATTTCTTTTTTAAATAGCGTTTAACCGAATTCCTTGAACGATGTAAGATGTGTTAAGTATGTTGTAGCTCAAGGAAGGACGATTTTTGTTTTCCTTATAATCGATTTTTGTAGTCTTAGAAACGAATGTTGTTATAATGTGCATGGCGTTGAGTAGTTGTTACTTGTAGCATCCGCGTTGTGTATTTATTTTTTTTATTTTCCATGACCCACCAACCATGTGTGATTAATGACGAATCCTGACTGGATTATCAATGTTCCGTTCGTTGCGAAGCAGGAGATATCCGTAATTTGGTGTCAGAGGAACGTGTAGATTTGTTTCCTTAAAAAAATAAGCCAATTCATAACCGAAATTTGTATCAGAAGTCAGCACGTGCCTAGGTTGTTGATGAGATGACACAAGACTTACAGACAGGGATCTTCAAGTGAGGGCGATTTTTTCTTTGTGTCGCACACGTGTGGAGGTTGATTCGAGATCTTTATTTCATATTAATGTGATTTGTTGTCAAGCGTATCCTAATTGGGGTGGCAGATTTTCACTTACTGCTTGGATTTAATTTTAAATTGTTGCAACCACAAGCGAATGTTTCAATATTGGAATGTGGGCAAAGGCCTTGGAAAAGTAAATGGCATGGAAAAAGCTGATCGGTGAGCTGAGAAGAGGGTCAAATCCTAGACTGTCAAGACTTGCTGTGCCTTTTCAACTCTAAAATAAACATGAATGTCTTTCTTTTACAGCAAGAAAATATGTTCTAAACATCTAATTCATTTCGTTTCCAATTTTTCTTGATGAATTACACCTTCACTTTTGTTTGGTTTTCATTTGAAATGAAGAAATTATAAATACGTATTTATGTTTACTTTTTAAATGAAAATGCATTGACAGCTTTGAGGTCTAGCTTAGTCCGTGGATAATTTGTCCACTAATGTTGAGTTGATCCTAGTTCACCTTGAATTATGTAACATAATTAAGCCAGCTTCTATTTGAAGTCCCCAATGGATAAGTTTTTTTAACAAAGAGTTGATGTCTCACCTGATGCGACATACATTGTTGAAATAGACTTAAGCTGTCGTTGCTTACTTTTTCTACGAATGCCTTCCATTTCTTGGATACCTCTTTTGAAAACTAATGGATCACCCTAGCCGCTATTACTTTGTTTATAGTACAACTAAACACTACGTCGCACCCTTAAGCATGAGTTTTAAGCCTAACACAATCCAAGATAATACTAACTAAATACAAGTAGACATGAGTGGCTTTATATAGCAACCTCTCACAAATACCTTAATTGAGAAAATTCTATCGAAACCAATTTGTTGAAAAGCTGTTTCCGTTCAACGGTCTTCAAATTCCGCTAACCTAAAATAGACGCTTGATTCCGCATTGCAAAACAGTCAAACGCCACTTTACGTGTTGCGCATTTGATCTTTTATTCTTTCTTTTTTTCAGAACAATAACTTTTCATTAAAATACATAAATTGACAGTAGAGACATTCACCGAGAAGAGTGAGAAAACAATAGAAAGTAGCATCTTCTTAGGCTAAGTATGGCTAACTAAATATTAATATTTTATTTTAAAAAACAAAACAATTTCGTCTTAGGTATGCCTATTCAAGAAATAATTCCCCGATAAAGGAAAGACGCAACTGAAACAATTCACTTTTTATGAAAAGAAACAAAAATTCAACAAATCCCGCACTATTTGTTATGGCACAATTTGTAAATTTGTTGTAAAAATAAAAAAAATAATTATAATAAAAACAAAACTACAATGTGTAAGTGTTGTTTTTGTTTTATAAAAAATGCAACAAATGTTTCACGTGAAGGAATACTTTGCTGTCATTCATGGACCTTTGATGGAATCAATATGTTGGATTTGCCAGGTGTCGATCATCTATTCCTGATTTTCTGTAGACGTGTTTTAAATCGATGAATAATTGAAATAGGTTTTCGGTTTTCCGGTGACATATTTTTTTCTGAAAGACAAAATTTGTTCATGTATTCAAGTGAATTTTGCGCTCTAAAAGAAATGGAATTGGAGCAGTTTCATGAAGCACTGTCTACTTCACGTTGTATTGTTGTCCTATTTTCAATAAAAACAATGTTTTCTAGAGAGAGCAGGCTTTGCAGACTTATCTGGGGTCGAATCGCCACTTCCGTGAACGAGCTATACGTTCACGGAATTATGTTGATTTTACATGCGAAACAAAAACAAATTCCGTCTCGTAATGCTCGTTCACGGACGACGCGATTCGACCCCTGGTCTTCTAGTTTTTCTTGTCCCATACAAAATGGGCTTGACATTAGTCAATAGTTTATTTTGGCAAGTATACATCTGTGTGATGGGAGCCAATAAATCTCTTTTGAGTTACTCTATGGAAGGTTTTTTTTTTTAAATGAATAAACTACCGGTGAAATCCTTCAGTTTCCGCAAACTAACAGAATTGTCTGGATAAAATTGTTCCTGATTTCACATATTTCACAAGCAAACAGTTTCTTGGATATTGAGAAGAAGCTAAACTCTGCCCAGTTAGTGAAGAGACAGTTTTACCATTCAGTAGATAAGAGACAGGGTAACTATAAGAAGGCTATTTGACAATCAAATTCTTGGCTGTGATGAGTCCAAAATTCCAAACTTAAACAACGGAATGCATGCTTTGCTGAACCTTTATTTTATCAGTTTTGCTTTATGGACGATTATTTGGAATGGAAACGATACGACGGCGAACAAATTTTAGTACAAGACGTCAAGAAGTTGAATTGAACTAGAATATTAAATGGAACTTCGCGCAAATAATAAAAAAAGGGAGGACCTATACTTAAAAAGACTAGAAACTCGACGCAAAGCTATCCACTTCGTATCAAGGGGAACGATACTGTATTTCTGCTACTTAATTGAGCGTGGAAAAGCAGTGAGTGTGCAAATAACAGGTACCTTAAAAAAATCACCGGTGGCCTACCCGTTTACAGCAAAATTCTAAAACACTGAATCCGACTTTCATCTTACCCCCACTTGAAATTCAACAGGCACTCTGACGAGTCGAATTGTAGTTTCGTTTCTCATCTGCAAATCCGTTTCTGTTATGTTGCAACTAATACGGGATACAATATGTCTAAAAACAAACTTTAAGGACCGTTTGCTGATGCTACTCATAGCGATTTAACTACCGCTTACAACTTATGTGGCAGTTTATGACATAGAAAAAGTAGACCATAAGGTAGTTAAGTAAAAATGAAATCGCTATGAGTAGAATCAGCAAACGCGCCTAAAAAACATTAATTCTCATTTCAAAGCCACAATCAGTTAAGTTTGTATTGAAGGTCTTTCTCACCCTAAGATTTACTTTGCAAGGCACACCAGTTACAACTATTAAAAGGCTTAAGATCAGAAGCAAATTTCTTCACTATTAACATTCTGCACATCAGCACACAACCCATAAAATAAGGTTGTTAACTTATAAGGCGAAATAAGTAAATAAATAAATAAACAATTAAAAAATGTACGTTGACTGCTTTCCTTTTAAGTTCTCACTAGAGTCTGAGACAATATTATTGCTTTTATTTTTGTTAGTGCGACCGACCAACTATAGTCCCAGTTGAGTTCAAAGCTTGCAGTTTTATTTGCGTCATAGTGTTTGTTAAATTTTTTTTCGAATCCTTCCAATATCCGCCGTTTTTATTAAAGAAAACAAAATTTCCAAATCATTCTTAAGAATAATAAAAGTCTTAACCGTTACACACACATACACACATAAAAAATAAAAACAAATACACAAAATGATTCTTCTATTTTAAACAAATGAAATTAATCAAAAACTCCATTTACTCCTCATTGTTTGCCTAATTGAAAAAAAAGGCCAATCCCACATGTTCCTTCACTTTCCAGATGACATCATATCAAGCCTGCGTATGTCATCCGGAAATATTGATATTGGTCACGACAAATCATTACCCATACAGGTGATCGAAACGGAAGTGATGGCAATACCCAATGAACCGGATCTCATATTCGATAAGCCACTGGGAACAACCGCCTCCATCTTGGGCACATCAATGTCCACAACAAATGATACTCTAGCCGGACATGGACACTGTTCAACAGTGGACACAAATTCCAAGCTATCTCTGGGACGGATATTTCAATCGGTTAAGTCGTACGTCATGTCACCGGGTGGGGACAAAAATGCTGCCTTGCAAGATTAAACATTTTTATTACAACACTAACAAATGCAGCTAGTGTTTGGTTGGTATATCTACTTAATTTGCTTTTTAAGAACAAAATGTAACTAAAACTTTATTTCTTTTACAGACACAGCGGTGCACAGTAAGAGGTAAACAACAAAATTACAAATAAGATACGGACAGAAAAATCCTTCATAAGAAACCACTCACAACCCATACTGCATAGCCACACGAATTATTTTTTTTTTTATTTCTTTTAATATTTTTGTTTTGTAAGTTATTGATATTTATATGTGCCGATTAAATGAAATTTTCAATATAATTTCCGTGTAGATAATTTATATAATTAATTAATTCCTACACAATCAACAGAATCGCAAAATGCTATTAGAATCTTTTTTGTTTTGTTAACTAAAGTTGTTACGAGTTATTATAATTAGCCTCATGACAAAGTAAAAAAAAAGAAAACAACAAAAGTCGAATGAATGAAAATCAAAGGCAATGCCTTAAGCATAAGTTAAATGTGAACAATCTAATGAGATGTAAATTTGAGAACTAGGACAAATTTGAATCTTATTTTTAATTTTTTGTTTTTTTCTTCTCTTTTCGATACGAGTACATCTTTCGTTATTTTACATTGTGTAAACTGTTACGATTGTTTTTAAGAACATACACGTATCCTATGTATATGTATATACATATATTTATATACAAAAGAAAATTGTATTTTTTCTATATATATGTAAAAAAAAACAAGAATTAAGAAAAGAATCCTTTTTAAAAATAAAAAAAATAAAAATGGAAACGTAATGTTTTCTTTGTTTAAGTAAAATCATTTGTGTTGTTTTTTTTATATTTATGGATTAAACCAGGGATTTTATTGTCTAGAGTTTTTTGTGAATAGGACGCAATTAAACTTTTTAAATGGGGATTCAAGTAAAAAAGGACACACCTTGATGGATAAAATACATACGTTAAATGGTGATGTTCGGTTTCCTAGTTTAGTTAATCTGACAGTTGTCTGACTAGATGTGTTTCAGTTTTTATTGGCCGATAGTGGTCACGTGTATATAGTTTTTTTTCAAGAAAATCCTCAGTTGACATTTCGAAGAGTCAAATTTAGAATAAACAGAGTGGCCGCTGCAAAATTCTGAAGAGTCGACAAAATGGACAGTGAGAGAAAAAGCATTTCTAAGAGTACTCTGGTAATTTAAAATTTTCGCACGATATTTAACAACCATTAGTTCGCATAAGACTATAAGACTATAATAGTGTTATGATAGGAAACCTTGTTACATTTTAAATGTTCTTTTTTTGTAAATAACAATTTTTAAAATTTTTTTGAAGGGCCTTTTCCAAATAAAAAATTGCAAAATAAAACAAAGGTAACGCTGACCGCGAGCACACAAAAGCAATTCAAATTGCTTAGTCAACGCGTTCGGATTCATAGTCCCGACAAATCAGGTTAACGTTTTACATAAACTAGTTATCCGATAGATTGTTAGATACTGTAACTAAGATATAACTTATCAAGCAATTTTTCTATCACGAAATAACAAACTTTTGACAAGTATGAAAGATCCTGCGTGTTCCGCAAATTAGACGCGGTTAATCTTATCGAACGGTTTCGTTCTTCGAAGTCGGCGCAATAAATTGCTCTCGACCAAGATTTGTCGGACTGTAGTGTTCATATGTCCGATTAGTCGGTTTCTATGCTTTCTCGAGAAGCTTCGATTATTGGAATCGTTGCTTGTACAATTTCTGTAGGCACTTTGTTTTGAAAAGTTTGTAGAATATTGGTGTTTGTTGTCTTTGCATAACCCCAAAGTTGTATACCGTAGGTCCACACCGTCTTCAGCACTTGCTTGTATAAAAGCAGTTTGTTCTCGGTACTGAGCTGGGAATGTTGTCCGAGTAACCAGTACATTCCTCTATATTGATATCGAGTTCTTTACGTTTCATTTCCACGTGCGAATTCCATTTCAGCTTTGCGTCGAGTGTCATTGGAAGTTTAGAAAAAATGGAAAAACTGGTTTTCTTATACGTGAAATCCACGTGAACAGATTTAGTTTCGTTGAAGGTGATCCGCCAGTTCCTTGTCCACTCAATTACCTTATTCGATTTGCAGTTTTGTAGTCGTTTCTTCGATTGCATTACCTGCTGCTAGGATAGCTGTGTCGTCTGCGAACGCAGCAAGGATAGTGCCCAGTGTTTTTAGGAATCTCTCGCCATTTATCCCACGAAGCGTAGTCAGTTTTCCCATTTCCCTTAAAAATCCCTCGATACTTTTTTGCGAAAAATTCTAATTTTAAAAGTAAAATTTGTATTGCACGGAAAAAAAAATATTAAATTAACGTCTAATATTACTATTTTTACTATTTTTGGTGGTACTAGGAAATTTGTATGAAAGACAATTTACATAAGCAATTTTTTACGAAGTTTTTTTGCTTTTTCTTAGATTCATAAAAATCCCACGATTTCGTGCTGTTTCCCTTTATCCCACAGAAGGAATTTTAGACATTAAAAATCCCACAAAAATTGATAAATCCCCATAAATCCCAGTCGTTATCTTGTAGGCTTGTAAGACGTCAAGGAACACGCTTGAGCAAATCTTTTTTTTCTTCAAATGCTTTCTGAATTAAGTCAGTAGTTCTATGCACTTGGTCAATCGTCGAATGCTTGGTTCTAAACCCGAACTGGTTGTCAGGGATAAGATTGTCTTCTGCAACTGGTTGTAGGCGCCTGAGCAATATTCTCTCGAAAACTTTGGATATGACTGGAAGAAGGGAAATTGGTCTATACGATTTTACTTCATTTATAATATGAAGAAGCTTAATTAATTATTTTCTTGGTAGAATTTTGAGAACTTCTACAGTGATCAAATCATAACCAGGAGCTTTCTTATGTTTTAGGGATTCGATTTCACATTATAGTTCCCTTAGAGTTGCACTTGTGAGTGTTAAATCGGCAGGTAGTAATTCCATCTGCTTGGCCATCGTACGGCTTAGGTTTCTTCCAGATGAGAGGCAAAAACGTCTGCTTTTTTCTTATCTTCCCTTGCCCATTCATTTTGATTTATTTTAATTGGCGGTGCGGGGATTTTGGGCCTTTTGGTGCCTTTTACAGCTTTTCAAAGTGATTAATTGAAATCTTTTTTTTGCTGTCAAACTTTCAAAGTGAGAACCTATCGCACGATTTTTAAAGCTTTCTGCAAAAAATTGCACAAATAATTCAAATGTGCTTTATGTCGCGGAGCGCGATTCTGTTACCATATTTTACGCGCCTTCCTTTTTTCGCTGACCAATTCTTTTATTTCTGTCAAATGACACACAATTGTTTATAATTTTTCGTCAACCCAATAACCTTCGTTTTGGTTTTCAGTTGTAAGAAACACACATTAATGAATAGAACATCAACTTTTTGAGCGACAAGTTTAATAGTCAGATCGTTATACGAACTGTTTTTTTTTTTTTAATTTTTAATTTAGAAACGTATATGGTTGTATTCTACATTTTTCTAATTGACGGGTACATGTTCTCCAAACCTAGAAGCGAACGCATTTACGTACCCTAACCAAGAATCGCATAAAGAAAACATAATGCGCTCAAGCTTCAAGGATATTCATGTGATCGATCAGTTTTTACACTTTTTTTCCGATTCTTCAATTCCCTTCTCTTCTGAAAAATTGACTGATGAATAACATCTTTGGGACTTCATTCATCTTCTTCGACAAATGAGCCTGTAGATTTTATTTATGGTCGCCAGTTAAGGCGTGCACCCTTATTGCGATTGTCAATTAGCATCCAATTGATAGTTGGTAAAATGCATCAATCAATTGATACCTTTGTATAACTCAGTTGATAAAGGTTGTGATCATTCTGACTGAAATTGACTGTCGTGAATGAAATAGCTTTTTTGACCAAGGATATAATAGGTTTGTTCCTTAACTTTTGTAGTACAAATGGAAAAGACTGTCAAAATGGAAGTGGTGGGAATAGATTCTCTCACAGAGAGAGACACTTATTTCATTTTCCATTGGGCAAAAAGAAGCGTTTTGCATTAAGTATTACATACATGGTGGAGATTAGTCCTTGCTAGTTGCTACACCGAGGAAGAATTTAGTTGCGACTTTCGAGAAGAATCTTGAGGAGAACATTCAATTTTATTTTCCCTCCTGTTGATAACATTTTAATACGCAAAACATATAAACAAATTCACGCATTTATGCCAAATTGGAAGGTGAATGACAGCCATTCCAATTCCTACACCAAGAAATTTGTTGAGTAAAAATTTGTAAGATTCTCAGTGAAGGGGTAATCTCTTGCTCTCTCGACGACGACGCTCTGCTTTACGAACTTTTTTAGTTAGGAAACGGCAATGAGTAAAAATTCGCAAGGATTAGTAACAATTCGTATGATTGAAAAGTAAAGGAACAGACCTAATATCGCAGATGTATGACAAAAAGAAGAAGAGAAGTAACATGATTGATCGTCAGTCGTGCGAAAATCCTATTAACAACAAAGTCATTTTACACGTCAGACATTCGTCGGCAGGCATACGAAAACAAGATACGGTTGTAGCTAGTTTCTGTGGATGCTGTCATAGAGGGTTTTGAAACCAATAAAATTGTTCAACCATGGACTTTTATGACTCAAAACGGCGATAGGGGCCAATAAGATTGTTAACGAAGGGTTTAAGTAGTTTTGACACAAAATGACTTTCCTTTCTAGTAGTTGGTAGGTAGTAGAAGTCCGCGATTGATTCAAGGTGATGCTTTCTCGCATTATGTGCTTCGGTGTAGCACGGTAGAGGCCGGAGTGCATGCTTGCAGCTCGGCAATCGGGATGTGTAAGAAATCCGCAATGTCGAAGACGGATATTCGGAAATCAGTCAATTTGATTGAGAGTAATAGCTTTGTACATATATACATTCCTATAGTAGCGCCAAGAAATCTAATAAAAATGTTGTACCAGTATCCCACGGAAGCTTTGGCGCTTCAATCGTTCAATAATGAAAACTGGTTTGTGCCCTTAATTGATTTAGACGGAGCTTTAAGTTTTTATCGGTGTTTCGTCAAAACAAAAGCTATATTTGAACGAACGAAATTGATGTGATAAACAAAACAACAGCTGTTTGTTCCTACGAAAACAAAAGTCTGGCATATCTACTATTTATTATAGATTTTGTCAAAGAAAATAATTTGTATATTTTGGACTGGTTGCCATATTTAATTTTTCCTCTCCGATCACTATCTAAGATTTGTTTGCCAATTGTCTAAATCCGTCAACATAGCAATGTAATATTTTCAGCTACTATAGAAGTAGGTAGTTTATGAACTGGGTGAGCCTTCGAGGGGCTCTGGCACTGCGGCTTTTTATCTTAAGGAGCCTATTGTGTAGGTGCATAAAACATGAACATATAGGTGGATATTCAATTGCAAGATGCAGACGCTACTCCTATTTTATGTTTTGTATTTAACTGCAAACACTAAATTGTACTTGTGTTTGTTTTTCCAACTAATTTACGATGACTTTAGTCTTTTGTGGATTCCAAAGATCAGCTGCATTTCATTCTTTGCGTGGGTGTTGGAGCATGAGCGATGGAGGGAATTCTCTACGGAAAGTTGCCGCAAAGTCCGATTTGAGGAGGGTTTCGACTTAGAGAGAGTCGACTGTATGGGAAAATTAAAATCTTGTGTCTAAGTTTTAATACATTTGTTCGACTTATGGTAAATTCGACTTGAGGTAGATCGACTACATAGTTTTTTTTTTCCGATTCTGTGAGTTCTTCTTTGTAGGTACCTTTCTTTAACTTTAATATTCCCAGTTTTAAGACTTCCCCATCAAAATTTCGAGGCATGTAAAAGTACAGTAGTCCGCTAGACAAGCAGAAGATCTCATAACCCTCCGACGAACTAAGCACTGGCTTAAACAAGTATGCCTGCCTTGCTTTGGTGACCGGATATCCCTTCCATCGAAGTTAAAATTGAGATTCCTTTGTCTCTAAGGTGGAAGGGTAACTAATATCAAAAGATGGTAGATTACCTGTAAGGCGTTTTAAGACAATAGCATTAACGACGGCGTTAAACGACTCTATGTGCCTCGAACTCAAGACTAAAGAGCATAGTTTTGATGAAGTTGTGGCAACGAACGACAGAGCTCATACCTGAAATGTTGGTCTGAATGGGCCTTCAGGAAGTCGTAGCCTGCACTGTGCATCTTCGTAGATAAAACTAGCCTCCGATCCAGGATCGCGAAGAGGACGAAGAGAGAATTTGTTACCAAGATAAAAGATATCGATTAATGCAGTTGCAAGAATAATTACACGTTCACTATTTTTGGAAAAAAAAGAATGGACTTGTAAATTGGGTGTTGTACTAGTGGACTGTATATGTGTTGTTGCGAGACTTGTTGAGAAGTAGGTACTGGGCTGAGAAATACTCGTACTATTAGTAGAATGTTTATCCTGGTGCACTTGTGCTTGATGGGTAGTAGTATTAGTAGTATTAGTACAGCGACTTTATTAACATTTAAAATAATTTTATAATATTTAGGTATGTTCGTATTTACAAACAATGTTAAATAAGTCTTTTATGGTTTGGCTTATGGCCGTCTACCAGATTGACAATTTAGCTATCAAAACAATAAAATGACTAATGACTTTAAATACCTATGTACAATATATTTGTGTTCAAAAATCGCCTTCCAAGATACCAGTGTGCTCGATATAATTGTTGTCGATGCATCCCCCAAACTGATGAAACGGCTATTTTAGCTACTGCTAGATAAGCCTCGAGGTGCTTTTTCATACTCACACTTAGGTTAGATGTAATTATCACACCCAAGTATTTATACTCTTTCACTACTTCAACGCGTACACCCTGATAGGACCATTTTTCGTTGCGAGAGTATCTTCCACCACCATTTATAAAAATCATCATCTTTGTTTTCGATAGGTTTACAGTCAAATTCCATTGATTGCAGTAACTTTCAAGACAATTTATATCCAGCTGCATCCCATTTACTGTCTCCGACAAAAACACTATACCTATCGTCCGCAAACTTTAACGCTGGTATCCGCACACCAACAAGTTTAATCCCTCCTTGTATACTTCCTCAACTATATCATTTCTAAACAAGATGAAGAGCAATGTGCTTAAGAAGCAACCTTGCTTAACACCCATTTGCGATCCGAATTCTTCAGTATGTAAGAGTTTGTGATGTCGTTGCCGACATAGCTTACAAGTGAACTGACTTCGACAGCCGTTAACCGTGGGAATAGTGAACAGAAATGAAGTGGATGAGGGGATCTGCATAAACGACAGTCTAAATTATTCGTTTTAGTGTGAAATACACGATTTGCTGATTTTGAGGTGGTCTTTGAGCCTTAAGATTTGAATCCCTAATATCAGAAACTGATTCTAGGATTTGATATTGCTTGGTTAGAAATGCGTCCAATTCTGAATTGACAAAACATTTTTAATATTTTAAATTTGTAAGAAATTCACACAACAAATACAAATCGAAACCCAACGACAAAAAATTTTCTAATGAATGAAGGAGTAAAAATCTCAACGAAAGCTTTTTTATAAGGAATAAAATTATCAAAGGCTCAAAGCTCTCAGTAATTTATTTCTCGATTTGGTATGAGTAGCGACACCTATTAGGTTAATGGTACTACTGGATTGGCGCTACTATAGGAATGTATATACAAAGGTAATAGTCAAGTCATGTCCCCTTTTTTCAGATAAGACTAAATATGTTTGTTATTGTAAACTTTTCTATCGACACAGCTTCTTGCAGCTTTGCCGTGTTTGCATATTTGTTTGCTGCATGTATACGGGACTATCCAGGAAGAAGTGATATTATGTGAATGCGGTGATCAGCCATTACCTAAAACTTAAGTAAGTAACGGGTGATTTTTTAAGAGGTTTAGAACTTTTTTTAAAAAAAAAACACAAAAAATTCGAAAAAATGAATGAAATATTTATTTGAATCTATAGTTTGAACCTTGCAATTTAATGTTTAAAGATAATTTCATGCAAATGTTGACCGCGGCTGCGTCTCAGGTAGCCCATCCGCTGAGTCCAATTTTGGCATACTCTTTCACACATATCGGCCGGTATCTAACGAATGAATGCATGGATGTTGGCTTCCAGTGCGTCAATCGAAGCGGGCTTGTCCCTATACACATTAGCCTTGACATACCCCCACAAAAAATAATCTAATGGTGTCAAATCGCACGATCTAGGCGGCCAATTGACCGGCCCGAAACGTGAAATTAACTGTTCACCAAACTCGCCTCGCAATTGCGCCATTGTTTCGCGTGCTGTGTGGCATGTGGCACCGTCTTGTTGAAACCACATATCATGCAAGTCAAGAACTTCCATTTCGGGCAAAAAAAAGTTTGTTATCATCGGTCGGTAGCGTTCACCATTGACAGTAACGCTGCGATTCGCATCATCTTTGAAGAAATATGGCCCAATAATGCCGCCGGCCCATAAACCGCACCAAACAGTGGCTTTTTCGGGATGCATTGGTAGCTGTTGCAATGCTTCTGGCTGATCTTCACTCCAAATGCGGCAATTTTGCTTATTTACGTACCCATTCAACCAAAAATGAGCCTCATCGCTGAACACATAAGCAGCGCGCGATGAACATTTCGAACCGAGCACGAATTTTGATAGTAAAATTCAATAATTTGCAAGCGTTGTTCATTTGTAAGACGATCCATGGTTAAATTGCAAACAAAACTGAAGCTGTTTGACAGTGACACAAGGTACTAAACACACGTCAGCTGTCAAAACCAGTGTTGCCAAAACCAAACCAGCTAAAAAATCACCCTACAAAATCGATTGATCGACCTGTCAGTAGACAAAGTAGACAAAAGAAGACTTGAATCGCCTGGCTGAAGTAACGATCGCATTGCTTTCCATTTTACTATAAAGCGAACAAAATAATGTCTTCTGGAAACAATATAATCAACAAAAATTACCTACAACAGTAAACATCCGAATGTCATTGATACAAAATCTCAGAACCCTAATCTACTATTTTTCTGAGATCCTTTTCCACTTCTTCTTGCAACACGCACTCGTAGTCATTGTCAAAGTTGTGGAGTTCCCCGTTTTCATCCCAAAATGGCAGCATTTTTTGCTTCCATTGTATCAGATCGAACAAATAGCAAAAACTGCTCCACGAAGCCCTCTTGATAAGTTCTATGTAATTGGGAAAGATCTGGTACGCCCTTAGCTTTGCCATTAGAAATGTTGCAAGTTTCTCATTTTCAAAATCCCTTAACTTCTGAAAGAGTTCCTTTGCTTCGATGAAGTGCTGTCTGGCCTGAACATGAGTAGACGCATTTTGAGCATGAATTCTACCCAAATACATAAGGGCGTGTGCCTTCAAATCGGCGTAATTGTAGTTCTCGCTAATAATTAGCGACATCTTTAATTTTCTCAGAGCCATTCGGTGTGGAGATAAACTGTAAAAGCAGAACCATTCAAATTTATTTAACCCAAGCATTAGGAAAGATCTTACTTGAAATGGCATATCCCTAGCCAGAGGTAGAATTCACATTTGTTTCTCGGGGCATCATTGGCCATTATATGATTCTGGAGACCATTTAATACTGTGAAGGCGGATTCGTAGTCTCTACCTTTTATGAGATACTCCGACTGACGCAGTGTTGCAATGCAGTACAGGCTGGTATTGACACTGATTCCAACTAAGTGAGAAATGAGTTAGAACTAAACGGACCGTGGGTGGCTTGTCCAACCTTGTTCAAAGGTAAGAACAGCCTTATGCGCCCAGTTGGCGGCACTCTGTGGATCCGTTGTCGAATCTATTTTGGCCTGCCGCAGAAGCAGTTCACAAAGCCTAACACAAGCGTCTTCGTGAAGAATATTGCGGTCTCTGTCATTGGTATACCACATAGTTCCTTTGCAGATCTCCAGCGACTTTGATATTTCACAAATGGCCTCGATCAAGTGCTCGTCGTCTAGAGCAGGAAGAAAATTCGCTAAACTTTATCAAACATTTTAGCGCATTAATACCTTTCTCTGCAAGTACGACTCCATACTCGAAATGTGTCCGCGATATAACCTCAATACACTCTTCCTCCCATTCCTTGGAAATTTTCAAAATTATACTGTAAATTTCCTTCACAAGCCAGTGAAAGGCATCATCCTGTGCTTGAATCATGTGTGCTGTTTGAAGAAGCAGCTGTAGCGTGAGTTTCTTATCGCCAGTCATGCGGTATCCAAATTCGGCTGATTTAACATTTTCCACAATAGCCAGCAGAAGGCAATGCGAGTCGCGAACGCGTTTTTTGAACTTTGTGTTGGTTCGGATCAGTTCATTCTCTTGTGTCACCAACTTGCTGAAATATATTGCGGCTATTGGACATCCATCTTCATAGAGGTTCTCTTCAATGATCTTATATGTTGGACCTTGTTGCAGATGGATGTCGTTGGTCTCTGTACGACACGCTGCGAAGTGTTTGCTGCCAGAACGACGTCTAAGTTGTTCGGCAAAAGATGCGTAGTCCGTGTCTTTAGATGGCCGCATCTCGGATATTGTTTTGACCAGATGGAGGTCATTGGTTTCTTTTTGACGTGATGTAATAAGTTTGCTACCAGATCGACGTCGTAGGTTTTCGGACAAAGTTGACGTTGATTTTTCTTTAGATGGCCGCATTTAGGAATAAATTATATTAAACTACAGGTTTTTGAGTTTTTTTTTTTGAAATTTTTATAGTCTGCTGGGATGTTTTTAAATGAAATTAGCGTTGTGTTTTTGGCTGTAAGATAGTACGATGGCTAGGACATGAAGAGCAAATGCGTAACAACGGTCCGGCTCGCAGAGTCTTCGAATCCGCCCAGAGGGACGACGCCGTCAAGGGAGACCTCGCCTTAGATGACGTGCACAAGTAGAACACGGCCTCAATCAACTTGGAGTGCGCAACTGGAGGCAGCTAGCTAGGGACCGGGATAGTTGGAGAGGCATGTTGATTGAGTTCCAGGTTCACCCCGAACTGTAGCGCCACCTAAAGAAAAATAAGATGGTAACTCAACGAAACTACGAGCTTATTCTAGTGTCTAAACGGTTGGTCCGGGAATGAGCAAGTTTCTATACTTCAGTGATTGTTCAGAAAAAAAAAAATCAATTCACTTTCCGAATAAGCTGTTGGATATTTCCATCACTGTAGTCTACAATAGATGGCGCTATCTGCTCCCATCGATACCCTATTAATATCCATACAAAGTTATCTGCAACCATCAATATCCATCAAAGTGTAACAATATTCGGTTAATATCAATTATGTAAATATTAGTTGAAGTCGCACCGAAGTCGAATTCGAATCCATCTATTGCAGAACAACAATCGAAGTGACAAGTAAAGTAGAATTGTCGCGTCAAATAAACCTAACCTCTTGACGTTGATAAATTAAGTTGTAACCCACAAAGCAAACCACAAACCTGTAACCAAAAACATTTTCACATGCCCAAATTTGTCTATAAGACATGCGTTTTTTGACATCGTGATTATGCATAATTTACTTAACAGGTAATGCAATTAAAAACACACATGTCCCCCATAATTGCCTGGGTGGTAAGTTTTCGCCGGCGCGCTTCCTACCTATAGGTATTGCGGAATAAATTGCCAATCAATTTCGCTTCAAACTATTTGACACATCTCTGACATACTGACATGCCACTGCAAAAGCAATAAATCTCTTAAGGACAATAAATTCAGGACGAATTCGATGTCTTACGGCTGTTCTTTTGGAAAATTTGTTCGCACAATAATCACCACGTTATGATGAGCGCGATGGTAAATCGTGCAGAATGGACATTTGTCAGAAGTAAGCGTGAAAATAATAGTGAAACGAACAGCAGGGCAGAAATTGAACAAGGCAGGGCACAACAGAAAATCAAATAAAAAAAAAAACACACCTTTCTTGTATCCGGGAGTAATTATGTTGTTGTTGTTGTGGTCTTACACAATCGACGAATCGATTGGTGGATTTTGGACAAGGCATATAGCGGGAGTGTGTTTTTTAGATCCTTGCGGGGCCATACATCCGTTACATGTCAATGCGGGAAATTGTTGGGTTTAGTTTGCTTCTGTTTGTGATAAGAAGTCGGGCGAGGGCTGATGACCGTTTTTATTGGGAGAAAACGTACCTATCCTTTGAAGACTGTTGGCAATTAAATTTTTTTTTTTTAAGGTGTCTTGTTGTTGTTCTTTTTGGCTTTCGGGTTAACCTCGAACGTAACATTTGTGATTGTTGTCGGATTCTTTTGTATAAATAAACACGCGCTTACGCGAAAAACGTGGGCATTAGGCCAAATTGGATGGACACACAAGATTTCGAGTCCATTGATTTTGAGAGACCCGTTTTGAAAAAGAAACTTTTTGGTATTAAAAACATTTGCATGTCAGGGTTCTTGTAGCTACTAATCTGACAACTATCCAGTTTATGATAGACTTAAAATACCTATTACACAGTGATAAGTCAAGAACCTGCTGTCTTTTAAATGCCTTATTACTTCAACGCTATCGAGCATTCAAAGTTATTTTATTACAGTGCAAAAGGGTGCAAAGGTAGACATATAGTTTGGAATTTATAAAAAAAAGCTTTTCTAAAGGCGGACCTATTGACGAATGGAAAAGTTTTCCTGCGACACCTGGTGGGAAAAAAAGGAATATGTAGAGACCTATAGAATGTTGACGTCTCTGTTTGTTTTGAAAAGGACTTGGATAAGGAATGCATGTGTTTTCGTGTAAGAAAATTAATTATTATCTATTAAAAAGTTAGCCAACTAATTGAAAACAAACTTAATTTGCAAGGTTAAGTACTACTTGTCCGAAACTAGCATAGTGTGAGTCAATTCATCTGGTAAAACTAGCACAAAAGTCTGTTCAAAGTAGTGTTGAAAACAAGTAATAAATTAGATTTTGTTGAATGTTTATATATAAAAAGTGTGCTTATTATGATTTTTACAGCCAGCTTGGAACTTTCTTAGGTTGTCAGAATATAACTCTGTGAAATAATTGACTATTTCGGTGGTGTTAAAAGGTCTATCCGGGAAGGCGAAAAAATGTTTAATTTATTTTACAGAAATCAAATTAAAAATAAATTTGTGATGTAGACTTATATTTGAGTAGAGTATATTTTTTAACAACGTGGAAAGAGCATCCTACGACAATAAAATGTGTGCATATTAAGAGGAACTGCATAATGATTGAAAGCTGGCTGGTCAGCATCCCATAATGCAGTGAAGCTATGTAGAGAATGGGCTTAAGCATGCCTGCACCTCTATGATACGAACACTCTCAGTACAGTTGTTGGATGGTTCTTCTGTATCAGTAGGATTCTCCGCCAAACTTGTGGGTTAATGTGTTATACATTCTTGAGTATCTATAGGATAAAGTATGAATGAAATGACCGACTCCCTAACAAGAAAGGGAGCATCAGAAACGTTCATAGGTCCTGAACCATTCTGCGGAATACACACCCTCAAAGAAGAATTTAGGAAACTAGAGAAAGAAAACAGGGCAAGAACCTGGCAAAACACTCAGGGCATGAGGCAGGTCAAGAAACTTCTGGGACAATACAACCGGAAGAGAGCATGAGCAAAAATAACCTTCGTATCCTAACGGGCTTCCTAAAGGGGCACTGTAGAGGTAGACTCAAGAAACACCTCAGGAAACTGGGTATATCTGAAGAAGGTCTCTGCAGATTCTGCGATGAGTCCAGTGAAATCCCAGAACACTTGCTGGGATCATGTGGGGCACTGACCCACAAAAGACTGAAATACTTGGGCAAGTATCAACTATCTGATGAGGAAATACAGTCACTAGAGCCAGCTCTCATCCTTAGATTCTTAAAGGAAACTGGACTGGAGAGAGTGCTATAGGACGAATTTCTTCCGCCAAGGAGAAAGCAGAGTACTAAAACCTCTAGAATGATTTCGAAAGGAATTATACTATGAGGGGAACTCTTTTGAGGGAATAAACCACTCTGAGGCGTAAGCAGGGGGTACAATAGACCAAAAGGTCGCAGTACAATAACCCCTCTCAAATAATAATAATAATAATATAGGATAAAGTAAAAGTGTATCATTAAATAAAAGAGGAAACGAAATGTAGCAACTTCTTTTCATAAAAGCAGCTAAACGTGATTAGCTGCCTTAATCGTATATTTCGTGGTTTCTTCGAATTAATTACTTATTTCGAAAGGTTTAAGCTGGAAAAGGCTCCATTCAAAAGTTTGTTTCTATACTGAAACCCATCCCGTGCATTCTGTTGCAAAATTTCTATATCTCTTAAGTGAAAACTGCAACATTTCGACATTTTTCCCCATCCTAAGCACAATACCCAATTTAATCAAAAGAACTTTAGAGTTCCGAACTTCTTTTGGAAGATGGTACAATGTTATTCCCTTTTTACGATATGAATTGCATTGAGGAACGTCACAATGCTGAGCTCTGATTGTTTTCTGCATTTTCTACAAAAATAAAAACTTTAGTTTTGACTTTTATGTCAACACTTATCGCACTCACTTTCAAGATATTATTTTTCTGTTATAAAATGAGATTTTTTTTCTTATATTCAACCAGTGGTGTTACACGTAGGGAAAATTCCCTACATGTAGGGATTTTTGTAACAAAAATAGGACCGTAGGGAAAAAAGGACAGATTTTCGATATCAGTCCAAATGTAGGGATTTTTTTGGTAAAAATCATTTTATTTTTAAGGTGTATATTTTTCATACAAACTCATACGCATTCAAATTAAACTGTCTACAAACTTAGTCCTAAGTCCCAACATAGTAATGTCGTTTTCCATTGGGCAAAAAGAAGCGTCCGGGAGAGTCCGGAATCGAAAAAATCACTTCTGAAACCGTTCCATTGGCACAAAAAATACTCTTCTGGTGATTCTGAGGAGAGAATTTCGCTTCTGGATTTGAAGTCAGAATCCACTCAAGAAGCACTCACACAAGTGTAGTTTGTGTATGTTATACAAGTCAACTGACGGCTGCCGTAGATTATTTTTTGGCATTTCACCAATACTCTTGTGGATTCAGTCAGAAGCAGTTTTCTTGTTCCATTGGACTACAGAATGAGTGGATCCCCGAGTGAAACCAATGGAAAACGACATAATTCTATTGGGAACTAAACAGAATTTTGGACAACAGAAATGGCTTATGGAATGGAATTTATGGAATTTTTCCAATTTCGCAGTAATTTCATACCTCTGTGTTTCATATTCGTTGTTTGCGAACCGGTTCATATGAGAGAATGAGTGAGACTATGGATTTGAGAAAAAATACCAATTACCAAACCACTTTCACAAGTTTATTTTCCGTTTCGTTCGGTGTTATTTCTTATTTTATTTATACACCAATACCTACACCTACATGTCGTTTCATGCAACTTGAAATTGAAGATGCAACGCATTGCAGATGTAGCCGCTTAAGAAAATTAAAAAATATTACACAATGGATATGGATTTATAAGATTTAACAGAATCCGATTCATATTCATCAAATGCGGATGACAGGGACTTGTCCTTGGATCAAACTGTAATAGTACAGGAATGTAAATCCATGCCGTTTCATTTTTCGGAAAATGAAAAAAAAAATTGTCTGCAATAGATATTGAGCAGTTCTGGTACCAAATAAGCACGATTCAAAACTCCAATAACGAGATTGTTTTCCCAAGTTTATCAAATTTAGCTAAGCATGTTTTAACTTTGCCGCATGCTAACGCTGATGTGGAACGAATTTTTTTTCAAATCGTGACGGATGTTCGCACTAAAAAACGCAATAAACTAATGTGGTATTCGTTTGGGCTTCTTCAGATTTGCTCTCAGATTCCAGATTTCGTGTGGCTAATCGAACATAAAACTTGCTCTTGCTCTTTTTTGTGTTGATATTGGTGCGATTTGAAAATGTGTAGTCTTCGACACTTTTCTAAGCGATTTCCATTCACTATTTAAATTTTGTATTAAAACATTAGAAATAGCTGTTCCGATTGATTTCTAAATATATATACATAAATAATTTACACAAATAGATTCAGCCGATGCAATGCCTTTCTTTGCTGGAGAAAAAATTCACTAAAAATGTAAACAAACTCCATCAGTTGTCAAACTCAAACGCACTTGTATTGGTAAATCTGAGAAAATATCTAGATTCGCAAAAGTGCTCTGAAATCTGAAAAAGATTGCTTTTTCCTGTACCAAACGAACATAAAAATTGCCCTGAGAGCAAAAAAAGTGCTCTGAGAGCGCCCAATCGAATACCACATAAGTCATTCCAATCTTAATTCAATATGTTCTAGTACGTTCATCTCTGCATCTGCATGACACTTTACAAAAATGCAATTTAATGAATTGCATGATCATCATAAGGACCTAAAGCCTTAGATTATAAAAAATGTATAACCTTTGCAAAAACAATAAATTTATAAAACAAAAATTAAGCATTTTCTTACTTTTAGGGAGGAAAATTATCGTAGGGAAAACCATAGGGAAAACTTAAGACACCTGTAGGGAAAAGTAGGGAATTTTAAATGCTGCTGTAGGGATTTAAAAAAAAAATCATGTAACATCACTGTATTCAACTAGCTGGACCCGTGCTCGCCTTGCTTCGCCAGAGTTCCACTTCTCAAATTTAAAACAAAATAATTAGCGTTATACAAACCCACTCCGTGAAATTTTCTGATACGCGGCGTGAGACTGTGTAATCTTCTTCTTCTCTACCTCTATAAAAGAGAACACATTTTTCTGTCTACCGCGAGTAGGGAGTAGGTGCGTAACGAAACCTCAACAATATTATATCAATCGATTTGTCGGGAGTAGCGGTGTTACATAGGATGGTTTTTAGTATCCCAAGTCCGTTATTGGTCCTTTAAACCCATTTTATATGATTTTATTCTTCTATTAGTACATTTCCCGGTGAAGAAATTGTTGCATCAATCAATCATTATTCTGTGATTCCAATAACCAGCACGGGTCAGCTAGTTTCCAATAAAAGAGATAATAATAGTTAAGTTTCAATACATGAGATAATTATATTTTTTATGATAACTTTTTTACAAAGCTTCTTGAAATACAATATTTGAGGTTCTAATGCCTGGAGCATACACGTATGCATTTTTACTTTCGCTGACTCGGGAAAAAGACACGTATAATTAACCGTGCGAGAAACAGTCGTTGGTGAGGTCTACACCCGCGGTGCACAACGTCACAGGCCTGAGTCATACCACCGATAACAGCAAATTCGGCATACCTAATTAATTTCTTTGGTGTAATGAAATCCACTTCTGATCAAATTTACCCACGGAGTATATGTATTTCTTTGTAACGATGGGGTCTGATATTCTTCATCCGTTTTCTGTGATCTAACTCGTCTCATTTTTCTAGATCTTGTTGAGCTTCGAGAAAGATTTGACCGTTTTCTCGACGGCATATTTGTTTAAAATCAACAGTCTAGCTAAAACAAAGCGGTGATCATTGTCGATGTGTACCTAACAATAAATCAAACATATCTATTTACCTAAAAGACCAATTGAAAATTAAATTCAACAGCGTAGAAAACACCACGCAGTTTTTTTTTTCACATGAACGTGCTTGTGCGATGTGCGCCACCCAACCACCCCAAAGCAAAACAACGATCAAGAACCGCGGCTGCTGATAATGTTCGATTTGAGAAAATACATAAATAAATTTTTTGCATATTCTAGGGGACATAGAAAGCTGATTGATGGCTTGAAATAACTATGAGAGTGTTGGCTCTCCTAAGTATTTTATTTTGATTGCATTGATTAAGAATTGTTTGAGTAATGGCGAGTTAAAGGCAGTAAAGTTAGAAAAAAAAATCACATTTTGGTCAAAAACGCTCCCAAAAATAGGCATGCCAACGAAAGGAATAGTCTATGTGCTTCTCAGAATCTTAACTGTTTAATTGTGAGGCGAACCGGCTTAATTTCGCACTTTTCCAAAACTTATTTGACTGCTGGTAAAAAAAAATGTATGTATTCCTTTTTAAAGAAATACAACTACAGTCGTACGTACGACATTTTAAAGACTTTACTGTTGCTCTCCTAAATGTCCTATTTTTGTATGAAACCAGTAGATACAGATTCTTGAGTTTTTGTTCACCTCTAGATCGCTGGAAAAGTTTTCCCCACTATGTGTCAGTTTTTGTTGTAAGGGTCTGTTCATTTGTTCCGGCGAAACTGGTTTTTGTTTTTTATTCTCTTAGGACCCCCTTCAGTCAGGTATTTCTGTTCCTGGTCGTTCTTTGTTCTTTTAAACAGGTTCTGATCTCCTGATAATAAGAACAAATCGAAATCTGATCACAAAAATAGCGATAGCCTTGAGCATCCGTTACGATTTTTCTTTGAAACTTCATCCTTCATGGAAATGCCAAGACATCTATGAATAAAAATAATACTTACCCTACTAAATCTCCTACATTGACAAGATTGCCGTTTTCCCCCATCAGGATCAGGAAACTAACAAATTGCAAATGGCCGCTTTCGTAACCTTCGTTTAGAAAGTCCTAATAACAAATTCATCCTTCTCATGAATATTGCCTACCTATTCGAATATTTGAGCGGGTTATTTTCTTAAGATGAGTTCCCTTTAACTGCTTTTTAATCTTAATCCTCTATCCCATAAAAGCATTCTCGCGTAATTAATCCGCTTAATGGCTATTTGTTTAACAGACGCTCTGCTGATGAGTTTATTGCCCGTGAACAGTTTATGTAAATAATTTTGCTTTCTCAACATCAAATTTGACTGATGGTGCAAAGTTAACTATCTCCCCAAGGACACTGTCAAACAAATTACCTAAAACTTTAAATAAAATGCAAACCGACAAAAGCAGCAGCTGCCCCCGAAAATATAACCAATTCCGAACACGCACTTTCACCAACACATCTACTGAAGTACATCGAGACGTCTTTCAAGGGGAACCAAGAAAAAAAGATTGAATAAACTTGTAAGAGCCCACAAACAGCGGCATCAACCCACCCCTGAATGGAAACACCGGTCTCCGGCCACCTCCTGACCCACCTCTACAAAATCGAAAATTAGGCCACGGCGCGCGGCAAAACCAAACAAAAACACCGGCATATACCACGCGTTTCAAACACTCAATTAGTTATTCCTTTTCGAATTGAACCAAACAAGTTGTGTTTTTGTTCGACAGCGAACAAGCGCCGGCGCATCAAACATGTTCGGCTTGCGTGTGAAAATTCGCTCAATTTGTGTTGTGTTGTGTTGTGAACATTTGTGTGAGTTTTCACACGAAAAAAATACGAAGAAAATTGGGAATATATTCCCTACATCGAGCAGCAAACAATAACGAAAGGAAAATTCTGCGGAAAAATGGAAAATCTCATCGTCTGCAGTGGCAGTTCTCAGTCAATGCGTTGACTTCGGGTTGGCCGGAGCGAAAAGTTACAAAAACGGAGCACTGTGTTTAGTTGGCCGGAAAATCCCGGAAAAGTCGACGAAAACGTTCTTTATGATCGGTTTTCCGCGGACAAAGTCGTGTGGGTTCGAGTGCAATGAAATAAATATAAAAATGTTGTGCATTTCCAAAAAGTGATAAAAAATAAAGAATAAAAAAAAATATTAAGAAAATTTCTAAAATTATAATTTAGTGCATAATTTGCGAGTGGAAAAAGTGTTCATTAACAATGGTGGAATACGATTCGGCGGACGAGGCCAATCAGGAACTGCTGCAGAAACTTAAACATCTGGACGTTCGGGTGGAGACGGTCGAGGAGGGCGGAGGCGGGCTCTGTCGAAAAGGCGGCTGGAAGCTGCTCAAATGGAAATCTGCTTTGAATCATATCGGATTATTGATCTCGCTGTCGATCTATTGCGGTGTGGGTGGTGTGGTGAGTACCCATTAATTGTCTGGATATGGTTTTCGCACCAGCTAGTTAGTGAAGTGTTTAGGTGGCAGACAACTAAAACTAGAACCGTCAAATACCCTAACATTGACCAGTTTTGAACTTTGACGTTGAATTTTACAGCTCTGTTTATAAATATCCACAACTTTCGGCTCTCAGATTATGGGGACTATCGTTCTGTATCATAAAACCAAGGATTTACCAAATTTTGTCGATTCATTTTTGATTTATATATATATTTGACGGATATTAGGACTGTAGCACGTGCTGGCTGAAAACCGCCGTAGCGAATGTGTGTCCATTGGTAAATATATATATCGAAAGGGTGTGCTGTGTCAACTAGTGCCTTATAAGCTTTTCACACCGAGCCGAAAACACTCGAAACAGAAGTTTTCTTATACATATTCAGTTTTCAAAACGAGCCGTTTAAGGTTGTTTTCCAAAAAACACCACGAAAACGCCTTCCAATCTTTGGGTCTATACACGTTCTCATCAAAAATGACAGAAAAAGAGAAAATTAGAAAAATAACGAGTAACGAGTAGAGAATTTCAACGGACAAATACTGATAAATATGTCAAATGCACAAAGTTGACAAGAAACAAATTCAGAATCTGTCTTAAAATTCAATTGCAAATTAAAAAAAAAAATCTGTGAAACTAAAAAAAAAATCGGTTGTGGTCGAATGTTCTCCTAGAACGTTTCATATGTTCAAAATGTTGTGTTTTGTATTTATTTGTGATATGGATTAGATGTTAAAGATGAAAGGGCTCAAAGTAGCTCGAAGTCTATCCACGTATATTGGTATTTTTTCAGGTCTCTGAGAGAGAATCGCTGAATTTTTTATGACAGATTGTTAGTGTTTGGCTCGGGAAAGTACGCGAATAGACCTTACCTATTATTTATAAATGCACTAGCACTAAATTCATTTTGTTTCTTAATGAATGCGGTCGAAATTTGTAACCAAAAAATTTGCACCGAAGTTTAACGACTAGTGTCTCACAGCTGATTGAAACGTCAAACGAAAACTAGTTGGTGGTCGGGTTGAATGCATTGACGCCTGACGAGTTTTCGACGAAAACGCGGTTTTCGACTCGGTGTGAAAAGGTTATTAGGGTTATTACGACACATGCTGTTCTTGTAGGCATATACCTAGATGGAGTGATGAAACAGAAAACATACACAGTCGACAGTCCTGGCTCTGACCATTCATACGCAACAGGACTGTCAACATTTTAATCATGTGTAAGGATGCTTCCCAAGAGCTATTCGGAATTTCAATGAAAGGACTTATTTTGACACCCACATTGGATTTGGAAAAAGTGTTATTACTCTCGGCATATTCTGCTGTTATCGTTAACGAAGTGTTGTGAACGTTCTTATATTCATGCATGCCGATGAAATTTTATCATAATGCAATTAGTAGGAACAAACGAGTTTGTCTAAGCTCGGGCTTTTGTGTGTGGGAGACTTGTTGACCTTCTCAGATTGAATCTACCAAAATTAACTGCGAATAACTGGCCATATGAGTCTATGAGTCACTTGCGCCATTTGTTTTGAATTAGACAAGTCGAGTGTGGTTAAGTGTTTAGTTGATCAATTAACGGTGCCCGTCTATGGACATCGAGTGCTCCTTCTGTAAGGTAGTTCTTCCTAGACCAACAACACACACGAAACGTCGCATTCTTTCCTTTCCGAAGTCTGTTGACTGCCGTCGAGATCAACTTATTCCTCCAGAATTTATGGAACGAAAAACTAGGTGAGGACGTTTCGGAGGTGCTCGCTGCTCGCACGTTAGTGGTTTTCGTCGAGTTATTTGATGCATTATCGAACAAACAATCAAACAAATGTGTTTCTTTGACAGTTTTAAAAGGAATACGTCTTGAACTAAAGCCATTTTTCCGTTCATAATGTTGTTCTTAACTTGATACCGAAGCCCACACACTTGTTGATTTCTTTTTTGTCGGTTGTAGGCGTTTGCGAATTATTGCAAACAGAATCTTCCTAAAGGAGATTCATGTCGATGTAAATAGTTGGATTAAAGGAACTTCTTTCAATAGCACTGGAAAAAAATGCTGAATAATGTTTTCACAAACAGAATACATGCTCCCATGCATGACTATCCTCGCCTAGTTGACGCTACTCTTGTCAATCATTGTCACTGTTCAGTGGGGCATAATGCCTGATGGCGGGAATTTGCTCATCGTCCCTATTTGACAGCCAGTAGTAGTTTTTTCTTAATTCTCCACACCCTTTGTGACTCCACTAGAATGTTCATGATATTTCATTTTAACCTTTTGGTAACCTTTTTTAAACTCATTGCAGGAGTGACATATATGGAGAATTTAGTAGATTCCTTTTATATGAATATTGCTTATATCTATTGGACCAAATTATACACATCCCTAACACAAGTTCAATGTTATTTTTGGTTTGACACTTTTCAATACATTTACTTCCGTTTCTGCGTTCACTTGAGCTGGATCGTCTTTCCTTTTTCCTTTTGTAAAACGTCGTATAATCTTTAAACATCTCAATATGACATACCTATTCCTTTTTGTACTCTTCCGTTTTCCTTCAGTGGTCTTTGTGCTCTTCTATTGTTGTTCTTATAGTCTTGACCAGCTTTTTTCTTGGGCGTTTTCTATTTAAACAAATAAAAAGAAACCCCATGGCTTAACTGCCAGTCCTCGCCGTCGATTGTCTTCGAACTATGTTTTTTTTTCCGGTGGTTAATCTAGTTCTTCGTGTTTTATTCAAGTAGCTCGTTTCCCACCATGTTAACATTTGAGGCCTAAAACGAGGCGCATTTTTGGAACTTGTCGGGAGTTACGTTCCAAATGTTTTAGTTAGCTCTAAAAATTTGCTACCCAGGGAGCACCACTCAAGCCGTGTTACCACTTGTCAAGGCACCAAGTGACAAAGAACAGAAACATCAAAAAAGTGGTCCCAATCCCATTTGCAACAGAAACAGAATTAGGGACATAACATTTTTTTTCAACAACCGAATTTTAAGCGACAGAAAAATGTCTGTTTGAGGACAGAACGTAAACAAGTCTATATTAGCTGTGTTTTTTTCAGCTTCTATCTTAGCAAAGCAAAGTAAAATAGTATTTTCAGCACGCAATTACCTACTTTACTTTGCTTTGCTGAGATCGAAGCTAAAAAAATAGGACTATTGATTGTTTCTGTTGCTGCCAGCAAAATGTTTGTATTGATCCCATTCTGTTTCAGTTTTGTGTAACTGAGCGAAAAACGTAAACAAGACCAGAATTTACTACAGAACGAAAAAACTGTTCTGCTTCAGTTTCTGTCCCTGTTTCTGTTCTTTGTCACGTGGTGCCTATAGTCATGTTCTCTACTACACCAACGTATCATCCTATCCAGTTTCTGGCAATATATGTCTCAGACCTGTTTTGACAGTAAATATTTTCAACCCAACCCAATCACACAGCCCTCTCTCCACTTTTGCTGTCATTTGGTTCTAGTTGATAACTTTGTGGGTGAGTCAGCATTCACCACCTAGTCCTTGGTGTGACGAGCACTAAAAGTTAAAAAAAATATTGAGTGTACCTTCGCATCAAACAAATTTTGTAAGTTGTTTAACATACCCGTGAATTTTATTCACACCTATGTACTACCATGTAAAGCTGCCCTCCTAAGGTGCACGTTTAAAGTCGAGTGACTCGATTTGGTAAGCATTTTGGAAATGCGGCTTTATCACAGGATTTGTCATGTAATTCATGTGCACGCGATTTTTATTAAAGACTTAATCAGTTCCATTCCATGTTCCTTTTTTCGTGACAAGCCCCACTTATTTGGAGAAGTCAATCTTTTTGTGTGAACATTTCTATGCACGTTCTTTTTACTGCTCAGTGGTTTTTTGATTTGTTTATTGGTCATGAATTCTTACCGCATTTCTAAATAATACTCTGATAGCAGAAGATCTTAAATTTTCTTTTTGTTTAGGTTAAACTATGATGGACGTTTTTGTTTTTAATTTTCTTGTGGTATTCTTGAACTTTTTTATTGCTACACACACACACACACACCTTGTGAATGTTCGTTTTGATTTTCTGATTTTTGCTATCGTTTTGGTATTTTTTTTTTTTATTCTCTTTTGATTGGAAGAAATATTTGAAATTACTTTTGAAAGATAGCTCGGCAATTAGTTTGAACAAATTATCTCACACTCAGTGGTACTCAAACAGGGGAGATGGTTGTGTGATGTATCTTCTGTGTGTGTAGTTGATACACATCACTTATCCCGATCTAAACGGCGTTGATGGGGTAAATGATCTAGGTACTTATCTTTTATTTTGTACAAGAGTGTGTAGGTAAATATTCTACACGTCGAAGGTCGGATGATTAATTTGGGAACTATTTGTTTCCAGACATGAGCGGGGATAAAGGAATTAATCGAATGTCAATGTTTTTATTTGGCGAACTTGAATGCTCAAGCTAAGTGCATTGTGACTGATTGGGTTTGGTGTTTATGGATGGAGAAGGACGATAAGGATGTGTTGCGGACGAATAGCATTCGAGTGATGAAAGGTGTGTTGGTTGAAGTATTTTTCTTCAAAAGTGGGAAGGAAGGTAATGGGTAAAAAAAAAATAACTGCGCTGTTCGGATAAGGGATGTTTTTTGAGCATAATACTATAATCTGCTTAAATTTAAGTCCAACTCCGGAAATGCAAATTTCCGTTCAAGCTTTCAAAACGATTTTCTGGCAAAATATAAGCCAAGCCTCTTACAAGCTGGTGCTCATGAAGTTTACGTTGCTTTTATAAGCAAGTTTAGTTCTTTAATAAATTGTTAAAGGAACTACAAAATACTAATTATGCATATTTTCAATTCTTAAGAAACAGACCTAAGGCGCCTTTAATAGCAAATTAGCCTAGTCTTGAAATTTACGGAAGCTCACGATATCAAAATTTGAATGAAAAAAATAAACTGTTGTGAACTCCTTAAGTTCAAAGGCTTATGTCGTTTTCCATTGGGAGTGGGACAAAAAATTAATCTTTTTTCTGATCTAAATCAATTTTGGGCAAAAAAAAGTATTTTTTCGATACCACAGTAGGTTTGTTCCTTCACTTTTGTAGTAAGAATGGAAAAAACTGTCAAAATGGCAGTCGTGTTGATACATTCGCTCAGAGAGAGAGAGACACTTACGAGAAAGTTAGGAAACGCTTTTGTAGTAGGTAATCTTTGAAAAATAGCAGATACACAATTCCAAAATTCAAAAAAGTGGTACAAAAAGTCGTTCAAATATTTGATAAGCTCAAAGAATTTGCTAATTTTCCAACAAAATAAGCTATGAAAGTGATTCGGAACTGACTAAACTACAAGCATTCAAAAAGAGAAAAGAGCGACGCTGCATTAAAAATGACATGGAGTTGCCACTATCGAAATCGAAAATAATCTTGAGTTTAACATTCAATATTATTTGCCGCCTTTTGAGACCATTTTCATACGTACAAATCAAAACAAATGCACGCATATGCCAAATGGGATAACAAACCTCAAATCAGCTGTCAATTGTAAGGTGATTGACAGCTTTACCACTTTGCACAGGAAAAAATTGGTTGAGTAAAAATTCGTAAGATTCTCAGTGGAGGGGGTAATATCTCACTCGAAGCCACTCTCTTTTACGAATTTTTGGAGTTAGGGAACGACAATGAGTAAACATTTGTAAGAATTATTAAAAATTCGTAGGATTTAAAAGTAAAGGAACAGACCTAGCACGTAATACCAATATACGCTGCCCAGCTGTTTTATGTCATTTTAAGAAGTTTGCTTTAATAGTAAATGTGCACAATTTCGTGAAAACCAAAAAAAAAATTTTGGAGGAATTATTATCTTAATCTTTTTCCTTGTCTTCTGAAGACTACGAATCACCAAAAATACTCCATTTATATCGATAACAACGGGCACATTTTTCAAGTCGATATCCATTTGTGATCTTTGCAAAAACAAATCCAATTCGAACAGCTGATATTGCTGCCAAATAACGTACAAAATCCGATTAATCAGACCTTCTGAAAAATATTTCCGAAGGTCACAATGGAAAACGACATTAATTACACATTTTTAATAATACGTACAGCCGCAGTTTATTTCCAAATTGAAAATTTTGACATTTCATGACATAATTGTCGCAAAACATACCAGACCACTCTTTGAAGTTGGGGCTCTCAGTTTACTTTGCCTCTGCTTGACGTGTTCACAAATTTACGAATTGACATAAATCATAATTTTTTTCGGCAATATGCTTTTCTGTCACCTTAAAAGTGGTGCTCCGAACGATAATATGCACGTTGGGCCTTACCAACAAACAATTTTAGTTTCGACACTAAATTTGAGTAGTTCACAGATTTTCGATTTAAAATCAAAATAAAAAATCCCAAAATAAGAATCAAGTCATTTCAAAGTTGTGGAAGATTGAATTATGGGTTTTCTAAAAATGACAAAAAAAAAATATTTCAGCAGTTTCCCAAATCCGTTTGCATTATGAGACGATAATACTGGTGCTGCCCAAAGGCACAACTTTGCTCACACAATGTAGAAGAACAATAATTCGCGGAAATATTTTGTTTAATTTTCGATTTCTTTCGATTCCATTCATCTCCCAAATTTACACCTAATCAATCCGATATAGCCCGGACCGGGGAGTATTTTGGTTTATGGCCAAAAATATCGAACCGAAAAAAAAAACATAACTACACAAAAATATGCATGCGTGTCCAGATTGAAAGAGAGAATTATTGTTTATCCAAAGTATCCGCAAATCGCGATGAATGTTTTTTTTTTATTGAGTAATAAATTGTTAATGAAAAATGTATAACGCATAAAACATTTTGGTGTTCCAGTTAAAAAGTAGAAAGAACGCAATTTCTTTACACTTAATTAAATGCTCGCATCGGAATGCAAAATGGTTGATTGATTGAATATGATTTGAAAAATTAAAGAATTCTGCCAGAAGAAAAAACCATCCAAGGCCGTTTCCGTTGAAAATATGAAAATGTGTGAAAAGTCAAATTTTGATTGAACATTTTTATGAAATGGAACAGATTTCTAATGAGTTCCTCTTTATTTCCACATCGAATGAAAACAAATTGTTTGATTATTGATTCAAACTCAATTAGGTGATTAATGAGAAGGAGCGAGACGTACGTTCTCGTCTTCGGCGATAAAGTTTTTTAACGAACGCACGTTTGTGGGAAAGAAGACACGATTGTTTTCACCGTTCCCACCTGATGAAAACACAACAAAACAATAAACAATTGGAACGAAATAATAAACTTATTCACTCGGAGTAGAGTGTTTGAGAACCAGACGCCTCTGGTGGACTGTAATATTGCCTGCAATTATTCAGAACAAAAATGTTCAAAGGCCTGTGCACTTGTGCAGGAGTTGTTTGATGATTTGAGTTTTGATTAATTGCCACAAATGGAATGGTGGATATATTTTTCGCACACGGATGCAAGCGGTATGCAACTAAGTTTTGCAATTAAAAATTGACAGGAAAAATGATTTTGCTCAACTTAGTGTGCTTTATTAGTCGTAGATTTGAGCGAGGGGTCCAAGGTTCAACCCCCGGAAAAGCACAAACTACTCCTTAAGGTTATTTCCATTACTAGAAAACATGTGGGAGTACAACTGGCCTGAGAAAGCTTCTCAAAATAGATAATGGGATTCCGCACAAAAATGCAGGTGCCTCTCATTCGTCCCACTAACAAAACCTTTCTCAAACCGATAGTAGTAAGCAGCTCAATTAAGGTAAGTATAATGCTTTCTGGTGGGGTCGAACTAAATATTTACTTATTTAAGAAACAGCTTTGCGCCAACGTATGGAAGAATCTCACAAAATGTTGGGAACTACTTTAGTCCATCCAAAGCCTATAAATAAAATCCGGTAATAAGATATCGAAACGACCAAAAAACTACTATAACATATTTTGACCAGTCGAAAGTGTTAATTAATTGACTGCAGAATTTATGACACCAGGTAAAAAATACTTAATTTCCCCTAAACTTTTCGGCTTTTGGGCCATTTCCTTTCCCAACACACTGTAGGCGAAAGTTCTAGCAATAAATGCAAAAAGTTAGATGAAGATAAGACTATTATTGAATATTTATGTTTCTGTCTGCGAATTGTATAGTACAATGTTTACAAAAACAACAAAAATAATAAAAACCCACCACAGTTAGATTCGCCAGACGGACTCTTTTGTTTCAGTCTGCATGCGGAACAATATAAATTCGTTTTCAATTTATATCATAACAGCCACTGAACCACCGGCTGGTGGGTGTTGAACGTTTATTATGCTCTACGTTGAAAGTATCCGTTAAAATTTCAAATTGATGTGCTTTCAAATTAGAACTAAAAAATTATTTTGGTAAGGTGGTGAAAAATATTATTTTAGACGTTCCAGTGCTGAGGGATCTTTTTTTTTCTTTTGCTTATGGAATCTTCACTATATATTCTTACTGGATACATAATCTTTTTTAAAAATTTAAGAAATTACGATTGTGTATTGGCATATCATTAAGAACATGCGAGCAGTTGTTGACGTCATCGTTGTTGGCGAAACTGGGGAATCCTTGAGAAGCGTACAAAAATGCAAACAAAAATGGTTTGTTTATTTAACGTTGAATTGCAAAGAAGCACGAACCGTGCTGACTTTCTAAATACCTAGAGAGCTTGTGCAAAATGACGCTATACCAATATTGGCAGCTGCATTAAAAAGTGGGGTCATGAATGTTGGAGTATAAACACTCTTTCGGAATGAGCCACTTTTGGGGAAGGGGAGTTTTGAAACTTTTCCCGAAAGTAATTAGCTATTAACCTTGGACTTGGTTCGGATGACAAAGGTAGTGAATATAAAATGTTTTACCATACGTATGGGGAGTCACAATGTCTGCTGGGAATTTGAGATGCCGCTGAGTCACTGATGCTGTTGAAATGTATTTAATAATGGGAATTTTTTTTAACGAGTTCGACAGGAGTATCGAAGGGAGGTAGTTTATATAATAAATAAGAAGTAATGGTTAACACGAGGTAGCCTAGCATTGAAAAAAAAAACATATACATACCTACCTACACCAGCATTAAAAATACAAACTAAAATGTCCTCATTTTTGAACAGTTCTTTTGAAGCCGTGACATGAAACACAGTAAAACAAACTTGACACTGGAAGGAAATAATAAAAATAATTATTACCTCTTGTAATAAAAAAAAAAAATAACCTCCGAAAATGGAACATATGATTTATTCATACTCTTAGACCTTCTGTGTAAATGTTGACACTTTCAATCAAATATGTTTTTTTTTTACGTTGATCGTAATACAAAGGGCATTAAAATCACTTTTGTTTGTGTCAATGGGGACGTTCGGATTCATAGTTCAGTAAGTCTGACAGCTGTCTGACTAGATGTGTCTCAGTTTTTATTGGCCCATAGTGTTCACGTGTATAGTTTTTGCAGTTGACGTTTATGGAGGGGAAGCCGACCAATCTAGTCAAGAAAATCCTGCCTGCGTACTCAGTTGACATTTCGAAGAGTCAAATTTAAAATAAACAGAGTGGCCGTTGCAGAATTTTGAGGAGTCGCAAAAAGGGGCGATGAGAGAAAAAGGTCTAATTTCTAGGGCCACTCTGGTAATTTAGAATTTTCACACGATATTTAACAACCATTAGTTCGCATAAGACTATAATAATGTTGTGTAAGGCAACCGTGTTACATTTTAAATGTACTTATTTGAAAATAACAATTTTTTATAGATTTATAAAGGTCCTTTTTACAAATAAAAAAGGGGCAAAATCAAACAAAAGTAACGCTGGCCGCGAGAATACAAAAACAATTCAATTTGCTTAGTCAAACGCGTTCGGATTCATAGTCTCGACCAATCTAGTTCACGTCTTACATAAACTAGGTATCCGAACGTCCCCAATCTATTCTTCTAAATTAAATGGGCGGATAATAAAAGCATTGCTTAAAATCATAAGTAACAGGAATAACTCTGGCAACAGTTGTCTTAACATAAAAACTAATCTACTGCAAACCATTTATTTATTTTTACTACCAAGGGATCCAAATTGTTTTGCGAACGCACTGTTCAGTTTTCACGTTCCAGCAATGGGACATTAAGTCACACAGTTAATTAAACTCGTGAATCTCACATTCAATTAGCAGTAGCTCTGATAAATTACGCAAACCATAAAGTTGAGTGTCTTCTCCTTCCTAGGTATAGATGACCTTTTTGTATTCACCAAGTTCCACAAATAAAGCAGCAGAATACTTAATTCAAAGGATGGAATATTGATTGTAGGAGAAGATGATTCACATATTTTTGGAGAAACCCTACCCTATGCTCTTAATTTATTCCCGTATTGTAAAGTTTAAACTATTCGAAAGGAAACATATTGTATCGCTATCACTGGATATATTTATAATAAATCTGTATTCTGAATCTGAATTTTTAGTTGTGTATGATTTTGAAAATGTTTGCAATTGTAAATGTTTTTGATGTTTAATAATAGACATATCGAGGCTGGCCAAGACCATGCCTATATGATCATAAGAATAAAAGTCATGTCCATAAACTAAGTATTGAATAGACTGACAGCCTCCCCGATTTCCAATTCAAATTATTTCAATAATACCCCCTCCCTCGCGCTCTCAATTTTAATGGCTGTGAATAGATGTGAAGCAGCAAAAGAAACAAAATTCTAAATGGCGGGAGGTGCAATAAAATACTGACACTCAGCAGTGTTTCTACATCGTGGTACTGCGTGGAAGTTTCGATGTCCGAAAAACCTTCCGTGAGAAAAAGAAAAAAAAAACATGAAAATTGTGGGAATATCAATATTCTGACGAAAACAAAACATTCAAACTACATTTCACCATGAAAATCAACGCACTAAACGTCCATGAAAAAGAGACCATTTACATTTTAGCAGAAAGGTGCCAACAAATAATCGTTTTTATAATATTAACAAACCGCGATTTTTATACTGAAGGTTAGAGCCTGACAACAGTATTTATTCATTTATTCACTGTTTAGTTCTATTCCGTTGGTTGGTATACAATTTGTTGCAGGATGACATTTATTTATCTATCAATGGAAACTTATAATATTAATAGGTTCGTTCGTGTGCTTTCATGAAAAATGTCTAATGTCAAAAATTGAAAGCGAAATCTCCCAATTTCATTTCAACATAAGTACCTGACCAGTTTTAATGAACGTCATTCTGACATTTGACAATGTTCTCTTAAAATGCAGCATCTACAAAATAAGTTGGAATTGAATTTTTTGCATAAGCTAAATACATATTAAGCATACCATTTTGAATGAATAGAGTTTCACTAACTTGTCACACCTTTGAGCTGTCACTTAGTTGTCAGCTTTCATTTTTAATTTTCTAATAAGTCGAAATTAGCTGCATAATAAATTACAATAAAAGAAAAGAAAATTTTCTCAACAACCAATTTTTAATAGTTTTACTTTTGCGAAAAAGTACCTGAAAGAACCTAATAATTAAATGTATATCCATTTTCGAAAGGCTGGATAATAGTGCCCAAACGTCAAATACTAAAGCAAACTGTCAAATGCGTGGTAGTTCATATTGATTTTTATAACCAATCAACATTGGGAAGAGAAAGGTATATTTTTCGTACAAGATTTCGAACTCGAGATGTTAATCAATTCTTACATTTCGATTTAGGGGAACTCAAGAAAGTGAGTCGCAAAATTCTGGCGGTCTGCCTGTATGTTTGTCCGTCCTTCCACAGGGCTACAGCCTAAACGGCTGACCGGATTTCGTTCAAAGTTCGGATTTGGAGTATCAAATGTTCCTACCAGTTTGATTTGACCGAAAACGGCTCTAACGATTTAAACCAAAATTGATATTTAAGCTTAGGTAGGTGATATTACCATAACTGCATAGCCAGTTTTTTTTTTTGCCGAAAATTCGAACAACGGTAGGTAGCACCTACTTTTGAAATATGCACATATCTCGAAAACGGTCCATATGATTGTAACAAAAATTATTTTCAAAGATAACGTGTTCAATTATATCTTAGTACCACGCTCAGTATTTTCTCTATATGGATTTTTGAAAAAAAAAGTATTTTTTTTTTTAATTTAGCTTTGTTTAGTTTACCTGAAAACGGCAATAAAGATTTTGACCAAAATGCAAACTTAAAGTCAAATTTATGTTTTCAAAATAATTGTGTCCTTAATTTTAATTTCGAACCACCGAAAGTGCTCATATCTCGAAAACCCCATACCTTCGATTAAGATAAAACTTTTCAATTTTCAGCTAAATAGTTATGCAATGGTATTTTTCAAACTTAACATTGCAATAATTGATACTGTTTTGTCTGCCAAATTTTACAAATACCGCTCTTAAGATTTTTATCAAAATACATACTTAGGATAATAAAATAACAGTTTTTTTGTATTTTATGAACCATTTCTTACCTTCACATCAGTAGGGTTCACCCTGCTCTACCTACCCGTTTACCTAACCTATACCTACCTAGTAAAATAAGAAAGCAACCAATCAAACTGTTGATCAACGAGAAAGTTTCGTTGGACCCTGTCATGCACTTTATTTCTTATGGTTGCTCCATCGGATTTTTAACTTTCTCCATTACGTAGAAAGAGAAAGATATTGGTTTCGTAAAAAATTTCGAACTCGAGATTTTAATCAATTCTGATATTACGATGATAGAGGAACTCAAAAAAATTGGTCACAAAATTCTGTCCGGTCTGTCCGTCTGTCCGTCTGTCCGTCCTTCCACGGGCCTACAGCCTAAACGGCTTCCCGGATTACGTTCAAACCTCGGATTTGGAGTTTTTGGGCTTACAGTTCGGGAGGTGTTTTTTTTTTGCAAGGTAACCTCAATATTAATGGTACTTCCCATACAACATTTTCGTACCAGTTTGATTTGATCGAAAACGGCTCTAACGATTTCAACCAAAATTGATATTTAAGCTTAAGTAGGTGAGGTTACCACGACTGCGTACCCAGTTTTTGGCTAAAAATTCGAACAACGGTACTTTTGAAATTTCGACATATCTCGAAAACGGTCCATACGATTGTAGCAAAAATTAATTTCTAAGGTTATGTGGTCATTTAAAACTTAATAGCAACCTCAGTTTTCTCTATATTATCGTACAATGGATTTATTAAAAGAGTAGTTTTTTAAAAATATAGTTTTGTCTAGTTAACTTAAAACGGCAATAACGATTTTGACCAAAATGCAAACTTAGAGTCAAATTTATGTTTTCAAAACTATTGTGTCCTTAATTTTCAATTCGAAACACCGAAAACGCTAATTTTAGAAACTGCTCATATCTCGAAAACCCCATCTTTGATTTCGATAAAATGTCAAAAACGAAGTATTTCTTTTATCCGGAATAATATCATACAGTCAGTATTCAGCTTAATAGTTACGCAATAGTATTTGTCCAACTAAACATTCCATATTTGCAACTGTTGTCTGGATAATTTTACAAAAACAAAAACTTTATTTGCACCGCACACACGAGCATCGGGATATTCAATTTATAGCTACTAATGCAAATTCACATACGTCTGAATTATTACATAATCTTTCTAAAGATATCGGTCTATCACGAGCAATACTTCCAATAATTGAATATCCAACCAAAATTAAAAACATATCCTTAGGTCAAAAACAGAAACTGCTACTAGGTACGCTTGTCCTGTACTCAAAAATCAAGTGAGGAGTAAAACCTTATAAATTAGTACTGTAGACGATTGCGACATTGCCAGTTACAGAGAGCTTTAACCTTTAAAAACTTATATTGTTATTTTATATAACTCTGCCATATGAGATGGTTATCCAAAAGAGGATTTTGTTTTCTCTTGTCTAGTATCGAGAAAGTTTAGTTCGACCCAGTCGTGCACTTTATTTATTATTTGTAATTATAAGAGTATTGAAGCTGTTTATGTATATTCAAAACATAGTTCATGGTCTTGTTCCTCGAAACAGGTGGCTTATAGGTTATTGTTCGACAAAAGCTTTTTCTTTACAATCTACGCTTCTTGGCTTGCTTGAAAATGACTTTAATTTCCGTGATTTTATTCCACTTTGATCCTTTCTCTGCTACGCCGTGTCGGGACTCGGGAGATCTGATTGAAATTAAAGCTTCTGACTTATCATTCACCTATAGCTCTACAGTGATATGTAAAAAGTATCCTTCAGTTATAATATACCGCCTTTTATGCAAACGAACGGAAGTGACATCCATTAACAGCGGAATGTTGATTTAGCCGCTAGCAGCAGGGATTTTTGGAAAGTCCAATGAACCACCATGATATCCTGTCCTGACTAAACAGATTATCGTCGCGTCGTACCCTGCTCAACAGCAATTACACAGTCCCACCCATTTTGAATAATCAATCAAAATTTCGCGCTAATTTCCCATGAAAGGTGAAATTATACACTCCTCGCGGTCGCCGCTAGGATTCCGTCGAACCACTTATTATACTCATTTTTAATGTGTCTGCCAAAAGCGACTGTTCGCCAAAGTCTATTGTAAAAAAAAAAAAAACACCGACCTGAACAAATCACACGAAAGACGAAAAGTATTTCGCTTTTAAGACGTGTAACCGCATGATGTATCGCTTACAAAAATCGATGGCTGGTGGCGCCCTACCTCTGGGGCAGAACGTCTCTTAATGTATCGCATACGTCACAATTTGCACAAAAGGCATCGCACGACGATTCCCCAAATGTATATGTAATCAGATAAAGCAAACAATTTGCCAACTGCCTGGCTTCTCTACTGGATAGTGGTACAAGACGTATGGTGTATTTATGTATTTGTGTGTTTTCAGGACACGAATGGACGAGCGTTTTTGGAAATCTAAATTTGATTTTATTTATCGGTCACGCAATCAAAGTGCCAACTTTTGGAGCATGAACTCGGACTTAAGTCGGTGAGGAATAAGGACATTCATTACGCGCCACACCCTCATATATGGGAATGGGTTTTGTTTTATATGTAAATCAAATCCTATTTTTACATATTCTTATACACAAAGGCTCAGAAAGAGGAAACACAAAATCAAGCCTCACTGCGTAGCCACATGTCTTGCGGGTTACACGTCACATGATTTGTTTTACCAGTGTTGGGTATTTGTAAGTCAGTACTTTTATGTATTGCCATGGGTATGGTCTATGTTCAATGTTCATAGAGGGATAAATGGGTTTCACTTTCTTCGTTATTTGATTTTCAAATCTATAAGGAGGGCGTCAGTCCATAAGCCAAGGCTTGGGTTGGGTTCATGTCTATTGTGTGTCTGAATGGATTTCTTAACCCCCAGGACATAGGGGGAAAGCGGGAGACTTGAACATATGGGAGACTTGAGCCACTCTCAATAATTTGCTCAAATTCCATTGAAATCTAACAAGTGTAAGAGTATGCGATGCAGACAGTGACGAGCTAATTTGACACAAAAAGAATTCTAAATCATCAGCTGTCTCTGGTTGGTGGAAGAGAAAAGGTGTTTTGCAGTGCCAATAGTAAAAAAAATTTTTTTTTCTTTTTTCTCTATAAAATTGATCTGTAAAGCGTTAAATAAATCAATTTGATGTTACCTAACAATATTGATATTCTACATTGTAAATATTAGTATGATACCATTCTAGTTTGTATATAACAAAAATTATAAATATAAATTTGTTAAAAAATGCGAACGGGAGACTTGAGACAGTTTCTAAAGGGAGAGTTGATCAGTGGCTCAAATCTCCATTTGCTCTGATGAAATGTTATGTAAGTGTTTTAAAGCCTTGTATTTAATTTTAATAATAAAAAATAATAATTTAATTAAAAAACTCTAAGAAATAAACCTTGTAATAGGTTATTTAAGTTATTGATTTATTTTCGTTATGTTTCTGAGGTTTAGTTTTTGTTTACCTTTTTTTACTTTGTATATTCTAAGAAACTGAAGTACCTAAACCACTTAAACAATAAAAATAAATTATAATCACATTGGAAGTGGATAAATTATTCGTTTTATTGTATTTCTCGTAGGATTTGAGTATGTTCAACTCTCCCCGAAGGGGTGTTCAAGTCTCCCGGTGGTGCGGGAGACTTGAGCCGAAAATCTGTTTTCAAACATTTGGCATTTGCCAAAAATTTCTTGCGTTTATTATAAGTTTAAGAGACCGTTCTTAAAATAGATAAATGTAGCTACAAAAAAATCCATTTAACAGGTGGCTGTGATTGATAAAAAAAATTTTATTAACGATCTAACAAAAAGTGGCTCAAGTCTCCCGCTTTCCCCCTACAAATTGCTTAACTCGACTTCGATAAATACTCGACGCATTGTTAGAATCCGAAGGGCGGCGATTCACAGTCACTATAAAGGGAGTGAAACCGGAAACTAGACGAAAAATGGACATCAATCAACATCTTTGAAAAGTGTTGGATGAAATTACACTTTCACGCGATGGGAGTGTAAGGTGTGATGACATCCGGCATGAAGACTTTATTTACGCGACAATTGTGAGGAGGGATTTTCATTCGACTTCTTGATTTCATTCACCTCAAGGCAGCCTTCTGTCAGGTGTAAATGACAAACGAGACTTGAAAATGCTATTTATGTAAATATATCCCAAAGAATGGCTTAACAACCAAAGAGCAATCCTAAAATGAGTTGGGCGAAAAGTCAGTATAAACATTTGCTCTGGCAGACCATCCGCCATCATTAAATGAGTCAAAATCAAAAGATCGCACGCCCCCCATTCATGCTTTCCCAACCTTCAATATGAAAAACAATTTTCCAAACATCAAATGCTACATTGCTTCCGCGTACGTTAACAAACACACAACCACTCAGCAAAATGTCTTGTTCGCGAGATTATCCTTTCATCTCGCAAAATATCATACAAAATCATTTTCAGACAAAATTCACTCCACAATAATAACATATGACAATCAACATCTGCCAGACGCTTAATAACCTCAAAAGTACAGCCACATCTTCGATTAAGTAGGTATACCAACCGAAAATAATCTCCGGCTGAATTTTCTTCAATCGACATCTTTTTGTTTTTGCTAATAAATATCGAAGAATTTTCCAATTCAAAATATTTACATTCAAAGATACACTTACTGAGTTTTAACGGTCTATCGGCTAATAAAGCAAATTTCGCGAGGCGATGAAATGCGGACAATGGCTAACCATTTCGTTACGTCATCGTATTTTGCCTACGTTCCCGTTGTATGTGATGTAAGCATCGCTTTTATTGCTTTCACATGTGTGTGCGGAAATCAATGAATGAATCTGTATAGATGCAGTTATAGGAAAATATTTCTTGTTTTTTTTTTCTATACAAAGAGGAAAACATATTTTCTACATTTTATAGCCTTTGTTTGCTAATTTCGTCCCACTTGGATTGGTAGTGGGGGATGATTACGATTTCGATCAGATGTTTGATTGGAGAGCGTGTTGGTTACTCATGGCGTGATGTGCATTGTCGTTGATCGAGCAACCGCTGTGACGATTTTTCTGTCAGAAACCGTATTAAGTTAAGGAGAGATAGGTTTTGACGTTGCTAATGTCACTGTCAAATAGATTAGATCATGACAGAAGACAGAGTGTCATGTTCTCTCATCAACTACGTCAGACTCGATAGGTTGTGCACTTCTTTCGCTCAAACGAACACACCTTGCTCTATACCCACTACAGAATGACTGAGGACGTCCGGCAGTGCACTTCCTCCCTATGGCTATGGCTACTTTAGCCAATAAGCGTCGGAATAAAAATACCCTTTCAAAATGGCTTCAAATGAAGTAGCTAATATTTGAAATCCTTAACACGTATCACTTATTGAAAGACAACTTCTGTTCCCGAAGGAAATACATATTCACTTTCCTTTTTTGCAGAACATGGTCCGACATCCGACCCCAACTGCGAAACACGAAAACAACAATTATTTAAAATACACCCATATAATGGTAGCACATATTAAATGCAGCAAGGTGCCCCCCTTTGTAGTGGGAAATTATGACCCTCTAGCGCTGGGTTCGCGTGCTCTCTTGCAATCTCAACCTATTCCCTCGCCTCCTTTGTGTGTAATGATTTTGTATTAGGTTTTTTTTTTTTTTTTAACCGGAAGTATTGAGTAGAAGTCTGCTCGAGCTAATATTGCTCTACGTGTTTGCGTTTAAATGCAAATGGTAGCACGTGCTGGCTGAAAACCGCCGTAGCGAATGTGTGTCCATTGGTAAATATATATATCGAAAGGGTGTGCTGTGTCAACTAGTGCCTTATAAGCTTTTCACACCGAGCCGAAAACACTCGAAACAGAAGTTTTCTTATACATATTCAGTTTTCAAAACGAGCCGTTTAAGGTTGTTTTCCAAAAAACACCACGAAAACGCCTTCCAATCTTTGGGTCTATACACGTTCTCATCAAAAATGACAGAAAAAGAGAAAATTAGAAAAATAACGAGTAACGAGTAGAGAATTTCAACGGACAAATACTGATAAATATGTCAAATGCACAAAGTTGACAAGAAACAAATTCAGAATCTGTCTTAAAATTCAATTGCAAATTAAAAAAAAAAATCTGTGAAACTAAAAAAAAAATCGGTTGTGGTCGAATGTTCTCCTAGAACGTTTCATATGTTCAAAATGTTGTGTTTTGTATTTATTTGTGATATGGATTAGATGTTAAAGATGAAAGGGCTCAAAGTAGCTCGAAGTCTATCCACGTATATTGGTATTTTTTCAGGTCTCTGAGAGAGAATCGCTGAATTTTTTATGACAGATTGTTAGTGTTTGGCTCGGGAAAGTACGCGAATAGACCTTACCTATTATTTATAAATGCACTAGCACTAAATTCATTTTGTTTCTTAATGAATGCGGTCGAAATTTGTAACCAAAAAATTTGCACCGAAGTTTAACGACTAGTGTCTCACAGCTGATTGAAACGTCAAACGAAAACTAGTTGGTGGTCGGGTTGAATGCATTGACGCCTGACGAGTTTTCGACGAAAACGCGGTTTTCGACTCGGTGTGAAAAGGTTATTAGGGTTATTACGACACATGCTGTTCTTGTAGGCATATACCTAGATGGAGTGATGAAACAGAAAACATACACAGTCGACAGTCCTGGCTCTGACCATTCATACGCAACAGGACTGTCAACATTTTAATCATGTGTAAGGATGCTTCCCAAGAGCTATTCGGAATTTCAATGAAAGGACTTATTTTGACACCCACATTGGATTTGGAAAAAGTGTTATTACTCTCGGCATATTCTGCTGTTATCGTTAACGAAGTGTTGTGAACGTTCTTATATTCATGCATGCCGATGAAATTTTATCATAATGCAATTAGTAGGAACAAACGAGTTTGTCTAAGCTCGGGCTTTTGTGTGTGGGAGACTTGTTGACCTTCTCAGATTGAATCTACCAAAATTAACTGCGAATAACTGGCCATATGAGTCTATGAGTCACTTGCGCCATTTGTTTTGAATTAGACAAGTCGAGTGTGGTTAAGTGTTTAGTTGATCAATTAACGGTGCCCGTCTATGGACATCGAGTGCTCCTTCTGTAAGGTAGTTCTTCCTAGACCAACAACACACACGAAACGTCGCATTCTTTCCTTTCCGAAGTCTGTTGACTGCCGTCGAGATCAACTTATTCCTCCAGAATTTATGGAACGAAAAACTAGGTGAGGACGTTTCGGAGGTGCTCGCTGCTCGCACGTTAGTGGTTTTCGTCGAGTTATTTGATGCATTATCGAACAAACAATCAAACAAATGTGTTTCTTTGACAGTTTTAAAAGGAATACGTCTTGAACTAAAGCCATTTTTCCGTTCATAATGTTGTTCTTAACTTGATACCGAAGCCCACACACTTGTTGATTTCTTTTTTGTCGGTTGTAGGCGTTTGCGAATTATTGCAAACAGAATCTTCCTAAAGGAGATTCATGTCGATGTAAATAGTTGGATTAAAGGAACTTCTTTCAATAGCACTGGAAAAAAATGCTGAATAATGTTTTCACAAACAGAATACATGCTCCCATGCATGACTATCCTCGCCTAGTTGACGCTACTCTTGTCAATCATTGTCACTGTTCAGTGGGGCATAATGCCTGATGGCGGGAATTTGCTCATCGTCCCTATTTGACAGCCAGTAGTAGTTTTTTCTTAATTCTCCACACCCTTTGTGACTCCACTAGAATGTTCATGATATTTCATTTTAACCTTTTGGTAACCTTTTTTAAACTCATTGCAGGAGTGACATATATGGAGAATTTAGTAGATTCCTTTTATATGAATATTGCTTATATCTATTGGACCAAATTATACACATCCCTAACACAAGTTCAATGTTATTTTTGGTTTGACACTTTTCAATACATTTACTTCCGTTTCTGCGTTCACTTGAGCTGGATCGTCTTTCCTTTTTCCTTTTGTAAAACGTCGTATAATCTTTAAACATCTCAATATGACATACCTATTCCTTTTTGTACTCTTCCGTTTTCCTTCAGTGGTCTTTGTGCTCTTCTATTGTTGTTCTTATAGTCTTGACCAGCTTTTTTCTTGGGCGTTTTCTATTTAAACAAATAAAAAGAAACCCCATGGCTTAACTGCCAGTCCTCGCCGTCGATTGTCTTCGAACTATGTTTTTTTTTCCGGTGGTTAATCTAGTTCTTCGTGTTTTATTCAAGTAGCTCGTTTCCCACCATGTTAACATTTGAGGCCTAAAACGAGGCGCATTTTTGGAACTTGTCGGGAGTTACGTTCCAAATGTTTTAGTTAGCTCTAAAAATTTGCTACCCAGGGAGCACCACTCAAGCCGTGTTACCACTTGTCAAGGCACCAAGTGACAAAGAACAGAAACATCAAAAAAGTGGTCCCAATCCCATTTGCAACAGAAACAGAATTAGGGACATAACATTTTTTTTCAACAACCGAATTTTAAGCGACAGAAAAATGTCTGTTTGAGGACAGAACGTAAACAAGTCTATATTAGCTGTGTTTTTTTCAGCTTCTATCTTAGCAAAGCAAAGTAAAATAGTATTTTCAGCACGCAATTACCTACTTTACTTTGCTTTGCTGAGATCGAAGCTAAAAAAATAGGACTATTGATTGTTTCTGTTGCTGCCAGCAAAATGTTTGTATTGATCCCATTCTGTTTCAGTTTTGTGTAACTGAGCGAAAAACGTAAACAAGACCAGAATTTACTACAGAACGAAAAAACTGTTCTGCTTCAGTTTCTGTCCCTGTTTCTGTTCTTTGTCACGTGGTGCCTATAGTCATGTTCTCTACTACACCAACGTATCATCCTATCCAGTTTCTGGCAATATATGTCTCAGACCTGTTTTGACAGTAAATATTTTCAACCCAACCCAATCACACAGCCCTCTCTCCACTTTTGCTGTCATTTGGTTCTAGTTGATAACTTTGTGGGTGAGTCAGCATTCACCACCTAGTCCTTGGTGTGACGAGCACTAAAAGTTAAAAAAAATATTGAGTGTACCTTCGCATCAAACAAATTTTGTAAGTTGTTTAACATACCCGTGAATTTTATTCACACCTATGTACTACCATGTAAAGCTGCCCTCCTAAGGTGCACGTTTAAAGTCGAGTGACTCGATTTGGTAAGCATTTTGGAAATGCGGCTTTATCACAGGATTTGTCATGTAATTCATGTGCACGCGATTTTTATTAAAGACTTAATCAGTTCCATTCCATGTTCCTTTTTTCGTGACAAGCCCCACTTATTTGGAGAAGTCAATCTTTTTGTGTGAACATTTCTATGCACGTTCTTTTTACTGCTCAGTGGTTTTTTGATTTGTTTATTGGTCATGAATTCTTACCGCATTTCTAAATAATACTCTGATAGCAGAAGATCTTAAATTTTCTTTTTGTTTAGGTTAAACTATGATGGACGTTTTTGTTTTTAATTTTCTTGTGGTATTCTTGAACTTTTTTATTGCTACACACACACACACACACCTTGTGAATGTTCGTTTTGATTTTCTGATTTTTGCTATCGTTTTGGTATTTTTTTTTTTTATTCTCTTTTGATTGGAAGAAATATTTGAAATTACTTTTGAAAGATAGCTCGGCAATTAGTTTGAACAAATTATCTCACACTCAGTGGTACTCAAACAGGGGAGATGGTTGTGTGATGTATCTTCTGTGTGTGTAGTTGATACACATCACTTATCCCGATCTAAACGGCGTTGATGGGGTAAATGATCTAGGTACTTATCTTTTATTTTGTACAAGAGTGTGTAGGTAAATATTCTACACGTCGAAGGTCGGATGATTAATTTGGGAACTATTTGTTTCCAGACATGAGCGGGGATAAAGGAATTAATCGAATGTCAATGTTTTTATTTGGCGAACTTGAATGCTCAAGCTAAGTGCATTGTGACTGATTGGGTTTGGTGTTTATGGATGGAGAAGGACGATAAGGATGTGTTGCGGACGAATAGCATTCGAGTGATGAAAGGTGTGTTGGTTGAAGTATTTTTCTTCAAAAGTGGGAAGGAAGGTAATGGGTAAAAAAAAAATAACTGCGCTGTTCGGATAAGGGATGTTTTTTGAGCATAATACTATAATCTGCTTAAATTTAAGTCCAACTCCGGAAATGCAAATTTCCGTTCAAGCTTTCAAAACGATTTTCTGGCAAAATATAAGCCAAGCCTCTTACAAGCTGGTGCTCATGAAGTTTACGTTGCTTTTATAAGCAAGTTTAGTTCTTTAATAAATTGTTAAAGGAACTACAAAATACTAATTATGCATATTTTCAATTCTTAAGAAACAGACCTAAGGCGCCTTTAATAGCAAATTAGCCTAGTCTTGAAATTTACGGAAGCTCACGATATCAAAATTTGAATGAAAAAAATAAACTGTTGTGAACTCCTTAAGTTCAAAGGCTTATGTCGTTTTCCATTGGGAGTGGGACAAAAAATTAATCTTTTTTCTGATCTAAATCAATTTTGGGCAAAAAAAAGTATTTTTTCGATACCACAGTAGGTTTGTTCCTTCACTTTTGTAGTAAGAATGGAAAAAACTGTCAAAATGGCAGTCGTGTTGATACATTCGCTCAGAGAGAGAGAGACACTTACGAGAAAGTTAGGAAACGCTTTTGTAGTAGGTAATCTTTGAAAAATAGCAGATACACAATTCCAAAATTCAAAAAAGTGGTACAAAAAGTCGTTCAAATATTTGATAAGCTCAAAGAATTTGCTAATTTTCCAACAAAATAAGCTATGAAAGTGATTCGGAACTGACTAAACTACAAGCATTCAAAAAGAGAAAAGAGCGACGCTGCATTAAAAATGACATGGAGTTGCCACTATCGAAATCGAAAATAATCTTGAGTTTAACATTCAATATTATTTGCCGCCTTTTGAGACCATTTTCATACGTACAAATCAAAACAAATGCACGCATATGCCAAATGGGATAACAAACCTCAAATCAGCTGTCAATTGTAAGGTGATTGACAGCTTTACCACTTTGCACAGGAAAAAATTGGTTGAGTAAAAATTCGTAAGATTCTCAGTGGAGGGGGTAATATCTCACTCGAAGCCACTCTCTTTTACGAATTTTTGGAGTTAGGGAACGACAATGAGTAAACATTTGTAAGAATTATTAAAAATTCGTAGGATTTAAAAGTAAAGGAACAGACCTAGCACGTAATACCAATATACGCTGCCCAGCTGTTTTATGTCATTTTAAGAAGTTTGCTTTAATAGTAAATGTGCACAATTTCGTGAAAACCAAAAAAAAAAAAAAAAAAAAAGTCATAAATAGCCATGGATATAATTTTGGAGGAATTATTATCTTAATCTTTTTCCTTGTCTTCTGAAGACTACGAATCACCAAAAATACTCCATTTATATCGATAACAACGGGCACATTTTTCAAGTCGATATCCATTTGTGATCTTTGCAAAAACAAATCCAATTCGAACAGCTGATATTGCTGCCAAATAACGTACAAAATCCGATTAATCAGACCTTCTGAAAAATATTTCCGAAGGTCACAATGGAAAACGACATTAATTACACATTTTTAATAATACGTACAGCCGCAGTTTATTTCCAAATTGAAAATTTTGACATTTCATGACATAATTGTCGCAAAACATACCAGACCACTCTTTGAAGTTGGGGCTCTCAGTTTACTTTGCCTCTGCTTGACGTGTTCACAAATTTACGAATTGACATAAATCATAATTTTTTTCGGCAATATGCTTTTCTGTCACCTTAAAAGTGGTGCTCCGAACGATAATATGCACGTTGGGCCTTACCAACAAACAATTTTAGTTTCGACACTAAATTTGAGTAGTTCACAGATTTTCGATTTAAAATCAAAATAAAAAATCCCAAAATAAGAATCAAGTCATTTCAAAGTTGTGGAAGATTGAATTATGGGTTTTCTAAAAATGACAAAAAAAAAATATTTCAGCAGTTTCCCAAATCCGTTTGCATTATGAGACGATAATACTGGTGCTGCCCAAAGGCACAACTTTGCTCACACAATGTAGAAGAACAATAATTCGCGGAAATATTTTGTTTAATTTTCGATTTCTTTCGATTCCATTCATCTCCCAAATTTACACCTAATCAATCCGATATAGCCCGGACCGGGGAGTATTTTGGTTTATGGCCAAAAATATCGAACCGAAAAAAAAAACATAACTACACAAAAATATGCATGCGTGTCCAGATTGAAAGAGAGAATTATTGTTTATCCAAAGTATCCGCAAATCGCGATGAATGTTTTTTTTTTATTGAGTAATAAATTGTTAATGAAAAATGTATAACGCATAAAACATTTTGGTGTTCCAGTTAAAAAGTAGAAAGAACGCAATTTCTTTACACTTAATTAAATGCTCGCATCGGAATGCAAAATGGTTGATTGATTGAATATGATTTGAAAAATTAAAGAATTCTGCCAGAAGAAAAAACCATCCAAGGCCGTTTCCGTTGAAAATATGAAAATGTGTGAAAAGTCAAATTTTGATTGAACATTTTTATGAAATGGAACAGATTTCTAATGAGTTCCTCTTTATTTCCACATCGAATGAAAACAAATTGTTTGATTATTGATTCAAACTCAATTAGGTGATTAATGAGAAGGAGCGAGACGTACGTTCTCGTCTTCGGCGATAAAGTTTTTTAACGAACGCACGTTTGTGGGAAAGAAGACACGATTGTTTTCACCGTTCCCACCTGATGAAAACACAACAAAACAATAAACAATTGGAACGAAATAATAAACTTATTCACTCGGAGTAGAGTGTTTGAGAACCAGACGCCTCTGGTGGACTGTAATATTGCCTGCAATTATTCAGAACAAAAATGTTCAAAGGCCTGTGCACTTGTGCAGGAGTTGTTTGATGATTTGAGTTTTGATTAATTGCCACAAATGGAATGGTGGATATATTTTTCGCACACGGATGCAAGCGGTATGCAACTAAGTTTTGCAATTAAAAATTGACAGGAAAAATGATTTTGCTCAACTTAGTGTGCTTTATTAGTCGTAGATTTGAGCGAGGGGTCCAAGGTTCAACCCCCGGAAAAGCACAAACTACTCCTTAAGGTTATTTCCATTACTAGAAAACATGTGGGAGTACAACTGGCCTGAGAAAGCTTCTCAAAATAGATAATGGGATTCCGCACAAAAATGCAGGTGCCTCTCATTCGTCCCACTAACAAAACCTTTCTCAAACCGATAGTAGTAAGCAGCTCAATTAAGGTAAGTATAATGCTTTCTGGTGGGGTCGAACTAAATATTTACTTATTTAAGAAACAGCTTTGCGCCAACGTATGGAAGAATCTCACAAAATGTTGGGAACTACTTTAGTCCATCCAAAGCCTATAAATAAAATCCGGTAATAAGATATCGAAACGACCAAAAAACTACTATAACATATTTTGACCAGTCGAAAGTGTTAATTAATTGACTGCAGAATTTATGACACCAGGTAAAAAATACTTAATTTCCCCTAAACTTTTCGGCTTTTGGGCCATTTCCTTTCCCAACACACTGTAGGCGAAAGTTCTAGCAATAAATGCAAAAAGTTAGATGAAGATAAGACTATTATTGAATATTTATGTTTCTGTCTGCGAATTGTATAGTACAATGTTTACAAAAACAACAAAAATAATAAAAACCCACCACAGTTAGATTCGCCAGACGGACTCTTTTGTTTCAGTCTGCATGCGGAACAATATAAATTCGTTTTCAATTTATATCATAACAGCCACTGAACCACCGGCTGGTGGGTGTTGAACGTTTATTATGCTCTACGTTGAAAGTATCCGTTAAAATTTCAAATTGATGTGCTTTCAAATTAGAACTAAAAAATTATTTTGGTAAGGTGGTGAAAAATATTATTTTAGACGTTCCAGTGCTGAGGGATCTTTTTTTTTCTTTTGCTTATGGAATCTTCACTATATATTCTTACTGGATACATAATCTTTTTTAAAAATTTAAGAAATTACGATTGTGTATTGGCATATCATTAAGAACATGCGAGCAGTTGTTGACGTCATCGTTGTTGGCGAAACTGGGGAATCCTTGAGAAGCGTACAAAAATGCAAACAAAAATGGTTTGTTTATTTAACGTTGAATTGCAAAGAAGCACGAACCGTGCTGACTTTCTAAATACCTAGAGAGCTTGTGCAAAATGACGCTATACCAATATTGGCAGCTGCATTAAAAAGTGGGGTCATGAATGTTGGAGTATAAACACTCTTTCGGAATGAGCCACTTTTGGGGAAGGGGAGTTTTGAAACTTTTCCCGAAAGTAATTAGCTATTAACCTTGGACTTGGTTCGGATGACAAAGGTAGTGAATATAAAATGTTTTACCATACGTATGGGGAGTCACAATGTCTGCTGGGAATTTGAGATGCCGCTGAGTCACTGATGCTGTTGAAATGTATTTAATAATGGCAATTTTTTTTAACGAGTTCGACAGGAGTATCGAAGGGAGGTAGTTTATATAATAAATAAGAAGTAATGGTTAACACGAGGTAGCCTAGCATTGAAAAAAAAAACATATACATACCTACCTACACCAGCTTTAAAAATACAAACTAAAATGTCCTCATTTTTGAACAGTTCTTTTGAAGCCGTGACATGAAACACAGTAAAACAAACTTGACACTGGAAGGAAATAATAAAAATAATTATTACCTCTTGTAATAAAAAAAAAAAAATAACCTCCGAAAATGGAACATATGATTTATTCATATTCTTAGACCTTCTGTGTAAATGTTGACACTTTCAATCAAATATGTTTTTTTTTTTTACGTTGATCGTAATACAAAGGGCATTAAAATCACTTTTGTTTGTGTCAATGGGGACGTTCGGATTCATAGTTCAGTAAGTCTGACAGCTGTCTGACTAGATGTGTCTCAGTTTTTATTGGCCCATAGTGTTCACGTGTATAGTTTTTGCAGTTGACGTTTATGGAGGGGAAGCCGACCAATCTAGTCAAGAAAATCCTGCCTGCGTACTCAGTTGACATTTCGAAGAGTCAAATTTAAAATAAACAGAGTGGCCGTTGCAGAATTTTGAGGAGTCGCAAAAAGGGGCGATGAGAGAAAAAGGTCTAATTTCTAGGGCCACTCTGGGAATTTAGAATTTTCACACGATATTTAATAACCATTAGTTCGCATAAGACTATAATAATGTTGTGTAAGGCAACCGTGTTACATTTTAAATGTACTTATTTGAAAATAACAATTTTTTATAGATTTATAAAGGTCCTTTTTCAAATAAAAAAGGGAAAAATCAAACAAAAGTAAAGCTGGCCGCGAGAATACAAAAACAATTCAATTTGCTTAGTCAAACGCGTTCGGATTCATACCGCGGTACTAATAATCATTTTTAGTGTCCAGACTAAATTTTTCGAGCTCACAATATCGAAATTTTGCGTACAAAACTGCTTATTGTGATCTAGGAAATATTTAGTGTGAAGGTTAAAAAAGATTATTAGTAAGGCCCATAGTCTCGACCAATCTAGTTGACGTTTTACATAAACTAGGTATCCGAACGTCCCCAATCTATTCTTCTAAATTAAATGGGCGGATAATAAAAGCATTGCTTAAAATCATAAGTAACAGGAATAACTCTGACAACAGTTGTCTTAACATAAAAACTAATCTACTGCAAACCATTAATTTATTTTTACTCCCAAGAGATCCAAATTGTTTTGCGAACGCATTGTTCAGTTTTCACGTTCCAGCAATGGGACATTAAGTCACACAGTTAATTAAACTCGTGAATCTCACATTCAATTAGCAGTAGCTCTGATAAATTACGCAAACCATAAAGTTGAGTGCCTTCTCCTTCCTAGGTATAGATGACCTTTTTGTATTCACCAAGTTCCACAAATAAGGCAGCAGAATATATGATGCGCTTACAAAATACTTAATTTAAAGGATGGAATATTGATTGTAGGAGAAGATGATTCACATATTTTTGGAGAAACCCTACCCTATGCTCTTAATTTATTCCCGTATTGTAAAGTTTAAACTATTCGAAAGAAAACATATTGCATCGCTATCACTGGATATATTTATAATAAATCTGTATTCTGAATCTGAATTTTTAGTTGTGTATGATTTTGAAAATGTTTGCAATTGTAAATGTTTTTGATGTTTAATAATAGACATATCGAGGCTGGCCAAGACCATGCCTATATGATCATAAGAATAAAAGTCATGTCCATAAACTAAGTATTGAATAGACTGACAGCCTCCCCGATTTCCAATTCAAATTATTTCAATAATACCCCCTCCCTCGCGCTCTCAATTTTAATGGCTGTGAATAGATGTGAAGCAGCAAAAGAAACAAAATTCTAAATGGCGGGAGGTGCAATAAAATACTGACACTCAGCAGTGTTTCTACAGCGTAGTACTTCGTGGAAGTTTCGATGTCCGAAAAACCTTCCGTGAGAAAAAGTAAAAAAAAACATGAAAATTGTGGGAATATCAATATTCTGACGAAAACAAAACATTCAAACTACATTTCGCCATGAATATCAACGCACTAAACGTCCATGAAAAAGAGACCATTTACATTTTAGCAGAAAGGTGCCAACAAATAATCGTTCTTATAATATTAACAAACTGCGATGTTTATACTGAAGGTTAGAGCCTGATAAGTGATAACAGTGAATAATATTTATTCATTTATTCACTTATTTAACTATCCATGGAAACTTATAATAGTAATAGGTCAAATGTCAAATGTCAAAAATTGAGAGAGAAATCTTCCAATTTCATTTCAACATAAGTACCTGACCGGTTTTCTTACAAAAAGTTTAATAAACGTCACTCTGACATTTGACAAAGTTTTCTTAAAATGCAGCATCTACAAAATAAGTTGGAATTCGATTTTTTATATAAGCTAAATACCTATTAAACATAACAATTTGAATGTACTGATATGTTTTAGGAAAACATCGTTGCAGACGAAAATGAATAGAGTTTCACTTGTCAAACTTTTGAGCTGTCACTTAGTTGTCAGCTTTCATTTTTCAGTAAGTCACAATTTGGTGTGCAGAAAATTACGATAAAAGAAAAGAGGGGAAATGGATTTCTCTCTCATATTTTAAAATTTTCTCTGTAATAATTTTACGTTTGCGAAAAAGGATTTGAACGAACCTAATAATTAAATAGTTATCCATTTTCGAAAAGCGGGATAGTCGTGTCGAGTGGATTTAAATTTAATTTCAGACGACGATTGAAGAAATTGTAAATTTCATTCATTCATATTGATTTTCAAACGAAGCAACTTTGGGAAGAAAATATCATTTTTTTATGGTTGCTCCATCGGTTTTTCTTACTACTTTTAATTATACGAGTATTGATGCACTTTTCTTATAGGGAAAGCAACAATATTATTTCAGCCGTCTTGAAATTGGAGCTCTGGATCGCTTTATAGCATATTCGCTATCTATTTTATTCATTTTACTTTTACCGATTTTGTAACGTCATTAGAATTAATTTATTTAACAATTCTACCTTTTTGTTTGCGTTAGTATAATATTGTCAAACGCTGCAATGCAAAGCAGGAGAATATCTATTTATTTCCTTATCTTGTGTTAGTTATTCGGAAATTTAGTTAGTTATCCAGTAACTTGGACCAAAAATCGAGGGAATTTGAGTTCGGTGAAAAGGTGAAAATGAAAACGCTTCATGGGAAAAATAAAGAGAGGTTAGCACACTGACTCAAAGTAGTGTTTTTGGTGAGTTTCTTTAACCTGATGAATTCTTTCCCAAATGTTTAAACTTGATATTGTATTTTTGTTCCATTTAAAAAAGTATTGTGCTTTATGAGATTTGTGGGATACAATTTAAAATGTTAATTATTATTATTAATTCAAATTAATATGTCAATCAAATTTGTGAAACGGTTTTTTTTTTTTATAAAAATATTTTTCTCCAAAAAAGGCACTTGTCCAACAGTGAACCAGCTCCTAGTGGAGCATTTCCCAGCTTCAGAATTACGTATTTTTATTAAGCATTTAGCAACGACTTTACAGCATTTAACATTCGTTACTATTATTTTTCATTAGTTATAAGTTTTGTGATATTACTGAAGCCCTTGAAAGTCATTTTTGTTAATGTATTGCTATTGTTTATTGGTGTTATTACTTTTCGTTGCTTTTTTTACTTACGTTTTTGTATTTTTTTTTTTTTTTGTTTTTTTAATGTAAATATTACATAAAAACTGATTTGTACCAATTACTTGTTTTTGTTCTTTATTTTTCTTATGGAATAAAAAATAAACACTATAGGTTCACTGTGAAGTGTGAACTACCCGGTAGTTCACTGTCTCCACCCTCTAGTACACAGGGAACCAGTTGAGATGCGTTTTAAAAAACTCAAAATTTAGTTTTTTCTACGATCTTTCTAAAGCCGGATGTGGTTAAATACAAAGCTAATACAGCATATAATAAGTACCTTCAAACCTTTTAAAGATTAAACAAATAATTTATAAACATATTCAAACGCAAATTGGTCCACTGTTGGACAGTTTACATACAACTAAATTCTGAAACCGGTATGGACCTACGGGCACCAGTTGTGGGATGACCACGATAAACTAGTTTCTAAAAAATTAACGTCTTTCAAAATATATTACAAAGGAACATAGTCATAGATCATAGTTAATATGCACATACACTTTACACAACTCTGATCTACATAGAGATATAAATATTGAAATAGTTGAAAAAGAAGTTGAAGAAGTTGCTTAAATGATCGTTAAATACAGACACAAGAGAATAATCAGGAAATCAAGGCCGATAAAAATGCTTGATCTATAAAAATTAGCTAAGTGAAAGAAATTCCATTATATTTTCAAAGAAATAAGTTCAGAAATTTGAAAAGTTAGGGGTTTTTCGTTTAAGATTTTTCTAGTAATTCATAATTCATAAATAAATTACCGATCCCATTCGGTATGACAAAAATCAGTGTCCTCGGGAGGCGTTTTAGATCGGTTTAAAGTCCGTCCGCTTTGCCGAATCATTTGCGTGTAAGCTTTCGTATTTTGTTCATGACAATTTTAAAACTTTGTATTCTCTTAAAGAAACTGCGGAAATTCCCACGAAATGATGACATCACATTTGTTATTGTTTTTTCTCACAATTTATTTAAGTACTCATTGTTTTAAAGCAACATTAAATAGGTTGCGGAAATTAAAGGAAATTCTATTCGATTTTTTTTTTTTCATTTCGGTGGATTTTTTTCGTTATGGAATTATTATTATTATTATTTTTCTATTTCAAATTTTAAGATTCATCTTTAAATTTGTTGGTATGTTTGTTTTAAGTATTGTCTACGGAATACTTTTTTTTTAATGAATTTGTGGTGTTCAGAGCGGATTTTTATTGCATATAGTGAGCTAGAAAATCGAACAAATATTTATATGTTTTATGTCTTTAAAAATGTATCAAAAAATGTCAACCTGGCTAAAAAAAACTATTATTTGCCCAACAAAGCCACCACATTCGATAACGAAATGCGAACCCACCTCAGGCTACCTGCCACCCGGATGAAAAAGAAGCATGAATTCAAACTGGACTACATCTAAGGGCAAATTCAGCTTTTAGTCAATCCCTCTCTTTTGGCAGAAGCTGTTAGTATATTCAAAACATAGTTTATGGTCTTGTTCCTCGAAACAGGGGCTTATAGCTTATTGTTCGAAAAAAAGCTTTTTCTTTACAATTTTCTTCTACTCTCTTCAAAAGTGATTGCCTTGCTTGATTATGACTTTAATTTCCGTGATATTGTTCCACCTTGATCCTTTCCCTACTACGTCGTCGTGACGGGAGATCTAGAAATTGGCTTGCCAACACATTCTGACTTATCATTCACCTATAGCTCTACAGTGATATGTAAAAAGTATCCTTCAGTTATAATATACCGCCTTTTATGCAAACGAACGGAAGTGACATCCATTAACAGCGGAATGTTGATTTAGCCGCTAGCAGCAGGGATTTTTGGAAAGTCCAACGAACCACCATGATATCCTGTCCTGACTAAACAGATTATCGTCGCGTCGTACCCTGCTCAACAGCAATTACACAGTCCCACCCATTTTGAATAATCAATCAAAATTTCGCGCTAATTTCCCATGAAAGGTGAAATTATACACTCTTCGCGGTCGCCGCTAGGATTCCGTCGAACCACTTATTATACTCATTTTTAATGTGTCTGCCAAAAGCGACTGTTCGCTAAAGTCTATTGTAAAAAAAAATACACCGACCTGAACAAATCACACGAAAGACGAAAAGTATTTCGCTTTTAAGACGTGTAACCGCATGATGTATCGCTTACACAAATCGATGGCTGGTGGCGCCCTACCTCTGGGGCAGAACGTCTCTTAATGTATCGCATACGTCACAATTTGCACAAAAGGCATCGCACGACGATTCCCCAAATGTATATGTAATCAGATAAAGCAAACAATTTGCCAACTGCCTGGCTTCTCTACTGGATAGTGGTACAAGACGTATGGTGTATTTATGTATTTGTGTGTTTTCAGGACACGAATGGACGAGCGTTTTTGGAAATCTAAATTTGATTTTATTTATCGGTCACGCAATCAAAGTGCCAACTTTTGGAGCATGAACTCGGACTTAAGTCGGTGAGGAATAAGGACATTCATTACGCGCCACACCCTCATATATGGGAATGGGTTTTGTTTTATATGTAAATCAAATCCTATTTTTACATATTCTTATACACAAAGGCTCAGAAAGAGGAAACACAAAATCAAACTGCCTCACTGCGTAGCCACATGTCATGCGGGTTACACGTCACATGATTTGTTTTACCAGTGTTGGGTATTTGTTTAAGTCAGTACTTTTATGTATTGCCATGGGTATGGTCTATGTTCAATGTTCATAGAGGGATAAATGGGTTTCACTTTCTTCGTTATTTGTTTTTCAAATCTATAAGGAGGGCGTCAGTCCATAAGCAAGGCTTGGGTTGGGTTTATGTCTATTGTGTGTCTGAATGGATTTCTTAACCCCCAGGACATACAAATTGCTTAACTCGACTTCGATAAATACTCGACGCATTGTTGGAATCCGAAGGGCGGCGATTCGCAGTCACTATATAGGGAGTGAAACCGGAAACTAGACGAAAAATGGACATCAATCAACATCTTTGAAAAGTGTTGGATGAAATTACACTTTCACGCGATGGGAGTGTAAGGTGTGATGACATCCGGCATGAAGACTTTATTTACGCGACAATTGTGAGGAGGGATTTTCATTCGACTTCTTGATTTCATTCACCTCAAGGCAGCCTTCTGTCAGGTGTAAATGACAAACGAGACTTGAAAATGCAATTTATGTAAATATATCCCAAAGAATGGCTTAACAACTAAAGAGCAATCCTAAAATAAGTTGGGCGAAAAGTCAGTATAAACATTTGCTCTGGCAGACTATCCGCCATCATTAAATGAGTCAAAATCAAAAGATCGCACGCCCCCATTCATGCTTTCCCAACCTTCAATATGAAAAACAATTTTCCAAACATCAAATGCTACATTGCTTCCGCGTACGTTAACAAACACACAACCACTCAGCAAAATGTCTTGTTCTCGAGATTATCCTTTCATCTCGCAAAATATCATACAAAATAATTTTCAGACAAAATTCACTCCACAATAATAACATATGACAATCAACATCTGCCAGACGCTTAATAACCTCAAAAGTACAGCCACATCTTCGACTAAGTAGGTATACCAACCGAAAATAATCTCCGGCTGAATTTTCTTCAATCGACATCTTTTTGTTTTTGCTAATAAATATCGAAGAATTTTCCAATTCAAAATATTTACATTCAAAGATACACTTACTGAGTTTTAACGGTCTATCGGCTAATAAAGCAAATTTCGCGAGGCGATGAAATGCGGACAATGGCTAACCATTTCGTTACGTCATCGTATTTTGCCGACGTACCCGTTGTATGTGATGTAAGCATCGTTTTTATTGCTTTCACATGTGTGTGCGGAAATCAATGAATGAATCTGTATAGATGCAGTTATAGGAAAATATTTCTTGTTTTGTTTTTCTAAACAAAGAGGAAAACATATTTTGTACACTTTACAGCCTTTGTTTGCTAATTTAGTCCCACTTGTAGTGGTATAGTGGGGGGATGATTTCGATTTCGATCAGATGTTTGATTGGAGAGCGTGTTGGTTACTCATGGCGTGATGTGCATTGTCGTTGATCGAGCAACCGCTGTGACGATTTTTCTGTCAGAAATTGTATTAAGTTTAGGAGAGATAGGTTTTGACGTTGCTAATGTCACTGTCAAATAGATAAGATCATGACAGAAGACAGAGTGTCATGTTCTCTCATCAACTACGTCAGACTCGATAGGTTGTGCACTTCTTTCGGTCAAACGAACACACCTAGCTCTATACCCACCTCAGAATGACTGAGGGCGTCCGGCAGTGCACTTCCCCCCTATGGCTATGGCTACTTTAGCCAATAAGCGTCGGAATAAAAATACTCTTTCAAATTGGCTTCAAATGAAGTAGGTAATATTTGAAATCCTGAACACGTCTCGCTTATTGAAAGACAACTTCTGTTCCCGAAATAAATACATATTCACTTTCCCTTTTTGCAGAACATGGTCCGACATCCGACCCCAACTGCGAAACACGAAAACAATAATTATTTAAAATACACCCACATAATGGTAGCACATATTAAATGCAGCAAGGTGCCCCCCTTTGTAGTGGGAAATTATGACCCTCTAGCGCTAGGTTCGCGTGCTCTCTTGCAATCTCAACCTATTCCCTCGCCTCCTTTGTGTGTATAATGATTTTGTATTAGGTTTTTTTTTTTTTTAACCGGAAGTATTGAGTAGAAGTCTGCTCGAGCTAATATTGCTCTACGTGTTTGCGTTTAAATGCAAATGGTAGCACGTGATGGAAAATTGCCTGAGGATTAAAGTTTTACTTTATTTCTTGGGGTTAACTATACAGGATTATGATTAAACGGATATATGGAAAAAAATCTAGGTTAGAAAAATTACTATGATAATAATCGGAGATAACATTTTGCACGTGTGAATTTGTTTAGTTGTTCGCCGGTACCGGCTAAAATTGTATTAGCATGTGACATGGTTCTGTGCAGACATCATTTGAAAGCAGGCAGGTAATCCCAACCCACTTACCAGTGTATGCAAAATAAATTCATGTTGTGGGCCCCATTTTATATGTTACAAAGTAGGTATTTGAACGAAAAAACAGCAAAAAAGCGAACCATTAAAGGCTGGAGAAGGAAATGTGGTTAGCAATTTGACGGCTAAATCAGGAACTAAATGGGCAATATGAGAAATTGACAGTTATTTCGGAAATTAAGGAAATTGTCAAAAAAAAAAAATCGAAGGCGTTAAAAAAATTGCAAATAACTGTTACTCACAAGGTAATATTTTTAGCGACATTTTGATGGTACAGAAAAGAAGTGGGAAAGTCACAGTGAGCCGGTAACTTCTTCTTGGTGCCATAGTTGGCAAATGAATTTTGAAATAAATCATGCAAAAGATGAAGACTCTTCTAACTTGGTAGAATTTTTATACAGCCCCTTAAAGTCAAAATCGGCTTTACTAATAATCAAGCACTAGTGTCGACAATTAGTTGGATGTCGGCTTTAGTAGAAATGTACAGCATTTGTGAAACCTGAAACAGCACCAATAAACTATTAGACCACCACATTTACTAGTGTGACAAATTTCTTAGAGTCTACTACATTTGCTGTCATTGCAGAATTCAAATTTAATAATTTGTTTTCAATATTAATATCAATGGTCTCTTTCATAACGAGAATTTGATCCTAATAAAAGGAATATATAAATGGCAATTAAATTTCCCCAACATATATCTTTCAAATGCTCTTTGAGGCTTTTGTTATAAGCAAAAAACAAAACACAAAATATCGGGCGATCTGTCAAATATCATATGCAAATTATTAGTAATGCAATATCGTTCGATCAGACACAATTTTCAGTACTTTTTATATAATAGAATACTACTTCACGAGTGCTTTATGAGTGCATTTGTGTCATAATAAAATCCCTTTCAAATTATTCAATAAACGAAGCACAGTTTCGAATGCTTTCATTTATTCGTAGGCTAATGATGCATATAAACGTGTGGCTGTGGACTACGATCTACGGGTCAATCCGGAGAAAACCGAACTCGTACTTTTTAGTACAAAACACACACCCGGTTCAAGGTTCAAGCTGCCCATGCAGGCTTGATGAAGTGGAACTTTCCCTCTCGAAGAGCGCAAAATATCGGAAATCCATGCATGTCTAAGCGATTTGTCCCGAAACTGAAACAGACAATGGGTCGTATGAATAAAACGTAGCAATTGCTTTTACTCAAGAGAAATGTCAAAATCGAAGCATTTGCTACGTTTCGTATGAATAAACCAATTTGAGTTAGTTCCATTTTCCAACTTTTGACATGTTCGAAAGGCGGCGGCACTGACCTTTTACTCAGATCGCTATGAATAAAACTTATCAGTCAAAGCAAATGCTATGCAAATTCTGAGTCTGCTATTTTGTTGACTCAGACCTTTTGCTAAATATTTTGTACGCACATTTTTTAACATAAAACAATCTAAATATTGTTAATAGTTAAGTTTAATTCTGTTTGTACAGGAAAACCAACGAAATACATACGGAAAAAGCAGCAGTTGTTTCGTCTCAAGCGAAGCTAATATTTCTTTCAGATGAAAATATTTACACAGAATCATTTGCTAGGTAGGTATATAGCGGAGATCTAGGTCTACAGTTCAAACCTCTCGGCAATTCATAGTCCTTTTTAACTATTTGTCTAGAAATAAATATTTCCAACAATATCAGATACGATTCCCGGCACCTGAAGTAGAACGGAAGCATCAACAAGCTATTCGGCAAACAAAAATCATATTTTCAGGTGAAATTGAAGATAAAAATTGCATTTATATTTCTGTATTTATTTTTTTAATTTCAATTTCCACAAAAGTCGTTAGAATCTTAAGAAAAATTCAAAAACTCAAATTTACTGGCCAGGTTTGACAGGAACTGCAAGGCAAGTACACGTACAGCGAAGTAAATGCTATGTTCGAATTTTCGACTTTACTTTAGCAAAGTATATTTTTATTCATACCGATTCGAAGCACTTGCTAAGGGCATTTACTTTGCTACAACCTTTTGCTCAAAGCAAATACTAGTTTTTATTCATACGACCCAATGCTGCAAAATTGTTTAAAAAGTTGCGTTGATCTTTGCATCGATAAAAAAAAAAATGCTTGGCTTTGCACCACAAAAATATGTGTATGACGATTAGTGTATCGATATTTAATAACTTGAATTAATATAATTTATAACTGAAGTAGGTACCTGAAATATTTTTTATTTATATATTTTTTTTATTTATGTACCTTTTAAATTTATAATTTACTTTAAACCTGCTTCGTTATATATGAATTACTACATATGGTGCCTTTCAAATCTATTTAAACTACCTGCAATTTTTGCTTTTAATTTAACTTCTTTTGTATTAGTTTAAACTAAAACAGCCGTATTAATAAAGAACCCGAAACTAATCTCCAACTCGTATATTACCTAGCACCTAGTTAAATAAAAAACATATAAGTTAAATATTCTTATTCATAAATGGAAATAACTCAATTAGTTATTAACTAACTGAAGTTTTCTCTAAAATATATGGCATCACCTAGCCAAATTGTACTAAAAACTGCTGAAAACTATTACATATTGGCTATCGTCAGGCTGGCTAGTAAATTTCAGTTGTGACAAATGAAAAAAAAAAAAAAAAAACAACAGAAAATAAAGCAAAACAACAGAAAATTGTTGTTTATTTTCGAATGTTTTGTTTGTGTCATAGGGTTTTTTTTTTTTTTTTTGTACTCTTTTTTCGAGTTGGGGCGATGGTAACCGAATCCTCCCCTAACATATTCACCAAATATTCACACTATTTAAAAACACTGAAAAACGGTCAGCCATCTTGTTCCACAATTTTGAAAATTTAAATTTAATTTATTTGCCATTTTGACGGGAACGATGTTTTTTAAGAGTTATAGACTCGCTAACAGACCTCCTGCCGTTAGTTAGTTATATGAAAGCTACGAAGCGTTAGTTATCTTATAAAAATGTTTATTAATAGCAATTTGAGCTTAACTAATGTGTTTGCCAATAGTTTATAATTTTTAATTTTTCCATGTAAAAAAAATTTTATTTCACTTAGAGCAAAGAAGGGGGAACTGTTTTTGAATTTAGGGGAAAGCTATTGCCTTTGACGATACAAAAAAAAAAAGGAATAACTGTCTCAAATTCCGGGATCAGTGATCGGAAGACATACCTTCCTTCCAGATACATACCGGCCTGTCTCTTTTATCATCTCACTATTGGCTTCAAATGCTTTTGAAACTGGTTCTGGATGCATTGGGCTCTGATTTTAGACATCCATATTTCATTCGGGTGTTAACATAGCGTTCCACGGGAGGATAATGTTGAATTTACATTTGATTGTGATAAGTTTGTGAAAAAAAGCGTGCAGTAGTTAAATAATGTATCACGTTTCTTGTTTATATTGAAGTCGACTATACCTACCTAAATACATTTTGCAAATTATATTTCTTATCTGTAATGTATATGATAACATTTTTGTACATTTTGAAATGATGGGTCGAACCTCGGACTAACAACAAATTTTAGTTTCGGCTTTAAATTTATACGGAGGATCACAATTGCGAAATTTGTATGAAAAATATAGCCACTGTGAATCGCTAACATTTAGGGTCCAAACTAAAAATGTCGAATGTTAAGTTCCAATGATAATTACAGTTTTGTAAAATCTGTCAGCATGTCATCTGGAAGACTGTCTGATCGATCGTAGGCAGTCGTTGGACTGGCCAAAAGTGCTACATACGTACTCTTCGGCTATTTTTGCCGATTATTAGATTCGTTTGGTTCTACCCGAAACATACACAGTTCTACAAACGTTTCCTACATTTCCAGGACCAAATGGTATCTAAAATGCCGTTCGGAATGAGGCCTAGCAATCCTTATGCTAACAACCTGTTGTTAATATTATTCAGACTGTTTTGCTGCTACTTTTCATTTGTAAATACAAACATTAACTAAAACTATCAAGATAGCCTTCGGAATTTCTGTCCGCGGGGTACCTACCGGCCACAAAAAAATTGCCAAATTGTGCCTTAATAACATTTTATTACAGATAAAAGTACCTATAGAATTTTTAGAATTGCTCGGTTCTGGCATTTCTTTGTGTACCTCTTGTAAAGTAGTAGATTAGATCGCTTGGATCAGAAAGAAAAAACTTAAACGTTATCAGGTGAAAAATTATTCATTCTCGCGGCTGATATAAACAGCCGCACTGAACATTTTATGTCCGCTTCACGAAAATTGAATTATTATTCACATAAATCATTCACCCACTCTGTCTGTATCATTGAATCGGCGAATACACGCATACATTAATGAAATCAATATGACACATATCCACGATACGAAGTCACGCACGTAGAAAACGTCCGTCTAACAACGTTCTATCGATCTATGCGATCGTGCTGTTTGTTGTTATTGTTTTTCGTATTTGTCTCTACCTCGTACAAGACGACTATATTTTACTTGACGATTACGCTTCACACCAGCTTGTTGTGAAGAAATTCAGGTATACCTCTGCTGCGCGATCGAAAAGTTAAGACTATACTTCACAGGATCATTTCTGTAGTCAGTCTTCATTTACTTTTTGAGCAATCAGAAAGAAAACGCACCCGCGATGACGAGGTATATCGTTTTATCTGCAGCGTGAGATTTTGACTGGTGTTTGGCGTTTTATACGCAACGAACAGCATGTCGTCGATGATCGCTCGGTATAGAGGATAAAACGACTTCTGAGTGGTTTTAAAATTATTTTCAAATTTTATTGATTAGTTTTGAGGAGTTAGTACTAATGTCGTTTTCCATTGGGCAAAAAGAAGCGTCCGGGTCCGGGAGAGTCCGGATCCGGAATCGAAAAAATCACTTCTGAAACCGTTCCATTGGCACAAAAAATACTCTTCTAGTGATTCTGAGGAGAGAATTTCGCTTCTGGATTTGAAGTCAGAATCCACTCAAGAAGCACTCACACCAGTGTAGTTTGTGTATTTTATACAAGTCAACTGACTTGTGGATCCCCGAGTGAAACCAATGGAAAACGACATAAGTATGTTTTCACAGTCATGAGTCATCGGCATCATCGGATACGCTGGTGATGGTGAATGGTGATTACGTAGTTATGCAATGCGGTGGTTATTCAACGAAAATTCCTAAAGACGATGAGTGAACTTATAAAAGACTCAGTCAGAATATGGGCCGAACGCCGAAGGGTCAACGCCAACGGTCAACGTCAAACTCAAAGGTGTAACGTGTAAACTTATTGGCGGTCTAGAGATATCAGAATTGCATCGTTAGCAAGTATATTTTTGAAAATAGAAATAATCAAATAATAGCCAGTTCATTCATTTCAGAATAAATTAAAATCACACGTAGGAAGCTAGGACCTAGAAAGTGTGTTAAGAACTTATCGCTCCGGGTTTTAAAATAGTTTGATGTTTGATGTACCTATTAAAAAATGTGTGGCTTATAAAATATGTTTTGGTTAAAGGTATAGAACTTGAAGTTGACAGCATTCTTTTAACTGGCGGCCATTTTGTCAGTTGTCAAGTGATTTATATAAAGTTTGGTTTGGCATTTCACCATGAATAGACTGACGCCTGAATAACGCTTCTAAATTGTGCAAATTTATTTTGAAAATCATGGTTTTGTTCGAAACACGTATCGCGCACTACGTCAATGAGGGAGTTTTGTTTATCGATGAAGCTCACTTTTGGTTGAATGGAAATGGAAACGTCAATAAACAAAACTGCCGTATTTGAAGTGATGATAATCCTCAAGTGTATGTTGAGACACCGTTACATCCAAAAAACAACTGACTGTTTGGAGTGCTTTATGAGTTGGTGGAATAATTGGTCCGTACTTCTTTAAAAACGATGCTCGCCAGAGCGTTACAGTCAATGGTGACCGCTATAGAGCCATGATTACATACTACATTTTTCGTTCATCAATTGAACAACCATGATGTGCAGGAGCTGTGTTTTCAACAAGACGGCGCAACATGTCACACAGCTCGTGCCACAATTATTGATGTATTGAAGGAAACGTTTGGTAATCGCATAGTTTAACGTTGCGGACCCATGAATTGGCCCCCAAGATCGTGCGATTTAACGCCGCTTGACAATTTTCTGTGGGGATATGTCGCTAGTCTACGTCGATAAGCGCAAAACGATTGACCAATTGGAGGACAACATTCGCCGCGTTATTGCCCATATACGGCCACATATGTTGGAAAAAGTTATTTGCACCTCCAGATTAGACTATGTTTCCGAGCCAGCCGTGGCCATATGCCAGATATCATATTTAAAATATAATGTCAGAAGATTATCTTTCATCTTTCATCATTTTATTCCATTTCAAAGTTCTATACCTATACCTCAAAAACACACTTTATATTACTTAATTCGGGTAACTTAGAAACCGATAAAAGTTTAAATTCTCACTGAAAAATATGAAGCGAACATTTTTATGCACACATACCTATTCTCGTACTGCCTGTCACTCCTCCAGAAGTTAATAAACTTGTTATTTTGCGTGTATTTTGCTGAGCGCTGATAGTTCCATTTTTATAACTATATTTTCCGCGAAGTGAACCTTTTCACACAAACCATTGTTTCATTAGAGATCCTCATTCTCGGTAAACAAATTCCTTTTGTATAAAGTTCGATAAGGAATATTAGCTTCAAGGGTTTAGAAATAAAAAAAAAGTATTTTTAAATTTGTTTGCATACCTTTGTACAAATTTGTGTTTGTTAGGCTTAAAAAGCATTTGCATTGTTGTATTGCAACGAATAAAATTAGAAAACATTTACAATTTACTAAAATAAATTTATAATCCTAAATGCTCAGCTGAACAACAGCGTATTTAAATTTACTCCTATTACGAAATCTAATACCGTCATTTTGGTCACTCCTCCTCAAAATGACATTAAGGGCGGATTTGTTTAGATAATGCTCGAGATATACATGGCTTTCTCAACATTACCATTTGACCCTACAGTTAGCGATATTCTACGTAATTTGTTTAGTAAAGAGATTTTGGAAAGTGTGGAGTCTTTGCGTAAACTGAAAGGCTAAAGTAGATTATTGGTAAGACCGACTGTCTCATCTGAACATTCTTCCTTTTTATTCATAAAGTAATCAAAAACCAACTGAATCCCGATTACAGACTATTCCCATTCTATATTACAAACGACTACTTAGAAATTTCCACGATGGACAAAAAGCACAGTCTCCCTTTCATTTGGTGTCTGCTTTCAGAGTTTAAATGAATAAGCCACTTGGCCGATAGCCAGGCTAACGCACTTCACATAAACCGAAAACCTCTAACCAAACATACACAATTGCAATATTTTCCCAACACCCCAGACGACGCCATTGCCTTTTGCCTTGTGGCGTTTTGTCCACCGCCCATTCATCATACTCACTGCAAAAAGTAGGTAGGTACAAATATAACATCCACGTTCAATTCTCCTTGACCGAACGCAATTCTCCTCTGAATTTCGTTGCCGGATGTTTGATGGCACGATACTCGTAAATCGCTCTTCCTCTGGGTGTTTCATGAACTCGCGCCACAAATCATTGTTTGCAGTGACATTTGTTGCGCAATTCTTCCCATAAGGACGTTATTTGTCTTATGGTATTTCCCTGCAGTAATCCCCTCGAATGTCCTTGATTTGTCTATCGATTGTGCTCTTCTGTTTGTATGCTAATCAATAACAATATCCTTTGTGCTACCGAGTAAAGTTCCTTCACCCTTTCGGTGCGATGGTGGACGTTAAATCCTTTCGAAATGAAGATAACTCCAGGGATATGCAAAAGTCAACTGACCCAGTTAAAAAAAAAAAAATTAAATAAAATTGTAATTCCTGCACGACACATTGCCAATGGGTAAAAAATGTCCCTTATTGCCGGATGTGCATGTTCTAATGTTACTTGTTTATTCAGAGAACAATTTGTCACGTCCCACGTGTCCTTTGCGACAGAAGCAATAACTCCTTCGTGCATGATGTCCAGATGGAGTTGTTCTTGAGAGTTTACACAGTGCACGCGTTGGCAAGGATGGGAGTGTAGAAAATTGGAAAACAAATTCAAAGCGAATTTCTCCCTTCTTAACGGTTGACTGCACTGCAACAAGATGGTGTTGCATATTTGATATTCAATTTCACAGTGCAACCATCGAAGCGATTATAAAATTAGAAGGATATCGGAAGAGATGCAGCGCTTTAGAAAATTGTATAAATAATCAAGACAAGTCGACGACATCGAGGTGGTGCATGGAACATTGTTTATATTGTTCAACTTCAAAGCTGAGTAAACGAGGAAGGAATAGAACTCCACATGCCGTTGGGACGACAAGAGGAAGGTCAGTGTTTTGGTACTCAACTTGGTTGTTTGTATTTTTACGAGAATTTTATATCCATGCAGGCCCTGTGGAAATCAGCAGGAAATGGACTTGCGTTTTACTCCGATGGTACGAGTAGGTATACAGTATAACCTTATTATGGCGCTGTGCGATTGTCGATAACACTGTGGAATTAAATGCTGGAGTGCCTCAGGAGTCTTACTATTCAACTGCTCTAACGATACGTTCAAAATACCAACATGAAAATAAGGCGTTTTAATAAATATAAACTTGGGCTTAATATACTGATGCCCGAACTCGATCGGTGGTTTTCCTCAAATTTATTTTTTCTTAATTGGCATACTCAAAGGTGCAGTGAATGCCAAACTGGATTCGTAGTAACTTTCACTACATAAAATCGAAATGTCATCTTAGAACCCCGAGAAACTCTTAAATAAACTGTAAACAGTCCACGCGAACAACGTAGGCCAATTAAAACTCAGGCCATCTATCAAACTTTGTACACTAGTCTCCATTCCCAGTTCTGTCGATGTAAACTAGATAAGCTACAGCATTGACAGTTATGACAGTTCGAAGAGGAGAAATTTGATTTAATGCAATCCTCTCGAGTGGTTTATTTCGCTGCCCAATGCAAAATTTGTTTTCCCTTTTTACAGTTAAGTTGTTGGATTCAAGTTTGCTTGTCTCTAAAATATGGAATAAAAGGTATTTCAGATTCTTCTAGTGCTAATAAATCAATTTTTGAACTCAACTCTAGTATTTTGAACGTGCCCAATTTCCTACTCGGATAGCCAATCCGTTTGACATATAACCATCTTTCTTGCTTTTACCAATTATTTGAAGAAAACCGATTGCTGCAAAGGTAGGCTAGTGATAAACCGTTTTCGACGTTTCGTGACAGCTGTCAATACTCATAATTTCACGAGAGAATATTTTAGTGTCCATGGAAGAAAACTGTCAATTTTTTCGGACACGTTTGAATAAATAAGATTTGCCTCAAGTAAATATCTGGCAAATAGAATACACAAACATTTTTATGGACTTCTGCAGGTTATGCCAAATTTTAGAATTTTTGCTGTAGATTATGTTGATTATGTTGGTAGCACGTTGATAGCTGCCATATGGTAACATTGTTTCACTTGTCTCAACAATTGTAGAAATATAGTTCACATTCAAGAATCTAGTCATCTTAAGTCGATTAGATTGGTTTGGATAAGATGTAACCTGAACGAAAAAACTAGATTGGTCTGGAACGTCACTTTTCCTACGTCATCCACATATCCGAACTATCAAATTAGTTCTCAGTCGCGAATTTCTTGACTAGATTCGTCGACTACCCCTCCATAAATATCAACTGACCGATTTCAGCCAATCAAAACCGAAATACAGCTGTCAGACTTACTAAACTATATACTTGAACGTCCCCACAGACTATAACGAATGACGAAACGACAGGCCGCGTCAGCCTGCTTTGAAAAAAAAACCGGCTTGAAAAAAATAGTTAAAATTTTACGTACAGATTGCGCATTATTCCAAACGCGGCGCTTTTAAATATATAGTTCGAAATCATAATGAAGCATAGCAAAAAACATCCTTGTTTCATTTTATTTTATATACATTTATCTTCACAAAAAACCGGGGCATAACTACAGACAGGCGTTGAGCTAGACCAAGAAAGACACTAAATACCCCAAAATTGTATGGGCATACCTCAGGCATATCGCCATAATGTGCTCCCATAAGTAGCCTCGCCATTTATATCACTATCGCTTTCAGCAATCACCCAAAATACATTTGGTGTCGTATTCGTATTGCGCGTAACAAATGGCCAAATGAGTGGACGTTTCTATACCTAACTTGGTACTACATTCGACTGCAGGGTGTGTTGGCAATAAAATCCCAATTAGACGTCAACGCGTCCTTTCCAGTCTTCCCCAGACAACGCATATAAAGAAAATCTCTTCATCCAGCCTGAATATCCAATAGTCCTAATTGCCATTTGCCAAAAAACCACAGCACACACGCGAGTCATTTTCGAAAACTGTGCGCCTAACAAGCCTATCCGTGAGGACAAACTTTATCAAGCCATCAGATCAAATGCGTGTGATTGGAAAGTTGGAAAATTACTTTTCACGCGATAAGCGTGCTGCTGCTCTGACTGCTAAAAGCCTCTCTCTCACTTTCTCACGAAACTTTTAACCTTTGGTAGCTGTCGAGGAATGTTTTGTTAGTGGAACCAATTCTGCGTGAGAGGCGACGTAATTGCCTAATAAATGCGACAAGGAATGCGACTATATATACGAAAACGTAATTGCAAGGCTTATTAGGGACAAACACCATCCCCTTGACCTGACTCCATTGGTTTGTTTGCGAATTGATTTTGTCTTTAACAGAAACACAAGAGAAGTCTTTGTGGGTAAAAATGAATTAATTTCTAATTTTTCGGAGCGTTTTGCCCTATCCACTGAGTGTGGATAGGAATAACAAAATATTGGCAAAAGGACCTTTTTCTTAATCTTTGGATGGTCTGGTAATTTTAAAGAGTAAATCTACCCTGTTACTAAACTGGTAGCTGGTGGTTTGGTATAGAAAAGTTATTTAGCTTTTCTACAGAATTTTCTTGTAAGGACGAGTAGGAAAGGAAGTGGACATTGGATTCTGTTTCGGCTTATATTACTTTCATGAATATGTATTGAAATTGAAATTTGGGAATGCAAAATCGATTGCCTTTTTATCGTTGTAATTTATGTGGCCAAGCTCAGACGACCGGGCAAAATTCGTTGTGGACTTTAAATCGATAAAGTGAAATCGAAACTAGCGACAAGTACATTTAGAAACGTCAAATATCTCCGTGCCAATTCGGGACATAAGTAGATGAGGTGCTTATAAGCAATGCCAAAGGTGATATCGAATTTTGAATTAACCTTCCAAACTATGCTGGTATTGCAATAAAAATTGAAGAAGGGAGGAAGACCACAGAGACTGACGAAAACTTTGTAAGCGACAAGTGAAGCTTCACTTCCTGTCAGATAAAAAAAATACATACTTTCTTTCCCAGCGCATTGGATACGTAGAATGGGCTGTCAGAACTCAATGATTATAAGATTCGTATACCAATAGCCAAAACACAGAAAGAGGGGATGAAATGTCAAATATGTTGTGTTTAGGGCAGTGAAAGCGGTTCGTTACTATGTTTACCTTCGAGTATTTATGTATATAAGAATCGGTCAAGATAATTGGGCAATCATCGTTGTAAAGCTAACACTGAACTTACGTTACTATTGTCTGGAAGGTGATTGCTTTAAGAAACAATAGTCTTACATTGAACACGCGAAAAACATAAAACAAAACTTCGTGAGCGGAACTTTAAAATTCTATCCTATTAATAAATGACATTTCATGACACCGTAAGTCTGTTCCTTTACTTTTGAATCTTACGAATTTTTACTCAATGCCGTTCCTTAACTTGAAAAACCTGGTCAGTCACCTTACAGTTACAATCAACAGCTGATTTGAAATTGGTTGTCCCATTCAAGTAAGTGTCTCTCTCTGTGAGACAGTCTTTTTTATTCTTACCACAAAAGAAAAGGAACGAATCTTGTAGGGTAAGAAAAAAAAAATTACATAAAGTGTGAACAGTGCACAAAGAACAAATGTGAATGAGATAGTTTCTGCACCCTCCTTCAATAAAATCGTGTTCACAATTTTCTCCTAGCACGCTATATCTGTATCGGAATCTGCTAATGCAATTGATCAATTTGCGCATTTTCACACTGTTCAGTCATAGCGTGATGTGGGGAGTAAGCCAGTGAACCGTTAATTGATTTCGCACACTCATTCGTTTGTTCATATTCAATTTATGCACTCCTTTGCTGTCGCATGAACTATGCCATTTCTTTTATTTGTTATTTTCATTTAAATGTTTAACCTCCACAGTTGTTGTTGTGTGAGATCCAAGTGCATCCCTTGGAGATATGTTGGCTCATGTTATATGTTATGACATTCGGTCCTACATCAGCCTACTACATGACTCAAAAATCCGGTAGGTTGTTCTGGGTAAGAGGTTCCCAATGGACAATGGGGGTGTGTCCGGTCAGTCACTTGTATCTATGACAGGAATACAAACACATTGCTCAAATATTAAGGACGTGTAACCATTAGGCTTTGTTTCACTTCACGGGTTTATTGTTTTAACAAGGTTATCTACTCATGTTGGTTGTGTCTCAAATGGATCCAGTCGGTCAATGACGGGTGATGAACGTGCGCCTATAGCAAATGGATTTCTGAAAACTTTATGGAATATTGAATCACATGAAGTAATATGAAACATTTTCAAGTGCTCTTTCGAGCATTAAGATGATTTATTATTTGACAAAAATGTGTCATAGCTACCAAGCAAGTGCGACAGAATTGAGAACGCACAAGATTGATGAAAAACGGCGACTTTCATTTCATTATGGTGTTGGTGTACCTAATGTAGAAAAGGAAAAATAAGAGAAAAAATTGGCTTAGTGGGTTCGGACAGACAGACAGACAGACAGACGGTTACGTTTTTTCCCTTTGGGTACGGAACCATAAAAAGAATAAGAAAGCCCGAAACACCGGCAAAACAACAATATCTGTCATCTGAAAACTGAATATTCATCTCGATTCAACTGAAGGTATAGTTCTGGTTGCTTTTTTCACGGCAAAGAAAAGTGGAAGAAACTTGACAGGGTAAAAGCAGTAACCAATATTATAAAGGGCCCAACCAATAGCATGATAGAATCCGCCGCGTCTGTTGCAACAAAGTTTTCGACTGACAGGTTGATAGAATATACTACACAGTAGCTTTTGGAAGGTGAGAGGTGACCCAAAAGCAGCGCACGTGCCATATGCTTTCTACTTTTCTGTCCGTCGCGGCGTCGCCCCCGTCGACAGTTGGTACAACGTGAGAGGAAGCCTTTTCATTGGCGGAAATATTGGGAGCGTGAGAGAAACTGTCTTCGGCTATCACCATCACCAGTGCTATGCTTTATCTTGGGATTTCTTCTTTTTTTCGGGAACTTCGAAGTTCGAAAAGCCTTCTGTGGGAAAAAGAAAAGGCTACTATCAAAAGTTAGATTTTTTCACAAAATTGAAAATTCACTCATATGATTTTTGATTGAAGAAAGGAATTGCCCTTTCTACGAAAAGAACAAATCTAGAAGTGCTCTTTCTATGTTTCCTGTTTCATTGAAATAAACTGTCAATTCTAAACAGGACAGATGTGTCTGGTATATTTTTGAAGAATTTCCCTGAACTCACCAACACACTCTTGCAATAATATGACTTAGTGTTGTAGACTATTTAAGCTTACTTTGGGCTGACATATGGTGCGATATATCGCGAAACGTGCGATTTTTATTTTTATTTTGCAACAAGAATTCAGCTTTTGCGATATTGATGTTTTTCGTGTTTCTTGTGCGATTTTTGACACATTTAGTGCTTGTCTTATTATATAATAAAAAAATTAAATTCAAATATACCTCGAACATTTTTGTTGCTTTTAGTTATTACACAGGCTTAATTTATTTTACTCACTGTCGATGGACAGACCTTTTATAACTTTCAATACGAATACGCACACATTCATTCTGAATCCAACATTTTCATAAACCACAAGCCCCAAGCGAATGAATGCTATAAAATTTCAAAGCCGTTCCACGTTGGTAATGATGAGGACGAAGTTGCACTAAAGTCTTTATTTGAAAGTTTAAATTTTTAAAGGGTCGTATGGAATAGGCTTCATAAGCGATTATTCTTACATAAACTTAAATACTTCATATATATATATAAAATACATTAATATGAACCTTATCAAGGCTAAAAAAATCTAATCAAATGTGATTTTCATTTAAGTACCTACCTCAGTATTGAAGGAATGCTAGTTTAATTTTATATATTTTACCTTTTTTGTTGACTTATAAAATAAAACAAAACTTAATAAGTTTTTCTTATTTTTAATTTTGTTTTCACCCACTTTAAGCGATTTTACATAGTGCGCTTTTTTGCGACACAAAATTTCATTTCTCGTGTTTTTTTTGCGATTTTTGATGTCCAATGGTGCGACACGACCACTTTGGAATCTGGCAAGCCTGTCACTGTGCCCATTTTGAATATACATTGCACAAGCTGTTGTTCCCTCACACTAACCAATAAGCCACTGCGCCTACAGGTGTTGCCCCTTTGGACTTCCATTAACCAGGAGTTCGTAAAAGTTTTTATCATGTTCTTAATTTTGTACAAACTTTAACAATGCCCAGCGGATGTGTACCTTAATAAATCAATTTAAATTGATAGACCATTATTGTTTATGCTCTCCAATGACAAGGTGAATTACGTTACACATAATTACAGATACAGCTACAACCTACTAAGATTTTATGCCTTAGAAATACTATATTTGAGTAAAATTTTCCTCATTACCTTCGTTGGCAATGAACTTCCCAATAAGTATATAAGTCAGCAACAGTCCCATGATAATTGAACGATTGTTTCCGGATTACTTCTTGGGATACAATCATTTGATTGTCTTTTCGTGATAGCTGAAAGTTAAGCGCCAACTGATACGAATATGCCTTAAGTAAGTAGGTATGTATAAGTAGACTCCACCACTCGTAGGTTACTCCGCTCCAATGCGGTAGGAGTGTTTGAATTATAACTTTTTAGGGAAAGCAAAAACAACTTTTATTTCAAGCGGGAGCCAAATGGAAGTTGATATTTGTTGCTCACATAAAGTGCACGGCTTCATCTAATCTGCAAGGAATTTTCACCTTAAAGTCAAGCTTATGCTCAGCTACCTTCTAAGTGTTTACATTGATACTTTTCTGATATTCAAAGTGTCCGTCCTATTCGAAGTCGAAAAGTTTGTTTAGCTAGTTTGTTTGTTTTTGTTTTAAAATTTACAGGAACTACAGTCTTTAAGAGCCGAGTCAAAGTATTTGTGGGTTCCAAAAATTTAAGGCATTGCAGACCAGAAATCTAAAAAAAAAGTACTTAGGACAGAACTTTTCATTAGCAATTGAATTGGCTATACAGACTTTATTTGCCATTTTAACAATTATGCTAAAAGTGGGATGAAATACACAATACACCATTTCTATAATCTTTTTATGTATACCTACCTACTGGAACGACAAAATACATTTTTTCCAAGATTTATAGGGAAAACTTTATAAAGTAGTTAACGGTTGGGGAATTCAGCTATTTTTTCAGTATAAATACTGTTTTTACTGTCAAATTGACACTTCTACTCAGCAGCGATTGAATTGAATCTCCAATGATGCTGTTGGAAAACGTGTCCAATGATAATGGTCGTTCGCCTTTTCAAATAAAACGAAATTGAGAGTTACTCGATAGCCGGAAACTTCACTAATCGGCCCGCACAATTGTAGAAAAACTTTATCAAGATCGCTGACGTAAATTAGTTATTGTAGACAAATTCTTTTCCAAAACTAAATAAATAAAGTACGCCTTTCTGGCGTGCAAAAAGTCCAAAATAGTTCGAAGGCTATAGACCGACTTCAAGTGTACGGTATAGCCTCTGAAAAGATCATAGGATCCTATTTTCGGAAAGCCCATTTTTTGAAAGCCGAAAGCTATTGGGATGAAGAAAATTTGAAGTTAAATTTTTAGATGTTAACAGCCTTGGCAGTTACTTACTGTAAACAATAAAAATATTCTTAACCAAGAACAAATTATTATTATTATAAGACTACAGAATATATGGGTCATCGCAGTTTTATCGCAGCTCTATGCTATACTGCTGCGTGCATTTTGACGAAGCAAATAATATATATCGTAAAACTGATCGCAAGCGTTCAAACAAAGAGCTGCAAATGCAATAAAAAAAAATACCATACACCGCTTCATTTTAATGAGCCTGCATGGAAAATCTATTTTCATTTCACACTTCCGCCACAATAACTAACTTAACCCACATAATTCAATTAATATCCCAAGATCCATGCCAAATGTGCCCATAAATTCAGTCTCCATATCCCGAAAGATTAATTGCTTCCAGAAACACATCCAATGTATAGTAACTCGAATTGGATTGTCTAAAGTCTTCTGGCAAAGCACTTAAACGTAATCAGAACAAACAATCCCCTCCTCTCAGACTCATCAACTCGTTCGGATTAATCGATTAAACACTAGAATCTCAATTCAGGTTGGCAACTTTTTTTTTTTTTTCAAATCATATTGTACTACAAAATTCACTTCACTGCTTCACATCAATGAGCACATAAGCAAGTGAAATGAATTTTATTTGACAGCATTAATGAGCACGCATCTCACGTTGCCGTCATCATAATAAAAGTCTGTCAAACGTGCCTCTAAGTATCGGGACAACATCATTCGCATATGGAAATCGCTTTAATCGGTTTTATAATATGATTTTTATCAAATTTTCAAAACCGTTGTCTCATGAAAACTAATAAAAAATTCCAATCTTCCACGATTTCGTGGGATTCGCACGCGGACCGCAACTACATGATGGTTCTCCTTTAATGTGGCCAACCAATTTGGGGTAATGAGATGACGAGCCTTTACTTGTGGTGTTTTTGAGGGTGAGGAATATTATGTTTACAATAAACACACACCTCCCCAGAGTTTGGTGGCGCGACAGTGTTGAAAGTGATTAATGAGATTGTCAGAGTGGGCTCGAAGCACTTTGCTGTGGGGTCCTTTTCGTGTTATTGGGGGTTTGAGTAGGAAATTAACATTTAGTCACCTTCAACGTCGAGTTTGCCGTTTTACTTTGCGACGATTTTTGTGTTGTGAGATCGTCCTTTGTAACACTTCTGGAATCCACATGAAGTCGTAAAAGATGGATGCACTAAGACACCCTGGTGCACTCCGAGCAAGTAGATCTGGTGCAAAAAAGACCTTAATGTAAATTTATTGTTTCAATGTAGGTCAGGAAAACTAAACCGGCTTCCTTGCATCATTCAGAATGATTGTAAATCGCAAAGCAATTTCGAGACGGGTATTTCCATGGGAGTAAGGACAATGAACCTTTATTTGTCTATCTCCTTGATGCGAGGCGCCTGAAATATTATACAAATCTTGGCGGATATGTATACGCATAACATCAGAGGCCTCGATTAAATTACGTATTTTCCAGGAAACGCTTTTAATGCTGAGAGGAGGAACGCTAATGAGCGACTTCCGTTTCCACGTTCACTCATCTGGGACCGGGATATATGAGATGCTCGATTTGGAAAGAGAATTTCGTTCGGCACTTGTGGGCGAAGTCTTAATGAGGGTGGTAGTTTTGCCTGTGGCTGTAATTACAGAGTAATTAGGTTAAATAGAACTTATCAGGACATTTTACTTGGGAAGAGTACCTAAGTATTTTGTGTCTTTGGGGTATAAGAGTTGATATAGATATTAAGAGGATTCCAATGAATGCTTGATGTCTATTTTTCTCTAAGGAAAGGAAGACTGTTAAGTGTCAGAAGTTTGCAAAGCCCTTTTGTTTTTCTTTCTGTTTGTATACAGAAAAATATTTACTCCACAAGTTTTCACACTCAAATAAGTCTTATATTTCAATTGTAGATTATAATCCGCAGTATTAACAATTTGACACCACTTCTGCAATATCCGGGTTACTACTGACAAAGCTAAAACATTTTTATACCGGTACGCAAAAGGATTTGTTTTGTTTTGAATAAAAAAAGGAGCCATTCAAAGCCCGCCTATTTTTAGCCCCTAGTCTTGCATTCAGCTGATGTAGTATACATTTTATATCTCTCGTTTTAGTGTGTGTGTTTTTTTTTTTACAAAAACTCATAGAAAAAACAATTTCGCGCTTTCGCACTTGTATAAAATTCCAGGAACAACATTACTTTCTAAATATACTTTCATCTTTTGAAAACATTTTTTTCTTTTACCACAAATAGGTAGACACAGTCACCGCGAACTATTTTCATATAAATTTTCTCAAAAATTGAACCACACATAACATAGCTTTTCCACGAAGAGACAGCCAAGTGGTACCTACTTTCGAAAAAAAAAAAAACAGAACAAACAATTTTGATGTTTTCCTCAAATTTTCCTATAAAAATAGAATCACAACCGTTTTGTGAATAAATTCAGGAAGTTATTTGACTATCAAATGGCGTCCACCCACGGCAGAGTTCCGATGAACATTTGAGAAAAAAAAACACGAGATTTACTCGCCTGACACTTGTCACATTTCTTTGATTCATTCATTAGCGGATAATGATCCCACAGATGACACATTCGTCGCTATAATTGCTATTTGACAATCGGCCATTTCCGTCAAATTTTTTTATGTTCAGTTCATTTTGAAAATTTACGATCGTTCCGCTTTAGTGCTGACAGGCAGCCATAAAGTAATTAGCGATGTGGTTAAATGATGTCCGACACCATTTGTTAATTACCTATGTTATTCAGTCGGTGGTATAACAAAAGAATTGACATAATCGTAAATGTTGTTGGTGAAGTTTTGACTAGCTATATTCGAAACGATTTGATTTGGAACACTGCCAGATATGTTAATGAATCTGTCTGGCTGGCAATGCTTCTGCGGCGTCACAAAACAGCATGTTCTTCGTTTAAGTGGGCTCTTTGTGATAATGATACACTGAACCAAATTTAGTAGTCATATTGATAAAAAAGCATGTAGATTTGAAGAAACGGTGATCAATATAAGGTCAACAGCTCCTGTCCGTTGTTTTGAAGAAAATTTGTTCGGTATAAGAAATATTGTCATTTTGATGAAATGAATAATATTTTTCATTGTGGTGTTAAATCCACAAAAAATTTTCCAATTGAATAATTATTTCGTCAATTTCAACGGAATGCATTCTTCAAGTTAACATAAAATATTCCTTATTTTCAAAAATATTTTTCAAATTGAAAAAAGAAATCTTCATTTTTACGTAAACATTTCTTCAAATTGAAAAAAAATCTTCAATTCTACGGATAGTACTCTTTAATTAAATGAACGCTTTTTCAATATAACGTAATGTTTTCTTCAAATTGAAAAAAATCTTCTTGGTCTTTATTCAAGCTGAATAATTTTTCATCAATTCTACGCATCTTTTTCTTCAATATGAAGCATAGTTTTCTTTAAATTAACTATTATTCTTCGGTTTCGTGCTAATTTTTTTTTGTCAATCTGACAAATATTTCTTAAATTGAAGAAATTTTTTGTTTTTAATTCCATTATTCAAGCCACATTAGAGAAATAAAATACGAATAAATATTTTCAATCTAAAAATATTTTTTATTAGCTATTTATATTTAAAAGAATTATAATAATAGTAAGATAACTGTAATAATCATAAATAATTATGAAATTTAAAGCTCACAATACAGATATAAGATATAAATAAATAATTTGTTATTTAAAGTTTTTAAATCAATTTGATAATAATAATAAGAATTAATAATAATAAAGTGATTAAGCTAAGTAAGCCGTTAGCCGGTGGTCGTTCCGCGTAGCACTATCTGAAATAAAAGAAAATCATTAGATACTGCATACATATGTAGGTATATATTGTATTTATTCCTATACGTTACCTAGTACGATACTTGGCCGAGATCCAATGTGTTTCCGAACAATCAGTCGTTTTTTAATTTATTAATTTAAAAGGTATGGTTTAACACGAACACGATAGGTACTATCCTCACTGCACCACTTCACTTACAAGAATAAAAGCTATCACTTCTAGGACAACAATAAACAAATACATTTTAATAAAACTTCTTCAAATTGATTAATTTTTTGCAATTTGAAGAAAACGTTTTCCTTCAGTTAAAGAAAATTATTCAAGTTGAAGAAAAAATTTCGATCATATAATGATATTTATTCAATTTAAAGATATTACGAACAATTTTTTTTTTAGATTGCAACGGTTCAATGTGTATTTCCCGGAGTGAGGGATAAAGTCGGTCATAACATATTGAAGAAACTTCTTCAAGTTGACCAATTTCGTCAATGTGAAGAACACTTTAAAGCATTTCAACAAATTTATTCAATTTGAAAAAAAGTAAGATGTGGTAATAATACAAATTTGCTGGCAATTTAGGGAAATGTGGAGCTAAATTCAACTAGATAGAGTTTGTAAAACTCAAATTCTGTGAATACTCCGTTCGACAAAAATAGTGGTAGGTACGTGTGCAGAACAGCGATGAGTTTTTAAAACGTGATGTTTTTGCGGTTCTTAAGCACCGATACTGATAGGAGGTGATGTGCATTGGTTGTCTTTATTGTAGGGCGTTTCGCTTATTGTTATTACCTATGGAATAGATATATGTTGGCGGTTAGTCTTCTGAGGGCGAACAGTTTTAGATTTAGCGTAGAACTTCCTGTTAGTCGAACTGTTTTGTAGGTAAAGGGAATAAGTTTAGGCCAAGCTAAACGCAGTGGCTTAGTGGTTAGTGTGTTGGACTACTAAGCGAGGGGCTCAGGTTCGAATCCCACGAAAACCCAAATTCCAACTTAGGGTTTTTTTCCGCTGCGCCGCCTCTCGCGAACGTCTGACAAACATCCGAGAGTATAACTGTCATGAAAGAGCTTCTCAATTAGCCGTTTGGAATCGGCATAAAATTGTAGATCCCTTCCATTCGTTCCAAAAATGAAAACTCACACAAAACGAATGGTTGTGAGAAGCTAGGCCTAGGGTCCCTACGACCTGTAGCGCCAACTATTTATTTATTTATTTAAGCTCCATATATAAATGTGATGTTTGAGTCCTGATCTAACCTCCACATTATAGAAAAAGGTTAGTCGCTTTTAGTTTTGTTATGAAGGTAGTCGTCATTAGTGTATCTTATGCGCATTAATTGCAATCAACATTTCTTTTTATAATATAATGTAATTAAAATAAAAAAATATTTTTTACAGAAGTTGAAGAAAAGCTTCTTTTTTTTTTGGAAATGGCTTCAATGATATCAACTGATATAAGAATAAGCGATGTATTGTCTTTCTTATAGAATCCCTCTATAATATTCTTCAGGAAGTGTGAAGGTTTTCGCATACAACTATATTTTTTTTTTTTTAAATCTCCACTTTCTCAAAACTGCTCAACTGTTTTAAACTATTTCTAAATTTAAGAACTGTTTGTTTGATTTCTTATAAACCTTGTGTAAAGTCCTACCTACATCTTAAAAAAAAACCTAAGAGCTTGTAAAACAAAGTAAGAAATACCATGCTCGATTCTGGCTACGAGTAAGATTTTTATTTGAGCAATCATAAACATTTGCATTAATTGTAAACTGGTATAAGTGCAAAAAAAATTAAAACGAATTACTAAAACAAAGAAAAAAATAACTTGTGTTTTGAAAAAAAAAACGTCCCCACTCTCCCCTTTTTTTAATTTAAATAAAACAAAATCCGATGCGGGAAAAAGGCTTTTGAAGAAATTTCATTTATCTTGAATATGTACCTAATCTTCAATTAGACGAAATATTTGATGAACAATTGTCAATTTGAATTGTTGAGGATTTTGTCAATATGAAAATAAATTCATTCACTTGAATAATATAATAAATAGTGTAGCATTTGATGAAACTTTACTGATTCTGAATATTTAATTTTCAATATGAAGAAACATTTTATGGAAAATTGTTAATTTGAATAAATGACTCTTCTAAAAATTATCAACAAATTTTTGTCAATATCACATACAGGATACCGGTTTGTTAACGACTTCAGTTTGTCAATATGACAAAATTTCATTGGTTTGAATAAAATATGAAATCGGACAGCAGTTGAAGATATGTTATTTATTTTGAATATTATATCTTCAATAAGACGAAAAATTTGACGAAAAATTGTCGATCCGAATAATAAATTCTTCAAAGATTAACAAAATATTTCCGTCAATATGAATACGCGATTTGGTTCAGTGTAGCTCTGTGTGAAATGAGTTTGTTTCATTTCGAAAAGAAAGACATCCACTCTGTTTACTAGTAATTAAAAAACGGATTTATGTTATAATGATATTATTAAAGCAGGTAGTTGGGTTGTTTAATGTTTTTATAAAAAATATTATTTGCCGATTGATTTTAAAAATGCGTTTGATTGTAATAAGTTTATGAAGTATTTTTAAAACTATATTCACACTTTAGAATATGTACTTATTTATGGCTGCAACAGATACAGTCATGCCCTGATAAAATCACATCGTTTGATAGCCCAAATTGTTAAGTGTTGAAATGTATTTTAAACCGCCATCTATGTATGATTTTCGAACCTAAATACATGATACATACAATTCCCTACAAGCTGGCAGTGCCTCACTGAGAAATGTCAAAAAGAAGAAATAATAGGCGCAGAACCTGAACTGTTGTACAAACACATCAGAGCACGAATTTGTGTTTCTTTTTACGCTCAGAGCATGATCAGAGCACGCTCTATGAGCTCATAATAAATTTACTGAGCAGGCTGAGTAAAGGGCTGATTACACATGTACAAGTTCATGCACACTTTCAGTCACATTTGACAGCAAAAAAAACAGGATAAACAAAAAACATCGGAACGATCTGAGCACGCTCATTTCAGGACTCAGCTCTGAACTAAAAAAGAAAAACGCTTAATGATGAAAGTCACATCTGCAGAAGAACGAAAAGGCAAAGTCGTGTTCGCTTAAAATTAATGTATAGGTAATCCAAAATCGGTTAACAGTGTCACATAATGTCAAACCAGTTGGTATTTTCAAAATGAGTTCAGTGCATTTCAAAATAATATTAGCCCATCAATTAATTGTGGAAAATGATTTTTAGGTTGTGAGTTGTGACATTTGTTCGGTCTTCAGGTTTTGCTGAATTTGCGGAATATTGCAAAGGGTGTGTTTGTTTCAACAACCCAACGATTGGAAGTCGTTTTCGTGGTGTTTTCGTGGAAAACGAATTTAAAAGACTCGTTTTGAAAACTGAAATATGAATGGGAAAACTTTCGAGAGTTTTCGCGAAAACCCGGTCTCGGCGTGAAAAGCCTATTAGGAAAAAGTATTTTTGAAAAATACCAGCTTTTCAATACTATTCCTGAGTGTTATTTCATTTTCACCACGAACAATACGGACGAATAGTTTTCTACATTTTAAGAAAGACTGATTTAAGTACCTTCATTTTTTCCCATCACCGTCAACCTATCCATTTAGTTCGAGAAAATACGATTGTACACAAAAAGTCTCCTGACACTAATCGACCAGTGTTCACTTTTTTTTTTACAGTGACGGCCATATGCGGTAAACTTTCTACCAGTACCCATACTGAGCTTTATTGTAGCCTCTTATTACACTTTTCGTCATGAATCGCTGTAATTGCTTTTAAATAAGGCAATACCCTGACAGCTGCCACCATCGTTATATTTAGTATTGTTTGACAAATTATAAGATGTTTGCGTCGCGAGGTGATTGGGTGCTTGACTAGTTACAAGTTGATCTGTTTGTTTTTACCGTCAAATTTGTTGCTTGACAGACCCCCTCAATTAATGGCAGTTAAACCTGAAACCCATTTCTCAGTCGTACAGCTCACTAACCACTCGGGCCTTTTTTTTACTGTTCTTCAAAAATTAACCAACAAAGGTATCACATCGTTATTTCTGTCTCCAGCAATATCGTTTTTCTTCAATTTCATTATATATGTCACCTTCACTCAATTCCAATCTTTCAGTTTCAGTGCTAAGGCATCGATAGAAAGAAAACGGATTTACCTCCGCACCTCAAACGGTCTATAAATTTTAAATTTCGTTTTCCTCTTTGAAGGGTAACTTCTAACGTGTCATAAATTTTGCAGAAAACTTTCCGTACGCACTTTCATGAATTGATAAATTCGATATACGACGAAGGGTAAAAGAAAAAATCCCCAAAGAAATTGTGAGACCCATTCTTGTATTCTTAGAAGATTGAAATGCAATTTGTTGGAGAGGTGTATTTGTTCTGCATCAATAACTTAACCGAAGTGAATTCGAAAATAACTTATCATGCAGTGTCACATAATCGTTGAGTTCCAGTTCACACTCGATGTCACGGAGGATTTGTCATTTCTTTTTACTATCACTGTTCTTATTACTCAAAGTCTGTGTATTCGATTTATAGCAGCAAAAATGTATCGTCTTGGGGGTATTGGAACCTTTTACTTATTTTCAAAATTACCCACTTCGTATTTTAAAAGATTGAATTGATGTGTTTATTGGTATTTAAAAGTGAAAGAAAAACTGATACTCAATTGATTAGAATAGTAAAATTTACAATTACAGCAATTTTCCCTGTTTTCCTGAAAAATCCAAACGTATTTAGTAAGTAATTTCGACTTGTTCAAATCGACATACAAGCAGACAAACTTTACAATAATTTAATTGTAGGTACGGATAGATTGATGATGTAATATCGTAATAATACTTAAACGCTAAATGTCTGCCCACCTACAATGATGGGCAATGTCAAGATTAAAGCCTAATACGGACCTGTTTGAAAGATCCCATTCAAAAGTGACATAACGAAATCATAAACGCAAAATTCCGCTCTCCCTTTCGTTTTGCAGTACGCTACTGCTGCGAAATGATGGCGAAAAGTGGGCAATTGTAGTAGATTGCTTGGTACAATTCTTCTTTTTCTTTTCGCACACATTAGGTCTGTTCCCTTACGATAATGCATTCGAATACATCAGTCAAACTTCGTTCTCTTACGCAAAAGTTGGTTAGAAGTGAACGAAGTTTGACTAATGTATTCGAATGTATTCGAATGCATTATTGTAAGGGAACAGACCTATTATTGTCATGGCTCATGGACATTAATTGACATTTGTACTGCAGTGCTGCCAGCTTTTTTAAAAGGTATGGAGCCAAATTTGAAAAATCTTGAAACCGAATATACATTGGTTTTAAAGGTAAAAAATAGGCATGATCAAAATCTGAAATGCCCAATCAAAAACGACACAACTGTTTAGAAAGTTTTACTTAAACGAAAAGAGCACGTTCGCAATAGAAGAATAGCATTTTTTTATGAATTCCTTAGAAGCATCAAAATCGCTTTAAAGTGAAATCATAATAATTCCCATTTATGACAATTTTAAGAAGCCAGTGAAAAGTTCGTGTAGCCAAATAAATAGCCAGTGCTGGTAACACGGCTAGTTGTATATCAGCTCTCCACAAATAATTTTCCGCTGCCTTTAATTTAAAAAAATGTTAGCCCATCTTCGATGTTACTTACAATTTTTCTTTGATTTTTTCTGAGCGTATTCCTTTGACTTTATGTTGGTCTTATTTTGTTTGCTGTGAAAGTTGTGTTTATTTTCTATCGAAACATATCAACTGTTGTTTTTTTTTATCGCAGACGTTTCGCTGTCCATTTGGATTGGAGATCACAGCAAAATTGCGTTCCGAAACAGTTCTGTCTTAGGCTTAACTTCCAGAAAACAAGCATAAGTAATATTGACAAAATTGTCATCGGAACACAAGAAGATGTAGCCTAACCGCAACAGGGGAAGTACGTCACTCATTCAGCTGAGGCGGCCATTTCCTAAGTATGGCTTCCGACCGATTTATACTGACATTTGGTTCTCTTTTTCACACAAGAAGTGTGCACGCAATTTTGCAATTTGAACTGCGATCTATCAAAAGTATTTAAATAAAAGTATTGCCACACTTAATAAGATTAGTGTATTTAATAAACTAAAAACTAATGAGTGTCGAATTTATTATTATCAAAACTGGTGCAACCAACAAAAGCAATATTCAGTGGACTGATTTCCATGCCAGTCCAATCTTAAAAGAAAACAGTCAAAGAACAACTTGTTACCCAGTGAAAATAAATTTAAAAATATTTTTCAAGCGTCATTATTTATTGGCACTGAAACAGCAGGGTGGTAAATTAGTTTTAAAATAAGTAGTTTATTATCCTACATGAATAGAAAAATGTATACATTTGAATATAGCAACCAACGGAAGCAAAAAAGTAACTTTACACTTTATTGCTTCCGTTGGCTATATTTATTTAGTATTTTTTCGTAATTTATATCAAAATCAATAAATAGGCCTTATTTGAAGTTGCACTTATTCATTTATCTATTTCTATTTCGAAATTCTGCGAGTACTAAGCGTACGAACACCGAATGAGTCAACGATAAACTTTAATGGCCCATCTAACCTCTATAAGAATAACACTCCCTCCCACAGGTTCCCGGATTTATTTATATACTTATGTTTATGATATTTCTCATTCTGAGTTCGATTGGCCCGAAAAGTAAACGTGCAGATTTTGATTTTCTGCTGGCTGCAATCGATCAGTGCTAATGGCTCTTTGCGTGCCATTCGGTAGTAAGTTTGTATCATTGAGTAAATTTATTTACTAACTAATTGTTTATTTAAACCAAAAGAAAACAGTGGTATTTCATTGAAATTATGTTATAAATCTTTTGATGGAACTTGCGAAAGGAGCTGTAAATTATTTTAAGGGCATGTTACGGGACCATTAAAGCAATAGGAGGTAAATGTCTTCTTTCTCCATAAAGAAGATATACATGAATTGAGTAACGGACTAACAACCTACATAAGCTCAAAAACGTATCCCAATCTTGACAAAATTGAACATTTTTCACCACTGATTTAGTTGGAGGTGACACTTTTATTAATCATACAACAAAGAATTCATAAAAAAGCATTTGCACAGTCAGTAGCAATAAATTATCACCAATAAAACGGGACAGCAGTGAAATGCTGAAACAATGACCCAGGATAATACTATACCTAAAGGAATAACGTTGTCAACGTTGCCTGTCCGCAGCACCTAAAGAGCTCTAGTCATGCCATGTTCCGGACATGATGAATGCGGTTGTTGATCTTTCTCCATTGTGTGAAGTGTAATAATAAACCAGCAAGAAGTACCTTAATGTAAATGCTGTCATTTACATTTCAAATAGCTCGAAGATGCGAGAAGTACACCACAGCCTCTGTGGAAAACTCGTGCCTACGTTAACAAAATTTTAAACAATTCATACAAAGAGACCGAAGAAAAAAACGATGAAAATGTAAATGACCTACAGACAAAACAATAAACATTTATAGACACGAGCTTTACGGTTATGGAGAAAAATAATGACAGTTAATGACCCAATGTATAGTGTGGCACCCTCCGGCAGTGGAACTTTTCGAAACAATTTGAGGGAGGAAATAATTTTTTCGTAAATTGTTTGGTTGTTTTGTAAGGTACCTACAAATACAATGCTTAATTTCATAAAGCAACGCAAACTTCACAGTTCGAAGCAGCGCTAAAATATTGAGGAATGTAGGCGGCGAACATTATTGGCAGAGAAAGTAGGCAGTAGGTATACTTACCTATCTTATTTTACTACCTCGACCACAAAACAGTCGTTGACTCGTGCCTGCCTTCGTTAAAGGATATACATTACGCGTGAAAAACACTACCCTCCGCCTGGCCCAGTTGGGTAAAAGGAGTAGGAGACTCATCTTTTGATTATCCTAAAGGCGTGTGTTAATGGTCGTATTATTTTATTGTAATGTTTTTGTTAAAGTTCAAATATGCATTGAATTGAGTATTTAATAATTATTGTGAATATAAGAAGTGAATAACATATCTAATACGATAAGTACGTAACCGTAGATAGTATAAAACGGATGGTTCGGAGAGGAAAAGCCGCAGACAAACGGCTCTGGACAATTATCAAGGAGTTGAATTATAGTCGTTGCGTAGCGAATTTGAATTTGACCGTAATACGAAATAATACATTTTATAGCGTTTTTTAACTCTCTCCATTACGTATACGTAGTAAGAGAAGGATATTGTTTTAGTACAAAATTTCGAACTCGATATGTTAATCTATTTTGACATTACGATGATAGAGGAACTCAAAAAAGTGGGTCGCAAAATTCTGTCTGTCTGTCAACCATTCGTTTTGTGTGAGATTTCATTTTTGGCACGAATGGAAGGGATCTACAATTTTATGCCGATTCCAAACGGCTAATTGAGAAGCTCTTTCAAGACAGTGATACTCTCGGATGTTTGTCAGACGTTCGCGAGAGGTGACGAAAAAACCCTGAGTTTTAATTTGGGTTTTTGCGGGATTCGAACTTGGACCACTCGCTTAGTAGTCCAACACACTAACAACTGAGCCACTGCGCCTAATTCCCATACAAAATTTTCCTACCACTTTGATTTGACCGAAAACGGCTCTAAGGATTTCAACCAAAATTGATATTTAAGCTTATGTAGGTGAGGTTACCATGACTGCATACACAGTTTTTGGAAGAAAATTCGAAAAACGGTACTTTGGAAATTTCTGTGTTCAATTTTAACTTATTACCAAATTCAGTATTTCTCTAGGTATAATATCGAACAAATAGTAATTTCTTAAAAAATTTAGTTTTGTTTAGTTTACCTGAAAACGGCAATAACGATTTTGACCAAAATGCAAACTTAAAGTCAAATTGACGGTTTGAAAATTATTGTGCCCTTAATTTCAAATTCGAACCACCGAAAGCGCTAATTCTAAAAACTGCTCATATCTCGAAAAACCCACCTTCGATTTCGATAAAAACCTTTCAGTTAACAGCTAAATTGGTAGCAATGGTATTTTTCAAACTAAACATTGCAATATTTGGTACTGTATTGTCTGCCAAATTTTACAAAAACCGCTCAACCGATTTTTAACAAAATACATACTTAGGATAATAAACTTTTTCTGTATTTTATGAAGTGTTACTTTTATCTAGCATTGCTTTCAGATCGTTACCTACCCACCAGCAGGGTTCTCGTTCCAGTTTACCTAACCTACCTACCTAGTCAAATAAGAAAACAACCAATCAAATTGTTGATCAACGAGAGAGTTTCATTCGACCCAGTCATGCACTTTATTTTTAGTTGGCCGACTTTTAATTTTAATTGTTCGTAACTTTCCTCCAATTTTTCAGTTGTTGCGTGGATTTCACATAGCAAATCCTAATTCATGGTTGAATTTGCAAAAATTCTTGCGAAAAACCAGCGTGGTCTTTAAAGTAGGTATGCAAGAATAATTAACCCTTCCTACAGACATACCCGTTAACGTTTCGTCATCTTCATCTGTTCTCGCTTTTAAAATGCGGTAGCCATGAAAACATTTCCAAGGTAAAGCCGCATAAAGGGACAGACTTTTTTACCATCTACTTTCTTTTTCGTTTTATTCTATATAAGCTCATCAGTTTTGCTCCCAAACAACCCGAATCCAAAGTTCTGATGTATCTGAGCAAAAAAAGAAACACGACATTTTTTTGACAGTTCAGGGTTGAGGCTCGAAATACGTCCACCCAAAACGTCTGCTGTAAGAATTGAGTGAACGGGGTTTTAATTTAATTTGCATTTGCTTTAGCGACGTTCAAATATCTAGTTAAGCAAGTCTGACAGCTGTCCGACTTGATGTGTCTCTGTTTGTCTCTGGCTAAGATCGGTCACATGAACAGCTTTCTCAGTTGACGTTTATGGAGGAATAGCCGACCAATCTAATGAAGAAATTCGTAACTTAGTACTAATTTTACAAACGATGTACCTACTCTGTTTTTATGAATTACAATTTAACAAATAAGGAATAGAAATATTTTCATGTCAAACATTCGGGTAGGTATATTAAATAAAGCAATAGTTTCCATAAAAGACCAAGTCAATTCTAACCAATGCCAAATCATTCAAAACATAGGAAGTAGGTAGGTAGGTACCTACCATTTTTTTTTTTTTTTTTTTTTTTTACATTTTCATTTATGTCAAATGACAACTAAATTTATCTATTACTAAATCTAAATCTCAATCATGTCTGACTATCTGTGAATTTATTGTGACACTGAAGTATTTATTACGACATTTTCCAACGCTACCACACATTTTCTTTGTCATCGCCCCGTGAGAATAAAAATATTCTTATACACACACACCACACACACACACTCAAAAAAGGGATTTCCATCTCATCCTCAACCAAAGTTTCAATAATTTCACCTTATCTATTCCCAAGCACACAAGTCGCCTTCTTCAGATTTCGCCCCACATTCATGACTTCTTATTTATCCCTTTTCTGACAAAGGATAAACCAACGCTACGTATAAATACTAACTGGTGGCGCTACGCGTTATTACACAATCATATTATGAACTGCTTATAATAAATTTATTTTGGAAAATTACCCATAAAGGTAACTTATGAGACTTACTTCTTTGGGATATTTTTTATATAAGCCAGTCATACGGGAAAATTGTTTAGTAACACACAGATCTATTGTTTATCGCTTCTTTATTGTATGAAAGGGTTCAAGAAAAGAATCTCTTTAATATGCATAGAAGGTATTCAGAAAGAAATATTCAAAAGAAGCACGACAGCGGGAAAGTCGACAATAGTGTAGTCGTCATGTCACTCTAAGTGCAAATAGCATGCAATATCTGACGGACGAAAAAAACCGTGCTTGGTCTAGTGCACAATGACGAGGATGAGAAATAAAAGAATGCGAAAATAAATTTGTGGAAGGTCAGTTTGTCATTTGGTGTCAATATTACTGACCGAGGAACAATTTTTCGAAAAGAAAAGATTTTGTTCAAATAGGTATATGAAATTCAGAAAAATATTCAGTTGTGGTTCAGTTTTCTACCACCAGAATCACTCCCATAAAAATGCATATCATTTCAACTTCCTTAAAATGTTCGCATTTTGTTCTATCGCGTGGGTTTTGGCGAATCGCCGGCGATTCTTCCACTTACATTCGGCAATACGTCAATCAGTTCACAGGATACATGTGCCACTTGGGATTTCCAGATGAGCTCGCCCGTAAACGAAATGTTCTCCAAATGAACCTATAAGCGAACCAAAGGCGAATCGCCAATGGCTTACTGGGACGACGTCGATTTATGAGCGCTCAAAGAAGTTTGAATGGACCTGGCCTATCCTAAAAGTTGTTCGAACAACAGCGCTATCACATTGTTTTTGCTTTCTCAGAAGCTCGTTTTCTAGGAGGTGAACTTGAAACCTTTCGCTAACAACAACTGAGCCAATGCACCAACTTAAATGGGCCGGTACTTGAAGACAGTTTCTGTTGGAAAATTAAAGCACAATTTTCTGTTCTCTTTTAACAATTGAGTGCTCCACGATTTTATAAAGATAGGTACTAATACATATTCACAGCGTTGCTTGGGCATCTCTCCATCTTTCCTCGGTCGGGCAATTTATCGGGGAACGTCAGTTTTGCTATGGGTATTTAAATGCGCGAAAACATAATTTTGTTTAATGAAAAACCGTGTACTTATTTTGAAAACAAAAAAACCTGCACATATTTATTTTATAAATTTAATAAAAAAAAGAGACTTTTCCGTGCATACAATTTTTCCATTCAGGTTTACTACAAAATTCAAACTGTGGTCAAATGATGTGGACTTAAATACTCGTAATACCCACAATTGGTTGGCTTGGAAAACGTTTTCTTCAATTCAATTGTCAGCTGTATGCGTACTAAAACATGCTTATACTGCTCGTGTCCTTGCATTACTTCAACAGTCGCTTATTCTTATCATTGTGACCAAGAGTGTCTTCAATGACCAGACAAAGCATGCATCGATAAAGATCGAATAAGTCTTCTCCACGCCATTGGAGATTATTGATCCATTTTTTGGACAAAGGGGGAGAAACACTCAAGAATCGAGTGATTGTACAATTTTCGGTTGAATTTATCGGTGAGAGCACATAAAAACTGGATGGGGTTGCTCTCGAATATGGACTTAATGGTGAGTATGAGTCACACAGTACTTGTACTATAGTCAACTGACATGAATCAGGATTTAGAAGTGATGTGAGATTTGGCAAATTGCTTGCTGGCGTGCATGGATCCTTCCTCATTATTGCCAAGAGAGGAACTTTTATCTTGGTCTATTTACGTTAAACCTGTCTTCTGGGGAAGATCCTTATGAGCATATACCACATGCGAATGAGACCATCAGAGTTAATTTGTTGGTCGTGCGGGGAGCATGAGCAGCAATATAGGGATTGCGTGACGCATACGATAGCTCTGTTACGTTTACGTGTAACCAATTTATTTCTATCTTATCAACGGATTTCAGCGATGACAGATTGTTTCTTTTTCTTTTCCTTGTAAGAACTTGGGAAAAAGAGGGTAATGATTATATTATCGAATGGAAGGACGTACTTGCTGGCTTCGTAGCCTCGAAGGCATATGATTTCTTGAATATTAAGACAAATTACGAATCGAAGTTCTAGGGGAGTACTCAATCTTCAAAGTGAATATTAAGCAATAATTATAATTATGCCAGGTTTATGGCAATTTTCAAATAAATGACCACATTTACACTTTGTGCCTCAAAACTTATGTAGATCTGAAAGGTGTCTCTTTCTAACAGCTGTCTGCATTGTGGTGCCAAAGACTATAGGTACATAGTACATAGCTTTATTGATTTCGTCACCTGTCACTTGTTTCATTTTTAATTGTTGTCTATTACAAAAAACCTCATAGAAGTTTGTGACATTTATTTCGAAAAGTACTGTCACTTCCTTCCATTGTTTACCTATGATATCCTTGTATAACGTTTTTAAAACACATTTTGACCTTGTCCACCATGAAGGCAGAAAAGACACTTGCCATTCAAACAGGGCTCCATTTCTTCGGCTCTTCTACATGTCCTTTATTTTGGTGTAGCAACAAGTCGACCATATTCAACAACCAACACAATATATCAGCATATGTTCTCCTTACTTTGTTATCGCGTTACACAATTAGTAATTCTATTTAGCAAACAATATCACATCGCTATCCAATAATGAACATGAACTTTATAGAATGATAAACGTTGCAATTACACCATCGTTACCGCCTTCGATATTTGCCAATCAAACAAAAAGCAATACCCACACTTGTGTGTGTTGATGACTCTAACCCACCCACACTTTCCACCCTAGCTGCACACTTAATGCAGTCAACCACCCCAATCATTCTACTCAGACTGTATAATCCAATTAAAACAAGGAAAAACAAAATACCGGCTCCAAGAGGATGCTTGTTTGGAAATCACGAATTGTTGTGAAAACCCACTCATTGGGGAAACATAAACACACTTGCCTGTGCCCGTCTTTATGGCACTGCCGGAACGGACTCTACAGAGATGAACTGTGTTGACAACCGCCTTGGCACTGCGTTTCCAATGTACACACGTACCGAAAATATATAAATTATGAGCTTGCAAAGCTTTTTGTTGTAGACTCTCTCCGATACTCACTTGTGTGTGTATACAAAAATATCTGCACTTCATTAGCAGAATCTAAATATTTAAGATCCAGTGCGGAAAAAAAATCAAAAAAAAAAAATCGTTTTCGAGCTGAGTGCGAATTGCAGTGATCCATCAAGTTGTCTTTTCATGGGGGGAGGGACTTTGCTGTCTTGAGTACTTTTCGGACGAATGTCCTGCGGTGCTTTATATAAATGATTTCGATGATGCTATATGAGCAAGAAGAGTGATAAAATCATTTCTCGATTTCAGATTTTCCGACAATTGGAACGGCCTGCGGAAGTGGAACGGGTGACCACGCTCAAGGATGTGGTAAAGACGCAGAGGGAGCGATTCATTTGGGCGATACTCAATAATACAGACATGAGCAACCTGGATCGGTTGGTCTCCTTCGAGCTGGGGAAGTATGAATTGGTGAGTTGTAATTGTAATTATTCCATTCGTATTTTTCTTTTTTAGAGAAAATCTATTTCCTAAATAAAGAGAGTAAAAGCATCAAACACGTGTCCCGAATCAGATCCATTTGGAACAGTTTTATCAATTCTCTCGACTCAAAAGACTTAATTTATTTATTGAAACCTTTAAACACTCCCTTATTGATTTGTTACTAAGTCGTAAAACTAATATAAGGATACTCATTTAATTGCCACACTTAGCTGCTGGGCCGTTAAGAAACTAATTGCCGAGTCCATCCTCTGCAATGAGATACGAAAAAGTAATTAAAAGTCTCCCCGTGACCGCTAATCTCAATACGCCTCTTTATTTCATTTTTATTGAGCTCGCAAAATTCCTTTCAAGCTTTTCAATTAGAATGTGCGTATTTTGTATCAAGTATCTATACATTTTCAAATATGATATACTACCGAATGTTGTACTACTCATTTCGGGATATGCGGAAGTCCCACATATTATATACAACATAGTACAACCCACGTGAGGGCAATAAACTTCCTTCCGTTTCCAGATTGCCATAAAATGTCGACGGTTTTATTTTATTTTTTTTTTTCTCTCCTTTATTTATTATTTACATTAAGACTTTTGTGGGCGGTTGAGTTACATTGACCTTGTTCCGCGCCGAAAAAAGGAAATTCCAAAATCTTACGCAATAACGAGAGCAAAATCGATAGAATTTAGGAACGATTTTACCCCCAAGAGTGCAAACTTATTCCTGACCTACATTCAACAGTAATAATAATTGTAGTGCGGTGGTGGTATAGGGTTTGATGAAATGATGTGACCGAGAGACTGTCTGGAAGTAGCCGGGTGACTGTCAAGGTCAGAGGAAACTTTGGCGTCAGGTTGTCGAAAAGTATTTGTCTATGATATAACAATCGTTGGGGTTATTTAAGATGTAGAGCGGTTTTTATTTAATATATCAAAGTATTCGAAATACCGGAAAGTACACTTGCTCGTGCGTGACTAATACGACTTGCGAATACTTTGGTTAAATAATTTGAACTGGATATCAGGAAAAGCACTTTAACTTTTAAATATCCTTATTTTAATCACAGAAACCGAACTTCAAAATTTTCTCAGTAACTAAAGCAACTAGCTTTTTCCCATCCCTATCCGTCTTCAAGCGATTTCAATTTCAATTAAAATTAATTTAAAACTTAATCTAACTTAACTTTCAAATCATTTATGAATATTAAATTAAAAATGTTTATCTTTCACAGACTTATAAGTGAATTCTTACTGTGTAAGCATGTATGATACAATAAATAAATATTAATATTAAATATATATTATTAAAATATTAAGGAGGTTGAGAGAATGGATGAGAACGCAGATAGATTTATATTAATCAGTGACCAAATTAGTCAATGAATAGACAAATTTCTTTTAGATTGTTCTAATTTTCCCGAACTGTCAAATGTGAACATACAATTTGCTGTGGACATAAAATATTATACTCACTTCGTTCATGTGACTGTGCATATCAAAGCAAAGCTAAAAGTTAAACCGCAAAATCAACACGTTATTTATAGATTTATCACTCAAAATATAGCGCCAGACTAGGTCACCGATGCACAGACAATTAAGCTCCATCCGTACACTACTAAATGCATTTTTTTATAAATATCCATGGGGAAAGGTATACAAGGCTTAACTTGTAAAATACATAGGGCAAAACGGCAATAATTTACGCCATAAGTTCGGCTTTTTCCCAGACTAACCGTTACGTTTTCTTCAAACCTGTCAGCGACAATTTTGCTTCTAACAAAACTATGAAATTATTGGTGGAGCAGTGTGGCTATAATTTATAGTATCACAGTAACTTGGACACCAATAAACAGACAATTGTGGTGGGAAATCAAATTGTAACTATTCACGGTATAGTTTTAAAAAATCTTCAAATTCAAATGCCATAATATAGCAAAGATTAAAATTAATAATTACAAATTTTGTAGGTGCTTAATTAAAATAAAGTGCACTGGGTCGCACGAAGTTTTCTCGTTCATCAAAAGTTTGGTGAATCAATTGGCAGGTAATAAAAGTAATGTAAGAATTAGGTATAGTGTTAAATAAAATTAAATTTTAGGTTATTCATTCGATATGGCAGTTGGTATACATATCAATAACAGGCAATTCTCACAAGCTCTGATTAGAGAGTTGTAAGCGTTTACTGTATTATTTTATAAGTTTTTACACTTCACAAGATTTTTGAGTACGAGGACAAGCGTCGTTGGTCTTTCTGTTAGGGCATGATGTTATTTTTGACTGGAACTGGAGTAGATTTATGACGCTGGTTTAAGTTGTCAATGTGTTCCTTATAGATTGATATCTTTACATGCATATATGTATATGTTAGAATTCAGGGATTTGTTCTTGAATTTTTATTAGCAGTTATTATAGTTGAGTAGGATATTCTGATTGAGTAGACTCCAAGTGTTTGGAATTATTTTAAGGTTATGCACCTCAATACGGTTGAAAAAAAAAGAAGAAGTGGGTAATATTTGCTAAAAATAAGTTTTGCATTGCTATTATTGCACTTTTAATCGAAGTGCGGTGCTAAGTTTTAAAAAAATATGTGAACATGGATCGGCTTTTGGGAAGTAGGTATTTTGAAAAAATAATTAAAAAAACTGTTTTATTCGAATTTTGAGAAAAACTAACTATGGGATCTTATTTAGAATAAGTATTTCTATCTTTTATATGTACTTTGGTCAAAATCGTTAGAGCGGTGTTCGTAGAATTGCGCAGACATAACTGTACCAATAATTGCAATAATACTATTGCTTAACTATTTAGCTGCGAACTGAGTATAAGTTCTTCTTCGGAATTTAAGCATTACTTGTTTTTTTTTAAAGATTTACCGAAAACGAAAATGAGGTTTTCGAGATTTGCGCGATTTTCAAAATTAAAGTTTTCGGTTATTCGATTTGAAAATTAAGGACACAATAATTTTGATAGCATCAATTTAACTCTATGTTTGCATTTTGGTCAAAATCGTTTTCAGGTAGGTAAACTAAACAAAACTACATTTTAAAAAAATTACCATTTTCAAGAATCCATTCTACGATAGTATAGAGAAAAACTGAGTTTGCTACTAAATGACCACATTATCTTAGAAATAATTTTTTTTTTAAATCGTATAGACCGCTTTCGAGACATGTCGAAATTTAAAAAATACTGTTATTCGAATTTCCAGCCAAAAACTGGCTTAAATATCAATTTTGCTTGAAATCGTTAGAGCCGTTTTTGATCAAATCAAAGTGGTACGAAAATTGTATATGGGAAGTACCATTAATATTGAGTTTACCTTGAACAAAAAAAACACCTCTAGAACTGTAAGCACAAAAACTCCAAATCCGAGGTTTGAACGTAATCCGCGAAGCCCTTTAGCTGTAGGCCTGTGAAAGGACGGACAGACAGACAGAATTTTGCGACCCACTTTAATGAGTTCCTCTATCATCGTAATATCAGAATTGATTAACATCTCGAGTTCGAAATTTTGTTCGAAAACAATATCTTTCTCTTTTACTACGTAATGGGGAAAGTTAATAAATAGAAAATGAGTACGTTTTCGTTTTACGTAAAGCTATAAGGCCTTATAAATTTTTTATTTTTAAATATGAACATTACATACATAATTTAATTAAAACTAGGTCTTAAAATGCGTCACTTCATTCAAGCAAAACTCAGACGCCAGAAAGGCCTAAGCCCAAAACATAAGCGGACGAACTGAGTCAAAACTGGGCATACGCGAACGGTGTGTAGCGTTGCCGAACGGTCAAAATATTTCCCCCCGGATAAATCTGAAAAAACCCCAGGATTTGGCTACTTAAAAAAAAATTACCCAACTTTTTGTCTATATATTTTTAATGTGTTTTTGTAGGACTTATACCATGTTCCCACCAAACTGAAATCGCGAGGTTTTGATAAACTTTTACCGAAACCTTGCAAGTCGTTCCCACCAAGTTGAAATGAGTTCAAAAATCATAAACTGTCAAATTTAAAGTGGCTGTCAAAACAGCTGACCCAAAACAATAATCCCAAAAATGAGTTCTGAACAAGTTAAGGAACTAATTGCAGCATTTATAAATGATTTCGAAGTACAAAGAAATCAATTCATTGCAATGCTAAATGTACAAGTTCTTAAACTCTTACATCTAATACGGAAAAAAACCCAAAATCGGAAGAAATCAAGAAAATTTGTTTGATTGATGTGGCGTTTAATATTTTGACATCCGCAAATGAGCACGAAATAAACCAAAGTTCACTGTAAAGGCTTGTTCGGTTTGAAAACATCTCACGGATGGATGAACTCAGAGGGGTTTCAAATTGGATTCGCTGAAAACCCGAGGTTTCGACACCTCAAAATTCAAAAATATATGGCGAAACCTCGGAGGTTTGGAAAAATTTTAAGAAACCTCGGGGTTTCGTTTGGAACATGGTTTGGTGCGAACATGGTATTAAAAGAAGGAAATTCGAATTTGAAACAAGAACATGTAAGTTTGGTTTTCCCAAATAAACCACCGAACTGGCAACACTGATGGTGTGAACGTTAACTTTGTAGTTTATGTGGATCCAGGTTTGTTTGAGGTTTGTGTTGGCGACTAAAGTAAACGTGATGAAGATGGCTTCATCATTTGACTAACAATTGCGAAGAATCAGAACATATAAATTTTATTTGCTTATTAGACCAACTATTTCGAACTTGGGTTCGGTTGATTTATACTGAACCCACAGTTGGTAGGTATGCAATTTCTAAAACAGAGGAAAACTTTTTAACGTATCAGGTTTCTCTGTCGGAAAAAATGCATTTATAGTTTCCGCAAAATCTGAATAAAAAAAAGAAAGTGTGCGTCGGCCGGGAATCGAACCCGGATCAACTGCTTGGAAGGCAACTATGCTGACCATTACACCACCGACGCCCTTGATAAACGTGGTTCAAATAACTTATTTAAAATAATAGAGTTATTATTAATAGTAAATATTATGCACATCATGATTAATAGCATCTTAATTTTTCATTTCGAGAAGACCGCATAATCTCCAATATGTATCCGAAATTGTACAAGTAGATAATTGTAGTATGACATGAGGAATTTTAAATGAATTGGTGTGCCTGTGTTAGCTGATTGTGTTTGAGTGTTGAAATATGAATAATTGTGAGACATTTGCATTTCTATTAAATTTTTAGATATCTTTGTAGTCGCAGGATTGTTGTGACTTGTGAGGGAAACGGAACTGTCTAATTTTAGGGGCTCATGTTGGAAAATGTTTTGTTAATCCGTTATTGTTTTTGTGGTATTCTTCCTGTTGTTCTTAAAACATAAAAAAAAACCAAGTCAAATCACTCATGAAATAATGTTTCAGAAATATAACATACTACATACAACATAACTAGATGAAACATGTTTGGGGATTTCAAAATTTAAATGTGTCCGCTGACAGGAGATTAAAATGCATGAAATAATATATTTTCATTTGACGTGTACAACGAAAATATTTGTACAAGATGTAAGCGCTATTTTTTAATTAATCTGAATGATTTTGTTTTTTCAATAACAAAAGTTTGAAGGCATTTTTCATTTGCTTGAAAAACCAAAATTATAGCTTAAAGGGTTGTTAAAATTAAGGCCTCCAAGGTAAGAAAGAGCATAACCAAATTAAAGACCGATTCATTACCAAATTTTGGAAAAAAAAAACTTCATTATTCCTTATCCCTGTAGGAAAATCCAACCTCAATTCGTGTATCTTGTCTGTATTATTCCAATTTCGGTAATGATTAAAGTGTGGTGCCTGGTGCTCCCTCGCGGATGGTCCTTTCCTTCGCATACAACTCTACTGTGGTCATCTCTCCCAGATGAACGATGAACAATATACACCGCAGCCAACAACAATTTTGCACCCTCTGTTCATTTGTTTGGCATACTTTATACTTAGCCAAATCCAGCCCCAACACTAACTCAAAAAATTCGCATATCACTTCATCCGTTTCCTCCACTTCCTCTCGTTTGTAACACGAAACACTATTAAAATTTTCTGCCTGCAAATTAGCTCGACGCCATCGCATGCAAATTCGAATATAAATTCAGACAATCACCGGTCGGTCGCTTCATGGCTCGTGGGTCAATTTATGGCGTCCAGTAGTAGCACACGTGCGCCAATCAACTAAAAGCATTTAAATTTACACAAAACCCGAAGCCAGAACATTGTACCTTGCACTTCGCTGTGCCAGTGTATAGCTGTCTCCATTCCATGTATTACTCACCTCACGTAACCAAACAAGTAACTTATGTTTGCTTTATCTTCTCCCTTGCAGGCAGTCCAGGAAGCTGCCGAGGGTGGTCTCTTAATCGTAGCCGAGAAAGACTTTCCCCAGGTCTATGAGAAATGGAGCATCCTACAAGCGGTGTTCTTCTCCTCCACCGTCCTCACCACAATCGGTATGTGCATGGATACACCTACTCTGGAGATGGATTTAAAGAGTACATTTTTTACAGGCTACGGCAACATAGTTCCGGTAACCACCGGCGGCCGAGTGTTTTGTATTTGCTTTGCCTTGGTTGGTATCCCATTTACATTGACTGTGATCGCCGATTGGGGTCGTTTATTTGCCACTGCCGTCTCCGTTCTAGGAAAATATTTACCAAGTGAGTTGCCACCACCCACCACAGGCACCGGGGAGAGCTCCACCATCTAACCTCTCAATATCTTTGCAGAGAAGCCATCGATATCGAATGTGATAGGCAAGACATGGTTCTATGCCATAGCTGCTGTTTGCTTCCTGGGTGTGTACCTGGCCATTGGAGCAGGATTGCTCCTGCTGTGGGAGGATGACTGGACGTTCTTCGATGGATTCTACTTTTGTTTCATCACAATGACAACAATTGGTTTCGGTGACTTGGTTCCAAGTGAGTACATGGCATGGGCGATGATTAAATGAATAACTTAATTGATCCTGCTGCCCATTGTGTGTGTTTGTCTTCCCCATACAGAGAAACCCAATTACATGTTGCTATGCACGTTGTACATTTTAATCGGCTTAGCCTTAACCTCTACAATAATTGAATTAGTTAGGAGACAGTATGCAGATAGTTGGGCCAAGTTGCAGGTAATTGATTGCAGTTTGCTGTTGCATACGAAAAGTTACATAAATCTATTTGTGTGCAGCAATTATCCGGACCAATGGCGGAGCATCTAAGAAGACTGGGCGAGACAGCCGGAACGGGCTTGGACTACATGGCGCTACAGCGTGTCCTGACGGTTTGTTCCTCAGGCCACCCTTTGTCATAGTGGGTGATAGAAATTTGTCTCATTTGCAGGTATCAATGCCCAAGTGGAATACTTCGAAAAAGGGTCCACAGGAGCAGGATATCGCCGCTCTGGAAGCCATTACAAACGCCATTCTGAAGGAGGTCAAAGAAGCACAAGCCAGCAAACCAAAGGTCCTACAAATTGTAATATACGAGTCGTCGGTGTAGTTTAAACAATTCTTTAGGCTTAAGTTTAGTGAAAATATTAAAAGTACGTATCGCGCCCGTATACAAAATTTAGATATACCTACACCTACACAAGTGCATAATCGTGAAATCATTGCCTACAAATCCTGCCTACGTGTAATTTTAGTATTTTTGTTTTAAGTGTACATATTGTAGAAATTATTAAAATATATATAATATAAATTATACTCTCTATATGAGGAAAAATGACAGAGAACTTGCAAAGCTTAGCTGTAAATTAATTAAGATGCGTAACAATTAAACAAAAAAAAATCATATTATGTACCAAATATAGTTTATCTTATTAAATGGAAAGAGTATTTATAAACAGAATTATTTCTATATTAAATTTAGTTTTTAAAAATAAAAGACTTATTGTAAGCGAAAAGGCGAGTGTTTTTTTTCCATTTTTTCCGGTAAAACTTGTAAAATTGGGTCATTTTTGACAGTCGATGTGGTCCGATTAGGAGTTGGGACGGTTACGGAGATCGCTTTTCAATCGAACTAGCAGATAAAACCCAACGTGAGGGAATTAACCTACGAAAAATCTACTTTCATTTGGTTCACAGATCATGTACTCGTAGCTCACAAAAGGGGTTTTAAAATAACGCCGGTATTGTACCTTGGTCCGGATTTCAGTTTTTTGCCAAGTTTTTTCTTTAGTTTTTTTTTTGTTGTTTTTTTTTTACTTTTTACCTGAAGTCTTATCTATTATGATGCGAAACTACCAAAAGGATATTGCTTACCATTCCATAGAAAACTTAACTTTTATATGCTAGCCTCAAACGGTCCAAGGTACAAGACGTTATTATACCTTGGTCCACAGAGTATAGTACCTACCTTGGACCAAAAATATTATTGAAGGTTTTCCTATAGTTTAAAGGTAAAAACTTTATATTCTTTCAAAAAATAGTAAAAATGGTACCATTATTACTTTATTTCAAGAAAGAAGCGAGAAAACAAACCAAACTGACAGCTACTTTAAAAAAAAATTGTTGATAAGGGTTCAGATCCAATTTTGGGTATTCTAAGCCGAGTCAGTGAGTGTCATTACTTATTCAGAATTGCCACTGCGAAATAGCTCACATTGTTTTGGAGCACTTTTAAATGTTCAAGGTCAAAGAAGCAACGCATTGCTGGACATGCGTTGGGAAGGAAAATGTGACATTAGGTATTGTATTAGGTACATTGAAAGCGGAAGCTTTTTCATAAAAACCAAAAAAAAAACAATCGAAACATTTTAATTACATTTTCATTGCAATTTGACGAAAAAAAAGCTTCTTTTTAAAATGTTAATCAAACACTGACAGTTTATGTAATAATTAAATGGGCAAAAATTGAATCCATGGTGCCTGTTGCGCGAACGTATATTTAACTGATAGATTGATAGAAAATGGGTCTATTCGCGTACTTTTCCCAGCCTATAATATAATATATATATAACAGAGAACATTCGACCACCACCGATTTTGTATTGAATTTTAAGACAGATTCTAAATTTGTTTCTTGTCAACTTTTTGCATTTGACATATTTATCAGTACTTGCCCGTTGATATTCTCTGAGCTGTTTCGAGCCAAGAACCAACTACTCGTTATTTTGCTAATTTTCTCTTTTCCTGTCATTTTTGAGAGAGAAAGTTTATAGATTTTGTGCGATTTGATTTAAAGCTCGTACGCGATTGAGCCTAAATACGTCGGCTTATGGAAGATGGATGCGGCGGATAGAGTAGATCTACTTTCTAGTTGTCTGTTCTTTAAATTGTTTGACAGTTTTTACTAATTGAGATAAAACATATTCATTGGTGGAAAAATAAAGAGAGAATGAGAGGAAACATCGCGGTCATTGTTGGAAACTTTAAAACACCAATGACAGTTGAGTTCAATGAGTGTAGCACAAGCACAAGCACAACACAATCATTCACATTAAGTTCGTGCCCAGCGGAACGGGACGGGTAGATTTTTAGTGAGTAGAAGAGAGCAAGGAAGAGTGCAAAGAAAGCGCCTGAAATACACTTTTCAAAATATTTCTCTCATTTGACACGAACTGATAAGCTAAGTCCAGCAGAGTGTTCTGCTAACCACTTCACACAAAATTGATTATCGACATTTCTCTCAACCGACCGGGATTTCGAACTGGATCGTATCTAAATGATAAATATTTGTGCGATACCTACATGTCTGTCAAACATGCACTGAGAAGCCAGCATCGAGAGAGTAGCTTAATTCAAGGCCATCATCATCACCTCTATCGACTCCGTACAAGTCCCACAATACCCACAACTAAGCTCAACCAGAATGCAACACCTTCACATCACCCACCCAATTAGATATAAAAACAAACCCAAAAGTAAACAACGAAAACCAGTTCTTCGCCGCAACCGGGAAGTCATCAAATGTTTTATTATTTCAAACCTATTACGGCACCTCACCACAAATATATTGCATCAGAAGCGAATTCACTAGTCATGGACATCTCACAGGTACAAATATACCTACAGCAATCGGACGGACGTCGCAGCATCTTCAATTTGAAACACCAAGCCAAGTTAACAATTTTCAAGCGCTTCACAGTCGAGTCCCCATCACCATCTTCAACGGGTCTTGCCTCTCGGTCGTCCTTACATAAACTCCCTTTATTCGAACACACCTTCATTGATATTGAGAATGGAAAAGAACAGAAAACAACAAAATGTCATGCGGTTTCATTCTTTTTTCTGTACACGATCAAGTTTGGAGTTTGGAGAGGTAAAGAATGTTCTATCAAAAGGCCTACTAAAAATTAAAATTGTTAAGAACTAGATTTGAATCAAATCGGTATAACAATATGACATTTCTCCAATCCGAAACGTCAATCGCCACTGACTTCCCGTGCACTCCCACAGAAATAATTGACAGATTGAAACGTTTCCAAGCGCACACGACCTTGGCGGCCAATTAACAATGATTTCGTAAGTAAGTCAATGGTTGAGGTTGCCTTATACGTAGCGCCATCTTCTCTAAATTTCTGTCAAATATATTTTAAGCGGTAACCAATGTCCATTGACCATAAAGCGAATTCCGGTCTCATTTTTGTAGAAATAATGTCGAATTGTGAATTTTTTAATATATAAGGAAGTAGGTACAGATTGCATATTTATATTTATATATGATTGGTCTCACTCCAAATGCGTCCATATTGCATATTAAAAAACCCGTCAAGCCAAAAACGAACCGATAGCTGAAGAGAGTTTTGCAATAAAATAAAATAGGTTGCACCAATCTACGATGGATTTTAAATATTTTTAAATAATTTTGGCTGTTCTGTTGGAGAATTGTTTCACAGAAATATAAAACTCTGACGTTTGACATTTGACTCACTTCTACTCTCCCCCGTGTGCTCGCATAATCGATCACACTTAATTTGTATAATGCTCCTTATGGATGTGTGCATAATAATCTTCCTGAAGCATTTAGATAAGCGTTCTCTATATATTCGCATTTGATTCTTTATGCTGTGTATGTTTCAACTAATCGCAGTTCTTCAAATGTCAACCATTTTATACGAGACGAGAATTTTGTTTTAAGGGATTAAAAATACCATCCGTCTATGAATGCGAGGTAATATTTTAGTCATCCCGAAGAGAAGTTCTCATTTAATTCAAAATTAAATTCATTTTCATATAGCGTATTTCAATAACAATAAACAACAGAAATAATGGGGTTGAACAACTCAATACCGTCAACGAAGTCTACTGTAAGGACCTACAGATTTTTTTGATTACCATCTCCCCATTGTGAAGGATACTGTTTGACCTAGTTGTCACGGTGAGTTTTCCATTGTTTTCTGTTTTTCATTTTTCTTATAATCTCTCCTGTTGTGCTGGAAATTACTACTGCAGGGCAATAAACAATAAATAATTCACGAACTGTAAAGACAGGGTCATTCAAAATCGAGCCGGCGGTTTAATCTTTCTCTCTCCATTCCAATTTAAAACAAATTTAAATCCACTCACAGATTAAGCCCAATTAAAGAGAGTGGTGCGTCATTAACTAGCTGAGGGCTCAGTTGCCCGGAGTTTTAAATACATTGACGTTAACGGCTTCTAATAAAGGATGCGCACTTTTGTATAACTAGTTCGCAAATTTTCCACATTATAGCATTTTAAATAGGTACCCAACGCATTAAGCATTTCTCGTTAGGAAGTGTAAATAGAAATTGCATTTGTTGATTGGACTTTGTGGCTCCGACCCGAGTTGGTTTTTGCATGTGTAATTTCTGTTCGCAAGTGAAGGGTAAATACAACAGCTTGTGAAACGTTGAATGCAAAATTTGTAGCAGCTTCTTAAACTGGGGTCGATTCAGAATGAACATATGCTTTATGAAACTAATCAACACGTACACAGAGTGGAGTACAAGGATATGGTTATTATGAGGATGTAATGTGCAAATGAGTAGGAAAAGGTATTACAAACATTAGTTAGGCATGTATATTGCTAAGAAGCGGTCGCCTACTTTATTTTGCTTCATTTTGCCGAGATATGTGTTCAACAAACCTATATTGGCCAAAATAGTTCTGTAATAACCCTACTGGCATTAGGGGTGTTTTATTACATATGGTTGCCATTATTTTTCAAAAGAATCTTCCCTGACCAGTTTTGAAGTCTTCCCTGTCAACATTTTGGAAATACATGTAGCAAAAAAACAACGCATACAAATACTAGTCCTTCTCATCAATAAGTTACAGTTTGTTTTTTTTTTTTTTGTGTTTGAAACAAATCACAATGAATAAATTTAAGTATAAAACTAAAAACACGTTAATTGGGATTTTTTTAATATTCCGAAAATAAAAAACATTTTCGAATATAAGAAATTTTTCCGAATAAATGAGCGTCAGTTTTAAATTTTTTTATGTAAAAATTATACTATAGCAAAAGTTATATAACGCAATGATTGAACACGTATAGGTAGCAAATATAGCTCAAATATGTAGAAGTTGGAACAAATCATCAAAATTTCTTTTGGGGGAGGCCCGGCAATTCACATTTAGAAGTAGATGTTGTTTGGGTAAACACAATTACAGTTTAAGTTTTTAGTTACAAAAATTATTTTCAATAAATTTAATGCATTTTTGCTATTTCTCGTGTACCTAAATAAAATAATTGTTGGTTTAAGTTTTTGCATTTTTTCATCAATATGAACGCGTTTTAGTGCATAAAAAAAACATCTCTTATTAATTCGGAAAATTCGTTTATTCGGACTGACCTTTCCCCCAACCATTAGGAATTAAAGAGCTTTTACTGTAATTGTACGATGATGGCTCATGTCGTTTTCGATTTGGCTATTCAAATTTTGATCTGAGATTTCAGATTTCTCTTGCCAAATCGAACACCAGATTCGAATTTTATTGGTTCTTGGTGTATTGACTTGGCCCAAAAAAAAAACGTTTTTTTCACTTGCATTTGAGATCCATGCCAATTGATTTTCACACATTTATAATAATGCATCTCAAAATAGTCTAATATGTATAAAAACTCGTTTCCATTTCCATACGCGTAATATTAATAATTCAGCTAAAAAAATCAAACCTTTCAGCGATAAACAATTCGTAAGCACACGCTGTGTTTCATAAACATAGGTGTAAGCGCAAGTATGTATGTGTGTAAATCTGAGCAGAAATATGGATCAGATTGATCAGATCAAAAAAATATTGATTTTTTTTTTTGGCAAATCGCGACAGAAGGCTCGTAAATTCTTTTACATTTTTTTTTCCGTAAACGTTTGGGTAGACTTCAGAGCTCGACATAAATTATTTTGGTTAATATTATAAAAGAAATGCAGAGTGATTTTTCCCGGACTGTTTTCGAAATTCCCTGATATTCGCTGACCAACTTTTCGTTCCCTGAAATACAGTGGCAACCATGTATTAAGAACAAAACTGAACAACTAAGGTTAGTGAAAAGTCAGACTCTTACAAAGAAAAAGGAGGACCCATAAAAAATTTTCGACTTTTTCCAAGTTGAAAACAACGCATTAATTATAAATGGTCTCGATTTATTATGTTAGTCTTCTCTTCTTGCTAAACGTCACGACAATGACCGAATAACCAACAAAACATGGCGGTTTCTCAACATCCTTTCTTCATTTTTGGCGTTGCCAGTCTAATGTGGTAGGTATTCGATTGGGCGGTCTCAGAGCACTTTTATTTGTCTCAGAGCAATTTTTATGTTCGTTTGGTACAGGAAAAAGCAATCTTTTTCAGATTTCAGACTGATGGAGTTTGTTTACATTTTTTGAGAGTTTTTTCTCCATAAGCAAAGAAAGGCATTGCATCGGGTGAATCTATTTTTGTAAATTGTTTATGTTTAAATATTTAGAAATCAATCGGGACAGATATTTCTAATGCTTTAGTACAAAATTTAACCAGTGAATGGAAATCATTTAGAAAAGCGTCGAAGACTAGGTACACATATTCAAATCGCACAAATATCAATACAAAAAAGAGCAAGTGACGTTTTAATGTTGATTAGACACGCGAAATCTGGAATCTGAGAGCAAATCGATTTTTATAAGTTATAAGAAAGAAACAACAGACGGCGTTCAGTAAGCAAAAGAGTAGTCTTACATAGTCGTATTTTGAAAAAAATCATGCAGTCAATGGTCTATTTATTGCTGGTGCAGTACTATAACTTCAAAAACATGTCAAATGAAAAATAGCAAGATTTACTACAGGTATTAGGTCTATTCGCGTACTTTCCCGAGCGAAGCACCAAGAACTAAAAATCGGGCAAGTCAAGCTCCATATCACCAAAAAAATATATAACTTACCTTTTTGCAACATATGAAACGTTCTTTATTTTCACAGAAGCTAATTTAGTTTTTGTTCGTAGTTAATCAATTGATTAAAATAATTGCAGACGGATTTTGTTTCTTGTCAACTTTGTGTATTTGACATGTTTGTCAGTACTTGCCGGTGGGTTGAATCGCTCTGAGCTCTTCCGAGGTAAGAGAGTAACTGATATTTGGTAATTTTCTCTTTTTCTGTCACTTTTGATGAGCAGGAGAACGTGTATAGAAGGTGTGTTCAATTGTGTTCTATTTAAACCACATACTCGAATGAACCTACTGTTACTAAAGGAATAACGATGAGTAGGTATTGCATTTCAAATTCCTTTTTTTAATCTAGATTATTTCTTTCAAATCTAGAACAAGTGTTCACCTTTTCTAGGGTGGCATACAGATAAAAGTGCACAGCTGATAGAACGGTCAGGTAGCGCACAAATTCAATTTAAAAATCAGATCGATATTGTGCTTTTTGTTATGTGACGCAGAAAATCTGACAGCAAGATGTAGGTACAGGAAAATACAGCGGACAATATTATTTGTGGAGTGGATGCCAATTTATGAACTAAAGCTATGTCGGTTCTGGTAGTAAATGATGACATATTGACATGTTACAGTTGATTCTCCGCTTCTTTTAAAAGTGTAAAATTAAGTGTCATTCACTCTCTGCGAAAATGTATTGGGTACTTATATTTAGTAATCTATTACAATACCCTATTCAGCAACAGCTCCCAATGCAATACTGGAATTAATCGTGTATGAAATGCCTGATAGACGAAATGCGGTTTATGGCTATAAAGATGAAGATTGGAGGTAATCTAAGTCTGATCGAGAATCCCACCACAGAATAAGCCAATTCGTGAGATTTTCCAGGATTTTCTGAGTTGGTCGATTGTCTTACTAATGCTAAAATGTTGTCGGCAAAAATTTCCTTTTTTTTCATTGAAAGTTAAGAATGTACTTCGCACATAGAGCTTCATATTTTACGTAAAGTTATACCAATGTGTATCACACTCGAATTCGTCCTATATTGTGCCCTCATCCTTTGTGACGTGAGGGCTGCAATTCAAACTGAAATTATACAGTTCACACTACTTAGCTATTCCAATTAATTTATACCGAAAATTCAAAAAAAAAAAACGCAGATTCATATACCCCACCGACGACAATACTGCGTTTATTATAAATCTAAATAATTCAACTGCACTGAAATTCATACTAGTCACCCGAACCGCAAACCACCACCCAACCAGAAAGTACCCCTTCCCCAAATGCACCCCTTTCCTGCTGCGATCGATCATACTATAGGTCCAACTACAATCGAATTAATCGAATAGCAAACGCAGAACGCAAAAAACTCGTTACCTATGCATTTATTCGCGGATACCAACTGCAAAGCCTATAAAAGACATCGACCAACTCACTCTAACTAACAGTCGGTTTCGGTTCGTTCGTACTTGAGTAGGGTAAAACGATACGGATCTTAGTGCATACGTTTTTGTATTAATCGGTTTGTGTGATAAAAACAAAAGAGAAAAAAAAATAAAAATCTCACACCATGTCGGTTGGTCAGGAGATGATTAAGGAACCTATGATGGTTAACGCATCTAGTGTTTTCTATTTTCTCCTTCTACCAACATTCGCTTTGTGGTTTATCTACTGGAAATTATCGCGACGACATTTTTACGAGTGTGCCGAGAAAATACCCGGCCCCGAAGGATTACCATTGGTGGGCAATTTGTTTGACGCAATAGGATCGCCATCAAGTAGGATCAAAATGCGAGCTCTAAAACAGCGGATTGATTGACTTGTTAAACTTTGTTTTTCAGAGGTATTCAACACAGTATTGAAGAAGGGTGAACCATTCGATTATGTTGCTAAAATTTGGATTGGACCTAAATTGGTGATATTCATCTATGATCCACGCGATGTTGAGATTTTACTCAGCAGCCAGGTGTACATTGACAAAGCGCCTGAGTACGAATTCTTCAAGCCATGGTTGGGAGATGGTCTCTTGATCAGCACCGGTAAGTAGCTAATTTGCTGGAATTTAAAGAAGTTCGGAACTCCGAATGTGTTTAATTTGTGTTATTGCTTAAAATGACATTGTCAAAATGTTTAGTGGCCTTGTGTGCTGGGAATTTAATGAAAATTTTAACAACTCCGAATTTTCGGAGTCGATATTATTTTCAAATTAACGTTGTAAAACGGTTTAACATACCGTCTAGCCCATAACAGTGATCGTTTTACGAAGTTTGGGTACTCCGAAAATGTTAGTTTTCATAGTCATTTGCTTAGAACTGTGAGTTTTTTCTACATTAAGTTTAAAAGAGCTGACTACGTTGGGCACTAACTGACAAGTAATTGAAAATGTGATTTCCGAATATTAAAAAGCATTCCCAGCCTTGAAGTATCAATTGTAGAAAAGAGCTAACAAATTACTTCCCCGAAGGACCTTATTCTTCTAATTGCTTCCTAATGGAATCATTTTTGTTTCTTATCTGTCAAAAACCTATTGTAGTATAAATGTCGCTTTAATTGACAAAGTGGACTGGACAGACAATAAGTTCATTGGTCAAGTGCTGTTCCAATGAATTTTGCAGTTTGACTTTAATAAAAATCTATAAATTTACTTGCCAAATTATGTAAGCCGTGTTCAATAATTGCACCATTTTGCCACAAGGAACATATTCAGTTTATGGTCGACTTGTACGAAATATTGCGTCATTTACTTAAAATTGCCGAATGTAATTAGACCTACGACGAAGTCTTTACAAGTTCTCCGATATTTGATGAATATTCCATTTTCCTATTCTCATTTGCGACTGCCGTAATTATGCGCAATTTGGAACCAACTAACCTCCTCCGTTGGAAGTTCCGAATTTACATTCAACGTTCAACGTAATGTGTTGACCTGTTTGACTTCGGAAATTAATATTCAGTCGGGATATATAAATAAATCATTGAATCTAGCCGTTGTTGTTCTACTTGAAGTTAATTTTATTTTCAGGTCACAAATGGCGCTCACACAGGAAACTCATAGCTCCGACATTCCATTTGAACGTACTTAAGAGCTTCATCGACTTATTTAATGAGAATTCACGAAACGTTGTCCGCAAACTGAAGGCCGAAGGTGAAAAGACATTCGATTGTCATGACTACATGAGTGAAGCTACCGTTGAGATTTTGTTGGGTAAGTACATATCATGCTTTTGCACAGATTTTTCAGTTTCCATTTGACAATTAGCTATATTTGGAACTATATTTATAGTTGACTTAAATCAGGGGGGCTTAAACAAAGGTTTGACAGTTACATTGCACAAATAAACATAGCGACTAGCGCCTTCTTAGATCGCAAGTAAAATCACAAGCCCAAACGAAGAGCTTAAATATAAAAGCATTATGGTTTTTTGGCATTCGAAATAGAAATACTGTTTTAGAACGTCAAACTTAACCATACATAGGTAAACAGTACCAAGTGTCGGCATAACGAACGGGACCAAATGTGGCAACCCTTCAAATGCGACAAAAGAAGACAAGAGCAAATGAAGTTTTCCATTTGCTTTGAAATGCCCTAGAAATAATTCAGAAAAACTCTAGTACAATCATCAATCACGCCTCTGATGAATTTCTGTTTTCCTACTCAATTTGTTCTGTGACCTGTTCGTTTCTTTATTTTAACAAATACCTAGTTCAAACGTCCATTTAAGGCGTGTTTTTTGAGCTTCGATCGCAGCAAAGCAAAGTAAAGCATAGGATTTTCAGCACGCAATTACAACAACTACTGTGAGTCCTCGAAGTGTCAAGCAGATCGTAGTTGTTGTAATTGCATGCTGAAAATAATACTTTACTTTGCTGACATCGAAGCTCAAAAAAAAAAGGTCTATTGAATGTCAAACGAAATTCTTCACAGAGATGTGCCGTGAGGGTTTATTATTTAACAAGATCTCAAGTTTGTAAAAAAGGTGTACTTTACATTTTGCTAGCGCATATTTAGCTTTATTCCAACTGGGCTTAAATCGTCATTGATATTCTGTAGAGTTGCGTCACTTGGCTCGAATTAAAAACAGCATATTGCTAATATTGAATGGTGCTTATGGAATGACATTCATTTTGCCTTTCGGCGAGCAAATGTATATTCGCTTTATTGAAGTCAATTGAACTGTTTTTAGTTCCCCATTAATTCCAACAAAATTTTGGGTATTATAGTAGGTAAAGAATTACGTAAGGAAACACGAAGAGGCTGTCAGTGCCAATGAAAACTTCGGAAATGAAACTTCAAACATCCAATAGACCGATAACTTCCAACTGTCATGCCATTATTTCTGTTTGAATAAGACATTTCCATTCAATCATCCTTCGCATACCTTAAAAAAGACTGTGCCAAAGAAGAAACGTCATCGCATAATTAAGTTGCAAACCCAATTTCGCCCACATCCAACCAGTAAACATAACCTTTATGGCTTGATCTTGGCATTGATGTGTTTTTTCGCACGCATTATCACCCTCGTGATCGCCTTGTGATGTGCGCACATTATACATAGCTACTCTGACGATACGCTCTTTGCAAGCATAAATAGAATAATCAATAGATTTGCTTCCAAATACATAAAAGCCAACAACACTGGCATGAACAATTGAAACTCCGCCAGGTCATGACTTTTATATTCAAATAAGTAATAGACAACAACTGTAGTTTGTATGGAATTCAATTTCTTTATTATAATAATAAATTCGGATTTGGAAAGATGGAAAACTCGTCTTGGCGAATGTAATATGGCGAATGCGTAATAGCGGAGGTCTCTCTGCAATATGTACACCAATATATATATATAGGTGTAGGTGAGTATAGGTGTACAGCTGTCACATTAATACAATATATACAACAGCTCTTCCCTCGCCCGAAATGGTTCCACCGCTCCAAGAACAAGTACATAGAATGTATGATAATGATAACAAATGTAAATTGATAAGGTGATTAAGAAAAGCTTAACAAGAAAACATTTTAATTAAATCATTTAAGATATTTAGATTCTTCCAAACCCATAACGATCTGGTGCTTGACGTCTTCTTACAGTACGTCTCAAGGGTGTGGAAACCGGAATACTTTCTCGCAATTTACCTGAATCCTCCGTAACCGTGGTGGCCTCTGCAACCGAATCTTCTTTCCTTGGCATATCGACTTGGCTTGATGTGTTTGTGGTTTTATTATCCTTAACTTCCTCCGCTGCTATTGGATCATCGTCTTCGTCTCCCTCAGTTACTTCTGGTGATATTATTGGGTCTGTGATCACGTTTTCTCCAATTTTTCTCATTTGGTCAACGTGTCTTTTCCATATCCGACCATCATCCAATTGAACGTTATAATGTAATTTGCCGAAAATCTCCGTTACTCTACCAAATTTCCACTTTTCTCCCGCCGAATAATCACGGACTGCAACTCGCTGGTTAAGACTAAATTTGGGTACCCCTATGTTCATGGCCTCATCTTTGGTTGGTTCCGTTGGAAGCATCAAGTCCAGTTTTGATCTTATTTGACGTCCAAATATTATCATGGCTGGAGATTTACCAGTTGCTGCATGTATAGCTCGGCGATAGGACATCAAGATGTTGCTCAAAGCTTTTCGAATTTCATTACGGTTGCATTTCATCGCCTTCAATTTGTTTTTTACGGTCTGCACATATCTTTCCGCCTGACCATTCGTCGCTGGATGGTAAGGTGCTCCGCGCTTGTGATGGATTCCATTTTCCTTCAAAAATCCCTGGAATTCTGATGACATGAATTGCGGCCCCCAATCACTCACGAATGTTGTTGGTAGTCCAAATGTCGAAAATATCTCGCGGCATTTCGAAATTGTAGTTTCTGCCGTAATATTCGGGAGCATGTGTACTTCTGGCCACTTAGAAAAAGCGTCCACCAATATAAAGAAATATTGTCCCATAAATGGGCCCGCAAAATCCGCATGCACTCGGTCAAATGGTTTGCAGGGCATTTCCCAGCAATGTGTTGGCCGTACCCCCTTAGCCTCGGGTCGGGTTGATTGGCAATTAGAGCAATTCATCACCATCGCCTCAATGTCCTTATCCATATTATTCCACCAACAATATCCTCGAGCTAAAGATTTAATTTTGGTCATCCCGAAATGCGCAGAATGTAGTTCGTTTAGAACCCGGTTTCTTAAAGCCACTGGAATGTAAACTCGTATATTTCTCATTAAACAACCTCGCTGTAGCGCAAACTCCATTTGTTCGATTCCAAACCGATCTCCCGGTTCGCATACTCGGCCAACTTTCAATGCTTGTATCAAATTTTGAATTGTTTTGTCGTTTTGCGTAGCTTCCGCCAATTCCGACACAGATACCGGTAAGTTTTCAATTGCATTGACTTCCAGTTGGTCCACTTCCTCAACGCTGTTTGTGGTTCGCCGAATCGGCAATCTCGACATTGCATCGGCATTTGCGTTTTCTTTTGACCTCTTACAGCGTATTTCATAATCAAAGGATTCCAAAAATATTGCGTAATGCTGCATACGCGTCGCTGATAATGTTGGTAACCCTTTTGTTGGTGAAAATATTTGCGAAATCGGTTTGTTGTCTGTCACTAAAATAAACTTACGTCCACACACGTACTGATAAAATCTTCTGATTCCGAAAATAATGGCGTAAGCTTCACGATCAATTTGACTATACCGTTGTTGAACTTCTGACAACGTTTGTGACACGTATTGTATTGGCCGTTCCGATCCATCCGAATACATATGGCTCAAAACAGCTCCCACTCCGTACGGGCTGGCATCTGTCGCGAGTAGCAATGGCAGCTTCGGATCATAGTGTGCCAATACTACATCGGATTGCATTTGTCGCTTTACTTCTGAAAATGAATGTTCGCATTCACTGCACCAGGCGAATTTTGTTGTTTTTTTTAGAAGATTATTTATCGGATACAATATGGTGCTTAAATTTCTTAGGAATCGGCCGTAATAATTTACAAGTCCAACAAACGCTCGTACCTCATCCTTGTTTTCAGGTTGTTTCATGTTTTCTATCGCTTCTATTTTCCTTTTAATTTTTTTAATTCCGTGACGATCGATTACATAGCCACAATATTCAATCTGCTCCATCATGAACTTGGATTTGTCCAGATTCACTCGCATATTGTACCGGTGTAATCGTCGCAAAACTTCATCTAACCGTTTTAAGTGTACGACATCATTAGGCGCTGTGATCTTGATGTCGTCCAAAAATACTTGAACTCCATCTATGTCACTTAAGATCTGCTCCATTAGGCGTTGCCACTTCGCAGGTGCGGATGCAATGCCAAACATCATTCGCTTCGGCCTATAGAGTCCCTTATGCGTGTTCAATGTGAGTAAACCACGATCGTCTGGATGAATTTCTAATTGCAAATATGCCTTTGAAAGATCGATTTTTGTAAATTTTTCGCCTCCAGCCATTGAAGCAAATAATTCGTCGATTGATGGTAATGGGTACTCATCGATAAATAGACTAGGATTCACCGTCACCTTATAGTCGCCACAAATTCTTATTTTATCGTTGCTTTTCCGAACGGCAACAATCGGCGTTGCCCATTCACTCGTTTCCACTCTTTCTAAAACATCCTCTTGGACCAACTTATCCAATTCGTCTTCCACGGCCTTTATCAACGGAAATGGTACACGGCGAGCTTTGAAAAATACTGGTTTCACATTTTCCTTTACATGCAACCGAGCTTGTAATTCAGTTATCTTTCCCGTTGTTGCAGAGAACACTTTCTCGTATTTGTGTAACAATTTCTTAACTTCCTCCTCCGCGTTCAATTTCATCGTTGTTCTTATCTGCATCACCTCGTTCAGGTTACCATCGAGAATTTTATTCCAATCCAACTGAATTTGTCGTAACCACTCACGTCCCAGCAGTGGACTTCGATTCGAGCGTGTTATATACATTTTGAGTTGTTTGGAATCACCATGTCCACTTGTCTTCACTTTAACGCGAACGAATCCCAAACATTCCAGTTTATTTCCACAATAACTGACCAGTTCGATGTCGCTCTTCTCAACTCGAATATTGCCAAAATGCCTCTGTGCGTCCGCCCAGCCAACCACAGTCACGGGTGATCCGGTATCTATTTCGAAAGTAAAAGGAAAATCATTAATCAACAGTTCACAAAGAACTTTGGAACGAAATGTTACCGGGAATGACTCTCCGATTTGGTGGATTTCTTCCAGGTGCGCCAATTCGTCAAACTGTACGGTTTCATCCTCCTCCAAGTGGTTTGTGGTTCCACTACTCGACCTCTTCGATTTGAAACAAACCCTCTGCAGGTGCCCCTTTTGTCCACATCCGTGACAGACAGAGTCCGAGAACCGACATTTATACGCCAAGTGACCGGTGTCCCCACATCGGAAACACTTCTTGGGCACCATTTTGGCATTGGATGACATAATTTTGGAAGTTTCATCCCTCTTCACATTTCCCAGACTATTTTTCTTAGGGTTTTTCTCCTTGACGTAGTTCACTGTGTCCTCCTTTACCTTCTGAATCTCGGCGCCCCCCTTCTCGGATAATTCAATGGCTTTGGCAAGTTCCAGTGCTGAATCCAATGTCAAACATTTCTTTTCCAAACAGCGATTCTGGCTTCGTTGGTTGCGTAAGCCAAACACAAATTGGTTACGTAGTGCCGTCTCCAGATATTCACCAAACTTACACTTTGTTGACAATCTTCTTAATGCGATTAAAAATTCATCCACCGTCTCGCCATCCTTTTGCTTACGAAGGTGAAATCTATAATTTTCCATTATTTCGTTCGGCTCCGGATCGTAAAATGTTGTCAATGTTGACACAATTTCTTCGTATGTCTTCCCCGATGGTTTTGATGGTGAAATTTTGTCACACAATGTGTTATAAGCCTCGCTCCCCATGTAGTGCAAAATAAGATGAACTTTCTTCTCGGCTGCATTATCGAAAAGAGCGATAGCCGTCTCGAATCTGTCCACCCATCGTGACCATTTAATGTTTTGGGGCTCAAATGGTTCAATCGCGAATGATGTTTGCAAGCTCTGTACCATCACTGTTCTTGGAGCAGCCCGCCGTTCTTCTTCGTTCGCCATTTTTCCGTACCTTAGCCAACAAATTATCACCACCTCGTGGGTTTTTTTTTTTTTTTTTTTTTTTTCTACACTTTTGTGTTAATCTCAAATATAATTTTAACTATCCTCGTCGCCAGTTTTTATATTCAAATAAGTAATAGACAACAACTGTAGTTTGTATGGAATTCAATTTCTTTATTATAATAATAAATTCGGATTTGGAAAGATGGAAAACTCGTCTTGGCGAATGTAATATGGCGAATGCGTAATAGCGGAGGTCTCTCTGCAATATGTACACCAATATATATATATAGGTGTAGGTGAGTATAGGTGTACAGCTGTCACATTAATACAATATATACAACAATGACGACGATTACCATGTCTGGGTGTCACCTTCTGTCACTCGGACTCTGATTGCGATCGAAATCAAAATGCATCGACAGTAGGTATACCTAATTGTTTGAATCGTAAATAAATTCATACCAAACGAAAGAGTGTAATCATGCCTTTGAACTCGGTTAACCCCTATTTGGAATGGATTGCACATTTCCATTATCTAACACCTTTGTGTATGGAAACACGTCGCCTCCTGGATGCACATCAGGGAAACTGGCTTTTGCATAACTTTCGTGCGGACACCGAACTCCATCCGTCAATTAATAATTGATGCGAGTATCATGCAGTAAGATCTACTACGCTGATACAAATACAACCTGGTCAGGTGCAGCTATGCAATTGTGTTCCATGAAAAATCGCCTATCATTTGCGTGCTGCTGTCTCTTTACTGTTCTGCACTCTCGGGTGGTTGGAAAGTGGTGAGTGAACAGATATTATGAAATTAGAAAGAGAAAATAGGTAATTGGGTGTTTTTTGCTTTATGGAATTGTGCAATGCATTTTGTGGACTCTATCTCTCTGTGGTCACACGTGCTGCATGAGGAAAGTAAAAGGTGATTGGTATGGAGCGGCATTGATTTAGTGGCGACTTGCAGCTGAAGGAAGCAATGGTAGTCTTCCTTATTGCTTCGACGTATTGTCGTTCCATAAACGACCATGGAATCGTATGAATTTCCACAATTGTTATAGAAGACTGATGACATACTGTATCGTATCGTTTTGTTGACAGCTGTCATAGTATCAATTCTTTAATAGATGGCGCTTTCATATACGATCACTGTCAGACCTTTATCCAAATGAGCCTTGTTCGCTGCACATTCTTGAGGGGGTTCTTGCTATTTCATGTACTTTTGTGTATAGTACCACCGCTTGGTCAATAGATGGCGTTAGTACGTAGATTTTTTAGGAGTTTAGATAGTTCGTCATAATTTCATCTAATTCGGGATCGGTTTGTTTTGATAAATTCCAATAGAGACGTTGATTCTCCATTCTACAAAATGCTTCTTACGCCTAGTCAATGCAACAGATGGCGCCTAATATTTTTTCTTTTCTTTTTCCATCAAACATATTTCTTGGAAATAATTTCCAATGGTTATTTCTTCAGAAACCGCTATGGGTGTCTCCAAGAAGACCCAGGAGAATGGAGGCTACGAATACGCGCTGGCTGTCATGAAAATGTGTGACATCCTCCATTTGCGCCATCGCAATGTCTTGTTGCGCAGCGAATTCCTCTTCGGACTCACCAAGCACTACAAGAATCAGGGCAAGCTCCTTAGCATCATTCATGGCCTCACCACCAAGGTCATCAAGAAGAAGAAAGAAGCCTTCGCCAAGGGTACCCGTGGTTCCTTAGCTCAGACTACCAGTGCCATTGAAGCGTTCAACTTGCAAGTTGATACCAAAAAATCCACCGTCGTCGAAGGCCTGTCATACGGACAAGCTGAACAGCTTAAGGACGACTTGGACGTCGAGGACAATGACATCGGCGAGAAGAAGCGTTTGGCTTTCCTCGACCTTCTATTGGAGAGCGCACAAAATGGAGCTCTCATCTCTGACACCGAAATCAAAGAGCAAGTCGATACAATCATGTTTGAAGGTCACGACACTACAGCCGCAGGCAGTTCATTCTTCCTCTCAATGATGGGTATCCATCAAGAGATCCAGGATCGTGTCATTGCCGAATTGGATGAAATCTTTGGTGATTCCGATAGGCCGGCCACCTTCCAAGATACCCTCGAGATGAAATACCTGGAACGGTGTATGATGGAAACACTTCGTATGTATCCACCAGTACCGATTATTGCTCGTCAACTTTACGAAGATCTGAAGTTGGCATCTGGCGACTATGTTGTTCCAGTGGGAGCCACTGTTGTTGTGGCCACTTATAAGCTTCACCGAAATCCAAAGATCTGGGAGAACCCCAACGTTTTTAACCCTGATAACTTCTTGCCAGAAAAACAAGCCAACAGGCATTACTATGCCTTTGTGCCATTCTCTGCAGGACCAAGGAGTTGTGTTGGTAAGTTACATTCAAATATTCACCACAAACAAAGCTCCAATAATTTTTTTATCCGTAGGCCGCAAGTATGCCATGCTTAAGCTCAAGATCCTGCTCTCCACCATTCTTCGTAACTATCGCGTCCATTCGGATATTCGCGAAGAGGACTTCAAATTGCAGGCAGATATCATTTTGAAGCGGGAAGAAGGATTCAAGGTTCGTCTTACGCCTAGGCAGAGGACCGCCAAGGTTGCCTAAGCAGGCACGATTCTACAATAAGATCCAAAGATCCTCCTCAATGCTATCCCAACCCCCAACTTTCCCCCCACCATAAATGCGAGCAGGATGTAGTGTGTAGCAAAGAAACAAAAATATTAATGAATAAAAATATAAAAAAAATAAATCTGCTTTATAAAGGTGCATAATATTAGAACACCTAAACTGGAGTTCCAAAATCTCACAATCAAACAAAAAGTAAAACTTTGCAGTGCGGTGTACCCATCAGATCCAGATTTCCAGAGCTTCTTTCTTTTTGTTAAGTTTTCTCCTTTTTTCATGTTTAAGTTTAAAAAAAATATTTTCTTCTTCCGGTTGTGTGTTACATTTGTTTTTATTTTTTGTTTCTTGGAACTGTTATATTTGTATAATCTAATAATATGTTTAAAAAAAAATAAACGAAAAGTTTGTGGAGAATACATTTTGTCTTTTGCGTCTTTTTCGAGAGGTTATCGCGAAGCACCGTAATACCTATTACTGGACTTATGGATAATATAAAACATTTTGCATAAAAATGTTATAGCGCATTTACACATTCTATGGAAAACAAAAGAATACTTTGACAGATTAAAACCCGAACGCCGCCGTGCTTTGCAGAGGGAATTTAAACTTTGTTGCTTGTTTTATTGATTAGTTCAAAAGTAACCATCTTAAATGGTATCGTAAGCTGTTAATCAATTTAAAAGATAGTGGTAGGTATAGTACGGTGGGGTGGTCTCATTAGTAGGCGAACCAAAACCACCAAATCTGCTCTGCAAACTTTAGTAGCATTATTTGGTTTCAATCTGAGCTGTCATTAGAAAGAATCAACGTTCATTTGGCTTAAATCTGTTCACCACTGCATTCGTTTTGTTGAGAACTTAAAATTAAGTCAACAAAATTTAATTCTTGTCATCAACCTTCCATAAAAATGCTTGCATTCTATTGCTATTTGTTTGGTAAATGATTTCAGTTCGAATTCGAATTGAAATGATTTCGAACTTTCGGTGCACTCAATCGCAAGAACTAAATGCAACGGAATTCAATACAGTCTGTAGAATAGTTGACTTCTGTGGACCGTTCTATCGAACATGAAAGACTACTATAGCCATCACCTAATGACAGTAGGATGACAGGAAGTAGGTCCAGCTTTCATCAATACGAAAAATTTCCAACAAACAACGTCAAATGACCGAATAGTTTAACTTTGTTGGAATATTGTTGTGCGAAAGGTTCAGTTTCTATTGAAAAACGTTATCTAAGGTTACCACTTTCGCATTTGTCTGATTTATACAAGAATGTAAATGTCGAGAGACGTTCTATATATAGAACTTGCGCAACTTGATAATGAGCAAATGATACTGCTTTCAAAGCCTAATGAACATTGGTCAAGTTCAAGTTCATTTAAGTTATAAAACGATGTTATTGTAACGTCACACCAGAACAATGTATTAACGTTATGATCGAAACGTTAGTGTTATTTATCCACAGTTTTGTGGTTTTGATTAGGTACCTACAGTCGAAAAAGCGACATTAATACCTACTTTTATATTAATGTGGTTAGCACGAGCTAGCCAATGCGATACTTCATACAAATCACGCTGTTTAGCGAGGGTATTACCTCGGCATCAGTATGATATGGATACGCAAAATACGACCTCAACTGACAGACAGTTAATGCGCAAGAAGATTTATCATTTTTGGCAATCAGTCCTTTTGTTGCTAAAAAAAATCAAGCGATTCGGCAACTATTCAGGGAACGCCTTCTGCAAGGAGTGGGCGCAAAAATGAACTCACTTCCGACAAACACAGGAAAACATTGGGTCGTATGAATAAAACGTAACAATTGCTTTTACTCAAGAGAAATGTCAAAAGCGAAGCATTTGCTACGTTTCGTATGAATAAAAACCAATTTGAGTTAGTTCCCACTTTTGACATGTTCGAAAAGCGGCGGCACTGACCTTTTACTCAGATCGGTATGAATAAAACTTGTCAGACAAAGCAAATGCTATGCAAATTCTGAGTCTGCTATTTAGTTGACTCAGACCTTTTGCTAAATATTTTGTACGCAACTTTTTAACATAAGACAAATCTAAGCGTTGTGAATTTTTGATGTTTTGTTTATAAATTAATTTTTGTTCGTGCAGGAAAACCAGACCAAACATGGATGCGATAAGTTTTCAAATTATACCTGTTTTACATCTTTTTGTTAACGTTCGTGCTAATAAAAAACAGTACAAACAAAGAAGAATTGGTGACGACAATAACTTTAAGCAACTGTTCCGTTTCACGCGTGAAAATGTGGACATTTTGGCTAATACTTTCTTAAGTGATAGATTTGAGACGTGTGGTGGTGCTCTTTCAAATATCCAGAAAATTTAATCTTCCCTAAGGTATTTAGGAGATCCGGGGTTTCAGGTAAACATTTCAAAGTTCATGGATTAATAACAAGTGAAAAATGTATGTATTTAGGTTGGTGTTCATCAGTCAACCGTTTCGTTAACTAATTGGTATGTGTATACAGATGCACTTACACTTACCATAAAGCTCTTCCAAATAGTCCTCTTCGTCGCTCAGCATATTTTTTTCTTTTTCAGTTTTTCTTTTAAGTTTTGTTCACTTTTGACAATTTTCCTACAAAAATTTGAAAATAAATTCAAAATAAACAAACCACCAGACAGTTGTCACTTGTCAAGTTTGACATAAATTGCAAGGCAAGTAGGTACACGTACAGCGAAGCAAATGCTATGTTCGAATTTTCGATCTTACTTTAGCAAACTAGGTTTTTATTCATACCGATTCAAAGCATTTGCTAAGGGCTTTTACTTTGCTACAACCTTTTGCTCAAAGCAAATGCGACCCATTGGGTCGTATGAATAAAATCTAGCATTTGCTTGGAGCATAAGGTTGTAGCAAAGTAAAATCCCTTAGCAATTGCTTTGAATCGGTATGAATAAAAATCTACCTACTTTGCTAAAGATAGTTCGACAATTTCGAACATAGCATTTGCATTTATAGAAACATCCGCTGTACTGTGCCCACTTGTTGCTGCTGTCAAATTGGTTGCCGTTGACATTTTAGAACGTCACTGCGAGAACAACAAAAAAGTGCATGCACGCATAATATCCAAATCGAAAGTGACACGCAAACGATTTTGATTTTTCAAAAAGTCCACTAAATCCGCGTACGATATTTATCGCATTTTCTTTACATTCTACATCTTATAAGAACACTTCAACAATGTCTGCCCTCGTTGAACTACGTGAAAGGCTAAATGCCCTAGAGGAGGAACTGCAGAAGCACAAAACCAACGCCAAGCAGTACCGCGAACGAATCGATAAAATGACTGCAGAAGTCGTTGATTCCAATCCATATAGTCGCCTCATGGCACTGCAACGAATGGGTATAGTCAAGGACTATGAAAGGATCCGTGACAAGTCGGTGGCTGTTGTGGGAGTTGGTGGAGTTGGCAGTGTCACCGCCGATATGTTAACCAGGTGAGTTCCATGTGGTGCAATGGGAAATCATTTAACAAAAATGTTTTCGTTTTTAGATGTGGCATTGGAAAACTAATTCTCTTCGACTATGACAAAGTGGAACTAGCTAACATGAATCGACTGTTCTTCACGCCAGATCAGGCCGGGCTCTCAAAAGTCGACGCAGCTGCTAGGACACTCACCTTTATAAATCCAGACGTTCGCATTGAGACACACAACTACAACATCACAACAGTCGAGTCGTTTGAAAAGTTTCTTAACACGATCCACACTGGCGGCATTGCAACAAATACTCCCGTGGATTTGGTCCTCAGCTGCGTGGACAACTTCGAGGCGCGCATGGCCATCAATACCGCTTGCAATGAGCTGTCGTTGAATTGGTTTGAGTCGGGAGTGTCGGAGAACGCTGTTTCTGGACATATTCAGTTCATCAGGCCAGGGGACACGGCTTGCTTTGCCTGTGCACCTCCACTTGTAGTGGCAGAGAACATCGACGAGAAGACCTTGAAGAGGGAGGGCGTGTGTGCTGCGAGTCTGCCAACTACTATGGGCATCACCGCTGGTATGCTGGTGCAGAACACCCTCAAGTATCTGCTGGGATTTGGAGAGGTCTCTGACTATCTGGGCTACAACGCTATGAACGACTTCTTTCCCAAAATGACGCTCAAACCAAACACTCAGTGTGATGACCGCCACTGCCAAGAGAGACAGAAAGATTTTCAGGCGAGGCCCAAGGCGGAGAAGGTTGAGGAGATTGCTGTCGATGAGGGGCCGCTGCACGAGGCTAATGACTGGGGAATCGAGTTGGTGAGTGACTCAGCTCCCGAGGAAATAAACGCACAGCCTAGCACATCATCCGTAGCTTTGGGTCTGAAACTGGCTTATGACGCCCCTGAAAAGGTTGACGAGACGGAGGTTTCTTCGACAGCAGCACCTGCCGCTGAGGTTGACTTGGATGATCTGATGGCGCAAATGAAATCGATGTAAGGCGCAGCGTACTGTTTTTTTTTACGCCAGATAGGCACTCTTTCTTTTTTTTGTATTTATTGTTGCAATAAAACGTTTAACGTTATGGCAAAGTGTTGCAGGGTTTTCTGTGCAGGCAAAGAATGGGCGAAAGGCCCAAGTAAGAAAGAAGTCCACTTGCTCGTATCCACTTCATTGAATCGAAATTATTTCCCCAACCCAAGCAGTCGACTAAATTTCTGCTGACACTTCTTTGAGGTTATTCAAAATTTTCAGTTATGCGCGAGATTATTACTCTGCAGGTCGGCAGATGTGGCAACTTGGTAGGAGACGCAGTAAGTTTCTCTTATACACCTATACCAACCTAGACAGCGTTAACAAACTTGTTTCCTCCAGTTTTGGGACGTTATCTCCCGTGAACATGGCATCAAGTCAAGTGGGGAATTCGCTGGCAATTCCCACCTTCAGCTGGAACGCATGAACGTCTACTTTAACGAAACCGATCGTGGGACCTTTTACGCACGAGCGGTGGCTGTCGACACAGATCGGTCAAGCCTGGAGCACATACTGCACGGCCCCAACGCAGGAATATACAATCCCGAACTGTTCGTGAGCGGCTCAGAAGGAACAGGCAACAACTTTGCTCGAGGGTTCTACACTGAAGGTGCTGAGATTATGGATGATGTGCTCGATGTCACCAGGATGCAAGCGGAGACAGTCGATTCATTGCAAGGTTTCCAGATAATACATTCGCTGGGTGGTGGAACGGGCTCTGGATTTGGAGCGCTGCTTATGAAGAATCTAGCAGACGAGTATCCAGACAACTTAGTGTGCACTTTCAGTGTGATTCCCTCGCAGAGGATCTCGGATGTTGTTGTGGAACCATACAACTCAGTGCTCTGCTTTCCCCACCAAACGGCCCATACTCACCTAACCTTCTGCATAGACAACGAAGCGTTGTACGACATCTGCCAGAAAAGGCTGCAGCTAAGCGGAGCCTCTCTTGAAAATCTGAATCACATCATCGCCCATACCATGTCTGGCGTGACGACATGCCTGCGGTTCCCTGGTCAGTTGAATTCTGGATTGAGGAAACTCTACGTGAACATGGTCCCTTTTCCGAATTTACATTTTCTGGTCCCTGGATTTGCCCCGTTGACTGCGATGGGGTCTGCCAAGTATGCAAAGCAGTCGGTTGGTGAGTTGGTCGGCCAGATCTTTAGTTCCAACAATTTGTTGGCCGCCATTGACTTGAGGGCTGGTAAACTCCTAACCGTTGCTGCGATTTTTCGGGGGCGAATGTCGCCTAAGGAGGTCGACACCTTGATGACCAACGCACGGAACAAAAACATACAGAATTTTGTTGACTGGATCCCAAACAACGTCAAGACGGCCATTTGTGATATTCCCCCGAGGGGCTTAAAGATGTCGTCGACTTTCATCGGCAACACCACTGCCATCCGACAGCTCTTTGGTCGCGTGTCTCAAGGATTCATCACAATGCTAAAGCGAAAGGCGCATCTACATTGGTACACAGGAGAGGGAATGGACGAACAAGAGTTTGTCGATGCCCAACTAGCCCTGGAGGATCTCCTCGGCGAATATGAAGACTGCCTGACTGAGGTAAAGGACAAAAAGCAAAACACAACTTGCCGTTGGTGTTCCAATGGAAATTTATTATAAAAAAAACGCGTCACAGATTAAATAGATTTGCTTGTCCAACTTCCCATGAAAAAGGCGAAAAAAGTTCACAACACTGGCTTCCATTAGATGGCTTTCACCGAATGCTGGTCATACGCGCCACAAGTCATGATCTACTGGAAAAGCAACACGGCCTCGTTTTAATCCTTGAGTATCTTTTTGATGGCACCGATGATCACGTCTGGTGCGGGAAACTTTTGAGCTCGTGGGGGGCCCTTTTTGAGACCGGTCCAGAGTTCTATCCTAGCATCAGCATCATCAGTTGGTGTTGTCGAAAATGATATTTCAAAGGCGCCGCGACGTGGTGGACCGGACGGATTAAGGACAAGTTGTATACTCGGCAGTTGCTCAACGATTTGACTGTGCAAATCATTAGCACGCCGCTTGAATACGTTTCAGCTGCGACAGTGCTCGACGTAGAGCACTGGACCAGTTGTTATGGCGAGTTCTTTTGGGGCTGGATCGGCTAATTTGGGCTTCTTTGCTGCCTATTTAGGTGTGACGGGTGCGATAGTTTTGATTCATAATTGCAAATAAAAATGGGATGCTTACCTTGCTTGTGGACGCAGCGGTTTTTCTTTTGCGTTTTGGTGGCATTATTTAAACAAACATAAAAACGCAACACGAACGATTATATGAGGTGACAAACAATAAAGATGATAAAGATTACAAAATGCACCGTTTGGTTTTCAGGATCGCAGAAATTTTGATTCAATTTTGATTTTGAACACAAAAGTTTTTAAGCTGTAGATGGGTGGAATTTATGAGATATCTGAGAAAGTGATGCCAATCTCAGGAAACATTTTGGTGAAACATTAAACAAGCTAGCACTAGGTCTATTCGCGTCAGAGATTAATGAATAAAAGAGATGGTTATCTTTCGTACGTCTATCCCCCCAAAACTCATTTGTTTACATTGTTGTTTTTGTAATTTCAACCCCCGTCTGTGAATACGTGTGACCAACAAAAAAGCATGCTGCTAATGGACGACCGCGAATCATCTTGCTTTTATGAGTATCGCGGTGTTTAATTATTTTGTGTTTTGTTTTGAATTTGTTTGGTTTTTGTAGAGGTGTGGATTAAAATGAAAAAAATAGTAAAATACACAATAGAGAATACCTAATTCTTGCATCAAAGTCCAATTCATGAACTCACATATACTATAATAGAAATGAGCAGGTGTGTGTGACTTCATGAATTTTTCTGGAAAACAGCTTGTAGGCAGCCGCCCTTCCACTGGAAAGATATTATATCTCTGTATTCCATTATCTTTGATTCGCGTGCTTTCCCGAGTCAAACACTTACAATCTGTCAAACATAAAAAAATGTAGCGATACTCTCTCAGAGACCTGAGAAAATACCACAAAGTACGTGGATAGACTTCCAGATACCTTTGAGCCGCTTTCATCTTTAACATCTAATCCATATAACAAATAATAGTACATAGGTAACTTACCTTTGCAACATATGAAACGTTCTAGGAGAACATTCAACCTCCACCGATTTTAGTTTTATTTTAACTTTATATTTTTTTTTTTCTTTGCAATTGACAAGAAACAAATTCAAAATCTGACTTGAAGATTTTGAATTTGGTTCTTGTCAACTTTTATTTGTTCTCGCCCGTGAAATTCTCGGAGTTGTTTAGAGCCAAGAGAGGAACTACTCTCGCTTCTCGATATTTTGCAATTTTTCTCATTTTCTGTCATTTTTGATGAGAGTCTAATGTCGTTTTCGATTTGACAAAAAAACAATTTTTTTTGATCTCAGATCACTTTTGATAAATCTCAATTTTTCAACAGATTTTACACATACTCTCACTAACACCAATGTTTATGACACACAGCGTCGGCTACGAATTGTTTATCGTTGGAAGGATTGCTTTTTCAAATGAATTATTTATTTAACGCGTTGGGATCGAGTTTTTATATTAAATGATATCGAAATGCAGTACTATAAATGTGTGAAAATCAATTGAAATGGATTTCAAGTGCAAGTGCAAAAATGTTTTTTTTTGCCGCCAACTCAATACACACATACCAATATAATTCAGATTTCATGTTCGATTTGGCAGCAGATAAATCTGAAATCTCAGATCAAAATCTGAAAAGCCAAATCGAAAACGGCATAAGTCTATGGACGTAGACTTTGTGCGCTTGCGATCGATTAATATCGATTGCGTTCGATTCAAACCGCTTACCTACACGAATGAACCTACTTTTGTGACCAAGGCACATTTCAAGTTTATAGTTTTTTTCATAGCCTCCAAATCGGCAAGTGAATGTTTTCTTTTTCCCAGCTATGAACATGAAAATTGATAAAAGAAGTAATTACCTATGTAAATTTTCGCCTCATCTCAAATGGCATTCACCAATAAGCAACTTTTAGGAAGTGCCCTGAAAACGGATGTTTTCTCACCAACATCTGACAGCGAAGTCTTCCATCTTTTTTCATCTGCCACAGGCACGTGTAAAAACATACGCACACATGCCCAACCAGCCATAGCAAACTCAACGACAGCAGCTGTCAAAATTCTTTACTCTTCCCGAATAAAAAATTTTCACCTACGGATCGAACTTCCAATCGGAGTATCTGTTTTTCTCGTCGTCAGAAAGAAACAAATTCTTAAACAAATATACATCATGGGGAATGTTATGGCAGCGTCGAAAAATGATCCCAAAATTGGTCTGCCCGATTCGCTGCTGGCACCACCAAGTCCAGCACCGGTCACAGCACAGTCGCCTGCAGCCGACGAGAAAAAGATTAACCTCGAGAATCCCGGAACAGTTGAGGAATTGCACAAGAGATGCAAGGGTAAGTCAGCCAGATAAAAATTCACACCAATCAGCACCTAGAAAGAGGCTAGCAAAGGTTGATAACCGCGGTGCGATAATGATGACATAACCTATTTTGTGTTGCGTGCAAAAATGGTTACGGACTATCAATAAAAACATGAAACTTCTAAACTTTCAGATATAATGGCGATGACCTTCGAAGGTGCCAAAGTTATGCTAAACAAAGGCCTCAGCAATCATTTCCAGGTTTCGCATACACTAAACCTTTGCAGCACACAGCCGAGCGGCTATCGGTTTGGTGCGACTTATGTGGGTACAAAGCAATTTTCTCCTTCGGAAGCGTTCCCAGTACTGTTGGGCGATATCGATCCGTCGGGAAATCTAAATGCAAATCTTATTCATCAATTCCACCCAAGAGTGCGCTGCAAATTTGCTTCACAGGTGAGTCTCGGCGGCACGATGTGTTCGTCATTGTTGTGAGTAGTGATCTGACATTGGATTATATTTTATAGATTCAAGATGGCAAACTGACAGCTGCCCAACTGTCGACTGACTACCGTGGGGATGATTTTACTGCAACCTTGACTGTGGGTAATCCAAACCTCTTTAATAACTCTGGTGTTCTGGTTGGACATTACCTGCAGTCGGTGACAGAAAAACTCGCTCTCGGTGGTGAGTTGGCCTATCAATACGGGCCAAATGTGCCCGGTGGACAGATTGCGGTCGTCTCCGCAGTGGCACGTTACACAAGCGGTGATTCAACATGGTCTGGCACCCTCGGACCCGGTGGTGTTCATGTTTGTTACTACCAGAAGGCTAGCGACCAACTACAGGTTGGCGTCGAGGTGGAAACAAGTCTGAGAATGCAGGAGTCGGTGGCTACCATTGGCTATCAGGTTGATTTGCCAAAGGCTGATTTAATTTTTAGAGGTGAGTACGAGTCAATGTTGACGGTATGTTGTTTAGCTCTTGTAAGTGGGTCAAAGTTATTTGCTGTTACGACTCATAAGCACTTAAGCTTTACCTGCCTACCTACAAGGGACCAACATTTCAATGGTAAAATACTAATAAGTTGAACAATAAGCAAATGAGGGTGCTCTGCTCATCGGATCGTCGAAATACTTCCCTCCATGTGGACAGTTAAGTATTTCGCGGTCTATTATATTCTGTGTAGTTCGTACGATAATCTGGCCTGGGCACTGAGCCTCTTCATACATCTTAACTTGGAAAGGAAATCAAAATCGAGTACTGCATTCAGCATTGCCCAAGCGGGCATTTAACTGGCAGTGCAACTGCGTTCAAAGTCCCTTAAACAAAGACCACAATTGGTTGTTCTTGGTGAATACAAAATCTTCAGAAATTCACAATGCCAGTCATAGAAATACTTTCGACACTAATGGTGTTGTGACTGTCTGCCAATTTTGCCTTTCAAACGCCAGCAAAGTCAAAGTTCGAAGACGTCCCGATTCGTCTGCTGTTATCGCAAGTTTATCTTTATATGATTCATTGATTTATTTCATAAACAAACTGACCAAGTAGGTCGTCAGTTTTCGATCCATTATCGATGTAATCGCGATAACGGGTACATATACGTTACCTGCAACATTGTCTAGTAAATTTACTAATGACAGGTGATAAAAGACAGCTACATCTACCTACGTATTGTGTTCTTTACACCTATTTGTCAAAATGCAGCTGTCAAAATGCAGCTCCGTATAGTTTTTTCATCCAATTAGGCCTCATAGCTGCCTGGCCTTGATTTGTTAACTTAACTCTTTCGCCGTTGCAAAACATTCGAAAAAGTTGTTGTTCCCCACTAATTTCTAATTTTCTGTCTCTAACTAATACAATTACCTTTTCATTTCAGGTTCGTTCGACTCGAACTGGACTGTTAGTGGGGTTCTGGAGAAACGCCTGCAACCATTGCCGTTCTCGTTTGCCCTCAGCGGAAGGCTGAATCATACCAAAAATCAATTTAAACTTGGATGTGGATTAATAATTGGTTAACCTGCTTCCACAGCCCTTGTTTTTTTTTTTCTCAAACCCAAAACCACCTTCACACGTAGTGCCGTACCCACAAGCACACACACGTTCGCTAGCCGAAACATCAAAAAAACAAATAAACCAACTTGCTCGTTATTCCTTTTAACCTTGTCTTAGTCTACATATAAATTTATTGTTAAGAACATAACAGAGCAACAACAAATAAACAAAAGAGAGAATATTTTGTCTACATCATCACAACGTATCCATCCTAACAAACAAAATACATCCCGATTGCATTTCCATCGCCTGAAGCTACTGGCTAGCTACTTCAACAATATTTTATAGTCCATCGCGGTTGTAGGTAGGTGCCGACACTAATTTTATTGACTTGTAATAATGCATTTCGCCAGTTTACTTTATTTTGCTACAAGAAAACACAATCGTCTTGCGATCTCTTCGTCTTTTACATTGCCTATGTTTTTTTTTGTTTGTTTTGCCTTTACAAATACATTATAGGTATGCATATTGTTTAATCGTTAATTTGCCTTATACTATAGTTAATGCGGAGAATAAGAACATTGAAAAAAAAAAAAAAAAAACACTTGCAAGTTCTGTTTTACAAAGTTCGAATTGTTTTTTTGACTTTGTAGAGAGAAGAGCGATATTTTACTTTCAAACCCAATGACAGTGGTAAAAGCAATCTTAAAAAAATACATTTTTGTTCACCTGTATAGTAGAAAATATATAAATTATTAGGCATAAATTCGCGTGAACAAGTTACCAATTAATAACTACCAGTGCTAGACATGAAATGTTTGCAGGAATGCAAATTCAAAATACTTGATTGATTTATGAAATAAATATGTAAAAAGACGATGTTGGTGTTTCATTTATTTTGATCACTAATGTCGTTTTCCATTGGGCAAAAAGCGTCCGGGAGAGTCCGGACCGGAATCGAAAAAATCACTTCTGAAACCGTTCCATTGGCACAAAAAATACTCTTCTGGTGATTCTGAGGAGAGAAATTCGCTTCTCGATTTGAAGTCAGAATCCACTCAAGAAGCACTCACACAAGTGCAGTTGGTGTATTTTATACAACTCAGGTCGGTGACAGCTGCCGTAGATTATTTTTTGGCATTTCACCAATACTTTTGCGGATTCAATCAGAAGCAGTTTTCTTGTTCCATTGTACTGCAGAATGAGTGGATCCCCGAGTGAAACCAATGGAAAACGACCGAGGGGGAAGTAATAAGGTGTATTCAAGGAACTTTTCTGTGCGTATTCATGGTGAATCACAGTGTATCACAGTGTATTCAAACGAATTCGCATGCAATCACAAGTAGAAAATCTGTAGTCAAGGACTACTCAAAAATATTGATTACTTCCCCCTCGAAAACGACATAAGTTGATGTTTGAATGATATCATTGTATATAAATCTAATAGTACTCTCATCAGAGGAAATCGACACTAGCGCCTCTATAGAGCAAGGGCCCGATTACTTTATTTTCCTATCATTGACGGCAACCATAGTTTTGCACTCACCACAGACACCAATTGCTGTCACTGAGAATAGAAAAATGCAAGAGAGAACCAAACGAAATAGTAAACAGAATGAAACCACCCCTACAAATGGCAGGATTTGTTATTAGATCTAAAAATAGAGAAGAACACAGAAGCACTTCTGTTCGCTTCGCATGAATGTACCTGTTGCGTATCCTCGTATAGTTGTGTGTGTACGCATAACGTGCAACACAATTTTCTGGATTGTGCGAACAAATAGATATGAGATAATTTGTGTATCATCTCATCTCGTTTGCATGCGCAAACTATTTTTTTCTTCTTTCGATCTTTGCTTGTTGTTGATATTTTTTTGATGTATGTTTTCTATGGATGTTTGTGTGCAACAGAGCTCGTTGCCTAAAAAAATCCTAACTTTAACAATTTTTGGGTTATCTGATTATTAGGGTAATTGGACGAAAATACAAATTTTTCGGATGTTTTATGTAGGTATGCCAATAAAAGGATTTCCACGCCCTTTCCGCTGGAAACTAAATTGTACTTGCAATACTAAATATATAGGGTGGGCATAGGCAAGAATTGATTTAAAAGCATTACGGAAGCAAAGTTACCACAAGTGTTTTGCGTTTTATTTTAAAGTAAAGCTATTATTTTACAATTAGAAGTTTCTTATAAGTTTCGCATATTTGAAAAATTGAATGTGTTTTAAAGAGTAAAATAACGTAGGTATGCGCTACAATTAGAAAAGACTAAGTGGTGTGCTTGTTTTAATTAAAATACAATTTTATTTCAATTACATTCGTTACATAAGTGCTTCTGGATCTGTTGGGTCCGTAAGTATATACATATATAGTTACTTAATTTATACCTTATTTATAGGTGCATAGTGCGTAATTATTATAGATATTTTAGCTCAATTATTATTATTTTAAAGTGCATACGCCCTAAGTTTTAAATAAAAATGCCTGTTAGATGTGCTTACACTCATTGCCTCAGCGTAAAAAAGCCGTTTTCCTTATCATTTTTTCTAGTTCCAAATGACCACCGTAGGGAAATTTGGTTAAAGCATTCTCGGAACACACATTTAAAAAAAAAAATCCCGTTTTTGCGAGAAACATTTTTACCCAAAAGATATAATAACAAAGGGGACACGAAAATGCCTTACTAAAAATGCAATTCCAATGTCAGCTATAAATGTGTGTAAATGTACTGACACTGTAATTGATAATACGTGCTTTGGGGTTATAAATTATAGGGAAAGTGCAGGTGAAAATAATATAACTGTTTTAAAAGTTGCTACTGTGATAGAAGAAATTCAAAATGATTCACCTCCATTATTAGTAAATAAAACCTCTTCTCCAATTACATATGTAAGGGATTATAGCTTACCTCTAAATATTAATGATGGTATTGAGGCCTCTTCCTCGCAGTTTCCATCTCCCCATAGACAAACAAATAACAAAACATTAGAAGCAAATAGCATTAAGACGACTATACCTCGTTTTTTATTTGATACCCCAAAAAGATTAAAATAAAATAGAGAATACAATTTGCAAAAAAATGTCGAGCTTCAATTAGAATCTAAAAACCCTGATGTAAGTACGTTTGTTAATATGCAACTATTTCACAAGCCTAAGGCACATTTTAACGACGAAGAAAAGGATATTTGCTTAAAATTTTTTTATAAATCCCCATCGCTTTATACCCATATGCTAGATACGGGATTTAGTATGCCAACAATAAGTACAATTTATCGTTGGCATTCTGTAGTCATATAGGTAGATCACAGAATAAGATCATAAAATACTTCCGGCTTAGTACATACATAATAACTTGTAAGGCTGTGTGTCAATTGAAATAATTTAGGTATCCTTGGATAATTATTAGCTTCCGATTGGGTTGAGCGTTTATCACCATAGGGTCAGGACAAACTATTTTATATAATTACATATATGAGATTAAATATGAACATATTATCAGAAGCCTTTTCTATTAATGCAAAAACTATGTCCTGGTACATAATGTAGTTACAAAATCAGAAGAATAATCTAAGTCCATTACACATCCAACTTTCAACAAACGGGTCTATGCAGCAAAAACCCAAAGCTTATTTCAAAGAAATAATGAAATGTAGCAACGTTTTGGAAAAATACCAATAACCATTTCGGCGAGAAATATAGAAAATTGAAAGATACACATCATATCTCATCAGAATGGATCTACATTGAGCTAAGTGTAACAGGTACATATTTCTCTTGTCTTGCCAACGTACAGCTACAGCCAACCATTAACCAACACAATCATGATCATATCTCATAAACCTCACGGGTGGGACGAACGATTCTGCTCCCAGTCACATCACATATCACATACCCACAAAGGAATCCAAAACAAGTAGGCACGCGTACGACACGACACACGGACACGAGGTACCACGACAAGAGTGTATGTGTGTTTTTTGTCGTTCTCCGTCCTTTCGCTCACTCAAAACAATTCTTCTCTGAGAAAAGGCTATTCTTTTGCTAACCATGCGACCATACGCCCTCTACAGAGCAGAGGCCCAAATAAAAAAATTCGTCTGATGAGAGTACTATTAGATTTATATACAATGATGATATCTATCTTTCTGTGATTTTTTATCCACTTATTCTTATGATGAGCGTTTTTGAAAAAACTGAGCGCAATCACGTTCTAACAGGAAGCAGTAACACGAACCGTCGGATTTTAGCGGTTGACCGGGCTCGCTACAGTAATGGCAAGAATTTCATTGTTTAGTTGATGGTTGTTGCATCAGCTAAGGCATTTAAATTGCCAGTAATTTTCAAATCCATATACGGCGGTGGTAGCTGGTAGGTAGTTTTTTTCGTGATATTTGAGGGGATTAGATTGGGGATAGAAGTTGGTAAGGAGAACCGCACTTTGCAGAAAAATATACTGGATAGAAAAACAGGAAGTCTCACTTTAAATATAACAAAAACTATTTAAAATTTGTAATTTTTGAATTGGATGGTTTGGGCTTACCGCTACACAATTTGAAATTGAAATTCGGCACAGTTATAAGTTCGTTTCGCAACCTCAATCTACCGAAACTTTGCAACGGAACGCGTTTGTGAAGAATCTCAAATCAAATATCATGCAATCGACGATTTTAAGTGGAAATTCAAAGGCAACCATTCTCCTTTTCCGTGCGACTCGCTTCGCTTTGACAATTAATAAGTCGCAAGGATAATCGCTGGAAATTTGTGGCATCAATCTTGAATTCCAATGTTACTCACATGGTCAATTATTGTATGTTGCGTTTTGCGTACTCACGTGTGAGCAAACCTTCCGCTTTGTGCGTCGTGTACGGACAGGCGTGTAGTCTGCTGTCTGCTCCTTAACACAGTGACACTCAGAAAAAAAAAAAAAAATAGGCATCTTCGTCGATAGTCAAGCCGCGATTAGGGCTATCGGTTCACTCTCACTCTCGTCCGGGTTCCCGGCCATAGGAAAATTTAGGGGAATGAGGAAGGCTGAATTCCAAAACGTCGAAAATATGCGCATTGTGAATGCACACTGCTTTTCTTATGCCACGTTATGAATGCTTTCGCGCTGCTTTGCATTTGTTATGCTTTGCAATTTTTGACGTTTGGGAACGACTTTGATGCAAACTATCGTAAAATGTCTCAAACACCAACAATGTCCAAACTATTAGTAACAACCATCGTTTTTAACAGCTTAATAAACAATGTTGGTTTGTACAATGCCAACACGTTTAAGCATATTCTTGGAGTTTACTCGGAGAATGTCTTTGCTTTCTTCAATTAAACAAATAAAAAGAAATGTACCGAAGTGTAGAAATTATTTAAATGTTATAGAATCCTATCCAAACGTGTGTGTTTTTTAGTAATTTTCATTACGACTCCGGCGATGAATCCATTCTATTTGGCGGTATAAACTGAAATGTCAAATGTCATTTGCATCATAATAATCATTCACGATGCTCTGTTTGCTTTTGTTTGCGCAGTTGATGCATTCACAATGCGTTTTAGAAAAGTATGCATTGCATCATAGTAATCCGTTTGCGTTTTGGAACGCTTGATTAAGCAGTAATAAAGAAGTATACTGCGTTTTGGAATTCAGCCGAAGTCTTCCCTCTCCTTGGATGTGTAAAAAGAGAAATCCAGCTGCACTTCACCTCCAGGGCTGAGACTAGATGGACGAACCTGACGAACTGTGCCTTTTAAGGAAGATCTGGCGAACATACGATGATGCCAGAACAAACAATTTCATAGCCAGAACGCGTGTAGATATCGCCAGACTAACGGCAATTAGTAAGGGCCATTGGCCAAGATTATCAAATTTCTTAAATTCACAGGCTGGTTTTGAGCTCCCTTAACTTCCTTTAGCGCTCAATGCGCTATTTGTATTTTTCATTAGTAGGAAGTTCTGCAATTTTGAATAGTCTTGTGATATCATATAATGGAAATGTGAAATCGAAGAAAAATTTGTGAAGTTCGATGCGTTGAGGTTTCTTGCATGAAATCGAAACATGACAAACCAAATTTAAATTTTTAACTTTCTCCATTATACGTAGTAAGAGGAAGATACCTTTTGGTTTCGTGCAAAATTTCGAACTCGAGATTTTAATCAATTCTGATATTACGATGATAGAGGAACTCAAAAAAGTGGGTCGCAAAATTCTGTCCGGTCTGTCCGTCTGTCCGTCCTTCCACGGGCCTACAGTGTAAACGGCTTCCCGGATTACATTCAAACCTCGGATTTGGAGTTTTTGGGCTTACAGTTCGGGAGGTGTTTTTTTTTTTCAATGTAACCTCAATATTAATGGTACTTCCCATACAACATTTTCGTACCAGTTTGATTTGATCGAAAACGGCTCTAACGATTTCAAACAAAATCGATATTTAAGCTTAAGTAGGTGAGGTTACCATGACTGCGTACCCAGTTTTTGGCTAAAAATTCGAACAACGGAACTTTTGAAATTTCGACATATCTCGAAAACGGTCCATACGATTGTAGCAAAAATTAATTTCTAAGGTTATGTGGTCATTTATAACTTAATGGCAACCTCAGTTTTTCTTTATATTATCGTACAATGGATTTATGAAAAGAGTCATTTTTTAAAAATATAGTTTTGTCTAGTTAACTTAAAACGGCAATAACGATTTTGACCAAAATGCAAACTTAGAGTCAAATTGATGTTTTCAAAACTACTGTGTCCTTAATTTTCAATTCGAAACACCGAAAACGCTAATTTTAGAAACTGCTCATATCTCGAAAACCCCATCTCCGATTTCGATAAAATGTCAAAAACGAAGTATTTCTATAATCCGGAACAATATCATACAGTCAGTTGTATTTTTCCAAATAAACATTGCAATATTTGCAACTGTTATGTCGGGATATTCAATTTATAGCTACTAATGCAAATTCATAAACGCCTGAATTATTACATAATCTTTCTAAAGATATCGGTCTATCACGAGCAATACTTCCAATAATTGAAAACTTAAATCATATTCCAATCAAAATTAAAAACATATCCTTAGGTCAAAAACAGAAACTGCTACTAGGTACGCTTGTCCTGTACTCAAAAATCAAGTGAGGAGTAAGACCTTATAAAATAGTACAGTAGACGCTTGCGACATTGCCAGTTACTGAGAGCTTTAACCTTTAAAAACTTATATTGTTATTTTATATAACTGCCATATGAGATGAATATCCAAAAGAGAATTTTGTTTTCTTTTGTCTAGTATCGAGAAAGTTTCGTTCGACCCAGTCGTGCACTTTATTTAAATTTCTTCGAGATGCAAATACGGAAATGTCTGAAAAGTTGATGGATGCATGTTCGTTAGCAGGCCCTCTGAAAATTAAAAATTCAGGAAGTGTAATGTATTTGCTTTTTATACAATAAACCATCTTTCACATTATGTAGTATTACACATAGTTTCACACTATTACAAATACTAATGTATAATGATCTCCACTCTTTTAATAAAGTTCAGTTGATTGTTAACTCCCTGGTTCGGTTGTTCTAACTTAAACAAGTCAGGAAGATGACATATAGGTAAAAATAGGTTAAAGAAAAAGTAGTACCTTTAATTTTCTATTACCATTCCCTTCCAAGAAATGATACCCAAGCTCTAATACCTGTTCGTTTTGAAGGAAAGTCGTATACCACAGTACTCTCCCTTGAAGAGCTTGGATTTTTAGAACCAACGACCATGATGGAAAGCAATATAGAAGTCGTCAAATGCAACAATTGTCTAAGGTCAGACAAAAATTGTTCTTTTTACAGACTAAAATATGCTAAGCTTTTAAATAGATTCAAAAAATTACAAGAAAAATTAAAACGATTAAGCTTTTAAACGAAATGTTCAGTGAATAAACACAATTTTAAAAAAAAATACAATACCACTGTCTAATATAATAGATTCTTTGCCGAAAGTTAGTTCGAATAATAAAACATTTGGCAAAATGATCTTATGCAAAAAATCTAAGTTTTCCCACTGTAAAAAAAATTAAAGAGACTTGACTTCTGAGTTACCTACAATATAAATCGCCTACTGTATGTAGGTATTTGCGAAATATACTTAAAATTAACTTCCAAATTCCCATCAGGAAGCTCCATACAACGATGGGAGTAGGTAGTTAATTAAGAAAACGAGGGCTGGGTTAATAGCAATGTTGATGTTTGATGAAATCGCTATTAGAAGGAGCTTATGTCGTTTTCGATTTGACAAAAAATCAATTTTTTTTTTGATCGAGATTGCTTTTCATGTTCGATTTGCCACAAAAATCAATCTTTTTTTTGATCTCAGATCACTTTTGAGAAATCGCAATTTTTCCTCAGATTTTACACATACTTTCACTAATGCCAATGTTTATGACACACAGCGTCGGTTACGAATTGTTTATCGTTGGAAGAATTGCTTTTCTAACTGAATTATTTATTTAATGCGTATGGGATCGAGTATTTATATTTAATGATTTCGAAATGCAGTACTATAAATGTGTGAAAATCAATTGAAAAGGATTTCGAATGCAAGTGCAAAAATGTTTTTTTTTGCCGCCAACTCAATATACACACATACCAATATAATTCAGATTTCATGTTCGATTTGGCAGCAGAAATCTGAAATCTCAGATCAAAATCTGAAAAGCCAAATCGAAAACGACATGATACTATGATGCTTTCTATGATTATATAGTTGGGTACGTGTTCTAATAGTTTTTTACCCCACTGTATAATTTTACAAATCATTGAAACACTAACAACACAATACTCTCTCTCTTGAAACTTAACAGAACCTATGTACACTATTAACGCATTTTCTTTTCCAAACGTTTTTCTGTTCAATCGCTTTCCATACCTACTTGAATAAAGGTCTCTTTGTATTAAACACGGTTTGCGTTTTATTCTGCAACAGGTTATGGGCCCAGGTTGCAAGTGAGGAAAGATTTTTTTGATTAAGAAAAAATTTTAGAAGTTCGAGAATTCGTTTGTCGAAAAGTAAATCGTGTACGGTAAAATAGTTAGTCAACCAGTTGATTTAATTGAGCAATCGATATTGTAATTTGAAAAGGATGAGTTCTTTATATCAGATTGAAAAGCTCAGTGAAGACAATTATTCAACATGGATAATTCAAATGAAGAGTGTCCTGGTGCATGCGGATTTGTGGTCGTATGTGGACGGGACAAATATTCTCCCTACTGAAGATCCAAAAGTTGAACAAGTAGCAGCATGGAATACTGGCGATGGAAAGGCGCTCGCAACGATTTTACTTAGTGTAAAGTCGTCGGAACTAATGCACGTGAAACACTGTAAGAAGTCTAAAGAAGCATGGGATAAATTGTCCGAAATCCACCAGCCTAAGGGGCCGGCTCGTATGGTGAGTCTCTTTAAACAATTAATGCATGCCAAGATGTCAGATGGTCTGTCCATGTCAGCTCATCTTAACGATTTTTATGAAATAGTTGAGAAATTGCATGAAATTCATGTAATTATACCAGATGAATTGCTCATCATAATTTTATTATGTAGTCTGCCTGATACATATGAAAATTTTATTGTTGCAATTGAGAGCCGAGATAGTTTACCGTCGCTTGTTAGTCTCAAAATAAAATTGTTAGAAGAGGAGCAAAGGCGGCATGAGAAGGGCAGTAGCAGTATAGAAAATCACCAAGTCTTTTCGGTAAAATCGAATCATCAAACGGGTTCTCACAACAGCACACATTTCGGAAGTAACGGTGTCAAGACCAAAGGCATATGCTATGCATGTGGAAAAAGAGGACATTTCGCTGCACACTGTCGTCAAAATAAAAAGCGTTCATCAAATTCAATAGCATCTTTTGGATTGTTTTCAACGATTAATTCTAACGTGCTGAAATCTTACGAATGGTGTCTAGATAGTGGGGCCACATCGCATATGTGCTGCAAAAGAGATTTTTTTATTAGTTTAAATCTGGATAGTACAGAGACCATACAGCTAGCAAGTGATCAATCAGTTTTATCTAGCGGAATAGGAACAGTTAACTTAAAGTTGTCTAGCGGTAACGTTATCTTAAATAACGTACTCTATGTTCCTCAGCTTCGTGGCAATTTCGTGTCTGTTAGCAGAATTACCCAACATAATTATGTTGTCGATTTTAATGAAAATATGGCTATTGTGAAAACTGCAAACAATAAACCAGTATTAAAGGCTAACCGAAAAAATAATTTGTTTATTTTGGATCTGGAAAGGAAAGGAAAGGAGGTTTTGAATTATAGTTCCTGTAGCGATGTTGATAGTTTTTACAAATGGCATCAGCGTTACGGTCACCTAAATAGCCAAAGTCTCCAACAGCTAAGGGAAAATCAAATGGTAATTGGTCTTGAGTTTAATTCAAAGAATTCCAATGCTGATTGCTTAGTATGTGCTAAGGGGAAAATAACTATTAAACCGTTTCCTAAGAAATCTTTGCATCGAAGCAAGGAGTTGCTAGAGGTAATTCACACGGACGTTTGTGGCCCGATGCGAGTCACTTCGGCTGGGGGAGCAAGGTTCTTTATTACATTCATAGATGACAAATCAAGAAAAATGTTTGTCTATTTCATCAAGAGCAAGGATGAAGTCTTCGGAGTTTTTAAGCAATTTAAGGCCATGGTAGAACTCCAGACAGGATGTAAAATTAAAACCATTCGAAGTGATAATGGTACGGAATATTTAAACAAATCGTTCGATGATTTCTTAAACGAAAGCGGAATTAAGAGGCAGCTTGCAGTAAAGTATACTCCTCAACAGAATGGAGTAGCGGAAAGGGCCAACCGTACTTTAGTAGAAATGGCGAGATGTATGCTTGTAGGGTCTGAACTTTCTGAGTACTTGTGGGCGGAAGCCATAAATACTGCAGCTTATCTGAGGAATAGATCGCCAACAAATATTGCTGGGAATCTAACACCATATGAGTCTTGGTCGGGTCGAAAGCCCACTATTTCCCATCTAAGACTATTTGGATCTAAGGCTGTAATGTTAGATAAGAAATCAGGTCGCTCAAAGTTCTCTGCTAAAGGAAAAGAGTTGTATATGGTGGGTTACTCTGACGAATCGAAGGCGTATCGTTTATTCGATCCTAGTACAAGGAAGGTAGAAAAAAGTAGAGACGTTATATTTTTTGAGGATTTTCAAAAAATGTCTGATGGTGACGCAAGTGATTTTTTAACCACTGAACTACAACATCAGCCACAATCCCAAACAGAGCAGCAACAATCGAGTGAAATGTCAGAAGGAAGTGAGAAAGAGGAGGAGAAGACCCTAGATCCGGACTACGTTAGAGGACCAGGACGTCCAAGGATTATTCGCACAGGCAAACCCGGTCGTCCCGCAAAACAGTTTAATGTTATTGAAGCTGTGCATTCTATGGAAGTTGCAGCCGCTCCAGTGACGGTTGAGGAGGCAATGTCGGGTGCAGACGCGAGCAAATGGAAGGATGCTATGAATACTGAAATGGATGCACTATTAAAAAACAACACTTGGGAATTGGTTGATCGTCCCGAAAACGCCCAGGTGATTGGCTCCAAATGGGTGTTTAGCATTAAACGGAATGCAGATGGTTCGGTCGATAGATTCAAATGTAGGCTCGTTGCGAAAGGTTGCGCTCAAAAGTACTTGGTAAATTACAACGAGACTTTCTCACCTGTTGTACGTTTTTCAACGATCCGGTTGATAATCGCCTTAGCTGTTGAACGGGGACTTCTTTTACATCACTTAGACGTAACGTCCGCATACCTAAATGGTGATTTAACGGACACAGTTTACATGTCACAACCGGAAGGGTTTATAAACGCTCACAATTCTAACAAGGTATGTAAGCTGCTAAAATCATTATATGGCCTCAAACAAGCAGGCCGGGAGTGGAACAAAAAATTGGACGGTGTTTTGCAAGCTATCGGTTTTTCGAGATGTAACGGCGATAACTGCGTTTATATTATGAACAAGGAGGACAATTTTAATATAATTGCGATTTATGTAGATGATATTTTGATTGCATGTTCTAATGAAGAATCTTTACACGAAATCAAGCGACAAATTTGTGACGAGTTCGACTGCGTGGACAAGGGAACTCTCAAATACTTCTTGGGAATTCAAGTTGAGCGAAATGGATTAAGGGGACCAATAAGTATTCACCAAAAACAGTATATACTAGATGTGCTGCAACATCATCGGATGGAAATTTGTAAGCCTCAGTTCACGCCGCTGGATCCAGGTATCAAGTTACGGAAGTGTAATGATTCCACTTGTAAGAGAGAAATACCGAGTTCTTATCAATCGCTTATTGGAACTCTTCTTTATTTGGCTGTATCTACGCGCCCGGATATAGTTTATACCATAAGCAAACTATCCCAATTTAATACTGACCCACATGCAGAGCATGCAGTTGCTCTGAAGCATTTATTGCGATATCTCAGTACTACTCGTGATGCGAAGCTTACGTACACAAAAACATCTGAAGATCTTAAAGGCTATGTTGATGCAGACTGGGCGGGCAATGTTGACGATAGAAAATCATATACAGGTTTTGTTTTTATATTGTCAGGCGCCGCTATTTCTTGGGAGTCGAAAAAACAATCGTCAGTTGCTCTCAGCAGTACAGAAGCTGAGTACATGGCTTTGTCTCAAGCCAGTAAAGAGGCAGTATATTTACGAAATTTAATTTTAGAATTGGGTATCAAATTTAAAACTAATCACGTTCTTCTTTTTAATGACAATATAGGAGCCCAACAACTTGCGAAAAACCCGGTGCATCACCCCAGAACAAAGCACATAGACATACGGTATCACTTTGTCCGAGAGCTGCTCCAAGAAGACGTCATCAAGTTAAACTATCAATGCACGGGAGACATGATGGCCGATTTATTCACCAAGAATTTGGCAAAACCAAAACATATGAAATTTGTATCTTTAATGGGCTTGTCAACTTAATAATTTTGTTTGATTAATAATGTTACATAGTATTGCATTGTGGGGGAGTGTTCTAATAGTTTTTTACCCCACTGTATAATTTTACAAATCATTGAAACACTAACAACACAATACTCTCTCTCTTGAAACTTAACAGAACCTATGTACACTATTAACGCATTTTCTTTTCCAAACGTTTTTCTGTTCAATCGCTTTCCATACCTACTTGAATAAAGGTCTCTTTGTATTAAACACGGTTTGCGTTTTATTCTGCAACAGTACGTCGAAGATGGCAATGGGAAATAAAGTGCACGTCTGGGTCGCACGAAACTTTCTCGTTTAGTGCGAGTCCGACTTTCAGTGTGTTCAGCAAATCGAAAATTGAGGACACAATAGTTTTGAAAACATCCATATGACTCTATGTTTGCATTTTGGTCAAAATCGTTATTGCCGTTTTCCGGTAAACTGAACAAAACTAAATTTTAAGAAATTCCTTTTTCCAAAAATCCATTGTATGATAACATAGAGAAAAACTAAGTTTGCTATTAAGTTATAAATGACCACATTACCTTAGAAATGAAATTTTGTTACAATCGTATGGACCGTTTTCGAAATATGTCGAAATTTCAAAAGTCCCGTTGTTCGAATTTTTAGCCAAAAACTGGGTACGCAGTCATGGTAGCCTCACCTACTTAAGCTTAAATATCCATTTTGGTTGAAATCGTTAGAGCCGTTTTCGATCAAATCAAACTGGTATACGAACATTTTATAGGTATGGGAAGTACCATTAGATAATATTGAGGTAACCTTGAAAAAAAAAAAAAAAACACCGCTAACATACTATCCACAAGTAACGAGTAATTTAAAATTCAACGTATAAAATTCTATGAACGCTGCCAGCAACTTTTGAGAGTGAGCTGGTAGCCGGAATTTTTGTGATGAGAATCAGTAAAATTCTCTTAAAAGATGAAGATGAACCCACCTATTTTTAAAACGTTTTCGTCAACCACAAATACACACTGTAACGGTTTGCCAAAAGGGATAGGCCTTCAAATTCCCAGTTAAGATTAATAAAATAGGTAGTCAAGGAGCACAGTTTCTTTGTAGCGAAAACTAAAACAAGACTAGAGATATACAATTATAAACACAGTCATCTTGTTTGCAATTTATTGTATTTATTTTTTAAAGCTGCGCAATTTTAATTTCATTGATTCAATATTTCCTCACAGTCACTAATCAACTTGCCAGTTTGTCCGATTTTCTCCAGAACGTTCTTTTCCACTCGGAAGGAGCATTGCACAACAGTATTTGCTGCAGCAGACGCCTTATACAAACTCTGGACCAATTCGTTATGTGAAGTATCTAAGTAGAAGTATACAACATCATTTGCTGTGCCGACCTAGTTAAAAAAAAGTCAGTATAATACAATAAGAAGTTGACTGTCAAAACGCATTCGCACTACTTACACTATCCAAATAGCATTTCTCCAAGGCGGGCTGATCCTTGGGGAATTTCTGATCACATTCAATCACACTTCTAGGCAGTTGATTGTTGACATATTCCTTGGCCGATTTGACGTTCGACTGTGAGATTGATGTCAAACTTGCTGCTGCAAACTCCGCTGTAACGTAACATGATTTCAGTTCGACCTTTGCGTTATCGTACGTTGTCATCTGCGAATCATAGTTTTGAATGCATTGTTTTCGAACCAAACTTAAAGCTTGCAACGGCACAAAGGTCCTATTTACTTGGAGAATTTCGAGGAGCAGTTGCTCTTGCTGCAACTGAATCATATCAAGACGATCGGCATAGCGGGCATTGACTGAAGCGATATCATTCTCTTCGATTTCGATTTGATGGATCAGCTCACGTCGGGCGAGATGGTAATAGTCCCGGGCGCTGCTGTTTACATAAAGGCTTTGCTGCAAGAAGAAAATGTGTATAATTAGCCTTTAGCTGGTGATAAGCGTTTGGGGTTAATCTCACCCCACAGGTGACGGTTATTGCCGCAGCGATAACGACAAGTTGAACAAATGAAACCATTTTTACTGTGACAGTTAACGTATCTTGAAACTTACTGATTTTACACAATTCAATGTCCAGCGTATTTATACCGTGGCCAAAAGGTGCGATAAGGTAAGAGAAGTATGTTTTGGTTTTTTTTTTCGGGTTCTTAGAAGCGATCTAAGAGAATCTTATCGACTTTTGGGGGCTTCATCAACAAGTGCAGGTGAATTAAAATCCCCTCGAAATTGATTTACAGCTTCAAATTTATAGAAAAAACTGTGAGAGATTGGTTTATGACCACACGACAGGTGATCAGTGATACTAAATTATTATGGCCAATACGATTAAGGTTTGCAGACTTATATGTGAGAGGTATGAGTCAAGGCGAGTCTATGCGTGATATGGATCGTCTTCATAGGTGGCGGATGAGACATTGATTGGCGTCAACATGACTTTGCCATAAAGGTGTAGCTGTGACCGCTTCGGAAACTATACCTGGGCCTTGGTAAGTAGAGACTACATCGCCGGATGGAGGTAGGTAACTGTGGATGGACTTAGGTAAACATGTGAGCTTTTTCGTAATAAAGTGTACGAAGCCGGTGGCTGTGGCACATATCCATTGTGGCGTTTGCAATAAAGCTACTTTAAGTTTGAAGGCTGTGCCAATAGAAAGTGATTTAATTTCAGCTCTAGCCACAACAAGGGCTTAAGACGTTCAGGTGATGCCACAACTCGAAAGCCTTTCATTAGAAATCTGCTTGGACCATCCAACACGTAGAAGAATACCGCCGAATTCATGCCATCCAGACGAACATAGAACATTCGTCTTATAATATCGTAAAGGCCACATGATCCTTCCCATCCCATGGAGTATTTGTATTACCAACGCACATCCGCCGTCACGTTCAACCGATGCGATGTCTGAAAAATACAGTCAAACACCATCACCCCGCCGAACAGGACATTGAGTCCCCATTTAAGTACCTTAATCGCACGCACCACAAGCCCAACATCCTCGAAGCTCGAACGCCAATTACAAACACACACGCCGAACATTCGGATTCCGATATCCCGGTGTCAGCTCAAATAAATCAACACTATAGTGCACGAAAAGTTTTCTAATATATTTGGACCCATCCCTCGAGCGACGACCCTGGCACGTATACTCAAGGGAAAAGGATACTTTTACGCCTCGTTTGATGGCTCGGCTCGTTTTACAGCGAGAGAGGATATTTATGCACGAGATGCCACAGAAGTGACCGAGAAATCTACGATTTTTGACGTCTTATAGAAGCAGGAGGGCAAGTGAAAAAATACCAACAAAAAAGTAAATACCCAACGAATGTATCTGTGTACACATTCAAATTTATGTGTGCAGTTAGTGTTTGTTGTACAAAAAAAACACGAGATGGGCAAAAGCGGCATAAACAAATACCCATCGTCTTGACTGCGTCGATTCCGGTTGCCGGATAGTCCGAGTGTCATAAATCATTTTCTTGTGGTTCCGCAGATTATTCATGGCAGCTGCACACTATCGTGGTGGTGTCGGAGTCAGCCGGCAACCAGACCGACCTTCATGAAGTTAGACAGGTTTTCTTTCCTCCGACAAGGCTGCCCTTAGGCTCAGCAAAACGTCTCACTATACCGATCCCCATGAGAAAGTTTCAAGGAGAAGGGGTTACATAGGTACTTACACAATGTCCTGCATACCTATATATATTTTTTTTTGCATTGTTGGGGTTCGCTATTATTTATGCATTATTGTGGACGACGCTTTGAATGGAATTGCACGAAGGATGTAAAAAGGGAAGCGATGTAGCGCTACCTCTGTTATTTAAGAGAGTTTTACGCTGGGCCTAAGACCCGACCTGGACTGGGCTGGGTGTGAATGGCTGTGTGAGTGTGTGTGTTGGGGGGAGGCGATGATTTATTAACAGGTGTAACGTGTCCGTTAAACGTTCTGAATAAATCAATTTTCATTTAGTACGTCTCGAGTGTACATATGCTAATCGCTTCGTGATAAATATCAAATCGATGTTTGCGCTACTGTTGGTGGCGGTTATGCGATGCGGTCTGCGGTAGTGAGTACAACAGGTAGTTCCGGAACACTCGCGTCGCTGTGGGATATTTATAGGTGTTTTATGAAGTTGTGTTTGGTAGGGGGTTGGCGGTAGATTTTGTTAATTGATTGTGCCGCGAGTAGCGGAGGTATTTGGTGTCTCTATCTGAGAGACGTTTTTTTCCAATTATCTATCTACACAGTCGCATTTGTGTCTTGCAAATGATTGTAGTACTGAATATCGTTCGATAATTGCTTTCTCCAAACTAAGAGGGGCCTATTTACAGAAACCTGCTGCGCCATTCATACATATACAGTGGGATGCTAACGACCTTTAATTCTTAGATGCCTTCAAAGTCCAAAAACACAGCAGCTATTACGAGATTGATCCTGGTGCAGATGTAATTTTTCGAGGAGATATGAAACATAATGACTTCCATTGTTGTGTCGACTATTTTCCTAACAGTGTCGCGTGGAACCAAAAATTTTACGTAATATTTATCACTTTTATAAAAATTAAAAATGACCTGCTGCGGGAATATCTAGCTAACAATTAAAAATATATTAGTATAGAATTAATTAATACAACACACACTTCAATTTATTCGATTTTCCTATGGACGTCTGCTTCCTTCCAGATCGCACACGCACAGATGACGCAATGTTACCCTTTCCCATCGACTTCCCCTTTGACACATATCGCTTTCCCTTTCTAAATTGCTACATTAGTGAAAGCTAATCATACAACAGCAGAGGAGAAAACAACTTAAGACCACAGTAATGTTCAAGTTTATATGTTCAACAACCTTCCCAATGAATTTAAAACGCATGCATATGTTAGCAAATTGAATACCTAAGCAATTATTTAAATTTATAAAATCAGACAATCAAATATAATTTTAAATAAATAAATAATATAACTAAGTGGCTTCTTAGGCCAAGAAATGAGTCCCACACTCAAACACTCTCAAAATAAAACAACAAATATAAATAACAAAATAATAATCTTTTACAAAGTGCCTTGCACAGATAATATACATCCATGTTATAAAGTTTGAAACTATGCCAAGAAAAGTAGTTTCTTTTACCAAAACGAAAAACAAAGTCAGTGGTGGTGCCACGCCCCCTTATCCAAAACCCTTTATAAAGTGAAAAATTAATAAAAAAAATTCTGCTACATAAGCCTTCAAACCTTGGAGAGCTCAAGTGTTACCCAGAGTTTGACATAAAAACAGTGACTCACGCAAACCGATGGTAGTATGACGCTTTAGCTTATGACTTACAGGACTTAGGCCCGGTTTGTTCAATCTTACTAACCTTTAATCATCGGTTATTTCAGCTGGTTACCAGCGTACATATATGTGTTTGTTCAGCTAAATATTAACCAGAGTTTGGTAAGTAAAGCAGAGACATCGATAACCAGCCGATTTTACGCGGCTAATGAGATTTAACCTCTGGTTTTCTGTAATTTCGTTTGTTTAAATTTTTTTAAGGACTACGTAGGTATTCATTTTGATATATCAGATGCTACACAGAAATGTGCAGCCAAAAAGAAATATATAAATAATAGAATGATCAAATATATAAAGCAAGATGGAGTAAACTAATAAAATCTTTCACATCGGATTCGTTGACGTTTTCAACTGACACACATTTAGAATACCTTACACGCAAGTCAATTGAATGTGAGGGTACAGGTTCCTAGCAAAATAATGGATGCAAAAAATGAATAACGACTATTTTTAACATTTTTATCCGATGACAGCTCTCACAAAATGGGATAAAGCAGACGCATTCGCGGATATATTGAGAGATTAAGAAAATTGGTACTGCTGTTGAATAAATAAAGACCTGTTAATTTGTATAAAATTTTATTAGTTTTTGTTGATTTTGGCTTTATTTCGGTTTTGTTTTAAAAGAAATGTTTATTGTTTCACAAAAACTAAGTTTCATTCTTCAGTTCTTAAGAAAATCATTGTATTATTGGATATTGACATTAGTCCTGTATCTATTTAGTAAAATTATTAAAAATTGTAACGATGCATATCGTTACAAAATATGTTTTAAATATTCCTCCCCCCCCCCCGCATCGATCCTCCATCCATTGCCATACAACGTATGGCCAACAGCCAGTCGACTGTTCCGCCCCCCACACTGACGTACACGAGATTCCCCCCGCATCGATCCTCCATCCATTGCCATACAACGTATGGCCAACAGTCAGTCGACTGTTCCGCCCCCCACACTGACGTACACGAGATTCCCCCGCATCGATCATCCATCCATTGCCATACAACGTATGATTATGGCTTGTGTACAATAACAAGAACAAAATAGTCAACTATGACTCGAAAGCCGAAAATTACATGTGCGAATATAATTCACACCGGCTTGCTGATGGGAATCATATAAGACCTTCAGTAAAATCCCCATACGATCGAGCAACATCACACAGTAGAGAAGTACCAATCTGGTGTACAGCTGATATTGTTCCTCAAGTGGTTGTATAACTACTTGAAAGTTTTTGTGCTGACCTGCCCGTGGGTGGTTAGCAAATTGCCGAGTCCGCCGAAAGGAAGACTTAGAGTTCGCCGGGACTGTCGAAAGACGGACCTAGAGTTTTGCCGGGACTGTCGAAAGACGGACCTAGAGTTTGCCGGGACTGTCGAAAGACGGACCTAGAGTTTTGCCGGGACTGTCGAAAGACGGACCTAGAGTTTGCCGGGACTGTCGAAAGACGGACCTAGAGCTTGCCGGGACTGCCGTAAGGCGGACCTAGAGTTTGCCGGGACTGCCGTAAGGCGGACCTAGAGCTTGCCGGGACTGCCGCAAGGCGGACCTAGAGTTTGCCGGGACTGTCGAAAGACGGACCTAGAGTTTGCCGGGACTGTCGAAAGACGGACCTAGAGTTTGCCGGGACTGTCGAAAGACGGACCTAGAGTTTTGCCGGGACTGTCGAAAGACGGACCTAGAGTTTGCCGGGACTGTCGAAAGACGCACCTAGAGTTTTGCCGGGACTGTCGAAAGACGGACCTAGAGTTTGCCGGGACTGTCGAAAGACGGACCTAGAGCTTGCCGGGACTGCCGTAAGGCGGACCTAGAGTTTGCCGGGCGGGACTGCCGTAAGGCGGACCTAGAGCTTGCCGGGACTGCCGCAAGGCGGACCTAGAGTTTGCCGGGACTGTCGAAAGACGGACCTAGAGTTTGCCGGGACTGTCGAAAGACGGACCTAGAGTTTGCCGGGACTGTCGAAGGACGGACCTAGAGTTTGCCGGGACTGCCGTAAGGCGGACCTAGAGCTTGCCGGGACTGCCACAAGGCGGACCTAGAGCTTTCCGGGACTGTCGCAAGACGGACCCTCCGTAGACCGAGCCGTTTAGAAGCAGCTTAAAGCCGTAACCGTTGCCGTTTAGAAGCAGCTTAAAAACCGTCACCGTTGCCGTAGAAGCAGTAGTTGTTGATTGTAATTATAATAAGACGTTGAATTTGTAAAACTAATAATTTAAGTATACAATTGATGAAAGTGTAAAATAAAGTCGAAATTATCGAAGATTGTAAAATTAAACTTAATTAAGTAAAAACTTTAAATTATATAACTTATAAATAAAACCTGAAATTGTAATTTAGAGCCTAAGACATAAAAATAAGGTAATAAAAGGAACCTTCTCGAACTAAAGTTTGTGTTTCTTTAGTAAGAACCTTGGCGATCCGGCGAGCGAACCTCAGCCCAGACAAAAGCACATCACAAAATAAATACATTAATGAAAAACAAAAGGACCCGAAAAAAAATTAACCATGGATTTGGTCAATCACTGAATTGACAAATAACCCGAAAAAATGAAACGATTTGTTGCTAAGCTTTGGTTTGATGACCGAAGTGAAAAAACGCTCAACAAACAGCTCATTGGTTATCACTGATTTATAATCATGGGTTAACCTAAGTCTATGCAGCTGTGAACAGACCGTCCCTTAGGAAGTTTCAGCTTTCGACTTATATGAACCCTTTATGACAGCTATTTTATTCTTTCATCCGTGAGTATTGCGCCATCAGGAAACCAGAAACCAGCGCCATACCAAATTCGAAGACTAGCTCGTGTTACTACTACCAAATCCAGTACATCAATTTGCAAATGCATTCTAAAGCCAACTTCATCATTCCCATTTCATAAACAGATTTCAACTTTCTCCAGCATCTAAACTAATGACGCTGTTACCACCAGCAAGACCACAACGAACGCAATTAATTGAGAAAAAGTCGAAAAAGTTCAAGTCGTCCCAGTTGCTCATAACCTCTTTAGAAGTGAGGGTCCTACCTATTTTTTTCTTTGGGCCAGAAGTCATTTGGGTATGCTGAAAAAAACATGTTTTTCCGCCGAGATGAAGATCCAAATTTTCTTTTATGGGGTAGCATTTGTTTTTTCTCCAGCTACGAGTACTATACCCTCGGACCGGAGAACGAAACGAAAGGAACAAACAAAAACCGAAAAAAAAAACTTCCAAAACGAGAAATAATAACAAGGAACACCCAGTTTCATCATGACTTCAAGAGCAGGAGGCGTTGCACTCGAAAATACCATATTTTCAACTTGAGTCTGTAAGTGGAATGCGTGACCATGCATCCCACCCAGCCCCCTCCTTCACAACAAAATAGACAGCAGAGAGGTTACGAAACAAAAAAGAAAAACTATCAATGGAAACCAAAATATAAATGATCTTGTTTAACCGCCCATTTAGGACATGCTCGTAAAATAAATCAAACGACCTCCGCAATGAATGTACTCCACCCAGTACCGTCGAGGAACACCCATCTTCACAGGGTGCTTTCCTATCACGCTGATTGCAAAGCATTGTATCGCAGTATCTCGGTAGCTCAACTTTATTTGTGTGCGCTGTGCACCCTTCTTGTGCTCTTGTGCAGTCACGAGTCAGCAGATTGAGTAAAAGTTTTTTTTTTTTTTTTTGGTTTTTCGTCTGGGGATGCATCTATTTTGCTCCAACGTTAACAATCCGAAGCGAAATTGTTATTGTATCTGGAGTAGAAGATAGTTGGCAAAAACCGGATTAACCAACGCCAACTATTCAGGGCGGTGAAAGGGAAAAGTTGGAGCTCTCTTCCTTCCTTCCTTAGTTTTCGGTAGCACACTCACTCGGCTGCGTGTAAGACAATTATTATGGTTTCGGGATTACATAAAAGTTTAGACTGGATTTCTCTGCATACGTGTCAACGGTATAATAAGCGCACAGAGAGACAAATGCATTGGGGGGTGTCGGGGCTGCAGCGGAGACACATGATGTAATCCTCGGCAATTACGCGAAGCTTGTAGTCGCATACAGACTGGAAATTTTGTTTTGAACTACAAGGAGATAAGTTTTTTTGCTGTTGGCCGTGGTGTGCAAAATGTCAATTGCTCCCTAGCTGATGTTCATTTTTAAGGTTAATTGGGATAATTTGCGGTTCTTAGGCTGTCGTCGGTCTGGCATTGAATTTGCGAGTCTAATTGCTACCGAACATACTTGCTTTTGATGGAAAGATAGGTAGGGACTGGAAATGCAATTCGACTTAGATTGACAGCGAAGTGCGTTGCATACTTTTCAAGGTAAGACGGAAGGTAGCGATTACTTAGGACGAATGATAGACGAGGTCGTAGAGATGTAGAGGGCTCAGCAAAATACCATGGAGCCTCCAAGATGCGTTTTAGACGAAGCCTTAAAGATCGGAGGTATATTCGACTCTCTTTTGAAGGCACCTGTCAAAAGGGAAGATTGTAATTCAGTGCAGAAGGAAGAGGAGGAGGATATACAGTGAAATAGATTCTGACTTAAAAAAACTCTTTCAATTCGGGCAGTTGAAGTATCCATATACGGCGCTTAGTAATATATGCGGGCGCCAAACTTCCTATAAGAAGAGTTACCTAGCATTGAAAAATAATTCGTGACCAGAACCTTCTTCTATTAAGCGGCAGGTTGACGAAAATGTATCAAATTCTTCTAGGTGTCCCAAACAGAAGTCAGTTGTTGATCCGCAGTCTTTTAGAATCCGTTGTACAATGGGATGCGTGTGTGGTCAAGATCGTTTAAGATATTGGGCTACGGCGATGGCATCGAGGTATCGAGGTAGTTAAGAATTTGCTGAAGCTCTAGGCAACACTTAAACAACCATACAAAGGACGTTACGATATGGTTTTGCTCCAAGGGCATGCAACTAGCTGGTCCCATCAAGCCGGAACCTCACATAAAACAATCAATTTATGAAAGCAGATATACAAACCGGGCCACCAAATATTGAACGACCCAGTCACTCTCAGACTGACCCTCATGTACGCAGTCTGGCTATAGCTACTGAGAGTAACTTTTGACTAGTACATTGGGAGAACTAGCTCCGAATAGAAAAATAATATCGCCCAAAGTATTCTACGATCAGTTCCTTAAAGGTAACCCACTTCATGCGAGCCAGTTCGCATACCAAGCCGGCAAGTCTACCGAAACTGCCATACACAGCCTCACAACGACGATTGAAAAGGTTCTGGCAGCAAAGAAAACGGCTCTCTGTGCCTTCATAGACATCCCAGGGAGCGTTTGACAATACCTCCTTCGATGCCATAAAGAAAGCTATGATAAATAAAGACATTGGCCCACTAATCATGAAATTGGTTCTGAACATGCTAGAAAGCAAAATCATTAATCTGGCGTATGGATGCTCACAAAAGGGCTGTCCTCAAGGAGGAGTACTTTCTCCTCTCCTGTGGACTTTAGTCATAGATGAACTTCTAGATCACCTCACACAATCGGGGTATATAATACAAGGTTATGCAGATGATGTAGTAATCACTGTTAGGGGCAATCATGACTCCACGATATCGGAGATAATGCAAAGGGCCCTAAATTTAAACTACAGATGGTGTCCGAACAAAGGAATGACCATAAATCCCTCAAAAACAGTCATGATACCATTCTCAAGAAAGAGAAAACTAGAACTGACACTGATCAAGCTGAATAACGCAGTCAGCGACGTATCAGGAGAGGTAAAATATCTGGGAGTAATCCTAGACAAGACTCTCACCTGGAATTCACACCTCGATGAAGTCACAAAGACAAACAAAAGCGTCTTTACGGCAAAACCTGGGGCTTAAAATGATTTATTGGTCATACAACACGATCATCAAACCAATGATCACCTATGCAGCGATATCATGGTGGCCAAAAACCGAACAACTAACGGCTCAACAAAAACTAAACAAGATATATCGCTTAGCATGTGTTGCTATAACGGGGGCAATGAAAACTTGTCCAACTGCAGCCATAGGGGCAATGCTCACCTTGTGCCTCTACATATTTCTGTAAAGAAGGAAGCAGGTCTCAGTGCTCTTAGGCTCCCTGATACCTATATCAAACGGCTCAAAGATGGAAGATGATGGCACCGGTGATGGGGTCTATGGACCTAGGTTCCAACGAGCCATATACTGGGAAAATCACCAGACATCTTTCAGGTGGAGGTACACGCCATAGAGATACGTGTCCGAGAATCCTAATACGAAGGCGCACTAAAGGTGCCCGCATCTACATCCTCTCAGACCGCCAGGCAGCTTTAAAGGCCCTGATATCGTATTCGATCAGATCTAAGCTAGTTTGGGAATGTTTTAATCTCCTCGAGGATCTGGCCAAGGAAAAGGACAGAGGGAGGCAAAAAGATTCATAAGCCCAGCTCGTAGTAAAACAAAAAAGTTACTTGAGCTAAGCAAAGAAGATTTAAGGATCCCAATGGGTTATCTTACTAGTCACTGGCCACTAAGATACCATCTCCAAAAAATGAGACTATCCGACGATGACACCTGTCGACTCTGCGGAGAAGAAGAGGAGACAACGGAACACATACTCTGCAAATGCCCTGCTGTGGCAAGGAGCAGAGCTTTCCACATGCAAGGGGCGTTTTTGAGTCCTGCAGATGTAGGAAACGGAACCAAGAAGGGTTCTGAGGTTTATAAAGAGGCTCAACAGCTCCCTGGGTTAAATAATAAAGGCCAACACAAGAAGAGATCCTTCTGGTCGCAGTGTACAGGAGGCATTACTTACAATCACAATTACAATTCTACGATCAGTATCAGGAGAATCGGGCGCACTAAGTGTGATGCTTCGCATGCGACTTGCAGCGACTGGCCGCATTTAAGGGACAGCGTATAAATAGCTTCGTTCTCAGCAGAGTTCACATTGACCTGTGGACTTGCGGTATGGGTGGTTGAGATACGCAGCTTTATCTTAAAAACATTTCCAACTAATTGACCGAATGAAGCCATTGGCAGTTTTGCCGTCAACAAATGTACTAAGTTGTACTACTCGCCTTCAATGCTTTTATAACTGTTGATAAGGGCGGCCGAAATTCAATATCAGCCATCAGCTTTTCTGCAGATTCGTGGAAGCGACCCAGTACTTTATCGGAAGATTGTTTTTCTGTCTAGAAGCAATCAAATTAAAACCACCGTTTACCAGATAACAACAGTTTGGCTTCCAGTCTGTAGATTACAACTTAAGTGGTTTCTATTTCGATTAGATGCGCAAAATTACCTTTAAAGAAATTCGGTTGTATATTGACCTTAAGCGGTTTTTTCCAGATAGTCAAACATATGGTTGACTTGTGATTCACCTGTCCTTAGTTCTTTATAAAAGTTTGCTATGACCGCGGTAACAAAAAAAAAAGTACGAAGCCTATTGTATTGAGTTTTCCCACGGGCAAAGACTGGGCTGTGTGGATGTTCTGTCACCTATTGCAAAGAGTCTTTTTGAAGCCCGGGATGAGACGGTTGAATCATCCTTTCAGACTCCAATGCCTTGACAGAAAAGGTGGACATGAATGAATTCAGGCTCAACCACTTTTGCCGTGCAGAATTTCCCACATTCTTACAGTAACTATACTTTTGAACTTCTACGGCAATATTGGCCAAAGTGGAATGTCTTTCTTTCACATCGATGAGTCGCTCTTCCGTTTAACTTTCAAAAGTATAATATCCCACTTACCACATTCTCAGACGTAGGTACCATTGTCTTGCAGAAAAACTTTCAATTAATGAAGACATAACACTCAAAGTTGAACCCATCGACACCTGAAAACTTTTAATTAACAAAAGTGCACTTCCCCTGTGTTCTCCACAATAAAGTTCGAAGGACTTCTTGCTGCTCTTCCCCATTCGATTGGAATACAAAACATACAATTTCAGGTGCGAGACACAATAGAAAATTCTACGACAACGTCTGACAAAAGGACATAACTCAATATGGATCCAGGTTTTTTTTTTTTTTTTTGTCCTTAATCCACTCCACCTATATTTGGCATGATACCGAATCCTACCCATTCAATATTGACACGAAACAAAGCCACTAGATGGCTATTTCTATTTATGTGTGTCTTTTTGGTTGGTCATCTTCCTGATGGGATTTGTGATGGCAAAGAAGAAATCAATTCAAAGGACGTCCATAGAGGTAGCAAGACAATATACACATGTGTATGAGATTGAAAAGAAACGTTATCCTTGAGTGGTCTTCGTCTAATGGAGAAAATTGATAGCTCAATGAAAAGTTGTTCTCTTATACGTATACGTAAAATTTTTCGTCAATGCCATTTGCGATGCATTGCAAGCCTAGTCAAGGATTACAACTGCGGCTGCTGCGTTCATTATGAGATGGTTTATATTTTTCCAAAACCACACACATACAGAAAATGTTAGTCCTTGCATGTTTAAATTCAATATTCGATATCATACATATTTCGTCTCCAGTAAGGACCTTTTCTTTGGTGGGAAATACGTGTGCACAGTCCTGATGAACAGTTGCAACCAGACTAATAACACAAAAGGATATACAGTGGCTTCCACACCACCGACACCATGCCACAAACAATGTGTGTTCCCACAAGCTTGGGTTACACCGAGAAGGACTCTGTGGTGGAAAATTTATTTTTTCCTACTCCACAGCCACCGAAATCCTGTGATGTTAACGAATTTCCTCGTAAATGCAATGCAAAAAAAACAAATACTCCGAAGCACTGCGAGGACCATGGTGTGGTTGTCCTCCAAGTAGTTGCATTCAGCTTGTGCTGGGTGGTAAATAAAATACAGAAAGAAAAACTAATAATAATGCAGTACAGAGTACATTATCCTTGGCAGCTACATCTATGCAAACGAAGCAAGGACACTCGGAAACCCCAAAACTACGAAACACAATAAAATCTCGTAGCCTTGCGTGCTATAGAGAGTCCCCGAACATGGTGAGGGAGTAAGTGGGGGTGGGGATAAAAATATTGCTGCGACTAGTGGTAATATTTCACCATTGACACTGGCAAACATTGTTAAAATGTAATTTACAGGCGTATCTTGAGAGCTGCCCTATCTGTGCGAGGGAATGGTACATATAATAGGAGCGTGAAATTATTTCGTTATCCTTTGTTAGATGGGGGATTGTAAATTAATTATTGGCCTTTTTTGCTTAATACGGAAAAGTAGATTATGGCATTTTTTTGGTTCCATGGTTATAACTTATAAGCTCGCCCTTGGTTTTCGTTTTAGGAAGAGAGGTTTAAACCTTTTGAAAAGAACAAATTAAATCTTCTCCTACTAGACCGCCTAAGTTTGATAAATATATGGGAGTAGCTGGGAACTTGGGACTTGGATCTGTGTGAGCAGAGATCTGTATCTGATCTGCGATCTGATCTGTGAACTGAGCTACCCAGTTTCAAAAGCCGTCTGAGCTGGTAAATGTAATTGCAAGACTGTCAGTAAAATAGTCTCTTATTATAAGTATTCTTCCATAGGACAGGACATTTCCAGACGAAAGGATGGTATCATGCCACTAATCTTTTCTTATTTTTTAAACGGTGGTTGAACTTCTATCAGCAGCTCAGGGCTTCTTTGGTGCAAAATTTGTTAAAACATTGTCTACATATTTTTTTTCTTACGGTGCTCTTACGGCCCTAATTAAGGACCGTAAAGGCGACCGACCAGGCGCAGTGGCTTAGTGGTTAGTGTGTTGGACTATTAAGCGAGGGGTCCCAGGTTCGAATCCCGCAAAAACCCAAATTCCAACTTTTTTTTTTTACTGCGCCACCTACCGCGAACGTCTTGCAAACATCCGAGAGTATAACTGTCTTGAAAGAGCTTCTCAATCGGCCGTGTGGAATCGGCATAAAATTGTAGATCCCTTCCATTCGTTCCAAAAATTATAAACTCACACAAAACGAATGGTTGCGAGAAGCTAGGCCCAGGGTCCCTACAGACCTGTTGCGCCAACTATTATTAATATTATTAATATAAAGGCGACCGATATGAATTAGTTTTAACAAATAAAAATTAAAGCTAAATACCACAGGTTTGTCCTAGACTTGGTGTCATTTATCGGTACCGGTCGTGGACTTCTAACCTCCGTTGCAAAGAGTAGGTACACCGAACAGTAAGAGCCTAGGTACTAAATATCCTATCTTCACAACCATTTGTTTTGTAAGAGTTTTCTAATTTTTTGAACTAATGAAAGTGATCTACAATTTTAGGGTCTTATGACGAGTCAAAACTGGTAATTGAAAAGCCTTTCCATGGAAGTATACCGTCGTATGATA